>OZ010660.1:32372896-33071697 GCA_963932335.1 Andrena marginata
CAATCCGAATTTGGGAAGTGCTCGGGTTTTCTTTCATCGGGTCACGGTCTTTTATGCTCGAGACGTAAAGCATATACTTATTCCACGGTCGAATGACGTCGCGCAGATGTCTGGAAATGTAGTTTCGTAGAATGCGAAGTTATTTGTCCAGTTTTCTAGGTTTACTGCTATATCCCCGGAGGTATTGGGTTTTTCTGAACCCCTTCTTTCGTGGCGTTGCGTACGAACGCATTTTATATTTCTTAGAAGGTTAAAGTACACTCTTGAACCATTGGATTCTCAAGAAATCTGAAGTTCAAGCAATACATTATAATGTTTACGTAATATGTGCCAGACTTTTAGGCAATATTTAGAATAACTTTTTATACTGATAAAATATTATCTACTGTGGTCTAAATAATATAATTGCTGCGAAATATACATCACGCGCGAATTGAGGTTATTTGTGTTGTTTCAATATTTCCTGAATGAAAATGTCGATTAGTGTAAGTGTAGTTTCCGGCGTAAGTGGGTGTGTCAATGTTTTTTCGAGGTCGAAAGTAATAGGAGACACGTGAATTCGGTTTCACGTTTACCGAGGTGATTCGTCAGCAACCAAGTGGACGATCGATGGGCGATATAGTCGCGGGTTGTGTTCCACGCGCTCACTGTTTGCTTTCTTCTCGATTAAGAAAGTTTAAAGGGCAAGGATCAGTTGACGAATTTTTAAATTAATCGATTTATCAGAAATCTTCTGGTTTATATTACAAATCTGTGCGCTATACTTTTTCAGGCATACCTAGGATTCTAGTAACAGTAATATCTACTATGCGTAAATTGTTGTGTATTCGTTAGTCACAACGCACGCGATGCAAACACTGCGTTTCCCAACGAACATTTACTTTCACTGACTTCTAAACAATATTTTATAACGAAGGCTTATTTTCACTGTTGTATAGTATCTAATCTGGAATGTTGTGTATTGAGTAAATGAATTTTATCAGTAATCGATATCGTCACCTGTCTCGTGTAAAAAATTAATCTGTTCGTGCCAAAAAGTATTTGTACACTTTTTAAAATCGCATAACTTTCGTAGAATTGGTCCAAACGACGTGAGTTTTTTTGAGAAGCTAGAGGGATTAGTTTGCTAAACGATGTAATTCGTCGTTTTGAAAAAAATATACTTGGTCGGAATAGCAAAAAAAAAATAGTAAAGGTCATTTTTTAAACTTTTTTTTGTGAGCCTGTAATGAAAATTCAAAAAAACCGTTTGTAGATTTAAGTAAGTTATATACGTGCCTAAAATTTCATCAAAATCGGTTAACGTTGCTCTGAGCTATGAACGCTTAAAGATCGTAGAATAAGGTCGAAAGTCGCGGAAATTCCCGAAATCAGCGATTTTCATTCTTTGAAGGTGGACAAAAATTTTCTTTCACATTCTTATACACAACAATTGCCTATACTTCTGCTTCCGACATTGAAAAATTGAATTATCTGCGAATTAATAAGTAATTGCAAAGAAAATGAAAAAAAAGTCTATAAAGGCTCGATTTTAACACAACCATCAATACACTGGATGGAAATAAACAAGTATATACCTACTTCCTTGCGTACAATAATTATTAGAATTTATAAGAAAAGAAACAATTTTTTAAACTTCCAAACGTATTGCAAACGTGACAGAAATTTTCATAACATAAGCATAATAGGACTCTCGAAAAAGTTCGTGGTTGCAGCCTGATCGTAAACTTTTTTGGAATTCCTGAAAATGGTTGGAAACATCTGGCTCTTGGCTTCGGGTGGAAAATTTTGTTTCGAACAGTGAATTTTTTAATGTATTCGATATAGAGTGATCTCTATGATAGGATGCTTGGATCAGTCTTAGAAAGTGGTGGGGGTAATTCGTGAACCACTATGGAGGCCCGGATATGAAATTTATGGGATTCCTCGTTGTATCAATTTACGATCATATTTTTCTGCTGCGTTGGGAAGGTGTCTACGTGGGTGCGAGAAATTGCGCATCGAAGAACGTATCTCTGAGTGAATGGACTGGCGCGAAGAACGAGGGTTCTTGGAACGTACGTGAAAATTTTGGGCGAATGTAATTTTAAAAAGTGCGTAGGTGATTGAGAGTGAAGAGAGCAGTTTCTAAGAGTAGAGTTAAAGAGTGAAGAGTTAGAAAGCTGAAAATTGAAGAGTAGATTAGGAATAGTTTTAATATATGTACATATGTTTACTATTATTGTTAAAAGTGTGTTCTTTTGCACAATACCTAACATTCCGCCACATATAGTTTTGTTGCCCCCCATTTTTATAATAAATTTTGAACAGTTCAATCCTCTATGTAAATGAAAAGGAGTTGACTCTCAGTACAGAGAAATTAAGATATTTTAAAGACGCGAGTTTTTAATATTATTTAAGGGGGTACAGCACCTTGTAGGACTAAAAGAATGGGTAAATTTAAAATTTCTTTTCTCAGGTAATTTTTCAGTGAAATATTGTGATTTTTAAGGATATGTTAGGAAATATTTTATATTACTTTATTATTATGTATTATTTATTACATTAACATTATCTACCGTCATGTCGCATCAGCTGGCCCTCAACACAGAAAGCGACTGGAACATAAAAGATAAAAAATTCTTATGTCGACTTACACACGAATAAATTGTCTTCATTGTAACGTACGACTTTTTAATAATTGTAATAAATAAGGAAATGGCTTCGTAAAGAAATTTTTTCACCGGAAAAGGACAACTGTAGAAACTTATAAAACTTCAACAAATTACAATATGATAGAAGTCGTACGCTACATCGAAGAAAATGTATTTCTCTTAAAGTTGAAATAAGACTTTTTTTATTTTTTCTGTTCCAATCGCTGTTGGTGCTGGTGGCCAGCTGACAAGACACGACGGTAGACAATGTTGTATAACTCCGCCACGTTAATACTTTGAGTAATAAATAATGTATGAAAAGAATGTTAAAATGTTGCCTAACATCTGCTAAAAAAAATCTCGACATCTTACTGAAAAATTCCCTGAGAACAAATTTTAAATTTACCCCCTTAAAAGTTAATAACACATGTTTTAAAACATGTCGGCCCTCGTATATGTATTTTTCTATTACCTTTAGGAACAATTGAGCGAATTTAATTAAGTAATGGGCGAGGTCTCGTTTTACGTTCGTTTAGAATGCCCCGGCGAAGGAAGAGAATATAATGCATACAACGTTGTTTCACGCGGTCTAATTAATGGGTTCGTTAGGCTTTGCGCTGTAGTGCATTGGTGTGCAACTGTTCCCTGGGAGAATGTCTGAAGTTTGCAATGTCGAATGTATTTACTTGTAAAGTTTCTGTACTGGCTTCTTCTATAATTTCTATTGACTATGTCGGGAAGCAGCAACTATGTATGCAGAGTAGTATGGAAAGAATAGCTCGTTAGTAACGCATTTAGTAGTTCAAGAAAATATTTCAGTATCCATATCTTGCAGCCATGCAATTATAACTGGACACCTTCCAGACATTGGTTCGTCTAGTTACTTCCCATACAGCACACTCTCGTTGCAGCATAGTTGCAGCATAGTTGCGGTGCAAGATGGCAACGACTCACGCAAGGATGCCGCAACTGTGCAGCAAAAATTCTATGTTCGCCTGCTGCAAAGTTGCACAGCAACTTTGAGGCAACTTTGCACGGCAACTTTGAGGCAACGAAAAACTGTTAAAAAAAAATAAAAAAAAGTTATCGGTTACGACAGGACTTGAACTCCGAACCGCCCGCATGACAATCTGACGCACTACCGTTGTGGCCACGGAACCTTCTTGGATGTAGATTACTGTAGGTGGTATATATACTGATTACTCGGTACGTTAAAAACACGTACCACCAGTAAAATAGATTCTGACTTATGCTTGGAACTGATTAAATGGTTGCCTTCTCCGACATATATTTTATATTTTAGTTCATTATACAGGATGTCCGCGGGAACAAACACCTGGATATTTCCTAACGTATTGGAGATATAAAAGAAATTGTTTACATGAAATTGCATGGTTGGAGGGGGCAAATTCACTGGGGCAGACGATTTTTTCTTGTATTATTATTTTATGAGATACGATGATCAATTTTTTTTTTAAACGGAACTCTTTTGTTAACAGATCACATGATAGTGCGTTTCAAGACGAATTCAATAAAGTATAATGTATACACTTTATTTCAGCCGGTTTTGGAGATATTATGTTTTAAAATCTGCTAACGCCGCAAAGTTGTGGCAAAGTTGCGACAAAGTTGCGGCAAAGTTGCGGCAAAACTGCGGCAAAACTCTTGCAAAGCTGCGGCAAAGTTGTTGCATAGTTGCGACATAATTGCGGCAAAGTTGCTGCATAGTTGCGGCAAAGTTGCAGTGCATTATTGTAACGCAACTATGCAGCAATTATGCAGCAACAATTCTATGTCCGCCCCGTGCAATGTTGCACGGCAACGTCGCAGCAACCATACATCGACATTGCGCTGCAACCATGCAACATCGCAAGGTTACTGCAACCATCCTGCAACTTTGCCGCAACGAAGTGTGCTGTTTGGGTTTATACAATTTGAATAACTCTTACCCCTTTCCCCTTTAAGTTTTGTGAAATCCGGTTTTATTTACGCAAATGTTTTAGAACCCATCGTTGCTGGACTTGGATTAGAATTCAAATCGATGATTACAATTCATAATTTTTCTTTTTTCACTTTTTGAACTTCAATCGTGATTGAACTCTTATTTTACTCATTACTGCCTTATATAATTATTACTACTTTTATGTTATACGTATTATCTTTCTTTAACTTTCAAAAATCTCTGTACACTCTCAGGACTTAATTTTTTGGTATTTTTCACACTGAAATCGCCAGCTTCCGATGTAGATTTGTTAAATTCTCCGAGTAGTATAGAAACATTATGTTCGAACAATCAGCGCAACAATATTTCCCCACAGACTTCTTTGTCAGACTGTAATATATAATTGCACTCCAACGAAAGATGCAGTTGCATATTGGACACGCATCGTGTCACTTACGGGAAAGACTGCGACGTAGGAAATTAGATCATTTTAAATCATTCAACTTCTTTCTTTATCGCTCTCTTTTTACTGTAACCAAATAAGCGATACGCTTGGTCCTAGTTGACTCCTAATAACATCCTTACAAGACCTATTTATCGACAAATTCTCAATTTACTACAATAAATCCTCTTCATTGCACACCTGCATAATATAAGAAACTACGAGACTAAAATACAAAATGCAAAAGCAGAATTTTATATTAAACAACGGTGTGCGAAGAACAAGGTTCGGCGGCTAGAAAGTATGCTCTTATTAAACCTAACACCTCGCATAATTAATAACCTCCTAAGAAAAACAAAAACTGTCACTTTATTTAGTAATGATACCAAAAACGATTTATTTAAACATATCTAATTTCACGCGCTTCACAATATTCCACTTTCCCCCATTGTCCGTGGGTACGTGCACATCGCATCGCGCCAAATATTGTTGTGTCAGCGGTGCATATGCTCTCGCGAGATAGCTGGCAATTGCGGTACGTGATAATTGGTGATACCTCTGAGTTTATCCAGAAGCGGTTGCCTGTATTCAAAATTTCGTATCGCGCCGTTGCACGCGAATGGATTGCGCCATGCGTCAGCGCACCACACCCTCCGATATTTCAGATACTTCGGTTACTATAGCGACGGGGGTTGAATGTCTGAATCCGTCGTGCTCCAAGAGGGTGGAAAACGGAAAATCGTCGTTTGTAGCTGATGGAACCAGGAATCTATACAATCCAAGAAACCCTTTTATAGGAAGGAATACATAACGGTCGAATACCTATTTCCTTTTTCCACTGAAAAATTTACTTCCAGACGAATAAAACGTAGTGTAAGAAGGGGAGTAGTTTGAAACTTTTGCCTGTATATTTCTACCACCTCTTGAAATGCACCAAAAAAATCTTTGTTCATTTCTCTTATTTAGGTAAATATTTCGAAGTGACGTGGGCGTCTTCAGAATTTTACCCCTTGCTGGCGGTTGAAATTTCGGACGATTGGATCAGCTGAATTAAAAAATGTAAACGTGTTTTTAATTTGCAGGAATATAGTTATACGGCATTCCGCGAAATAACAATTTTTGACAAAAATTATTAAAATGCCACTCCGTCAAAGTTAAAAGTACCGAAAGTGATATTTCTTTTTATATTTAATCGATATAAAAAAGTGAAAAAATATTTAAAAAGTTGGCGTATTAGGTTTGAAAACGTTAAGTGTTTATTTCATTAGAAAAACCATCGCTGAAAAGCGGCGGAATTTTCGGCTTAGACTGTAGAGTGTCCGCTTATATGTACACATATTTCATTTGGCAGAAAATCACAGCTCCCCAAATTTCGAGGTCGTAACTATGTTGTTAACTAACAAAAATAGATTCCAACGTAACTTGTTTCACTAAAATTATTTAATAAACAATGATGCTTGTCACGCATGTTTAAGAATGATTTCGAAAATAAATATAGGCGTTGATATGTCTGCACGAAGAATAAAATGCGAAATTATCCACGTATTAAGAACACAAATGTTTAATTATTTATTGCAGGTTACACGTAGCCCCCGTTTACAAGTGCCTCTTTAGTGCTCATTGAAAACTGTGGCCTCCATCTTGAGCCTCGATACTGAAATTCCAAAGTGTACATGGCTTTAGGAAGTTCTATTCTCGGCGTTCTATTGAACGTAAACGAATGCAAAGTGGAAACGCTCCACGATCACGAAGCATTGTAAGAGAAAATCCATGACTTCGTTTAAATGTAAGAAAATCGATCGTGGGGTGTAAAGAAGATTACAAGTTCGAAAGAATATCATTTCTAATTCAAGCACACCACGGTCCAAAAGCTTAGGGTCACGCTGTTATATCGAGGTCACGGTCATTACTGCATAGCCTAAGGCCTAATCAGTCCACCCCGTAGATAGTGTCTCTCTTTTTTTCCTTTTTTCACAAACGAACATCGATTGTAGGAATTTTTTACCCCTCTTTATTTTTCGCAACATTTTGCTACTAATTTAGAATTTGTTTCTTCTTTCCCAATTGTGTGTCTCTCATTCTTTCCCCTTTTCCTCAAAGAACATTGATTAGAAGATTCTTTTACCCCTTTTTACTTTTCGCAACGTTTTGCTACTTATTTACAATTTTTTCTTCTTTGTCAATTCGAATTATCTTCCCAATTTTCATTTTCCTTGTAGTACTTTGAAGATCCTCTGGAACATGCATACCGAGTTACATAAAACGATAAGGTTTAATTTAATTAAATCGCGGACGCCAACAAATGGCCAAATTTTAAGGAAAAAAATTTGTTTTTGAAACTACCGTTTATGAATACAGAGGAGAGTTTTAAATTTCATGCAGCTTCATCATACCGTTCGCTTTGTTCTCCGTTTGACCCGAGTCCGCTCTTTAAATATATCCACATATTAAGTAATGCCCCACATTTCCAACTGTGTACAAAGTTAGCGCGTTTGTTTGAAAATAACGTTAATATACCTCCAACATGTGAATAAATATAAACTCCCCGTGCCGCGCAGACATTATCGATGAAACAAATTTAAACGGTAAGTTAGTCTCCGTAATTGTTTAGGAGGCATAGTGGCAGCATGCATACGTATCGATTATCTTGTTGACATTCTATCACGCCACGATTCTCTATTACCTGCTCCTAAATCGTGCTAAAAAAATCCTGTTTCTTTTTTATCGCATCACTGTATTTTTATTTTCATTTCTGTTATTTACTGTAGTCAATCTTTACTCTTTTACGAAGATTCGAAAGACTTTGAGTGATGTCGGCGTGGTTTCAAGCCGAGGGCTTTGCGTCCCTCGATGAAAATACTCTATGCTTTCGTATCAAGGGCGTCCGCAGACTTTTTTCCAGGGATGCAACTTCGAGAAACAACTTGGTGTGTCGTTATTTTTTGTTCAAATAATCAGAGAAAAATTGTTCTTTTTTATACATGCCATAAGAACCTTATGTTGCATCCCTACTAATATATCAAAGTGAAACGTTGTTTGTTTCATTCTTTCACGCCTAAACTTCTGAACAGATTTCAATGAAATTTTGAATATACATTACGTACGTCCTAGATTGCATTATAGGCTATTTATAAATAATAAATAAATCAATAAATAAATAATAATTATGCCTGTAAAAGATATCCTGAAAAATTTGAAACAATCGCATGTCACTGTAGAACTTGGCCTTGGAAAAGTGATTGCATTTCGGATGACAAATCAAACGACGTAGTAGTACATGTTTATGGGAGGGTTATCGATACACCACATTCTGGAATAAGAGCTGCATCACTTTGCTGCTGTTATGGCTGCATGCAGAATACTTGCTCAGCTGATAGATTATTGATCGGAACTGAACACGCTTGTGGCAGTTACCTTCGTTCGACTGCTGTCAGAGTAATGAAAAAATCTGCATACCACCGTTCGACTACTGCCAGACCGAAGAGGAACTCCACCTGGGTGCTCCTCCACTAGTTGCCCCTTTAATTTGGTCGTTTTGTTCGTTCCTTATACCAGTGATGGCAAACCATTTTATCCACGCGTGCTAAAATTGTATAAATTCTAACATTTATCGAATTGCTGACGTGCAGGCAGGGCTGACCACAGAGAGAGAGAGAGAGAGAGAGAGGGTGGAGTGGGTGCAAGGCACTAGCTCCAGAAAAATGAAAATGAAAAAAGAAAAAAGAGAAAATGAGAATGAAATTTTTTTCATTTGCTTAATATCAAGAAAAAATAAATTAGAACACAATTTCTAATACAATAATATAATATTACTAGTGATATATTATTAAAAAAGTTATATATTTAAATATGTTAATGTTTATTTGTTTATTTCTCTTATTTTACTTTCTGTATTATTGTTATTATTATCATTTCTCTCGTGATTTCGTTCTGTGGAAAGATGTTATGGTTCTTTACTGTTGAGAAATGGTTTGAGGTCCCAAAATATTTCTTGCACCCGAGCCCCATTATAGAAGCCAAATTAACACGAAGAAATTAGTAGAGAATTAATCATTGCAGAATTCTATTGAAACAAGTTTAAAAATTAACATAGAATTTCATAAGAATGTACTCATAAATTCACATACACATTGTCGTATAGTAAAAGCTAGCCAAAAATATTTTAGCAGGTGTATCTAACCACATAATAATTATTTTAAATTAATATACCGATATTAATGATATGACCTGTGAATCATTGACGTGGTAGACAATTTTTCGTACGTGCCACAGATTCGCCATGCTTGCCTTATACTTTATGGATGTAAATAACAAGTACATGGCCTCATACTTTTCCAGGCAAAATAAGGGAGAATCTAGGCGCAGGTTGTTGGCTGCAGATTAACTATCAAGCCAGTGTTTGACGCATAAATACAGACTGCAGGTAACGGGTATAGATTCTGAATTGTTCCAGTTTGCATTGCATGGCATTTAAGATACAATGATAAATAAATAAAAATGCGTACCTTTATAGCGACGCTTCGTGGGATTCCCGCAGAAGCATCCCAGTGCGTCGATAAGACTTTGTATAAGTTGATAAGCTATTTTTTAACACGATTTGTAAAATAATAACGTTGATAGCTGGCAATCTTGTGAAAGACTGAGGATTTGCCGTTTTATGTTCAGAGGCGAATAAAAAAATAGTTTCCACTAATAGGGATCTTAAGGTAGGATTCCACTGAGGCAACTTTTTGGCAAACGGCAACATCGTCGCATCGTTTTTTCGCATGCAACACATGCGACATGTTGCCATGCGTTGCCTCAGTGGAATCCCATTTAGAATGTTGCTTCCTTCTGGGAAAGTGAAATAGAAGAATATTGCTGTGTGTAAAGGCAACCATATCGTCCTTTGAGCCTGTCACTCGTGTACTGTGATATTTCCGGGATTTAATTTCTCAATGACAATTTAAAATCACAACGTAATCATCGGCGAACGCTGTTATTTTTTTATCACTGACTCTGCATCTTCCGCGGAGTAAATTATCGTCGCTTATGATAAAATTCTATGACAAATGTGCGAAACATTATGTATCTATCGCAACTATCGTTAACTAATTACATCCTGCGGCATCTCTTATCGTTATTTAATGGTACAGACATTAACTAGCGCAGATTATCGAGCGTTGCAAAGCAACTCGCGGTAAAGGGGACGGCGAATCCGAATAAAACTAATAAAAGTTCGGAACTTTCTTGGGCAAACTTCCTTCGATTATGTCACCGTTCGTGTCCCTCGGTCAATTCGGATAGTCGAGATTCTACTATAATAATCACCCGGCAAATCCTGTAGTACATCGTTTCATTCCTCTTGTTTTCAGCAGCGTTACTTGTTGCTGGTTGTGTAACAACGCTCGATTTTAAACTTGACAATTTATTTACAATAACCGCAACAGAGGTCGACGAGAGTCTTCCAGTGAATAGCCGTTTCTGAGGCTGACGAGAGTCGAGTAGTGAATAGCCGTTTCTAAGGCTGACAAGAGTCGAGTGAGAACCTTTTCTCAGTCTCTGTTTCTTGAGTTCTGACTTCTCCCTCGGCCGAACTATTAAGGAATATTCTACTCTTTCTTGAAATCAACTCCTTGGCGGAGTTCGGGTCAAGGAGGATTAACCAAGGAGGTGGTTTAGGTGACACGTTGGGGCGGTTTCCCGAATTCGTCCATTCTTCTGTGTAAATAAATGACTTCAAGGCTCCGCGAGTAGTCAGGAGTCTCGCGTGAGTTCCTCGTTCAATTGGAATCTGGGATTGTCTTCTGTTTATGATGCCAGATGTTAAGGGAGGACACCACTCTGACCGCTGGAAAAGTAAGCCTCTTCGAAGATTTATTTTCAGGAATAATTTAGAGTATTCAGTACAATATCTTAACACACTCGCGACCGCTGACGTGAATTCAGCTGAAAAAAGAGTAGGTAATATATGTAGGTACATATCTCAAAGTTTTTACTTAAATCGAACTAAATTGACATTCAAGTTTTCCTAGGAATTTAGGCAATACTATACAAGAATAGTTGAATATATTACTAATAAACACGGGTGTGGAAAAGTCGAAGCCAGTGATATTTGAACGGACTGAAAGTGGGGGTGTAGGGGTGTGGAGGTAGTAAAAGAATTCAATTATTTCGGGATAGTATTCGGGATAAAAAAGATGGAAACGTGGAAAGACACATGAGGGAGAGAAAGAGAAAGAGTGAAAGGGGGAAGCGTAATATTAAGTCAAGTATGAGGCATAGGACAACTAGAACGAAAATTTAAAGCGGATTACAAAATGAGAATGCTCCTGTTTGATACACTGGTAATGGGAGTGGTGTACGGCGTAGAATTACGCGGAGAGGGTAAAAGTAAAGAGGGTACAGCTAAGGTACATCAAATGGACGCTCGGAATGAACATATGCAGCCCAGATTACACAGCGCTGGAGGAGACGAAAAGAGCAATGATAAGAGTAGAGGCAGGGAAGAGAGTATTGGAATTTGAGGAGTGTATTAAAGAAGGAAGTGGCAAGAGTGTTGTGAAAGAATGTTTGAGAGGAAAGGAGTGGAGCACAGGTCGAACCAAAAGTACAAAGAAAGGGGAAGATTGTTTGAAAAAGAATGGAATGAGTCAAGCGGAGCTGGATCGACTAAGAAGGGAAGAGGTAATAGAGAAACTGGGAATATGAAGATATCGAGGTACCGCAGGAGGTGCGATATAAAAATATAACAAAATACGGAAGTACGTGAAACGTAGGGAAGAAAGAGGCGAGAGTCAACGACTAATAGCACAAGCGAGGTGTGAAAATATAGAAAGGTGAAAGAAATCTATTGGTAAAAGAAAGAGGGAAGAACATGCGATTTATTCTATGAGGAGACAGATTCGGAACGTTCAAGCATTTAGTAAGGGATTTCAGGGAAATAGAAAGAGATAGATTAGAATATGTACCTAGTGTGTGGAAGAAAGGGTAAGGGGGCAGAAGAATGGTTTAAAAAGCTGGAAAGGAAGAGGAAGGAGAAAAATGAGAGAAGCGCAATAGGGTTATAATAAGAAATAGATAGTAATTAAGCCGATAAGTAGCACAATAATAGAAGTTGTAAGTCAGGGAAATAAGACGGAAACAAAAGAAAGGAGAGAGTGAATGAGACGACCCAGTGGAGCTTTGTAAAGTCAGGTTAAGTGCGAACCAAGTCAAAATATGGCCCTAAGGCTGGAAATAAAGAATATACCAATTTTGAAAAAGGTATTCTGTTTTAAAGGGTGTCCGAATACTTTTGCCCCCACTGTACTACTACTACTACTATTACGAAGAAACATTTGATAATATTCTATAACTCCAACAAAACAGTACAATATTTTTTAATTTCATTTCTAATTTTTCAATTTCAATTACTGTAATGAAATTTCATTTGAGTACCGAACAGTATCAATTTAATATAGAATACATTTTTAGGGTGGTCAGTAAGGCAGTAAAGTATTATGAAATTATTGCTACATTTATAAAAAACGATTAATATTCTACTAGACGTATTTAGAAAGAATGAAAAGGAGCGGAAAACTAACGGGTATACATATATTCAGTTATAGAGTTGAATTTAATCGTTTTCATTCTGTTTCCCGTTAACGTTGTGGTGTCATTAGGGGATCCGTGATTACTTCCATTTTATAATTAAATGCCGTTGCTGTGCGGTGACAATTTATGTATCTATTTCTCGAGGGATCCTTCCAGCCAATTTATGGGTAAATTGCTTAGAGGTATAAGGTCTCTTGTCGCATAAATTGCGTACGAAGATGAAGAGTATGGGAAATGGTACTCGCTGCACTCTGATTATGGACTTGGATATAAATATAAATGGGATGTCAGTTGCAAGAATTACATTACTCACGCGGGTGATTTGTTCAAATATATACAAGCGTGAAAAAAAAAATAATAATTTTGGTGATAGTGAACGATAGTCATCGACGAAATACTTTGGACACGTAAACACACAGTGTCACCTAAAAGTTTCTGGTGGTGTGTAAAAATTTAAATATTGGGGCGTTACGTGCAATGTAGCTGTATTCTTTTATACGCCACTATCTTCCACTTCGTTTCCCGTTAACCCTCTCGTAACAGACACGTGGTTAATTTGGATCCACGCTACATATCAACCTTAGTTATTTTACTTCGTATTAATATCACATCTTCAAGAAAATAAGGATATCGATTACGTATCACAGAGTTTTGTAGCTTTGAAATAATTGGCCATTATTTTTCTTTTAATTACTAGTGTTTCCCGCTTCGAGCACAATTATAACAGGCAGTGGACTTTTGTTTCGCCGAGACGTATCACACAATTTTTTATAAGCTGTCCTTCCAAGAACAGAATTTATTTACAGCCGACACACATTCCCAGTATCAGTCGATTGTGCGAATCGATCGATTTTATCGAGGAAATCTAGAGACGCGGTAGCGTCTCGACGCCAAGTACAGGAAAGAAAGTACATGAAAGAAAAAGACACCCTATATATGGCGACTGTCGCTACTGCTTATCATTTACTCGTCGCCCGGCTAATCCAACCTAACCTGAAACTTATTTCATTAATATCTCATGACGCTTGCAATATTTTCTAAATTTAAAGGCATTTTTCTTATGTAAACCGCATATAAGCTTTGGAATGAGACCAATTTCAATAAAATCGGTCCACGCATAACAGAGATATGATAATATCGTCTCATGGATCAGTCGGAATGTTAAGATTCTTCTTCTTCTTCTTCTTCTTCTGATTCTTCTAGAAATTTTTCGTCAAACATAATACGTATACGCGTTACACGCACACCTTCAGTCAAAACAAAACTAACACATGTTTCGTTCTTCTACGTATATACGTGTTACTTGCGCACCTTCAGCCAAAACGAAACTAACACATGTTTCGTTCTTCGTTCGTCGACTCTCGGGATTATTCGGCAGGGATCGTCGTCCGTCATTGTACAAACTATTTTTTAAATACATTGAACTTTATAACCTACCAATCTTAACCTCCAAGTGTCAAATAATGTAAGTTGTCCAAATTTGAGATGTCAGGAGTTTTTACACTAAATAGGAGACGGAATTATTGTCTCAATTAACAAGGTAAGTCGCCAAATTTATTTAATAGATTTTTTATGTAGAGTCGCAGACTTGGAAGTTGTCCGGAGAAGGTTCGACAGAGAAGCACCTTCTTTCGTATAAGTTTCTAGAAATTTGTACCATGCTTGTACAAAATAATATATTGTAGTAAAAAATTGCATTGAATTTAAATTGCCAGATATTTGTATTTGTATACCAGCAATTTAGAGTTTTTATTTTATGTAAAGGTTATTATATTATAGAAATGAAGGGGACGTACAGGACTTCGATAAAAATGAAGGAGACGCACAGGCTTGGATAGTACAATTGAAGGGGACGCACAGGCTTGGATGGATAGAAATGAAGGGAATGCACAGGCGTGGAGGTTGTCCGGAGAAGATTAAATAGATAGACAGAGCATCTTGTTTCGCACAAGTTTCTGGAACTTTGTCAAATAAGGTAAATTGACAAAATTTGTTTAAAGACATAGCATTAAGAATTATTAAGAAAATAGATTATGGTGGACTGCTTGCAATGTAAAGCAAGTCACATTAGTGAAGAAAGTACACTGAAAACACATCTCCGTTAATGCTTTTCAATCTTTTGTGAAAGACATTCGTAATACTTTAATTAATAAAATCCAAAGTAGTTGTCACGCTATTCATTAATTCATTAATTTTTTAGATTCCCATTATTTAAAATCACCAATAAACATACTAAATAAATTAGTTTCATTCCAACACCAATACATTGTGCGTTAAAAATATTGGATCTCCGCGTTCATTTCGCTGAATTATTACCATTAGCATTTAAATTTCCTGCAACAAGACTTTCTGCCATACGCTCGCACCTCCTTCGGACACATTATTTAGTCTCTACACACACTAAAGCAAAAGGCCACTCTATTTCTATATATAATAAGTTCTACGTTAAGTTGTAACTAAAATAACTAAAATGTGGATTTTATATATATTTACAGATAATCAAAGCAGAAGATGATGCAGTATGATCTACGGCAGAGAAAAAAATTTATTGTGACATAGTATTATATTAATTATATTAATTAAACGATTTTATTAAACGATTTTATTCAGCTGCAATCCTCTATTTGCTTCTTGTAAGTTTGGTTCATATCAGAAAACTCAAATTTAAACCAATTCCACCAATTCAATCATCATCTTGAAGCATTGCAGGTGTGCATAGTTTCTATTATGTAGAATTTATCTTTAATTCTATCCCGTCATAAGACTGTTTATTAGGGTGGACCTTAGTTACTCTTGTCGAAATATAATTTTGAGATTTTTGACGGGGTCACTCCCCAAGGATTATGCCACTGGGAGAAAAAATAATGTGTGCAAAATTTGAAATTGATCGGAGAACGAGAAACTGTGCCTCATCGCATTTGAAATTTTTTATTTTCGTAACTCGTTTTTCTTCGTTGTAGTATATCGTTAATATACATTTTTATATATCGTTATCTTTTTACGCTCTGTAATAATATAGAATCAAAGTATAAGATTACACAAAAAAATCATGACCTTGAAATCTCAAAAAATGAACCATCAAAAAATACTTTTTTCGTTGGCATTATATTTATGTTGTCAAACAGTATAATTTTCGTCTAAAATTTTTTTTGGATAATTATAAATAACTGATTAAAGGGAAAACTACATCCGAAATGCACCAATTTTTGCAGATATTTTTCAATTTATTTTAAAAACTAGGGCTCTAGAAGAAAATTCACCATTGCACGTGATGCAACAGACATTTTCCCCCCGGAAAACACCAATAAAAGTGGTAAGTCACGGTTTGTTTTCAATACAGAAGGCAACAGCGGCGGGCGTATCCATTGCCGCTCACCGACAGAATCGCTTACACGCGCGCGACTACCACTGTCGGCGCCATACGTTTTGCCAAACTATTTCGCTCAGTTATTGAAAACGAAATGTGACATACCACTTTTGTTAATGTTTTCCGAAGGAAAAATGTCTGCTGCATCGCGTGGAGTAGTCAGATTTTCTTCCAGACTCTTAGTTTTTAAAATAAATTGACAGATATCTGCAAAAATTGTTGCGTTTCGGGTGCATTTTTTCTTTGATCGTGGTTTAAATATATTTAAATAGTAATAATGCAATAATAACTTATATCGTTGTGTTCCCGAAGGTTTATAAAATAATTTTGACGGAACAAGCAACCGAATAACTATTACTATTTCGATACGCAAGACGTTCAAGTTGAAAATTTGCATTTTTTTTTAAAATAAACTAATTTTTCGAAAACGGAGGATGTTGGCGAAAAACGGTTTGCGAATTCGTATTCAGCGTACGAAAATTTATAAGAAACGTGTATTGAATGTTACAAGTCCAGATGGCTGTTGAATAGTTACAATTGAACTTTTGCATGAGTTTGACTGCTCGTTCGGCCGAATCGTTTACTGCTAAATTATTTACTATATTTAATCCAATATTATAATTGGGATCACTTTTCCATTCTAGAGAATCCATATTTATAAAATCTGTTGGAACAGTGTATTCTTAACGAAAGTATCGGTTATTTCATTAAAATTTTGAAATCTTTTATTTATATATATATGAAAAAAATTCCTTAGACAAAAGTTGTACTGTTTGACATGGTAAAAATAATTACAACGAAAGATGTTTTTTTACGGTAAATTTACGAGATTTCAAGGTCATAATTTTTCAAGTAATCTTATACTTTGATTCTATATTATTACAGAGTGTAAAAAGACAAATTCAACCATATATAAACATGTATATTAACGATATACTACAATGGAGAAAAACGATTACAAAAAAAATTCAAATGCGATGAGACCCGGTTTCCCGTCTTCCGGTCGATTTCAAATTTTCCACTTTTTTTTCCCCCAATAAAAATTATCTAAAGTCTGCCCCTACTATGCCAATTATCTTTGTAAAAAGAAGTGAGATCCCCATAAAAAAACTTCAAAAAGTAAAAAAATTACGCCAAGTACATGAAAAATCAAATATATCACAAAAAATAGAAGGTAATAATAAAATCACAAAAAAATAGAAGACAATATACAATCCCCCAAAAAATAGAACAAAATATATAATCACAAAAATAGAAGATAATACACAAAAAAATAGAACAAAATATACAATCACAAAAAAATAGAAGATTATAATAATTACAAAATAAAAAAAAAGGTGTGAAATCAAAATGAGCTGCAAGTACATAAAGGTACTTTCCAACTGCGCTTAAGATGACACAACTACATATACACAGCTGAAATGCTGTGATCATACATTCCATTACTCATATCGCGGACATTTTTTAATTAATCCGTCAAAAAGAATCCCATTTAAAAAAATTGTCGTAAATTAATAACTTTACAAAATTAATAATATACCAAAATTACGCCAATTATAAGAATGGCTATTATACAAAGACAAAATTGTATTAAATAATATTAAGCAGACATATTTTTATACAAGTAAATATTTTAATACGAATAAATATTTTATTCAAAATACTTGGCGCTGCACTCCGAATTGGAGTTGCTAAACTGAAATAAATATATATAAATTGCATTAATCTTTTTCTTTCTTTCTTGTGCGTGCTTTCGTGAATGTGTGTATGTGTGCGGGTGCATATGCTACGTATGATATTAGAGTTAAATATATGTAGAATAGATCTGACTGCGTTTCTAATATGTATATGTATATATATGTTTATGTATTTTAGATTGTAAGGGAGTTATTATAAATTATTATTACTACTAAAACAATTAACATTTTTTCGGTTCCGCAGCGCCAAGTATTTTGAATAAAATATTTATTCGTATTAAAATATTTACTTGTATAAAAATATGTCTGCTTAATATTATTTAATACAATTTTGTCTTTGTATAATAGCCATTCTTATAATTGGCGTAATTTTGGTATATTATTAATTTTGTAAAGTTATTAATTTACGACAATTTTTTTTAAATGGGATTCTTTTTGACGGATTAATTAAAAAATGTCCGCGATATGAGTAATGGAATGTATGATCACAGCATTTCAGCTGTGTATATGTAGTTGTGTCATCTTAAGCGCAGTTGGAAAGTACCTTTATGTACTTGCAGCTCATTTTGATTTCACACCTTTTTTTTTATTTTGTAATTATTATAATCTTCTATTTTTTTGTGATTGTATATTTTGTTCTATTTTTTTGTGTATTATCTTCTATTTTTGTGATTATATATTTTGTTCTATTTTTTGGGGTTATCTATTAGTGTATTATGAACTCCGATCGACGCGACATTTCTTTATTTACTTTTTGCAAATACGTTTCTGGAATTTGCAACAATTCGAATTTATGTATGAGTGATAAAATGAATATAACGAAGTGTGTACGGTTCAAATCTAGAAGAAAGTAATATATTCAATTACTATATCCAAATAAATGATACTTGCATACTCGTGTAAACCGTTTAACGCTAACGACGAGAGATTTCTAGCTTGTATCCAATTTAGCGAACAGTATTCTCGCGTAGTCCGCTCAATGTGATTAGCACGTTCAAGGCTCTTAGGGAGCGGAAAATTTCAGTTAAGGGAAACGAAGTTCATTTTCACAAGCCAGCTTGGTTAATTCTCGCTCTTGATAGCCAAGATATCTGCCACTGTTGCATCCAAATAATTTGAACACATTTTTTTTAGACTCGTAGGTGTTTTTGTGGAAGCGTTTGTAATCTGGAACATCTTCGTTATTTTGGTTGTAGAGTAAATAAATGGACCTTAATGGTTATTAGGAACTTAAGAGAATAAATTACACTTGTTTGAAGGCAACCATTTTTCTGTACAGTCTTCTTAGTGTTTACTTTAGGTTGCTTCTATATTGAAAAATGTCTAGCAGCTGGTTGTTGGTCCCTTTTAATAATTGCAGTTGTTTTATTAGTCTTTTTATTAAGTAACTTTGTAGCTTATTAAATAATAGACACTGTTACTTTGTTAAGATTTATCTGCTATAATGTCATTAAATAATCTGACAATTGCAGATTATATGAAATTGGTACTGAAAAATATGACAAATCAAATCATGCTTGAACTGATAAATTAAATATTCTCAATTTTAATTTGGAATCATTCTGTATGATAAACTTATTTATTTAACATTTTTTACTGTCAACTAGTCTTGTAATCAACTAGGGGGTCACTAGTGGTGGACAGCAATCTTAAATTTTTTTAATATTGTTAATTAGATTTCTGATATCATTTCATCCATTGTAGTAGCTTGGATGGGTTCTAAAAAGTTGAATAAGTTTTGAAGATGTCGATATGTCTTGAAATTTAAATGGGTCATCAAAATTTCTACGAGTCCTAAAAATAGATTATGAAAGTGTATTTGTGAGTTTTGACATCCTCGATGAATGTTTTCCTTTCATTCGAAGTGTAAAAGATTTGTAATAGAAAATATCCGTAACCCTCTGATACACACAAACACACAGACTCGTGCACTTTCCCAATTTCTAGTTCTAATCTAACCCCACATATTTACACGTTACACTAACGGTAAAGAAACAGTAACTTTCTGAGGAATTTCAATATCCATCACAAAGATAATAATAATAATAACACAACCTGATTACAATCCATAAAAAGTGCAATCAAAATTAGGCGAACATACTAAAAATATATAAAAAAAAATAAGAAAAAAGCAAGACTTTTAACACAAAGAAAAAGGCTATATTAAGAGACGAGTGAGACATCTGTAGGAATAGGTTTCGTAATTCCTATATGTTCGGGAGCCACGGAAAAAGAGGGCCTCGGGTGATGGGCCTCGAGCAATTTGCTTTTTTCCCCGTGGCTCTCGAACATAGGTATAAGAATTACGAAACCTATTCCTACACATCCATCATGATTTTAAAACTCTTCGAGCTCCCAACAATACGTGAAGCGGTTGGAAACGAAAGGAATGACTAAACCAATGGTTAAAAAGTCACATGAGAGAGGATCGAACTCATACCACTATCAGTTAACGCATCATAGTTTTGCACAGCGAACTGACAAGCACACGCCGACAATCGAAGATTTAAAAACAGCCGGATGAGTGTATATACAATTTTAATCGCAGGCACACTTATGCGCCACCTGGAACCGCGGCCACTTCCTTTCACAAACAACGGCCGATCCGTTATGCAGCTGCCACGCAGGTACCTACTGTACGTTACTTAGAAGATGGTAAGCGGAAGGAATGCGGACTCGATTGTTTATATCCCCATAAGCGCTCCTATTTTCTCTATAACACGGTCGTAGAGATAGGGCACACGTATTGTCCCTATTCGCCGCTGCGACGTAACCGGCGAATACGAGGAGAGAGACATTTTCTCAGAAACGCACAGGGCACACACAATGCGAGTTGTTTACACGGCTGGTTTGCTGGCAGTCGTTTGGCAGCCAGCTGGCGGTGGTGGTGGGAACACGATCGGTCGGGGCGCGATCTAGGGGGGAACGTATAAAGGTTCCCCGAAGCGTTGCAGATTCTATTCGGGAACCAACGCTGCTCGCCATCGTGCGCTAAAACCGTATTTTGGCAACCTTCAATCGTGGAATTCGTGAACAGGTGACCGACCACGTCGATTGCCTTCGGGATCTCGCCGTTTCGTTCGATAAAACGACCTTCGACGATACCTTCAAGATCGCCATCTACGCGTGGCTACACTCACCAGCGACGGCCTTTTGTCTCGTGAATGCTGCAGACCCTTTGTCGATCAAGATGCCTACTTGCAAGTGCGAAAACCGATTCATTCAGGACGAGGAGAACCACGTGTGCCATTTGAAACCGTCCGACGGAAATAACGAGTCCGAGGCGGAGATCAAGGATTACGACCCCGCGGTCAGGTACGCTTTCGAGGTTCATACTTCTTCCCGTTTTTGGGAGAGTTTGCGGGAGGGTTAAACTGGTTTGAAATAGCCTGGGAGTGAAAGTGGTGAGATGTTCAGTGAATGTGCCATAGAAAAATAACGTACGATTGGCCGCCTGTGTTGGACGCGTCTGTCCTTATTACGGTGGAATCACGCGAGTGCAGTTAGAATTTCTGCCAACCATAATCGTCGAGATGTACAATAGAATTTTCAGTGTAGGAACCGTGGGTATTTTCTGTCGTACCTTGACTATTATCGAAGCGACGGAAATATCGTTTCAAGCGTGGCAGGCCTTTTTATACGTTGGGGGAACTACATATTGCCAGGTTGTTGGCAGTGATCTCGAATACATAGTTCCAGAAGTCACTCAGCTGGTTGTTAGCGAAAGAAAGTGTTAGGTTTCGAAGCAAACATTTAAGGTGCTTCCTATGTTTTCGAAGCTTTGCCTCGGTGTGGACAAACGCCAAAGCCAGACAGTGGATGGGATTGTTTTACTGTTAGAGCATGCCAATGTCAGTTAAAGAGTCACGATCAGGGACGGATTTTTGTGTACACGCTAATTGAAAAAGGTTTAAACTCAGTGGCTTGAGACGATTTAAAAAATAATTCTCTTGTTTTTTTTTAATATAGCAAATTAGCAATAACTCATATGTGAGTTGTCATATTGAATTAATTTTAGCATTGTCCGAACTTTTTTTTAAATTAAAATATTTGATGATATTTCACGGAAAAAGGGCGGCAAACGGTTGCTACCTTAGGGGCGCAGAATCTCCAAATTCGCACTTGATTATGATTCTGTGTTTTAATTGTACAGTTGCACTTGTATATAGGATAAATAGGGGCCTATGCCCCGATAGTGACTCATACTTTCATATCGTATATACTGGGTGAGCGTAAAGTCCTGTCACAAAATTTACTGGCAGAATTAGCAAAGTTGTTTTAATGAATATATACCCCGAAAATCATTTATTTTCGAAATACCTCCATTCAGAGTTTGATGTATTACGTCACAGCAAATGTCAAAGTGGCTTTTATTTTTAATCAGACACACGTTGATGCACAATTGTCTAACGTATTCCAACACTCCCAGCCAATTTTTTATAATGTCGTAGGCATTGTATATACATTGTTGCAATTTTTAAACATGTATGATTATACGTATAATTTCAGCAAAGATTTTAGATGACTACAAGTGGGAGATACCTACGACAATTTTACACGTGTTATTTTATTCCACGTTAATAAAAAACGTACTATATACCATTCCATATAAGAGTAGACCTGTGCTCCCATCGATTTGCAACCGATCTGCGCAGCTCCCACTACTGCCTGCGCACGCGATTGGTCGTAGCGCTTTCTCTGCCGGTTTCCTACCAATCAACAGCCTCGTTGCAGTCATCGTTGCATGGAATGAGTCTACTCTTAAGTGGAATTCAGTATATATCATTTATGGAACATTTAATGGCACTGATAGACTTCGTAGCGAAGCTAACAAATACTTACCAGCATTCAGTCGATTGTTTTTTTACTCCTATGTCTTGTAAGCGTATTTTGATTCAAGTTCTTTGTTTATTATGTTTATCGCTTCTACTTCTTGTTAGTCGGTTTGTTTTTTTTTACAATATAATATGTTTCTTTATATTTGTTAAGTCCCCAATAGAATATTCTGTATCCACTTACTTTTATTTAGTGTACTAACTACAGGGTATCCCCCTGTAATAAATCAAATTATTATTACTTTTTACCTTGGTATGTGTTACATACGAGAAGTTATCACAGTCGTTGATAAGATTCCTTCATTTTTATTCTACTTCCTATAACAACTCTAACAATTCTCGTTCCATGATTCAAACTGGTTGTATTTAAAAAAAAAAGACATTCAGGACTCATATTTATTAATTGGTTTGTTAATTTCGACGTGTGAAGCGTACCTGTGAATTTTGTCACAGGACTACAGACTCGCCCAGTGTATCTGGTGCGGAAATCTGCGCGCGGAAGAATGCGACAATATTATGCATGACTACATATATCAGGGTTATCTAATATTTGCGCTTTGTTACGCTCAATATGAGAGCACGCGTTGGAGGAGAATTGGCAGTTATAAGATACACTTTACATACGCTAATGCGATGAATTTGATTACGAGCCTTGCGTTACGGAGCGCGCTAGGCGTTAAATAATGGCAGTCTTTCTTGTTAAATGCCTGATTATTAAGCCTCTGTGATTAATATTTCTTCTAATCATTCTGTATCTTTTTTAAAATACTGTTATCTGTTTTGAGTGATATACATACCTGAAATACCAGTCACGAGCTGCAGAAGACCCTTAAGGTCTTTTCACACGAAACGTGGCCTATTCATATATTTACTGTCCCCTTTTATCTTTATTAAACAAACACTATTTCTGCCAAGTGAATTCATCTGAAATGTCATCTAAATGTACGACGTAACTAGGTCATGTGATAAGGTCAATATGCTTGCGTTCAGTGCATGAATAGTGTACTGTAATGACAAGTTAATAATAAAAATAATTTAAACGAACACCATTCTTTTTACTGCAAATGGATATGTTGTACCTATGCCCCAACTGTTACAAAATTTCTTTTATGCAATGGATGCAAAAGGGGGCAACAATATAAATGTTTATTAATAATGTTTTAACAAATGCACGTTTGTTTGTACTACAGAATATATTGCAAAAGCAGCAGTGCATGAACATTATAGTAAGAAGGGGTTTTAATTAGAATCTGTCTGGTTTCTGTTAATGGAAAATCGATAGCTTGTTAAGGATTATATCGATTTTTAGGAACGTCCTTAATTAAATTCTTCTATCTGCCGGCTGCTTTTATCCGTCAATGCAATATCTCCAGGCTTTTCGTTGCGGCGGAAAGAGATTTTAGCAAAATGTCTTTAGAACAGGAACCTGGAACGAAATGTGTTTTCGGTTCGTTTCGGTTCAACTCTGATAATAATAATATCGTTTCGGTTGATATCGTTCCTGGTGAAAAATATTTCCTTCCCATTGGAAGGAAAAACAAACTTTGTTCTGAACCGGTCATTTATAAAAAAGAACACTCATAAACTTATTTTTAACAATTTTCTTGCATTTGGTAGATATATTACGAAATATTATACATTATAATTATATATTATATCTTGTAATGTATATTACGTATTATAAAAAAAAATAGATTACAAAATAAAAATCAGAAATCACAGAATGTTCATATTCAGGCATAAATAGATCCATGACGAAAATAAGCGGTGCGCTCAATTTAAATTTTTTAACATACAGTGTACATCGAAAACAAAATAATAACGTTATTAACCGTAATTTTTATTTCGGTTATATCGTTTTCACTCCTGCAATAGGGCTGTAAATTTCGTTTCGTTTCGGTTTCTGTTCCGGAAAAATATTTCGTTCTTTTCGTTTGTCGTTTTCGTTTCTGTTCCGTTCCGAACCCCTGCTTTAGAATAATACAGTCTTTCCTCAACAAAAATTTTAAACAACGTCTTTTAAAACTTACAACACTCAATTAGTATATTATTTTGAAACACATTTCCCCGATATTCGTAATTCAACACGCTAAATGAAAGTCAATAAAATCGGATTAATTATTTTCCCATAATTGAGCGTATATCTGTAACCATCGAGATTCTGTTACTGCGGATTTGGTTTAAATTCCGCAAACTGTATTTAAATCACAAAGCCATTAAAGCATTAGTAATGTTCATTTACACGAACCTCTCCCTATGAGCTCGCTCTTTTTGCTTTTGCGCTATACTCTCGTCGCTATCTCCACCATTTCTTAGAATGCACATTTCAGTGGAAATTCGATACTGCTCCAACGAGAGTGATTAAAATGCTCATTTCCTTTGCAGATAACTTGATACTCTCTAATCAATTGCGAATGTCAACTGCTTAAATTTATATAACATTATCCATAAATATTTGTCCGATTAAACGTTCCGATAATTGGCGATATTGAATAAAATTGAAATGCTCCAAGTGTAGAAGAGGGCACGGAATGTGTTTACTTAAAAATCAGTCGAATGTCATTTATTTCAAGTACCTGAGCTAGTTGATAGACCCTTAAGCAACTGTAACAAAGTACTTTAGATCTCAACAAGCCCTAAAGAAGTTAACAATTTCGATACTGGTGAATAAAACGAGTGAAATGCGGATCATGATAAAAATGCTGGAATTTAATAAACAAGCACTCAATCTCTAATGAGAAGTAAAGCCTAGTATTAAGATTACTTTTACGTGTACTCATACTCGGCTGTTTGCGCGTGCAAAGTGCGCGATGCACACAGGCGCCGCAAGTGAAAAAGCGCCTGAAAGGCGTCAATAAATATGAGATGAATTTTTTAATTAAAAATGAATGGCATGCTACGATCAGTGGCGGATTTAACAGGGCACCATCTTTAAACAAAAATTATCATTTTATCCAAACACTATATTTTTTCTGTATTGCTACATTTAGCCTGTTTCCAGTAAACTAACCTCTTCATTTTCCCGAAAAAATTGGTGCCTCAGAACTGTTGCCACTTGGGCCTTTTTCCTTAAATCCGCCACTGGCTAACATGCCACAAATATGATTTATACCGTCTTCTCTCGATATATTTCCGCGACACCAAGACTATTCCCTCGTTTCATGCGCAATTCATTCGAAAAAGAAATTGTTTTTGGAAAGCCGCCAAACATGTATTGCATGCACAAGAAAAACACCACGCGCCAGGCTTGCGTAGACTTGTCTCAAAACATCATTTTCAAATTGAAATCACTTTATTTAGCCACCAGTATCGCAGCTCTGGAATGATAGTGTTATTACCATGTTCCTTTCCAGGCTACATGGGCCACCGGTGGCTCACGATATAGTACATCGGAAGTGAAATTTTCATTCAAAGGAAAGATATATTTCTCGACTCAGTACCGAAATCCAAATAAGGTAAACCAACCAGTAATTATTGACCGCATACCAGTGAATGACCATTAGGCAAAGAAATGTCAATTATAAATTTGAAAATTATTTTATGTTAACATTAAGGGAACATTAATAAGTACAATTCTTATTAAAAGTATGCGGTCATTTACTGGGCTTCTACACGTTTTGCATTTTATAATTGTTTCTTTTAAAATTACGATAAGAATAAGTAATTATTTTTATAGAAATTTCAAGAAAAATAAATTTAAATGCAATTTCGACAATTGTTTTGTTGTTATACATAAATATTTTCAAGTATTAATCTTAAAGGTCCATAAATTCAACAATTCGCTCATTCACTGGTTGGTTTACCTAGAACAAAAGGTTGCAGTTATGAAGAATATCACACGACTACTATTTTTCTATAGTTGAAGAGTCCTTGTAGAAAAGACTGTAAGTGTCAAAAATCAAAGTTTTCAGGAGAGAGGAAAAGCTTCCCTGATTTTAAATTATTGGCGAAATTTCATTTGCTTTGATTTCTAAATATGCTCAAGTATACGATAACCCAAATGCATCACAAAATTTTCTATTTTTTGCATTAATATAGTCCAAATTCATGAAAAAATTAGTTGTATTTGTAGAAAACACTGTGTACCACCTCTTCGTAGTAGAGAAAACTAAATATGTCCTTCACTGTCTATGGCAATCCCCCCACTTATCACTTATTTGGCTCTTACATTATTTTCTATCCAAGCGGCGTTGGACGTACAAGCGGTACCATCGTTTAGTAAGATTGGTAACTTATTTACAAAGGGAAATTGCATTAAAATTCTATACTATAGTATTACCATTGGCACGCAGAACATCTTCCGATAAAAAGAAAATTAATTTCGACACTAGTGTTTTCTACAAAGGCTCTCCAATTGAATATCATCTCTACTTTTCTCATCATAATTTATAGTCTTACCAGAAATCCGAATTTCCACCGTGGCACGAGACGCGTTGAACAGAATAATTTGAGCTACATTAAGCAAAAATGCTGTTTTATAAGCTAGGTAGTTCGATAGATGACAGTGTAAGCAGTGTTCCTTTCTCGTTCCTGCAGCAAACTGAACGCGACAGTTCTCGATTTCATTGTGCATCTCTTACGAGGATTCTGAGAATCGAAAGTAAGCTTATTAAATTACCGTCGACGATAGGATGTTAGGAGATACAAGTCCGCGCGTCATTGTTCCGAGATGGCGTTTCGTAGAACAATGCAGCCAATGATCGCGTCGAATGACAGAATGTTTATTCCAAGGAATAACAGCGGAAATGTGCCTTCGTATCGATCAGCTATCTATTATTCTCGGGCGCGGGATATTTCAGTGCCTCGCCAATGCTACTTCAGGCACATATTCACGTATTTTCTATTACCTCGTGTCTCTTTGTTAAACCAGGGGTATATTCGCCAAGTAAATACACTTGAGATTTACTAGCTGCGAGCCACGAAAGTGGTTCGTATGAAAACACCTCAAACCGTCTGACGGCGAAAGCTTCCACAGTAAAGGCGAATCTACACGGTTCGCTTTGGTTCAACAATGTTTCGTAGGTATGTTTCAGTTTTAGACAGGAAAGATACTTCACATATTTATTACCCCTTCGCACGTTGACTGTCGGAGTTACGTAGTTATTCTGATGGTCTCCTCATAACAAGATTTGTGCGTCAAATGTGGTACACGGTAGTTTGCTCTCCGAGTCCACGTGCAGCAGAATTGGTACTCGCTGAAGTGGATGCAGCAAATACAATAAAGTACGATTGATAATTCATAGAAGTTAGTTTGTTAAATCAGCGATACGTAATTCTTATTATAGTTACTACTAGCCCGCCGTGGTCACACCTTATATTCAGAAACTGGTCACACGGGGTTCGTCGCACCCGAGAATCGTTTTTGAGTTACCATCAGGGCCGTTTTAGGATCGTCGTAGGCCCTACGCATTTTTGTATAAAAACTGTATTTGTAGGCCCTTTCAATTTATCGTTCACGACATTCAATTGTTAATATATTTACATTATTCTTTAAATGAAATCATATCTTCAATTTTGTTTCTGTTATATCTGGGTACATTCCTATTTAAAATTTCATTTTTAGACTTTCGTAGGCCCCTGTAGGTTCGCAGACCCTAGGCACAGTGCCTATTGTGCCTATTGGATTAGATGGGCCTGGTTACTATTTCACAATTTATGAATCTTTTAACTCTTCAGTGATCATTGTACATTCGCAATACTCGCACAAACGTGCTCTAATAGTCTTTTTCTAGAAATGTAAATTGTGATATGTTGGAATTTGTATTTGAAAAAGTAGTTGTGGATAAAAGATTCACAGTTGAACAAATTGAGGCCTATTGGAAAAAAAAAGTTCACTCTTACGAACGAAATTTTGCCTTAAATGTGCAGAAAAGCTAGTTATTTAAACACTATCATTATACAATAACTGATTTTTATGAAGAAAATGTTCACAAATATCTATGCATAAGGCCAAGTTGATCGGTTAAATATTTTTTGAGTCACGTTGTCCGTCAATTTACATAAATATTCCATCAAAATAATCCTTTTATCAGGCATATTACTAAATATTGATGAAATTAAAATTTATGTTAGATTAATTTTTGTATATTAATATTTTACTTTATCGTAATCTAGGAAGGATAGAATACGTTAGTGGTAGACTTTTTTAGGTAACCCTATCGTAATCTAGGGAGGATAGAAAACTGCCATTTTGAGAAAAACGCGTTTAAAGTTTTTTTTTTTGTAAATCTGCGTCATCTGCTGCTCTGTAGCAAAACCGGCTATACCAGCTTTAATTTTCCATATTTCGATCTACGGCTTTCGGAGCATATTTTCGTTATGTTCAACTATTGATTTATGTAAAAAAAAATCGATAATTTTCGACCGTCTACACGTGGCACCCCCTTTAACACCAACCTCCGTAATATTACGTTTCTCGCGAACAGTCTCAAAATTCTACCTCCGTAATATTACGGAGTTCGATAGAATAAAAAAATAGACGCTCCTTTCGAAAAACTGTGTCATCCCAGTTTATAAACATTTTCTATATAGTGAAATAAAAAAAGGTTACAATGTTCAAACGTTTTTCTAAAATTCAGTGTGCGGTTAAGGGATTAAACTTGAATTTTGTCGAAGTGAGGGCGGGGCGATCGAGCGTTTGTTCGTTTCGTATAAACGCAACCGTTACTTTCAATAGTTCCTAATCTGTGACATCTATTTTTAAGCCTTAGTTGCCATTCGTATATATGCTTCACGCATTTTATCTCGATTAATTAATTTTGTTATAAAATACCGCAGACATTCACGGCAACTACTAATTTTGAAAATTCAGACTGACTTTCGCTACTTGGGAATTAATAATACAATGCATATGCACACAAATCAAGTAAACGAGTTGAGCACTCGGTAGCATAAGTAATTAAGAGTTAAATAACTGTTGGAATATGCAAATACATTTCTATTTTATACGATAAATGGTATAGTGATGCCTCGTCGCTGGCAACAATTTTAATATGCAATGTTTGTACTCGCTGTGGTTCGCGAAATTTACATTTATATTTGTATTGTTGGAAAATACTGCTGCTGTTTCAGTACAGAGAGCATGTTCACGAATGGAGAACGAATTTTCTTCCAACGGGTGGACTAAAATTAATAGCCTTCTTCAGGAAAAGTACGTCTTTCGAATATATTTCGGAGATATACGAAGTTCTTGCACTTTATAAGAAAAGTATTCCTGAGAATAGTATTAATAATTTGTCACTTCCCTTTCATTCACGATATTATATAATAATTGATATTTAGAACTTAAATTTTTCCTTAGGATGCTCGCAATAAATGAATCCTTGGACTTGCAATATTCTAAATAATACATTTATTAGGAATAATATAGAACAGGAAGTACACCATTAAAATATAAAATATTCTTATATTTCGCGATACAAGTTCGAATCAATATGAACAAGGAAAAAACGTGGAAAAAATTCATGTATGTAATTAAATTTGCTCCCTCTGTTCTTAATTTATGAAATATTCTTGGGACATGTTGCTTTCTTGGGTATAATTTAAATTTCTTACATCATCGTCGTTTTATTTCGAACTGACGACGAAGTTATTGTTTTACTCATGAATGAATTTATCAGTGCACTGGGTACAACCGACTAAATCGCGAACATTTCCATTAGCATACCTAATTTTCAGGTCGATGTCCCTGATGAACGCAATTAACATTGGACCGTGCTTCTCGCTTACCGGGTAACTCAATTTTACCGCGCTAAACCGTGACTGATTTTCAAGGAAATTTAATGGAAGTGGGGGTCACCTACTTACAAATCTTATTTTAAATTTCGAAGACACTCCAATAGGGCAATTCGTTCGAATTCCAATTGATGATAGGTTATCACAGGAGAAAGTGCAAGCAATAATTAATTATAGAGATATAGTAATAGATAATAATAGAGATAATCATTTACAGAGAATATAGTGGTAATTATATAGATAATCATTTATAGAAAATTATTAATTACAGACTGAATTCGTGGTACAACGGAACAGACTGCGATTTTTCATGTAAAAATGAATCGAAAATATGCAACAAAGTTTTTACATGCGAGGGTTCGTTTTCAAGAAAACTCATTTCGAAAATATGTTCAGTAGATACGTGTGCAGTTGGTTGCGAATCAGTTTCACCTTTAAGGATTTTCTCGAAAACAATATCTTATTCGGAAAAAAGTTACTTTACAACATTATTACAGTATTTTGTAAAATTTCTAAATTATGTGTAGGGTTTATACAAAAAAACAAGTTTTGGAAAAACCGTTTTTCGAATTCCAGTATTTCAAAAAACAGGTTTATCCGATTTTCGAATTTTTACCAAAAAAGTGTATAATTAAAAAGTAAAAAATGTATACTAATTACAGTTTTTTTTTATATTTATTGAATTACAAAAATATAACAAAATAAAATATACTCTATACAAAACCAAATAAATAAAACCCAAAATAACTAGACTCTGTATAACATATGAATTATAATCTTTATTTCATGTAGTATTTTTCTTTAGCAAATATGAACCCAGAAAGATTAGTTTTACAGCAAACTTTTAAAACACTATGCTTGTGCACGAGGCGATTTCAAGTTAACGTTTATAATTAAATAATTAATTCATTTGCATATATCAATAATTCTAGTATCTAAAACCGGCTTTTTAAATCCAGAAAACGGTGTTCGAATTTTACAAATTTATCTGAAAAACGGTTTTTAAAATCCGACAAACCCTAATTAGGTGTGCAATTATGGCTTGTTATGGACATACATTCTTGTGGTGAATTAATTAGTATTTACCTACAATTTGTAATTAATTTGTTACAAGTTTTTCAAATTTTGTAACAATTATTTCCATTTTTCAAAAGGCTCAAGTTCATGCTACAATCATTGAACCTATAACTTTTTTATTTGCGTCCAAATAGAGGGATTTCTATTCTCGAATGTCTATTACCTACATATAAATTAATTAAAAATGTAAGAAAGCTTGAATTTCTAATAATGAGACTAATAACATTTCTTGAAATCCTTTTTATCGTGGAGAGGTATCGAAGAAGAAAGTCTGATTGTACAAACTCACGCGAATATCTTTCCCTGTTGATAACAATCTATAAATGATTATGTGAAAACAAGTTCGATTACAGAGAAATTGTGCAAATCATTGATAAAAGCGATTGTCGCGTCAGGTCCATTCAGCGATTAATTGATTATAAACCAAAGAAATCGAATACCTCGAAAATCGAATACTTCTTAAATCTAGGCTTAAGACGCGTTGGTTCTTTAGTCGTTTGAAAAATCTAATTCACTGATCAAGACGAATTAACTCGCCATTTGAAAAATCTAGTTCACTGGTCAACACGAGTTAACTCGTCATTCGAAAATTCTACTTCTACTTTATTATTTTTCACTGCACAATTAGTTTATACTTCCTTGTAATTCAGTACTACCTTGTCTAAACACGCTCTTATGAGTACATAGATCTACATACATTGGCAGTGATTCAACCGGCACAAGTCATTGGCAGCACACGTGCTTTTTAACGACGAAAATAGTTTCTCGATTCGTATTCATACAAGCACCATGTTTCTCCGCGCCACTCAAGTCCTTTAATGGTGACAGAACGTCACACGCTCATTCGATTTGCACGCGCATTAATTGCATTCTCTTTTTCTAATCAGACTCAAACCGTTATTAATATTTCACATCACGCGAATGCGCAATCGAAACACGTTTTATTCTTCTCCCCGTTCCTCCAGAAAATGTGCGCATACGAATATTTACAAACTCCTGAAAAAAAATTCATCTATATTCATTTGTCCCCTTTTCATGAAAAATTAATTTTAGTCAATCCAGGTCATGCATTTTGTTCTGTAGAGTGAAATGAAACAAAGCACATGCAGGAATTACTTAAATAATTCTTCAACGTGTAGGTATAGTATAAAAGATAATATAATGTAAAATAAACTAATATAATATAAAAGAATGGAAAACCTAGGTAGTATGTAATTAACGTTACAAGATCTGCTTCATCCATTATGGAATTGTTACGCTATATAAATAAACCAGCCTTGATCAGAGCGTTTCTGTGATCGTAAATGATTCCGTCAGAGGTATCGATAAACAATAAAGAAAACATGTTTGTACGCGATAAAAATACACTTTTATTTATAGGATCCTAGAGATAGGCGGCACAAGTGCGCAACACGCGAAACTCTTTCCATTCTTAATACCATTGCGTTCCATGTGTTTCCAGGTACAGAGATGGATCCGTGCGACTCCGAAATCCAAATATCGAGCTCATGGACCAGGATATCCTGTACCATCTCGCCTTGGGCAGTGGCTCCCACGACCTCGTCGAGATGTTCGGCGACATTAAGGTAAATGAAAGTAATAAATTCTTTAGGAACTCTAATTCTACTTATACTATACTTCACTACGACGACATTTCTCGTGATCTGTTTTTATCCTGCCACGACTCTCATTTCAGCTGTGCAATAATATTAGGGCAATGCACAAGTAATTCCCTTTCCTACCTAATCTTTTATGCTAACTTTTCTTATTAATATTCAATAATTGTGAATTGACTTTTGGTTCGATTTTGTTAAAAATATTGTTCGTTATTTTTCTCCACCTTTGCCAGCTCCCAGGTGACAACTAGTTTAGAAAGTTCGAAAATTTTCGTCGTGTGACTTAATTTTCGGTCAATATTTTCCTGCAAATACAACTCAACTCGTGATGTTGAAATTGTAATTTTGTTTTTATTTTAAACTAGTTTACTTTTTACGAGTGCCATTTACTCCACGGAACATTGATTCCTCTCTCTTTCTGTTAGTCAAATTACACGGTCCTTCAAGTCTTCTTCACGAAACCGCAGATTCATTGATTTTATCCTTGCGTTACTATTACGGTCAATAAATAGTTACATCATGCGCCCTTGCACTTTGCATGCTTGACGTAATATTTTAACGAACGGGCGTGTGCCACAAAATGTTTGAACTTGACTGCGCTGTCGCGGGATACACGTGTGGTGTGTTGCTGATGTTAGTGGGTATGTTTGAAGGTTGTAAAATGATGGATGTGTCTTTTGCGACTTAATTTATGGAGTCGAACTCGTTCCAAGCAGCATGCATCATGAGTTGTGCAACCGATCGTGAGACGGGTTGTGTGTCTCTTTTTTTAATTAGAAAAGAGAAAATAATGGCAAGTTAAAAAATGGTTGCATTCCGTTGTGTAGTTTAACTACTTTCTCGTTCAAATAGAATTGTTTTTAATTGATTCTTTTAAATGTTTTATTGACAGAAGTGTCAAAGGAAGGTTTTCGAGAACTGAATATATCGCGCGATGTTTCTAAATTAAGTATTAACAAAGCTGTTACTTTGTCGAAGGAAATGGTCAATAGTTCCAGTAAACCATTTTGGTTCTGCATTTGTATCACGTAATTTGTTGCAAGACATGCTTCATAAGCTGGTTAATTCTATTAATACTGAAGTTAAATTAAAGAATTCCCGACACGTATAATGCTTTACTTTCTCTTACGTGTACAATAACATTATATTTATAGCTATTTTGCGCAGCAGATGCCACTATTTTTTTCTTATCTTAAGTGGTCCGCTGATTCCGAAAATAAGGTCCAAAAATTTTTGTATGGATACGTTTTCGAGATATCGACCGGTGAACTTTTTACCTGTCTGTCAAAAAGGTGGCCCCACTTAATTGTGAATATCTCGTGTTGCGAGTTTCCGATTTTGGTAAAAAAATTATATCGAACCAAGAAAAAATGAAATTTTAGTGTTTTCACACAATTGTCTCTAGCTTCGGTATTTATGTATAGATTTTCTTCAGTAGCAGCTTGTTTTCTTCGTAAAAGTGCAGACCCATCGCAAGAGATGAGAAACTTGGCCCATTTTTGTGCTTTTGATTTTTCCCAGATGATTAAATGAATTCTCGATCTCAATTTCGGTCGAAAAAATTACCTTTTTTTTCACATATTTCCATCGATTTCACTCGAACTACTGAATCGATTTGAAAATTTTGTGAGGTGCATTTGTTGGTAATTCAATTATCTTTAATTTCATATAATTTTCCACAAAATCGGACACTCGCAACACGAGATATTCAAAATTAAATTGAACCACCTTTTTGACAGACAGGTAAAAAGTTCTCCTGTCGATACCTCGAAACCTTGTCCATAGAAAGTTTTTTAGATCTTATTTTCGGAATCAGTATCTAGGCCATTTTACATAAAAAACAAATTGTGGTATCTGCTGCACGATTTTTCTTTATTTCGTAATTAGTATAATAAATGTTTGTCGAAGAACACTGACCTAAAATGAGGTCTGTAACGCGCATGTCCAAACAGAAAATAGGAAAATGGGAATGTGCTCTGGGAAATCTCATCTCCAACCATCGCTAATCCCGCTGAATTTGCGCTAGAGCGTTACAGACGCCTACGACTCCACTTGCTTTCCATCTGCTGTTTAGGCATGCGCATTGGAGACGTCACTATTGCTCGGTATACCTACAATAAAGTTCCATTATTATAGTACTTTATAAAGAAATTTCTCGAAACAGCTGTAAGAGCTTGTGGCTGGAAAATTGATAAAGTACCAGACAATACAGAGTAAACTAAATGCCAGAAATAAAAAGAAAACAGTGTGTATTTAACTTGAAAAGTTTTTTCGTGTAAACGTTTAGTTCGTACCACGTAACTAGGTTTCAAAATATTCATTATCCCATTAAAGTAGATCACCATTTATATTTATTTTGAACAGCGTATTTTATGAAATATTCTCTCTTCGAATACCTTTGTAATCATACGTTTATATTCACCATATTTAACAGAAAAGATAAATTGTTAAAAGGCAGTTTCACAAACACCGACGTGCAACTGCAGTTTGTGAGAACCCACTTATATCTGTACAATTTCATTCGTGGTCACTTTTTCATTCCATTTCCAACAAAAAAAAAATAGATACAAGCTTCTTGAGATGCACAGAATAATAAATTCGACGCAATGACGTTTCATTATTCAAAATGTTTACAAACAACGAATCTTCTGGATATTTTACCATTTTTTGTTAGCTCACTTCTAATGCTGCATAACATCGGGTTATTTAAATTCCGCAACGTATTATGTAATACTCCTAGCGCGCAGTTATTCTGGATAAGAAAGATCGATGGATATGAATTCTCATGAAAAATTAATACGAATGTCTGTCTAATGAATCTAAAGCAAGGTGATAAGCATTTTGTCTCGCGATGGTTGCGTGGCTCGTGGTAATTGCGAAGCAATACGCGCGATTAAGTGATTTGTTAAATTAATGTTGGACAGAACGACGATGCGCATTATTCGCGGCGTTTTTCTGCTCTGTCAACGAAACCGCGGTTACAACGCATTCATAACGGTGTATCGTTGGTGGTTTCGCCGCTAACAGAAGGTACAGCATTTCGTGACCTAAATAGAACAATACAAAGTTTCTATGCGTATTCAAGTACCTACACAGCGGCGGTCGTGATCCTCGCTCCATTATTTTGAACAGGGCGGACTTGAATTGCGGGCTCCATTTAAGAAAAGAGCAATTTCTGTTATCACATTCTGCAAGCAGCATCGAGAATGAAAGAAGCAACGTATTTTCTCGTTTTGTTCGATGCTCGAAGCGCTTAAAACTTTACCGCATTTGACGCCTTCGATATTTGTTTTATTTAGCTTTATGCAAATCTGTAAAGTAAAATGCGCATTTTTTGTTTATTTGTAAACGTAAGTATCATTTAGTACGTAAGTGTTGACACTTGAAAGATTGCCAAGCAAATATTATTTTACAATGTTTGTAATTTAAAGTATCCTGCATTACGTTTCTTATAAATTTGGTGTTTCTATTTGGAAAATTGTAGATAGAGTACTGAATATTATTGAGTAATAATTGTTCATATTAAAGTAATTGGTATGTTTGATGTGTTCTGCTATATTTACGTGAAATTTGAAAATAAAATAGTGGATCACTGTATCTGAAGCTCAAAATGACCACTATGCACTACGCAGGGTTCAACAAAAAATGTGCGCTGCTATTAAGTGTGTCCTGAAATAAATGATTAATTAAAAGTTTACTCCGTTTACGTTTTCACATGTACCTTGAAAGTCAATGGAAGTATGTATAATTCCATTAGAAAAGCTGTGAAATTAAGTTGAAATCTCTGTAAATAATAATCATAAAAAAAATGCACAAGTGGAGGTCCAATATTATGTTTCCACCTTTAAATGAAAACACTTTTGCACAAAATATCATACTTGTGTCTTCAGCAGCCTCTGAAATAATTACCAAAAATATCGTATATTCACAAAGAAAAAAATCACGCGAGGTTGTATTTTTTGTTTGCAGTTCGTGTGCATGGGCGGAACACCGAAACGCGTGGAAGATTTCGCTCATTATATAATGAAGGAAATAGGTCACAAAATTCCAGCTGGAACGACGCTCCTTGACATTAGCCAGTATTCCTACCGGTATTCCATGTACAAAGTTGGGCCGGTCCTTTCTATTAGTGTAAGTATAAAACCTTGGAAACAAATTATTTCGTCTCGAATTATTTGAAAATCACTTTCTTTTTAACGCATTTGACACGATAGGGGTGTCCTTTTTTCTACCAATATGAACAACTTCATTTTCTCGTAAAACTGCGAATTTTTATAAATTCGGCTCTCCGTAAAACTACGAAGTATATAGTGTTGCGACTTAATTGTGAAACAAAAACATGATAACAGTGTTCTCTCATCCAAAGATCTAAGTAGAATACAATACAGAATTTTAGCTGTCTACCTTAAATCGTTTTTTAGACACGTGTACTTTTATATCAACGCAATGTAATTGTATAGAAATTCAAATATGTAATTGTATAGAGTTTATATATGTTCCTACCGGTGCATCCATAATTTCTGAGTCATTCATAAGAAAAACGTGTAAATACGTGTGACACGAAGAATTAATAAGAAAATACATTTTATTCGAATTCGAATTCGAACAATGTCAAACTAATCTCAGTTTGCAATCGTATAATTCTTTTTAACAGCTGCTTTTTACCACACTGTACGCGTTTGATTCGATCAGCTTGATCAGAAACGTGACAGCATTTACAAATTTGCATTTCACGGAACTCTGTTAATAAGTGTTCCCTGACAAAATCGAGAAACGAAAAAATTATGCAGGCTGGATATGTAAAATTAAAAACTAAAGGCCTAAATTTAGATTACAAATACATGTTATAAATTTGAAACTTATTTCAAAACCGACGGAGTTGAAGTTATAATGTCCTGATATATTCAAAGCTAATCCTTTACCTATAATCGGAATTTTTGGTTCCGTCTTTAAAAAGTATACATATTGGTAAATATTTAGTATTGTATAGTTACTTTCGTTAATAGTTATATTCGTCAGAAAATAAAGGCTCGCAAGTTGCAATGGCTGATGACGTAATGTATTTATGATTTGTACATTAACGCATGCGTTACACAGAATTAATAAAATAATTTACATATGTATAATTTTCTAAGTTTCTCAATTTTTTCGTAGAACTCTATGGACCATCATTTGCAGTTTGGGGCGATTTATAAAAATGGCCCGTGATCAGAATATTTAACACTGAAAGTGTTGTTTAAGAACATTAATAATAGTGCTATATATCACATAGTAGTTTTACCAAAATTATTTTTGAAACCTCCCCTCAGCATTCACCGCTAATGAGCCGTGTAAAATACGTTTACCATAAAGTTAGGGCGATAATATTGAAAAACATTTTCGTTAAATGCACCTTTTTGGCTATTTATAAAAAATGTAACCTTGTAACGTTGATGGATTTTACAAGTCACACGATTAGTAAGTCTATATTGGACCCTTTCGAAAATTTTGGAATATTGCATTAGTTGCGACAAAAAATATCACACCGGCTGTATTCGAACAAATACAAAAATGAATTCTGCAATTTATCGACAATGTGGCAAGCAGTTTAAGACCTTATTAAAGCTTTGGTACGCTGGTACCCTTAAAGTGGATTTAGGTACCCTATCCATCTCATTAAGTGTTCATTTTTTATATTACGCTTATACGAACTTCTTTTTTTTGTTTCACATTCCCTAATTTCTCTCCCGAGGAAATCATCTTTCTTCAGAACACACTGTATATTCTGACAGAAAACGTTCCACCATAGTCGTACGCGTCTTCTCTTTGCACATTTCTCCACGCACCAGTTACTCGCCTCGCTGACTGAACTATTTTTCACCATCGCTTTGTGCAAATCATCCGTGTAACACGGTAACACGTTGATTGATGCGAATACGTAAAATAAGTTAACGTGACCGTAGAAAATTCAATCTCGCGGATGGTACGAGGAAAAATTACGATACCTATACATATGTATACTTTGTTCCGCGAGCAGGCAGCAAGCTTGAAGGGATGAAGTTTCGAATTCTTTTATTTTAAGGAATTGCATGAATCTGAATGAAAATGAGTTGCGCTTGGAATTTTTCTTTAATATCTCATTAACTTATGATTCGTTTTCATTTAATAGTATATGTATCAAAATGTTGCCAATAAATATTTTCTTTTTAAAAGCTTTTAAAACGTGGGAGTTCTTCTAAACGTTCTTCCGTATTTTTTTCTGGAAATGGACACGATGCTGCACAAAAGACTCATAGAAAATGAAAAACAACGGAATTTGTTAGTTACGCGACCAAAAGTTAATTTTTTTGTTGATAATAGTATAAAATGCATGGACGTTGGAATGGAAAATATCGATTTGTAACGTATCTCCCCGTTGACTTTCCAATTAAAATAGTTCAGCAGTTTCAGTGGCGAATTTGGAGATTGGGCTCCAAAGGCAAAAAAAGCGCCTTTTAATTTAAAAGAGTTGAGACAATTTTAAAATCAATTCAATATGACACTAGCTCACGTATGAGTTATTGCTAATTTGCTACACGTTCAAAATTGTTTCAAGATCACCCTTCACTTTCGGTGTTACGGAAAATAGGCATTTCATTTTAGAATTCAACGTTTCATGGCTTTCAACATCCTACAATATGGTGATAAAGAATTGTTGGAGAAAATGGTGGTGGGGATTAATTTTGGAAAAAAAAAAAATGTTTTTACGCATATTCATTATTGCCGCTTTATAGGACATAAAAACCATAGAACTTTAAATTTAACTTCTTTTGATATCTTTTACAGTTTCGTAAATATTCACGATAATCTGAAAACTCACAACTTTCTTGAGGGGATGTTTTTACCTTTAAGATGTTCATGGAACGTAATAAAATTGAAAATACATATTATCAAGATTATTAATTTCCGATTTGTGGTGCAAGATGTGTCGCGCTCATTTAAAATATGGCAATTCCATTGATATCAACGTACTTAAAAAAAATAAAAACAAAAACGTTCTCAAGACTTCATACTTTAAGAAACTACAAAAAGAAACAAATTTTTTTTTTCAGAGTGTTCAAGTATATACTTGACCTTTTTAAGGAACAATGTACCTACGGGACATATCCGTTTTTTGTTTAGCATGGAATGGGCATACCATCGGTTGGGATTCTACTCCACGAAATCATCAAGCTGATGTACCACGCAAAAGTGAGGGATCCAATATTCTTTAGGATCGGCACTTGCGGCGGAATCGGCGTTGAAGGTGGTACCGTGGTAATTTCTGAAGAAGCGGTCGACGGAATGTTGCAACCCTGCTTGGAACTGGTAAGAGATCGTGTCAATGCTATGAAATGTACAGAAAGGGGGGTTTCGGTCGTTAATTGCTTTTTAATTCGCGTTGAAGTGGCAATGCGAAATACAACACCCCTGAAAAAGCCTGGCAATACCAAACAAAGGGGGAAAAAGGGTAAAGAGAAATACGAAAAAGCAATCTTGAATAAGAAAGCGTCCAAAAAAGTCTGAAGCATCTACTTACTAGTACTTTCTGAAAAGACCGAAAAATATTATAGTATATCCAAATTTTTGTTAAGTAAAAAGCTGTGTGCTTTCGTTCGTCGTGTAGATCATAAAAAGGAAGGATTGTCATTGACATTAATTTAATAATCTCATCAATATATATTTTTATGAACTTTAGGGGGTGGTTTCCCTCCTAAATATGCGAACGGACCAAAATAAAAAAACTCGTATATCTTATTTCTCGGTCCTCTAAAACATCTCCAAAAAATCAAAGCAATCGGAAGCGGACACCTAAAAGCCTCTCCCCGCCAGGCGAAAGTTATTATTATTTATTGTTGTTCTGTAAGTCGATTTTGTGTTTATGTTGGATTTTCGTTCAATAACTTTTGCAATTCTTGGTTAAATACCACATTTTCGCGGGTACCGGAACGTTCACGATCGTCAAGATCGAAATCATTTTATTAGAAACATTTAACGGGTATCCCTAGTGTGCTGGCCTGAAAATAATACCTATTCCTAATTTTTTTGTTTTAAAGAGAAAACATTAAATTATGTTAATTAAAAACTTTATGTCTATATTTCTACATATTTCGACAACATTTGAATAAAATTAAATTAAAAAAGAAACAGTATCTAAAACTTTAACCAATATTTGCATACATCATATACGACGGTCTTAGCCAGAAAATAATATATTAATCTGGATGCTTTCGCAGCAGTTTTCTCCGTTGATGTATTCATATAGAATGCACTCTCTTATATATTGTTTATCGGTTGTCCTCTTCGTTACTACAATATCGATTGATCGTTAAGATTGAGATCGGTCAGCTGATATTCTAGATGAAGCCACAAGTTGCCACTAACAAACAAAGAACGGATTGAATGCGCTGTTAAATTTGTTATTAAAAAAATGTACTTATCCAGTTAAAAATCTGCTTTGCAGCCTGTACTTGGTAAGCTGGTGAAGCGGCCTGCCAAGCTCGACCGCCAGTTAGCTCGCGAGTTGAAGGCTCTGGCGCATCGGGACGATCCCTACGACACTGTAATCGGCAAGACCATGTGCACCTACGACTTCTACGAAGGGCAGGGCCGGCTGGACGGCGCGTTTTGCGAGTTCACGGAGAACGAGAAAATGGAATACTTGAACAAGCTGCACTCAGCTGGCGTAGTGAATATCGAGATGGAGAGTCTGGCATTTGCAGCACTCACGCATCTCGCTGGCATCCAATCAGCAGTTGTCTGCGTGGCGCTTCTAGATCGGTTTAAGGGCGACCAGGTACGTGATCTGCGATTCTGTACTCTTAGCAATTTCGACTTAACAAGTGCAGCTTCGTAGAATTCATACACTCCACTTGATTCTACAAATACTTGTCTTCTTCATGTTTCCTACTGCGGGGTCATGTTGGCCCCACGGCATTTCTTGGCCCCGCCACGTTCAGCTTCTTTCCCCGGGCTTAAAAATACGTTTTTAGTGTTTACTAAAGGACTTTATGAGGAATACGAGGAACACATTTGGTGACTCAACTTGCAAGGCTATTCCTTACAACAGTCGCAAAATGGGTGCATCAGGTTTCAGCCATCGATTTGGCTCAAGTTTTGCATAAGTTAGTGCACACCATCAGGGTCGGATTTGTGTATGGGCTAAGTAGACTGTAGCCTAGGGTGGCAAATTTTGGGGAGCCGAAAATTTGGGGGAACGACACGAGGAGCGGCAAATTTTGGGGCGCGACGAGTTTTGTGGAACGGCAAATTTGGGGAGCAATAGAAATTGGGAAAGCTTTAAACACAGAGGTTTATGACAACAAGAGATCATCTTTGGAAATGATTACGCGGTTGATGTAGAATCCATTTTGAACCATAGTATAATTTCATTTATACACATCATAGAGTATGTATTTATATTAACTGGGAAATTCTTATTCCTCTAAAGTCTGGGTGACAATAAGTGGTGATTACCTATCATTAGTAGTTCGCTAGTGGGTGAAAATGGACTCTGCATCCGCCAGGCGAGTATTAAGGTGGTAGGTTACCCTCAAAATTTTCGAAACTTAGTTTTTAGGATTATTGCATATTCCGATAGCTTTTCTACGTATTTTAAGCGCAACTGGGCCCCGCAATTCCAAAAATTGAAGGAATCACAGCCAAAAATGTACGAGTCTGCGCATGAGATCGCATAACGACAAAACTGCTTGCCCAACTTTAAACGCGATTTCCCACGAACTACGTTTTTCAAGACGGTGAACATAAAATCTCGAAAATCGCTCCAACGATTTGGTTGAAAATTTAATGGCAGTTGCAGAAAACCATTCCCTACGATGCGTCGGGAGCAGAATTTCGAGATAAATTCGTAAAAACAAGATAAATATTTTTCATGTAAGAAATCGATAAAATCGTATTTTTCAACGTAAAAATTGTATTACTTTTTATTTCGAAATTCTGTTTCCGACACATCGTAGAGACTTACCTTACGGATTATGAAAACCTTTCGTTTTGTGTTTAAAATAATTCACCTATCCTGAACAATGTTCACCATCAAACGGTGTACCGCGTAGGTACACGACTTTACGTTTTTACTCAAAACTTTTATGTACATAGAGATATGTAGACTTCTATTTTTTGTGTTAGAGCTCATAGAATAATGACTAAAACTAGAGAAAAACGTTCTCTCTGCCGTTATTTATCACTTTAAAATTTGCGTTTGAAAAAATGCCTGTTTTGGAGCTATCAAAGGTAACCCACCCCCTTAAAAGAATAAAGCTCTTCGATTAACGAGTGACTTTTGTAGGGGCATGTATATCCGCGCTTGAATAATTGACTGTGAGATATTATTATGTACGTATAGGTGATGGCACCGAAGGAAGTCCTGGACGAGTGGCAAATACGACCGCAACAGCTGATCGCTCGTTACATAACTAGATACCTCCAACGAAAAGGTCGCCTTTCCCTCGAAGGCCATGGATCGATGTGTGTCAAGAGCCCGCGTCGGTTCAAGCTGGTGCAACAGGAATCGGAGAACTACGATTAAATTTATGACACGATTAAAGAATCGCACGGAAACCCGTTTGCGTACCTTGATAAGAGAAGAGTGTACCGTCACGGTACAATGATAATTGATAACACCCCGGAGTCGTTGATAATGTCAGCGATCAGCTCACAAAATGGACCTCGTTTTATTTGTTTATTTACATCAAAGTCACAAGAACGATATCGTGGGATAGTCGAATGAAATGTAAAAGATAAGTTTAAGTTTCTCCCAGGTTTTCTTCTTCATTTCTATTTAAGGAAATATATATACATATTTTTTTTAATATGCGTTGTATGTATACAAACGAGTATTTCTTTTTGGGTAAATAGTATACAAGAATGGTATTTAATTTATCAGGTCATCTTTAAGTACGTTAAAGAAGTTTGCATATTTAATGTTTGACGTTAAGTATTTATAATTCGAAGTTTAATATCAAGGTATTAATTGAAAATACTTGAGTAATTTATCACCTTGATTTTGTGTAAATTCTTTACCGTGTACCTAGGTAGTTATTACTATGCCATAGTATTTACGATGAAATATTCATATTCCTCTTAAGTTTTATGGTAATTATAAAAAGAAGCTCAGAGAACGAGAAACCTTGACGGTTTTACTGTCATGGCGCGGTGACATAAGTACAAGACAGATAAAGGTATTTAAGAATGCGACTACCAAAATGTACATTTTAAACGACCACACTTGGCCACATATCTATTATCAGTGTATTTTCTGAAAGATTTTATTTGAACGTATGATTATAATTGCACGCAATGTAACCGTTCATCGACCAAAAATCCACATTATTTAAAACATAAAAGTGTCGCTGTAAGTTTTAAGAACTTTGTACGTGGAGCATTGAAGTTTTTGCAACGGACATCCGAATGATTTACTGTGGGCCCATGGTTCCTCACAGTTCTATTAATTTGTTTCTTTGAAATTGCAAAACCTTCGTGCTACATTTCAGGGGCGTGCGGAATACTTATCCAATGACGTTAAAACTCTATGTATTAGTAGTGTCAATAGCTGTTTAGTAGTACATTCCAAATAGTTTAGGTAAATAGCATATGCTTTTGTTTAGCCTTTATTTGGGGTATCATTGGAAATCGTGCATATGTATAATATATATATATACACACACAGGGTGTCCCAAAATTCAGGCACTTTCCGGAACATGCAACATCCTGCTGCAAAAAGACATCGAAAAGTCCTTTACCGTTTTAGGATCCGAGGCTTCGCTCCCGAGATGTTAACAGTTGATTATTAGCGGTCGAATTTCCGAAGCCGCCTGGTTTAAAGCCGAAACAGCTGAGCGCACAGTAGCGTACGCTCGCGCGCACACGCAGAGGGCACCCGTGTAGATACAGGTTCACACACACGGTTGAGTCGACCATGATTTTCACGGTTTGAACTAACGCGGTCTGCTCTACTGTGTGTATTGGGGCTGTTTGAGTACTCGATTATTCGAGTAGCTTGAAATTCGGACCGAGCCGAGCCGAGCCGAGTACTCGAAGAGAGAAAAATAAAGAAAAATCGACTAGTCGGTTCTCTTCGAGCCGCTCGAAAAAATTCGAGTACTCGATTCTTTGGAGTCGCTCGGTTTTTACGAGTACTCGGTTCTTCGAGCCGAGTCAGGCTCGGCTCGCTTTTTTCGAGTACTCGAACAGCTCTAGTGTGCGTGGATCTGTGTCTACGCGTGCGTGCGCGTTCTATGAGTCACTGCTCCGCGCTCAGCTGTTTCGGCTTTAAACTGCGCGGCCCAGAAGTTTGACCACCAATCATCATCTGTTGATATCTCGAGAATAAAGCCTCGGATCCTAAAATGGTAAAGGACTTTTCGATGTCTTTTTGCAACAAGATGTTGCATGTTCCGGGAAGTCCCTGAATTTTGGGACACTCCGTATATATATATATATATGTAATTGCAAAAAGACGTATGAAGAACACTTCATATATGAAGTTTAATTGAGATTGGATTAAGAATTTTGTACAAAAAAAAGAGTACGTACATTCTTCTCGAGCATTCCATTCTACTGAAACTCTGTTCTAGTGCCAAAAAAAAAGTAAATTTGAAAAAAAGTAAAGTCCAATGTCAGCTGGAAATTAACTAACGTTCTTAATCCAATCTCGATATTGCAACGCATTAAAAGTTTCGTGACCGATAAAACAATCAAAATTGTTGGTCATAATACCAGTTACTGTTCCCTCTTCATATAAGAAAACAAAACTGGACGTGATACTTCGTAAGAGAGTTTAAGTAGAGAAATTAATAAACTAGTTAACGTTATCAAGCGGTTTTGGGCTTTATTCGTAAGGATTCCATGGTACATATATTTTTAAACCGTGTGTTTTTGTATCTTAATACAGTTTGTTGGTTAAATGATATGTCGGCACTTGTTGCGGAATAAAAGTGAAATCAATGACCGATTTAAACCAACAGCTATCAAATATCCTAAAGTGGCTGCAAGCGTCAAGCGTAGTAGCTTTATAGTACAGTATTGAATCGACGATACCTTTCAAAGCTTCTTAGGAGCGTAAGATCTTTTATTTCCTAAAAAAGAAGCACCAGTTTCGCATAACGTTCCGATAGCAACTTGCATTAATCGCACAAATGTGTGCTATAAATTTTTGGTCAGGTGAATGATTAGAGAATGCTGGATCAGAATGATTGTTTACACATGATTGGAGTAATGGAGCAGCGACTAGAAGACATTAACATGTCTTCAGACTAAAACGGCTTATAAGATTTTTAACTGTTCTCCCGCAAATACTATGTTCTATAAATGTGTTCAAAGATAAATATTGGATGCTGCTCTAGTACTTGAGCCTCATCTAGGTTACAAATGTTTGACAAACGGTTCATTTTACATAGATTAAGCCTTAAAGGGAAAATTATTTTTGTCGGTTAATAAAAACGCGTTTGTTTTAATTTATTTAATTTCACGCTAGGAAGGATTTAAATAGAAGTTTTGGGCAAGATAATTGGTAAAACGATACTTGTAAAATTGTAATAGTTGGTCAAGGATTATGTTTCTTGTCAAGGATTTTTGTAGTTATATGGCGTCACATGTTCTAATCCTCGCATATCGATACACAAAATATTTATCACGCGGAACGCACAATTGCCTGTTTAATTAATGTTTATTCTATATAACTTTGCATAAAAATTCGTGGTAACTGTTACAAGCGTTGTTGGTGTTCTTAAAACATTGTTCCGCGCGACGGTTCTTCGAACATGTTGATTATATTTTTGCGACACACCGATTCCCGTGTTGTATCGTGTTTACTATAGCGTAGCTAGTGATGTTATACAATTGTACGATACGCCTTCGTTGAAGTTGTTGAACGCCGAGTGTAAAGATTACTTCCGTAATGTTATATTCTCCGCGGGGAATGAGTCGCAGAACTGGAAATCGAGTCTATATCAACACTTATTCCGAATCAGTTGCTTCACATTTGAGAATGTAAAATCAACGGAATGAAACTGTATTTGCGAACATTAACTTTTCGCATCTGATGTGAAACGTTGGATTAATTTTCTGACAAAATTCGGATCCACAACAAGAGCAAGAATAAAACGTACCGTCGATTAATGTTTGAATGATCTCGAGTCGATTTCAATATTCTGAGAACAGCCTAAACTATAAAGATAAGTAATCTAAGGATAATAGAACTGTTCCAGAGTTCGATTTATCCTTTCATACCAATAGTGACAAGCGAAGTAACACGAAATAATGAAGAGTACGTTCTCTTGATTTCGTAGATACGCATGAAAAGCATTAATCGTTTCGTGTAGCACAATCAAATTGTTCCCCCGCAGTTCCATGAAACGAAACGAATCGGATAAATTAATTTGAAATCAAGCCTGCTTCGATTTGCCTATCGTAGAATTAATAGATAAGTGGTTCAGTTTATACCGTTACGTTGGACGTTTTTATTTTCTATAAACAACGACATATCTGTGATGTGTATTAAGAAATTATGAGAAGTATTACGAGGAGTACCAAATGTTATTATATATACATACACGTATTCAATTTTAATGACTCTTCTCGGTCGTATACACATATGCCTACGTCGACGGGCCGTCGACATTTATCGTCTATTTATTAATGTCCTACTATTCCGTGAAATTCTTCACCGTTATCTATATATCTTGAATTAACAAGTTACTATCTAATCTATGCAACAACCACGCGAAAAAAGATGTTTAGCGTAAGCTCACTAATATTATTCAGCCATCGCTGTACTCTCACTGTGAACTGTATTTATTTGTAATGCAACACTATTTATGAAATATGTAATCTGTCTCTTCAGGAAACGATCAACGCGGCAGATGGATTATATATTGATGTTATTTATTGTGCACTATGTTTTAAGAGGACAATAAAAAGGGAATTAATACCACGTGACGTGTACTCCTATTCCGGCCAGTTTCGCGTGCACATGAATTTTAATGGAGAAATGATAAGTTCTGTCAGTATGTATTATTTTATGATACATCAACTGAAAGTAAGGAGTTATTGTTAATACTTGATTAGTGAATTTCATATGAGGAACCATATTATTAATTTGCCCATAATAATAATTTATTTGCCCATAAATCGTTTATTTAGTTAACATTGATCTTCTAAGAAGCTAATATTTCAGTTCATGTGAACTGGAATTTATGTTTCTTTTATTTATATTACTTTTGGAAAAACAGTAAATCAAGGAATACAATTTAACCCGTTTGATTCTGTTTTTAAATCAGTAGTTTGTAGATATTTAATAAAACGAACGGACTTTATTTAATAAAAGGGTTATTAAATAAATTAACTAGAATTGTGAACAAATAATGCATAGTGAAACCAAACGTGTTGGCTGTAATTGTAGTTTATTTTCTATCTGTATGAAAATGTAGTATACTCGTTTCTTAGGAAACTTTTATTGAAAAATCTTATAAAAAATATATAATCATTTATACAGATTTAAGATGATGTAAAGCGAGAACTATGTAACTACGTATCTTACTTCTTCAATATTTTATAAAAGTGCTTAGAATAAATGGGTTCCTGCGGACGCTCTCTGATCGGAGTACCCACCGAGTCTTTATACGTAATGGAAGAATCCTCTAAAATTTGTGACAAATTATTAATCGAAGATGTCGCAGTTGTGTGCAATACAGAGCTGGTATGAGATAGCGGCGTTGACTGCTCGTTTTGCTTTACTTTACGCTTCCAACCTAAATTGGGAGTAAATTCAACTTCTAAATATCCCAGTCCTACGTTTGAGTGCTGATTAGATTCTTCGCTACTATTTCCATTAGTTCTGTTGAATACAAGCAGATTGTGAGTAAAGCATGACACATCTTGGACTGAAACGGTAGAAAAATAAAGGCTTACAGGTCTAAGGTATTATTTTTGTCATAATGGTAACCATATTCTGCAAAGACAGTTTCTAAATTGTCGCACTGTTCTTTTATTGATGCACATGTTGCTTCAGCTTCTTCAAGTAACTGCTCTATAGATTCTGGACCCTGCGACTCATATTCTTTCATATTTATCAGGTCTTCTTCTATTTTCCTCTGACACGACAAAACATCAGAGATTATTATACGAAAACCATGTAAGTATTAATTACAAATTAAATTATAATTAGAACCTTTATACTTTGTATAGTGTTCCCTATTATTTCAATGTGAGACTTAGTTTCTTCGGTGCATTCTCCAGAATGCCCAATTAAAAGCTGTGGCATTTTCCATGTTCTGTTCAATTTATCAATACCATCGTCCAGATCTCGAGCTAGGCTTATGTGTTTCTCAAAATAATTCGAGCACATTGTATAAAATTGATGTCAAGCTATTTCGTTTGCTCCTTGACACTTATTCCAATCCCCGAAATGGATTTTCGGAAATAAATCCGCATGAGTAGTTGACAAACCAGGGTTGCCAACTTGAAATCTTACGTTTAAGCCAAATAATACTAAAGAAAAGCCAAATATGTTTGAAAAATATTCTTAGTAATTAAATCGCAATAACAGTTCGAGATCCAGAAATATTTTTCGTTAAATTTTGAAGCATTTGTTGAGATACACTAAAATCATTCCAACATTTGTTTGAGAGCACTAGTTCTGCTCTAATTCTTATAATGGCATCAAGAAGTAGAAGCTTCAGCTGCACTCTGTACCTTGCTTTTGTTTTAACGGAGGATACAAGAGAAAAGATCCTCTCAACTACAGCATTGCTTACAAGAGTTGTTAGGCACGTAAGGAAAAATGTAGCAAGCTCCTTAAATCCCTGATGCTGAAATATACTAAACCAAAACTGCTCCCCTTGAAATTATTTAAAAAAAAAGTTTTAGGCAAAGGATTGTAAAAAAGACAGGGCCGTGTTAAGAAATTTGAGCGCCCTAGGCTAACAAATTTTGGCGCCTTAGTTCCCAAGGGTGCAATTTCTTCGTAATTGGTGCAAGGCAGTATATCGCAACCACAGACCAGGTATAGAATAGACCTTTCACTCTTTTGTTTTCCGTGTCACTCGATTTTGGGGCTCTAGAGCCCCATTACCATTTCCGTGTCGCATCAAACGTTAACGACTAAGCATGAAATAAGAGTGCAGCGCTCTAAGCGGTAGGAATGAAAGTTATAATAGCGGTAAGAATTTACATACAGGGTGTCCCGATGTCAAATTAATACAGCATTTTTAAAAGGCAAATAAATTTCTTCATTTCTTTATTAATCATCAACTTTACAGACTCATAAAACGGGGAAGCATTGTACAACTTCGCTTACGATGCAACGAATCTTTGCTATCTTATAATTCCCTAATAAATTATTTGCGGACATGGGTTTATATAACTTTTTCACCTTTTTCAAATTTTTTTCAACTGTATACCCGGCATACTCTGTGTACAGAGATACACTTTTATTTATCATTTTGAACACTTCCTATAATAACTAATTGAAAAATGATTAATCAATTATGGTAATCTTATGATGTGTCTCGTATCGAGCAGTAGAGTAGTGGTGGACCCATGCCTACATATACGTATAACTCTACACAATCAAATCGTTCCGAAATCTTTAACAATTTTTCCTGACCAAAGCGTTCCTTTGCGTCATATGGCTTCTTTCAAACATTATCCCTTTTCAACGCGCAGGATACGTTGATGTAAAAAAATTGGTAAATTGGTCGAAAAGCTACCTATTCACCGATTTCAATGACCTTCACATATGTTTGCAATGTCGTCATTCTGAACGACATTTACCTTTAAACTTTTTGACGGTCGCCCTCAGTTTCGGAGATATTAATAAAAAACTTTCGGCATGATATATTGAAAGCTACTTCCACACCGATATCAATGACCTTGACATATATTATCAAAAACATATGAAAAACTTTCGGCATAATATATTGAAATCTGTTTCATAGCCGACGATATTAATATTGGTAGGGGGCTAGATTAGGGTGGGGTACGCGTAAAGCATGGTAGCGAACCGATGTATGTGTTAAACTCGGTAATTCTAGTGTTAAGTAAGGTTTTTTGCGAATATTTCGTAAACCAAAGCCGACCGCCAAAAAGGTTAAAGGGAAATGTTGTTCAGAATTATGACTTTGACAACAGATGCGAAGGCCATTGAAATCGGTGAGGAGTTTAGAGAAGTTTACCAAAAAATTTAAAATTAATTGTCAATGTTATAAACAATTTCGCGGACAAATTTTTTTACAAATATCCACCGATCCAGAGGTGTAGACCAATAAATTTTCTACACACTGTACAATGAATGTGGAGAATGAGTAGATAGGTGTCTTCTGTGGGAGCGAGTACTGTTAGAAAGAGTGTCGTGTGACGTGATTTCGGTGTGACTGATTTTTGGGGTGTGTGATTGTGGCAAGAGTGAGTTGTCAGGCAGCGCGCAAATAATGGTTGAGGGGGTCGCGTCGCGGCAACAATAGTCTGTATAGACGGTCATCACGTAAGTGGTTGGGGAAAACCCAAGTGGTGTAAACGATACTCCTGCAGGTCAAGATACTAAATGTGATTTTCGCTTCTTCTTTGGGAACCATTTTAGCTTCCGACCTTTTGACTCTCGTCTAACATCTAGACATCGAAAAATAGTTTGAAATGGTTTTAAGAAAAAATGTTTCCAACAAAAGCTGCTTGTTTTCTAACGTGGATTACGAAAATAATTGGTTCCACCCCCGCTTTAATTACAAGGAGAGATGAGTGCGAGCCAGTATCAATACAGATTTAAAAGCACAGGATGCATGGAACTCGAGATCAAAGTGTGCGTAATTCTCGATATATTGAGGTATTATTAAAACTTACGCGTGTTACCGTATATAATTAGGTAAAACATAAGCAAAATACGGATATGCTTGATTAAATTTTCATCCTGAGATGGAGGCCATAATATATATATACAGTTAGTAAAAAAAGTATTTGTACACTTTTTAAAATCGCATAACTTTCGTAGAATTGGTCAAAACGACGTGAGTTTTTTTGAGAAGCTAGAGGGATTAGTTTGCTAAATGATGTGATTCGTCGTGAACACGTTGCTTTGGATCAAAACGGCGATAAGGGATATCGTAATGCGAGACCTAGTAACTGAGAAAGGAGCAACCGTTTAGGAAATATGGCACGAAGATTGCTATTGGAGTCTTTTTTTTTTAATATTATTGGAGAAATAAAATGTAATTGTAGGAGAAATATTTAGAATCGAATCTGGACAGATAGAATAGATATTAACGAAGATAGAAGATCGCAGCCAATCGGCTCGTATTACTTGTCATGTAATTAATAATTGTATTACAATGTTAGTTGTGATATGATTAGTAATTATACTTCAAATAATACAGATTGCCCAGGTCTCACCGCGTGGAGGCGCTGCGAGTGGAGACCCGCCCTAACCGCGGCCCATCCGCCCTCCTTTTATGCAAAATTTTATTTTCATTTTCATAGATCCCCCTGATGCACGGTTGCAAAACGATCCTCTATCGCTCCACAAGCGGGCAACAGAAGGATTCCTTCTGTAAAAAACTACCGCGATGAGCTAAACAGAATTTAAAACATTTCTTTGTCTTTTCATTTCAAATTTTAAGAATTTTCTGGTATATTTCTACCATGATAATTATTCACTAATAGGGAATGAAACACAGAAAAAAGGGGGTAAATTTGTGGGAAATTATTAGAGAAAACACTGGTAATGATATATCATTATAAGGTATGTTATATGATATATCATTATTTAGCAAAATGTTTTCCTCCCTTTTTCTTTGTTTAATTCATAATTAGTGAATAATTATCATTTCCTATTCATTAATAGGAAATATGCCAGTGCATATTCGCTATGTCTACTTAAATACTAATAATTCCTAACTATACGAGCGCTCGTATTTAGTAATTGCTACTTATATTTAGTTAAACACTGCAGTGTTCATCTATTTCCTTAAAAACTACTTATTCTATGTGGCCACTAAACGTCTTACCTAACCATATACATATATACTTAAATTTAAATAATGGGCTGCCTAATAAAAATCTGAAATTGTCGTGTGTTTCTTACTTCCCTCGATGGACCCACGATGTTACCTAAAACATTCTCAAAAGTATTAATAAAAATTCCTTGAGGCTTCGTTTCTCAAGGATGATGAACCTGAAATCCTATTTTTGCAATATTCTTCACACATAATACTCTGCAACAGAAACTTTCTCAATGGATTAGCACCTACGGTCTATTTCGATTAAGTAATGTAATTTCAACAGATATAGTCCTTTCATTGAATCACTATTGCCCAACTATTGAAATATCATATTTGAAGCTACAGTCTAAAACTCAATATGGAATATCGATTCGGTATTAAAATGAAAGAAAAGATTAAAAATACTGCTTCATTGTCAGCAAACGAAGTAGGCAATCAAAACTTTGGTAATTCATGAAAAAGAAACTACTAATGATATTACATTTCATTCCGAAGCAATTGATATTCATAATATTAAGCACATTCGGTGCTTTGTTACATCAACTTAATAATTTCCTTCTAGTTTTTCATTAATTGACAGCTTCAAAGTTTATGTATCAATGACTCGACAATCAATCATAATATACAATAGGTAATCAAAAACATTTATGCAAATGTTGCAGGTTGGAATAATTGAACTTTACTGCACCGTAATGGAAATTACTTTCATACAGAAAGTACCTACCCACACAGCACCATAACATTGCAGCAACGTCTCTGCAATATTGCGGTGCAAGATTGCAATGTTGCAGCATAACATTGCAGAGTCGTTGCAGGTTCAGTCCTATGTCCGCCTTCGCAATATTGCGGGTGTGTATTGTTACAATGTTGCAGCAGCATTACAAACATGTACTCCTGCAACGTTCCGGCAATGATTCTGCAACGAAACAGCAAAATTGTGGCAATGATCATGCAACTCTTCAGAAATATTGCGGTGCGAGATTGCAATGTTGCACCGTGTCATTGTAGGGAAGTTGCAGAGGTTCACTCCTATGTCCGCCTTAGCAATATTGCAGGAGTACATTCCCGCAACGTTTCGGAAATTTTACAGCGATGGTCCCCACCGCAACGAAACGGGTAGTGAGGGACGCTACGACATGAATGTGTGCAGAATCGTAGTAGTATAACGCCCGTGTGTCATTTTCTCATAGAAAATATTTTTACCTCAGGGGGATTCGAACCGAGGACCTGTAGAATCGTAGACGAACAATTTACCGCCACAGCTACAACCGCTGATTGATAAGATTGCTTATGTATTTGAACTTATACTCCAACCGTGCAAAACTTTAAACTCAAATTATTCAAAAACGAAGGCTCATTTGACAAACCTATTAGGGATTTTTAACACTGCAGGTGCGGACTTTAACCCGGTGTCATTTTAGGTTAGGTTGGAAAGTAGTCTTTAGACTAAACCTTTGCATTTTTCTTTACATCTCTCTTTTCTCTTGCTTGATTATATAAACGTGTTTGTGCAATAAAGACGTTTAATAATAATAATAATAATAATAATAACTTCACGCATTAAAATATATAGTATCTACTCTATCTAAACAAATTAAATTCATTTTCAAATTTCTTCTGTAATGTAAATTCATGTACAAACAACTCTCACAATAACACTTTGTTCATATCTTCAACGGCCAACGAGAAATTCTAGCATATCCAGTTAAAGGAAATATGCTGTAGAATCTACTCGACGGCATATTTCAAATTTCGTCAAAGTCATAGTTGCTTTAGAATATTGCTGTACTGTTTCTACAATATTTCCACTACAGTATTGCACGGCAATATGTAGGCAATTTTGCTGGGTCGTTGCCACTGAAACATTGCATATCGATGTGCGCGCAATATTGCCGAAATATTGTAGGATCGTTGCCACTGGGACATTGAACGTCGATAAGCGCGCAATATTGCAGAAATATTGTAGGATCGTTGCCACTGGAACATTGCACGTCGATGTGCGCGCAGTATTGCAGAAATATTGTAGGATCGTTGCCAATGGAATATTGCACGGCAACGTTCTTGCAATATTGTAGGATCGTTGCCAATGGAACATTGCACGGCAACGTTCTTGCAATATTGCTGCAATATTGTAGGGTCATTGCCACTCCAATAATGCACGGCAATATTGCAGGAACGTTCCTACAATATTGCAATGCAACCTGCAACAACACAATATTGCAGCAACGTTCCTGCAATACAGCTGCAACGAAGTGTGCTGTATGGGTAGCAACAACAAGCACGCGTTAAAATTGAAAATTTACTATCAATATAAAGCGCCGAATTGCATTTACCTACTTTTTCAGTGCAAATTTCGTTTTAACATCATCAAATTAAACAACAATCGCGGCTGAATTTTGATCAATGCAAAGGAATATTGAAAATGTATAACAATAAAAAAACTACAGTTCTTATCAACATGAAAATAAATACAACGATTGACGAAGTTACTATGCAAACATCAGCAACGGTAATGAGGAATAGCTACTACTACTAGTCAAAGACTCTAATTAGAACTTTAATTGAACGGAGGTGTGTCAGAAGTGTGCAATTTCCATTAGAAATAATGAATCACACCTTTCATCGCCATTCTTTCAGTCACAGAATAAATTTTTCCAAATGCTATTCCATGAAAATTGGAACATCAATTTTAAAAATATTCTAACAAAAATAGAAAACATTTGTCTGCAAGATATGAATATACTTTTGAAACAATATTTCCAGTGACAAACACTCGTTTCATGGATGGGGATATGGTGGTAGGAGAAGGAGGATGGTGCAGCCACTCAGGGCTGCTAGAAAAAATGATCAGTAGCCAGAAGGGCAGCTGATCATTGTCCACTCGTTAATGCAAGAAAACCGTGAGTGGACCGTTTCTTTCTTTCGCAACGCTAACTTATTACAGACTAAAATCGACTCCCGAGCATAGTCACTAAGACTTTGGGCAACTCGCACCACTAATTTCTCAAAAAAATTCAAAATTCCCGGATGATGCTTCATTACTGAAAATTCTACTATACTCGATACAAATACCGAATAACAAACGAAAAAGCTCCGAAACAACTACACTACTCTAACAAATATAAAAAGCTACCGAGAACCACCACGTGAGTGGTTTCATTTTTCGCAACACTAATAAAACTTCAGTGCACCTGTGTCTCGCAATACGCAACTCTAACTTTAATTCGTTGCAGCCTTCCTGAAGGCTGTGCAGAGTCCCATGTGCAGCAAAGCCAGCTGCTTGGGACTCCTTTTCCCAGGAACATGTCTTTAGACATGTCCCAGGACAGCTTCGGGGCATTGGGGGTTGGGGGGTCGCAACTCTAATTACAAACGCGATCAGTCATCATCGCAACACTAACTCAAAAAAAATATTAAGAATCAAACTAGGACGATTAATTAAAACAACTCGGGGTTATTCCACGCGAAATCGGACACTTTTCGGAGTAACATTTCGGATGTTGCTGAAATTTGAATATGTTGTAGTCTTTAGTGATATTTAAACGTACCTCAAAGGATTTTTCAAAATTTTGAAAAATGTCGATTTTATAGCTGTTTGAAGTTAAGTGCTAACTTTTTTGTAATACATTATGGCTTTGGAAGTAGTAACCGGGTGGAGATGAGCTTTGCGGTGTTTATAGAGAAGATATTGAAGTTTTAAGAAAAAATTATTTCAGTTTAAAAAAATAAAAATTTGAACCATTTTGTGCAATTATTTTAACCAAATGCCGGTTTTTAACATCGGGCACGCTTTTAAAAATCTGAAAAAGGAGAATATAGTTCTATACTTCCCCTTGGTGGACAAATTTTCAAAAATATGGACATTTTAAAATTGGCCCTGTAAAAATGACCGAAAGTTGACGCTGCGTCAAATCACACCGGCTCGAATGGCTGAGCCGTGCGGGACTCGCAGCTGCCAAACGGCTATATCTGCTATTCTTATACAGTGTTATCGAATATGGTAAGTATTTGTGAAAAACTGAAGAAGGAAGACTTTTACTGTTTTTTATACACAACATAATACGGTAACTCAATTTTTGGTATTTACAATATTTTTCTCGAAACGAAGAAGACCCTCAGTTTTTTAAATGGAATGCTATATATTTGATAATCCAATATGAAAGCGACTGTCAAGACAAATTCAACCATATGGGGTATACTATGAGCTTCAAGGCTACACATGGTTAGGAATGAAATAAGTATATCTATCTATCTAGTAGATTGAATTTCTTCTTTCATTCCTAACCATGTGTAGCCTTAAAAGGTCATAGTATAACATATGGTTGAATTTGTCTTGACAGTCACTTTCTTATTGGATTATCAAATATATAGCATTCCATTTAAAAAAATGAGAGTTTCCTTCGTTTAGAGAAAAATATTGTAAATACCAAAAATTAAGTTGCCGTATAAAAAACGTTGTGTATAAAAAACAGTAAAAGTTTTCCTTCTTCAGTTTTTTACAAATACTTACCATATTCGAGAACACTGTATAAGAATAGCAGATATAGCCTTTTGGCCGCTGCGAGTACCGTAAGGCTCAGCCAGTAGACCCGGTTTGATTTGAAGCAACGTCAACTTTCGGCAATTTTTACAGGGCCAATCTTAAAATGCCCATATTTTTGAGAAATTGTCCACGAAGGGTAAGGATAGAACTATATTCTCCTTTTTCAGATTTTTAAAATCGCGCCCGATGTTAACAACCTGAATTTGTTTAAAATAATTGCACAAAAATGGTTCAAATTTTTATTTTTTTTAAACTGAAATAATTTTTTTATAAAAGTTCAATGTCTTCTCTATAAACACCGCAAAGCTCATCTCCATCCGCTTACTACTTCCATAGCCATAATGTATGGAAAAAAAGTTAGCACTTAATTTCAAACAGCTGTTACATCGACGTTTTTCAAAATTTTGAAAAATCCTTTGAGGTACGTTTAAATATCACTAAAGACTACAACATATTCGAATTTCAGCAACATCCGAAATATTACTCCGAAAAGTGTCCGATTTCGCGTGGAATAACCCATGGATCTGTCGCATCGCAACTCTAATAAAAAGAATACCACGAATAAAAAGTAATGCAATGAAGCAAACTCTAGTAATTCCAGTTCAAAATACAAGAGCAATCTAAAAAATAATCGCGTCTCTTTTATCGAAACACTACAAGCAACCACGATGGATATTTATTCGCAACGCTATGCTGGAACCAAACGCGGGGCATACTTGATTCGCAACGCTAATTCAAACCGTGATCAACATTTAGTCGCAACACTAACTAGCCCCGTAATATTCTTCGCAACTCTAATTCAGAACGCGGTGTGCTCAATTTCAGGGGAGGCGGTGTCGATGGGTCAGCCTATGGCCAACCAAACTACTACTATAGTGGTCGACACTTTTTTTCGCCGATCCGTCACGCGAAAAGTTAAAAGAAATTCATGTAAAATAATTAGTGTGTCACCTGATACACACATAGTATTATTGTAAGTTAACAGTTTTGGGTCAGAAGAAGATGGCGCATTGATTCAAATTTGAGAATGAGTAAACAAGTGACTATTCAAAGCGACACATTTTTTTGCCGATAGTTCCCTGTTCATCAGCCGTCTGGAGTGTCTGGACTTGTAACATTCAATACCTCTTTCTTATAGATTCTTGTGCGTTGAATACGAATTCGCGAACCGTTTTATCACCATCACCCTCAGTTTTTGAGAAATCCGATTTGGCAAAAAATGCAAATTTTCAACTTTGAATATTTTTTTAGTTCAAACAGTAATAGTTACTCAATTGATTGCTCCACCAAATTATTCTATGCACCATCCCGAATACAACGATATAAGTTATTATGGCATTATGAACATTTAAATATGTTTAAACAACGATGCAAGGGAAAGGGCACCTGAAATGCACCAATTTATCAGATATCTTTCAATTTATTTAAAGAATTAAGGGTCTAGAAGAAAAACTGATGTCAATCAACAGCAATCGTAAAACACGTTTTGTTTTCAATACAGAAACGAAATGGTTTGGTCGAGTACCACTGGCTATTTCGTTTCTCTATTGAAAACAAAAGGTGACTTACGATTGCTGTTGATGAATTCCGGAGGAAAAATGTCTGCTGCATCGCGTGGAGCCGTCAGATTTTCTCGTAGACCCTTAATGTTTTAAATAAATTGAAAGATATCTGAAAAATTGGTGCATTTCGGGTGTCCTTTCCCCTTGGATCGTTGTTTAAACATATTTAAATGTTCATAGTGCCATAATAACTTATATCGTTGTATTCGGGATGGTTCATAGAACAATTTGACGGAAGAACCGATTGAGTAACTATTACTGTTTGAACTTAAAAATTTTTCAAAGTTGAAAATTTGCATTATTTTCAAAATCGAATTTCTCAAAAACTGAGGGTTGTGATGATAAAACGGTTCGCGGATTCGTATTCAGCGCACAAGAATCTATAAGAAACAGGTATTGCATGTTACAAGTCCAGACGCCTATTGAACAGGGAATTATGGGCAAAAAAAAATCGCTTTGAATAATCACTTGTTTAAGTATTCTTAAATTTGAATCAATACGCCATCTTCTTCTAACTCATAACTGATAATTTACAACAATGCTATCTATGTATCAGATGATACACTATTTACTTTACATGAATTTCTTTTAACTTTTCGCGTGACGAATCGGCGAAAAATAGTATCGAGCACTGTACTACTACAACTACCGGCGAGCATAATGGCAAAGTAATACCTAAGAAGAATGACCCTGCACCCGAAGATGCAGGGCCATTCTTGGTAGCCCACATGATGTGGCCTTATCTCTGGCCGGGCTATCTTCGGCTCATTGGCCACTTCTTGCTTCGGGCGGTCCGCCCTTCTAAAAGCCCGACCGCGACCAGCGACAATGTGCAATGTCTCACTGGCGTCAAAAAGTCGACATAGCGAGGCTAGAAGCGAGGGCATACCCCACTCGCGCTAGTCTGGCCGTCGACTTTTCTCACAAATTTCCTGAAAGCAGGTCATCGTGTAAGGGAACATGCGATCAGAGAATACGACGACCTACCCCGGCCCTACCTACTTATATTTAAGTCGCACATTCGTACCAGAAGGTAAGTTACCTATCCTATACAACACCTATATTTAAAAAATGGCAAAACAGTCTCTCAAACACAATCATCGTCAACCCACTCCACGATTCTCAAGCATCGCCACTCGGGTGCAAGCCTACCCTAGAGAGACCGTCCCGGGACGACTCCGTCACCCGAGCTTGGCCACAATCACACTCTAATAGGTACGTACCAGTTTTCACTGAAATCGGCTGACAAAGGCAGTGACCATTGCGTATAAGTATCATTTACATAGCAATTAATTATTTTCAATTTCAAACAATGGATTACTTGATAATGTGCATTGTACGTATTATGTACATGCATCAATCTTTATTACTTTCTCGTTTTATTATACGAGATTGATTAAGCTTCATATTCCAAGATTATTTACTAGGATGGTCATCGTGTGCAACAAGGAATATGATACGTTGATATAATTATTGCAATGAATAATAATATAATGTTGTAGTTTCGTCAACATGGTCTTTGATGAAAATCTTTCACCGACGCAAATTCCACCGCCTAACCACACAAACACAGGTGGAAAATGCGGCGTGCACGATACACTAACGCAATGCCAGCCGCCGACATGTAATTATTTAGTAACGAAAATCATCGTGCCGCATTGCTTTCACCCACCCAAGTAGCACATGGGCACGTGGATGAGTTAAAAGGCAATGGGTACGGAAAGATATCCTGAAAATCCTCAACTAGAAAGTATGATTAGTCTATATAGTGTCTAGCAAGGTAAGATATTCTTTAATTTTATATTATTAAGCAAAATGGCTCGACTTTCAACTTGTGAATAGTTTAAAGTTTGATAAATAATAAAGGACTCTACTTTAAATCAAGAAAAAGGACTCTACTCGACATTCAATTAGCGAGAAAAGAGACTCTAAAATTGAATTATTTAAGAATATAACTCTAAATTATGAAGAATTTACTTTAAGAATTTAAAACGGGCGATTCCAGCGTCAAAGTAAATTTCAAGAAACAATAAAGTATGTTCTCATGCTAATTACTTTGAATCTGAAATTTACCCCCCCTCAATTTTCTTCTTGCACATGGAAATTAATTATTCTATTGTATACGCAAACGAGTGACCTTTATAAGAAAGGAATTACAATTTTATGTCTATTATCATCATTTAGACATCAAGTTACTTTTGAATACGTTGTATCAGAAAAATGGAAGAAATAAAAGTCATTATAATCGTCGCAATGACGAAATCGGAGGGCATCCGATTTTTCCACTACATATTAAATAAAAATGATCGTAGCTGTGGAGTCTGAGAGTATCAGAATTCTTCGCTACATAAAAATTAGCATTCAGCCGTATTGATATTCATACCAATACCTTCTGAGCTGCTATGCACCTTTATGTGCATTATTTAATAAATATCTACATCAATGTATCGTGATCAATGGTAAACATTCGCGTTAGGAACCGTTTATCATGGAAATTATGATTATAATTTGATTCTATTGAAAAGGCGCGGCGTACAAGAAGACCCTAGCCCTCGTCTAATAAATACATACACAGACAAAATGTTACAATTCACGGGCATGGTTACCGTACCCGCGGTCATTATGCTCGCCAAAGCACGTATACAACCGGTCACTCGTGTCGATTCGGACCAAACGTCCTACGACATGATTGAGAGACCAGAGGAACCATAATGCATGCGCACTCACATTTCGCTGTGCCCCGGTGACGGAGACGCCAACACCCTCACCACTGCTCAGGAAAAGTCACCAAGCTGCTGAGAAATCATTAGGCTGCTCAGCTGCGTCCAAACTGTAACGAAGGATCAGAACACGATTATAATTTCTTTCTAAAGTTACCATTGCTTGAACTCTAATAAAGAACCACGAAACAATTCAAAACTAACGAAATTTGTTGTATCATTTGGACACTTTAAGAAAGAAATTAAGTATTAAAAATTAAAATTAACAAAATTCTTTTCTTAAAATGTCTAAACGATAAAAAGTTTTGTTAGTTTCGAATTTCTTGGTGATTCTATTCTAAAAATTAATTTTTTAAAATTTGTTCTCTCTAAAATTTTGAAGAATGAACTCTACTTTAAAGGAATTAAATGAAATACGTAGATACTTACATCTTTCCTTTAATATTCTTCGCACAAATCTCCTCTTCAGATGATGCACTGACTCTAATTTCCGATAACGAGTTTTGTTTTCAAAAGTAACAAAAATAAAGAAATAATAGGCTACCAACGCGCCCCAAAAATCATAATTGGCGAACAAATCTATGAATCTATTCTCGTGATTTGAAAGTTAGAGCCGCGACGCTCGTGAAAGAATATAAATTGCGTAGAAAACATTGACTCTACACTCGCGTATCCCCAAATTATTAACGACACACTACTATGAGCAACTGTGCTCTTCAAAACGAAAAACTTCGTACGTAATAAACACTGACTCTATTTGATCGCATTGCACGCGGTCGCAATCTCTGAAAAATAAGTAGGATAGGAGAATGGGGTAGATGTGGTTTCATCGAGTGTTTGTCGCGAGAAAATATTGCTTTTGTTGGAACCAGCCAAGGGACTTTCGCTCCTTGTTATTTAGAATTCAAGGTGTGATGCGAAAATACAGAATGCTCGCTTGATAGGAGCAGCTTTACATTTCAGTAACACGATATTATCCAGAATATACTACTTCAGAAATAATTATTACATTTAAATGAATCATAGTAGTGGCTTTCGTCATTAAAGTTGCAAGCACGTTCATGTTATTCGAATAATATTTTCAAATATATCACGATTTTTATAAATATCCAAAATTAATGGCAAGAATCAAAATTCGTTAATTATTCATGCTTAAATAGCATGTCCTCGATCAACTACGCAGTTTCTATACATAGAGACCAAAACTTGCATCCAAAACCGAACGTAAATGCAATTACCACAGCTTCATAGAGATAGATTCTTAAAAATCATTGAAATATCATTGAATTCTACGTAAACGCGACCGAAATGCAATAGAATTCGATCATTCCAATATTTCGTGAACATCTACTGACGCCAATTTGAAAATTTTAAACAAATCTGATTTAAATTATTCAGTTTATCATAATTCAATCTTTTCCCATTTGATCCCGATATTAACCGACTGCAAAGTTACCCATTATCCTCACAGCCAACCATGATTCAATAAAATAACGAGAAAAATACGTATACCACACGTATTTCCACTTCCTTTTTGCAAGGAATGACCAGACGCCATCCAAGCACCGTTCAAATTAACCGTCAAGTGTCATGGCGTCGCCTGCCCTTTGCTCTTCAATCTCTCCTCAACGTCTGTAATCGAAGGATGCAACAAGTTTGAAACCAAAGGATTAAAACATTCATAAGGCAATTAAACAACAAATAAACTTGAAATATGCACGAAAAGGGATGTAATTGAATACCGAGACACGATATGTGTGCACTAAATGTGCAGAAATATCGGCACGAAAGCAACGAAGGGAATGCGCGACGAAAATCTAATGATTTTCTCGCGATATTTAATCAATTTCGGGACGAAAGTGTATTAATAGTAGCAGCAAGTGACGATAGAGAGTAAAGAAGAAGACTAATAATGATTAGAAGTAATTATGTGACGATAGATAATGTACGCGTACCATTTAAGTACGCGACTATCGAAACGTCTTAACTCAACGATGTCCACGGAACGAATGACCCCCGCGTCCCGCCAATGTACCGCGGCGAATATAGGCTTTGGTGGGGGGAGAGCAGGCAGTCCTCGCGAAGCAATACACACGTACGTATTTCCCAAGTGTTGGGATATCGTGGCCGAGCCGGCTGCACAGAGGTGACTTCCAAAGCTAGCATCGTCCAGTCATAACAAAAGCCGTAAAATAGAAATATTACGTGGAATATATTTCCTTCGTTTATAAAATATCTAGCATCTGCATACAGGAGTGTACTTTAATTAAGCTTGTACAACTTAACACAGATGGCTTGGTAAGTATATATTCGTAAATTAATTACGTGATATATAGTTTTTTATGGGAAAACTTTTTACAAGCTTCGCGATACATTCAAGAATGTCGCGATACCAATCCCGTGTTACCATCTGTACATAAAATGAATACTCATTCTGTATACATTTGTGTGAGCATAACGAGGCGTTTTTAATTAACACGAGAGCTAATGAAAGCTCCACGGGAAGTACAATGAGTGTCACTCAAAATTGTACACTGTAACCTGTAACACATGCCAGATTTTCGGTTGAAAAGTATTGTTACCATAGATGTAAGGATGAAGGTTTTTTTTATGAATAAACACACTAACATAATTGTATTCAATATACAATGAGCCACGAAAGTATTCGAACGCTCGCTATTAAAACTGTAAACAATAAAAATATACATGTTACTCTTAAGTTCCAAAAGTAATGTTGTAATTACTATAAGACATAAGTATCGAGATTATATATACCAAATTTGAAATGAATCGGATAATATTTGCAGAAGTTATGAAACCTTTATTGCAAAGATGTACTGAAACAGGGTCACAAAAGTATTCGAACGGCATTAATTATACGCACCTTATTTTATTTTAATATTTATTTAGGCCATCTTTGGCTCCAGTTACGCTTTTCAGACGTTGTCTCATGCTGTGCACAAGTTTTTTAGTTATTAAAGATTCGATAGAATTCCATACTTCTAAAATGTTTTGTTTTAGTACGTCTTTCGAAGTTACGTCGTATTTTTTTAATTCGCTGCCGATGTTCGCCCACAAATATTCGACAATATTAATTTCCAGACTTTATGGGGGTGTATGTAACCCATGCGATGTATTATGCAATAAACATTCTTGCATAATTTGGCCGTATGCTTGCGGTCATTGTCTTGCTGGAAATCAAAATTTTCCAATAACTCCAATTTAGTTGTACTTTCTTCCAAATTGTTTTTTAAAATATTTAGAAATTTATGTTTATCTAAAATGCCAATCATAAAAACGAGATTACCAGTGTCTGTTGCAACCATACACCCCCACAACATCACGAAACCACAGCAGCACTTTATAGTAGGTCGTACATTTTTAGTATTCATTTCTGAGTTGGGTTTTCTCCAGACATACCCATCTTCATCTGAACTAAATATATTAAAACTGTATTAAAAATGTATTAAAAATGTATGAAAAATATATTTGGTTTGGATGGAGGTTGTTATGTCTGGAGGAAACCCAACTCAGAAGTCAATACTAAAAATGTACGTCCTACTGTAAAGTGCTAGGTGGTTCCATGATGTTGTGGGGGTGTATGGTTGCAACAGACACTGGTAATTTCGTTTTTATGAATGGCATTTTAGATAAACATAAATTTCTAAATATATTCCAAAACAATTTGGAAAAAAGTGCAACCAAATTTGGGTTATTAGAAATTTTTTATTTTCAGCAAGACAGTGACCGCAAGCATACGCCCAAACTGTGCAAGAATGGTTATTGTATAATACACCGCATGGGTTACATACACCCCCATAAAGTCTGGGAATTAATATTGTCGAATATTTGTGGGCGAACATCGGCAGCGAATTAAAAAAATACGACGTAACTTCGAAAGACGTACTAAAACAAAACATTTTAGAAGTATGGAATTCTATCGAATCTTTAATAACTAAAAAACTTGTGCACAGCATGAGACAACGTCTGAAAAGCGTAACTGGAGCCAAAGATGGCCTAAATAAATATTAAAATAAAATAAGGTGCGTATAATTAATGCCGTTCGAATACTTTTGTGACCCTGTTTCAGTACATCTTTGCAGTAAATGTTTCATAACTTCTGCGAATATTATCCGATTCATTTCAAATTTGGTATATATAATCTCGATACTTGTGTCTTATAGCAGTTACAACGTTACTTTTAAAACTTAAGTCTAACATGTATATTTTTATTGTTTACTGTATTAATGGCGTGCGTTCGAATACTTTCGAGGCTCACTGTATACTGATTGCAAGTAAAAAACTTTATTCGTAATGAGAAAATTAAACATATTGGAGAATAATATACAGAAAATGTTAGTCACTGAAAATGTACAAAAATATGTTATTCTACCATCCTTAGTTAAACTGTCCTAAGCTGTTCTTTCATTTTTTGAGATATGTTGAAATATTTGAAGTTCCACACATCTTTTACCTTTTAAGTATAGTTAGAAAACTCTACGTGCTTCGTAAAGATTTATAAACAGTCTAATGTATTTAAGCTAACATCTTTCAAAATGGTTACAATATTTTATCTAAAACAATTAATTAACTGGTACGTTAATAATAAATTTGCCACCGGTACACCTATTACAAAAAATTATATTAGGCTATTACAAAATAATGACAGCATGTTTTAATTTGAATGAAGGAAAATCAGGATGGTACAAAGTAAATGATAAAACTTCAGTTTTCTCGGTTATTTCAAAATGCTCGATAAGACATTTAAACTAAAGAGGGTAGTATTATCGTTAATAGAAAAAACAAAAGGTCATTTCAATATTTTCTAGGGTATCCACGATTATTTTCGGTTGCTTGTAGTCGTCGTGGAACCGATTGCACCAATTTTTCCCAAAATTCCTTCGAAATGGTTGCCCACTCTTCTTGCAGTGCAGACCTCAATTGTTGTTTATTAGAAACGCAGCGTAACTTAACTTCTTTTTTCCAGTTCATGCCACACATGTTCTATAATATTGATAGCTGGTGATTGTGGAAGCGTTTGTATCACTTTTGTACAATAATACAGTAACTAACTCTTCGCTACGTAGAAAGTATGGTTGGGGTCATTACTGGCATAAAATCTGGAAGTATTTAAAATACCCATTTTTTCCGTACTTTGCTTTACATTGTTTTTTTAATATGTTTAAATACCCCCATTTGTCCATATTTTCATCTACAGTTAGTAAAAAAGTATTTGTACACTTTCTAAAATCGCATAACTTTCGTCCAAACGACGTGAGTTTTTTGAGAAGCTAGAGGGATTAGTTTGCTAAATGATGTCAATCGTCGTTTTGAAACAAATGTACTTGGTCGGAACAGCAAAAAAAAAATAGTAAAGGTCGTTTTTTAAACTTCTTTTTGTAAGCCTGTAATGAAAATTCAAAAAACCGTTTGTAGATTTAAGTAGGTTATATACCTGCCTAAAATTTCATCAAAATCGGTTAACGTTGCTCTGAGCTATGAACGCTTAAAGATCGCAGAATAAGGTCGAAAATCGCGGAAATTCCCGAAATCAGCGATTTTCGACTTTATTCTGCGATCTTTAAGCAATACAATAAGATCCTTAATCTTACAATATCTATAATTTGAACAGTCGCGAATCGTTTAAAATGTCTGTAACTTCAATAGTCGTGAGTTGTTTACAATTTCAACAATTTCAGCAGTCGCGAATCGATTAAAATATCTGTAATTTGCATAGTCGCTAATCGTTTACAATTTCTACAATTTCAACAGTCACGAATCCTTTAAAATCACTGTAATTTTGATAGTCGCTATTCGTTTACGATTTCTACAATTTCAGCAGCAGCGAATCGTTTAAAATCACTGAAATTTTGATAGTCGCTAATCGTTCATAATGTCTAGAATCTCAGTAGTCACGAATCGATTAACATCTCTGTAATTACGATAGTCGTTAATCGCTTACAATCTCTGCAATTTCAATAGTCGCGAATTGTTTACAATTTCAACAATTTCAGCAGTCGCGAATCGATTAAAATATCTGTAATTTCCATAGTCGCTAATCGTTTACAATTTCTACAATTTCAGCAGTCACGAATCCTTTAAAATCACTGTACTTTTGATAGTCGCTAATTGTTTACGATTTCTACAATTTCAGCAGTCGTGAATCGTTTAAAATCACTGAAATTTTGATAGTCGCTAATCGTTTACGATTTCTACAATTTCAGCAGTCGCGAATCGATTAACATCTCTGAAATTTTTATAGTCGCTAATCGTTCAGAATATTTAGAATCTCAGTAGTCGCGAATCGATTAAAATCTCTGTAATTACGATAGTCGCTAATTGTTTACAATCTCTGCAATTCCAATAGTCGCTAATCGTTTACAATTTCTACAATTTCAGCAGTCGCGAATCGTTTATAATCTCTACAATTTCTACAAGCGCAATTCGTTTAAAATCTCTGTAATTTGGATTGTCGCTAAAAATGAATATATCATAGACATAAATATAATTTCAACAGTCGCGAATCGTTTAAAATCTCTACAATTTCTACAAGCGCAATTCGTTTAAAATCTCTGTAATTTCGATTGTCGCTAAGAATGAATATATCATAGACATAAATATATATGTATGTTAATACTATAAAAAAACCTACTCACCAACATTATATAATTTATATATTTATAAATATGAGGGCATATTTATATTTCTTGCGGGAGTAATATAGTTAAATTAACCTTCTAATTTGTTGGATGTCACGAAAATTATTAATAAAATTCAATATTTCGATCTAAAAAATTCTAGAAATTCGTTCTTTGGAGGGTGAATGAAATGATAGAATTTTGGGTAATTTTAAGTTACGTGGTAATTTAAAGTGGTCAAAATTCGTATTTCTTTAAATTAGTTTAATTTCAGTTAGTAAATTAATTAAATTAAATGATGATATAAATTCAAGTTTTAAATAATGATTATTTAAATGGTAATTGTTTATTTAAATACTTAATTTAAAAATGAATGAAGGTTTAATTTATCTATTAAATTTAATAATGGTAATTTTAGTGCCAGCAACAGCGGTTAGGCTTAATTTGTAAGGTACTTTTTATTTAATTCTTGAATTAGTGTATTATTATAATAATACTAATCATTTCCAATATGTACAAATTCAACAGTGGTTACACGTTATCAATATCTACAATTTCAACAGTCGCGAATCGTTTCAAATCTTTGTAATTTCGACAGCCGCGAATCTTTTACAATCTCTACAATTTTCTTTGTCCCTACACATTACCTGGATGTAGAAATTTTCCACATTCGTTGTTCCACTACTTACAATATTGTGATCGAACAAAAGTAATTTGGCAATAAGAATTTTTTGTGAGCAGTTATATCGTCTTTCATTAGAGTGGCTTTTTGCTATAGTAGGCATAAAAACTACATAATGTGTCCGAAGGAGGTAAGAGAGTATGGCAGAATGTCTTGCTGCAGACAATTTAAATGCTAATGATAATTTAGGGAAAATGAACGAACAGATGCAATATTTTTTACGCATAATTTATCGGTGTTGGGATAAAATTAATCGAGTACGTTAATCGGTGAATCGAAATATAGTTAATGGGAAGCTAATAAAATTAACATATAGCGTGGGAACTACCGTGGATTTTAAAGTATTACGAATATCTTTGAGAAAAAATTGAAAAGTATCAAGGAAGTGTGTTTTCAGCGTACATTCTTCAGTAATGTGACTTGCTCTACACTGTATGCAGTCGGCAATAATTTTGTTAATTCTTAGTGCTATGAATTTTCACAAATTTTGTCGAATTACATTATTTGACAAATTTGCAAGAACTTGAGCGACAGAAGATGCTTCATTTTTATTCAATCCTGTGCGCCCCCTTCGGTTCTATAAGCTCTACATAAAAACATTTCACTTTTTACTAGTACGGGTGTCGGGTGTAGTTGTGAAAAGTGAGAATTTTGCAATGGACGTTGCTATATAATATTATTTCTGGCCTCGACGAATTTCAAATTAGCTACGAGTCGGCCGAGCGCGACAAGAACCTCTGTCAAAGTCAAAACATTGAACTACGTTGCGTGTGCGTGTATCGCAGTCGGTTCCCAAACGCGAACGTGATCGGACGTGAATTATTTGCAGTGCCATGGTGCTTCTTAACTCGCGATATCTCGCTTCGTGCATTAATTCTATCAGTTACCGGACTGTGTGAGAGGTCTTTAAACACCATTTCACTGCGATATACCCTTTATCTAGAAGACTTTTGGGAAAACTCTTTCCACGAATCTGGACACATCCTCGCACTACGCACGAACAATGCACGGGGCATTTTCTGGTATTTTTTATCTTTACACTACTGACCAAATATTAATCTACCCTTTGAAATAATTATAAATATTATAAAGAATGTAAATTTAGGATGATTAATTCGTCTAATTCAATTAAAACGGTGTATCTATATTTTATCGCTTTACATATATGTACTTACGTGTAGGTCGAGGAATTTACTATCGTTCTTTTAAATTAACCCCTGTAGGAGTAATTATTTTATTAATATCCAATAGCTGCAGTATTCCTCGGCTAGTTTTTACTGTGAGGTCAAATTTTTTTTGAGGAGCTACAGTAATTACTAACCTATTATCAGCTATTCTCTATATTGGTCAAATAATAGTTGAATGAATTTGAGGAGGATTCTCTATTGATAATGTTACTCTAACCCAGTTTTACTCATTTCACTTTATTCTACCATTAATTATTGTAATTTTAGTAATTATACATTTATTCTTTCTTCATCTAAAAGAATCCAATAGAAACAAATAGAAAGAAATACAAAATTTCATTCTATTTGTACTTTACAGTTCAGAATATTTTAGGTTTCATTGTAATCCTTAGACTTTATTTCTTAATTATTATACAATATCCTTACATTTTAGGAGTGCCTGATAATTTTATTTATGCTAATTCAATATCTACCCCCCTCCATATTAAATCTGAACAATTCTTTTTATTTGCCTATTCAATTCTACGTGCAATTTCAAACAAACTGGTAGGAGTAATTGGTCTAATCGTATTAATTTTAATCTTAATAGTTCTACCATTTACCAAGACTTATCATATAATATCAAGAACATTTTATCTCAAAAATCAATTTATATTCCGAAGATATGTTTCATTATTTATCTTACTATCTTGATTTGGAGGGAAACATATCGCGAGTATCCTTACAAAGAATAAGTCAAATTTTTACAACCTTATACTTTTCCTTCTTTCTGATTAATCCTAATATAAATAAATATCGAGATACATTAATCTATAAAATCTAGTTAATGAGTTTGATTAGACATATATTTTGAAAATATAGAATTCTATTTACTTAACCACGGTTGAAAAAATAATTTTAAACCAAAAATAAAAACTAAATAAATTAGAGCATATGAAAGGAATTTGTTTCAACATATATACATATTAATTCACCATATCGGATACGTGGTGTAACACCACGAATTCGGATAACAAAAAAATATGATATAATCGTGCAGCCAAAAATTGAACTCTAGCTAAATAAAAGATTATAAACATCAATGAAATTAATGATCTTATAAAAATAATACTTAAATACTCAGCTATAAAAATTAATGCAAAGCTACCTCTAATATACTCGGTAACTAAACTAAAAGGCGTTCAATTTAATTCAATTAATAATCCAATTAAAGACATTAAATAAATTGGAATTAAAAATAAAATAAATTTAATATAATTTTGAAATTTATATAAATCCAATAGTGAATAACTTTCAAGTAATAAAATTACAGAAAACATTGTTAAAAATAAACTTACTTCCTAAGAAACTGACTGTGAAATTGATCGGATCGCCCCTAACATTGAATAATTAGAATTTGAAGCCCAACTCCAATCATTACAGGATAAACACATATTCTTAATACTCTCAATAAATATAAAATTCCAATTTTTATAGAGTATATGTTTAAAAGAAATTAATAAATCAATCAAACTGTCATTGATAATAATAAAATCAATGCAACCCTGAAATAATATAACTATAAATTTACCTTATCGATAAAAAAATGCTTTATTTAATAATTTAATAACATCACTAAAAGGTTGTAATAACCCTGCCACTCCTACCTTCTTTGGGCCCTTTTCATCCTGAATATAACCCAAAATTTTCCGTTCAAATAAAGATAAAAAAGTTATACCAATTATTATTAGCAACAATAAAACAATCATATAAAGTATATTAAAAGAATGTGTAACTAATGAATAAATTACTACCTATAATTTATACACGTATTTTAAATTCTAAATTTAAGGCACTATTCTGCCAAGGAAGTAATTTGTTTATTAATCTTAATATAATAAAAAAAATAATTTATAAATCAAATCCTTTCGTACAAAAATTGACCACCCCCACTTTAAATTACCACCTAACTTTATATTACCTAAAATTCTATTATTTCATGCATCCTCCAATGAACGAGTTTCTAGAATTATTTAGATCAAAATTTTTACTTTATTAATAATTTTCGTGACATGCAACAAATTAGAGAGTTAATTTAACTATATTACTCCCACAAGAAATATAAATGTGCCCACATATTTATAAATATATAAATTATATAATATTGGTGAGTATGTTTTTTTTATAGTAGTAGCAGTTATATTGATGTCTTTGATATATTAGTTTATATAATAAATAATTTATATACATATATATATTATATATATTATTAAATATATCTTGTTTGTGTGTGTGTATAAATATCTATTAATCAAATTTAAATTATTATCAATAGATTTATGGAATATATCGAACTAAATTAATTATTAATTCGATAAACCCATAAATAATCTATATATTACCAAGTTGGAAAGATTTATTTATAGTTAATGGCATGCAGAAAATAAATTTCGATTTATGTATAAATCATTTATCTTCTTCTTGTTGTGTATTTATTTCCTGATATATAAATGATTTATATATATATTAATACAGATTTACTATATTTACTTAATGAAATATATTATATTACTTCATAGTTTTCATAGGTACACATATTCATGAATATAAACGTATACATATAAATTATTTATTGCATAATAAGTTCATTATTGAATCCCTATCTTTTATATATAAATTATTTATATAATAAATACATTATTATATAAATAATTTATAAAAATTAATAAAAATTTATAATAATTTATCAAAGTAATTACATTTCAACTTGGATGGGAAACAGTCGAAAAATTTCCAATGGACATATATAAAATTATTTCTGGCCTCGACGAATCTGACCAGATCGTCAACAACCTCTACCAAAGTAGTCATCTGCCAGTTGAACTTTACCTGGTACAATGATCGGATCTCAGCGAACGCATGAGCATATTATTTCGCGATATCTCGATTCCTGGATTCCTGGACCATGTGAGAGGTCGCTTAACAAGATTCTACTACAATTCACCCAGTATCTAGAAGACTTCTTGACCCGCTGCTTAGGGACATTGTTCAGACTGTCTTCAACGATCGGTGAGTCGTATATTTTAATTTTTTCAATTTTTCTGCATGCTATTGAACAAATGATTGCTGTAGCGATCACAGTGACTAAGAATACATACTTTGTACTCGCGAACTGTAACATTAACGCGCATGCTTCCAAATGTTTAATACAGACAAAAGCAATAAATAAATTTGTAATTCGAGATTAAAGTTCTAATAATGTGTTTTAAATATTCTAAATTATTTTTCTTGAATTTTATAATCAAAGCTTGATGCTTTGAATACGAATTACACTTCTCAAGTTTAATTACATTCGAACCATTAGATTCTCTTAATTAAACGAGAATCGAAAGCATTCATTTATTAAGGATTTTTAATTATATAAGTTGAAGCTCTTTCTCATACAAATAATAATATCTGAGAATGACAGTTAATATTGGTACTACATGGTCACTATGCTCGCTACTTCTACTTTTCTCTCTCCTTACAATATTAAAATCAACCTAGCAATAAGTCTTAGTTTAAGAACTTTAGTCGTAAGACTTTTTCCAAATTTTCAAAAATGCGCAAAGCATTGGTCGAATATGGACCAGAAATATTTCTTAGCAATGGGTCACTTTCGTAGGTACCTCCACGTTGGTGTGCCTGGACTTGGTAACGTATTCCAGTGCATTGCGACCTGCAAAACGTTATCAAGCTAAAGCCTACGATCTAGTTTAAGGGTCCAGATCGAGCCAAACTTACTTATTCGGTGAGCTTGGTTCGGTCTGGATATATATTCAGAAATGCACTGGCGTACTTCGGGCGATAAGCTTCTATGTCCCGTCTCGTTCTTTTTAAATATAAGAGTGCCAAACGCACTCTTCTAGAAATACAATTCGCCTTCGATCACTGATTTCGATTTCGCGCATGGTGTGCTCGCCCTTCATAGGCCTGTGCTGGGTAGAACTTATTACGGCTTAGAATTAGAAAATTTTCCTGACATTCCATGCCATTAGCGCCTGAAGGGGCTGCTTTTTTCACATTACAATTCGGAATTATTATGCGCTCAAAGAGGCTGCTGTTCTTCCGGCTTGTGATTAGGCATCGTTAAGCGCCCATAAAGGCTGCCGCTTCTTTTCTCATTAAAATTGAAAAGTATTAGACGCCCAAAGGGGCCACTACTTTTTTCTGTTAATATTCAGAAACAGTAAGCGCCCCACAGGGCTGCTCGAAATTTTTCTGAATGTCCGAGTTGCGTGGCGCTCCATGCGGCTGCCTGGAATTTAAAGGAAATTTTTTGGAACTTGTTTAAATACAAATTGTCTGTTTCAGTAATAGTGTTTGTGATCGCCCGTAATGCGATCGTAGAATCAGTGTTTTTGCGCAAGTAAAACTAGTCGAGAGCCCGGTGCTCTAATAGCCTTTTCACCGCGAAAGTAGAGTCATGCACAAGTCCAACTGGAGCTGCTGGGCTGAAGGCTAAAGGGATGATGAGCTGTGGGGTGCTGAGCTGACGGGTGCTGGTCAGAGGGCTGCTGGTCTCAGGGTTGCTGGCCTCAGGGTTGCTGGTCAGAGGTTACGAGTTTGCAGAGATGCAGTACTCTTGATGACAGCGAACGGCAAGTCACTTTACAATTCTTTGAATATTGGTGCATGCAATAGATCGAAATTGTTTCTGTAGAAAACATAGCGTAGCCAGCTCTTTCGATTCTGGTCCTTCCAACACAAATGCGCGACATGCATGGGCCTATTTCACTGGTCGGTATTCCTTTCGGGAACACATATGCAATATTTCGCGAATATGGTCTAGGGCGTATTGGCAGTAGCCTCGTGACGTGGCTCTTTTCTAAACCATATTTACGATATATTGCAGAATGGTGTTAAAACGAATGTTAATTACATGAATTGGGCCCCAAACCGCTGCGCATATGTGTTGGGAATTGCAGAATCCAATGAGCTGACCATACAAGGTACTCGTAGATAGTGACATGCATGTGTCTGTTTTAAAATTATAAAACTAAATCAATACAACAGTTGCTCGCGATTTTTACAATTCCGATTAATGATTCGTAAAATAATTGAATCGATCAAGTCGTGTAGAGTGACCGCGAAAATTTTGAAAAGGTTCGGAGTGGAACCAGACTTCCGAGCAATCTTGCAGTCTAGCAAGATCCTTTGTGATCGCGCATAATGCGGTCGTAGAGTCCCCGATTTTTTCGCATCCATGTACATATTTAGCAGAGCACCGTGGCTCTTACTTAGAGTAGTATTACCGCGAATTTGGATTCAAATTTTTGCATATCTAAGACATGTCCAGAGCATCGAAGCTCAAGTTGAATTTTCTTCGCGATGGTAGAGTCAATTTTTTGCGCATTCAAAGTTCGTCCAGAGCACCGGTGCTCTAATTGCTTTTTATCGCGGAAGTAGAGTCAAATTTTCGCTTAGCTTCACTTTTCAGCTTAGACTTGCCAAAGAGATTCTTGGCCCTAGAGAAGGCTTAGCTCGTAGGCCCTGGAGAGGGCCAGAAAATTAAATCAATATAAAAGTTGCTCGCGATTTTTGCCATTCCAATTAATAATTCGTAAAATAATGGTATCGATCGAGTCGAATAGAGTCACCGCGAAAAACTTGGAACGGTTCCAAATAGAATCGGTCTTCCTAGCAATCTTGCAGTCTAGCAAGTTCCTTTGTGATCGCGCGTAATGCGATCGTAGAGTCCCCGTTTTTTCGCGTTCATCTACATATTTTGCAGAGTACCGCGGCTCTTACTTGGAGTAGAATTACCGCTAATTGGGAGTCAAAATCGTGCGTATATAAGACTTGTCCAGAGCACCGAAGTTCCGGTAGAATTTTCTTTGCGAAAATAGAGCCACTTTTTTGCGCATACAAAGTTCGTCCAGAGCACCGGTGCTCTAATTGCTTTTTTATCGCGGATGTAGAGTCAAATTTTCGCTTAACTTCAATTTTCAGCTTAGGCTTACCAAGGAGATCCTAGGCCCTAGAGGGAGCCTAGCTCGTGGGCTCTGGGGGAGGCCACCCCATGGACCCTATAGAGGGCCTAGCGCGTGGGCCCTACAGAGGGCTCAAAGGGGGACCCTAGAGAGGGCCTACCATAGGCCCTAGAGAGGGCCAAAGCTTCGAAACTAGCGAGGATGACAGGATGGACCATATTCGCCGACCAGTGAGTCATATTCTATACTTGCATGCGATAGTAGACACGAGTACCTTGTATTCCTGTGTAGTAATATTTGTGCTCGCATTTGGGAAGGGTAAGCATCCTACCTAATTGCACGCAGTGCAGTTTAGTAGGATATGCATCCTACAAAATGCATGCAAAAAGACTTTACCCAACAAGTCCATTCCGAGTGCAAGGAATGTGAAATAATTGAAATGGCGTGTTTAAAATGGGACATTCCACTCGAAATCGGACACTTGTTGCAGTAACATTTCGGATATTGTTGAAATTTGAATATGATGTAGTCGTAAGTGATATTTAAACGTACCTCAAAGGATTTTGCAATATTTTGAAAAATGTCGATTTTACTGTTTGAAGTTAAGTGTTAAATTTTTTCAATACATTATAGCTATGGAAATAGTAAACGGATAGAGATGAGGATTACAGTGCTTATTGATAAGACATTGACGTTTTAAGAAAAAAATATTTTAATTTAAAAAAAGGTTGAACCATTTTTGTGCAATTATTTTAAACAAATGCAGGTTTTTAACACCGGGCGCGATTTTAAAATTCTGAAAAGGGAGAATATAGATTATAGTTCTATCCTTCCCCTTGATGGACAAATTTTCCAAAATATAGACATTTTAAAATTGGGCCTGAAAAAATTGCCGAAAGTTGACGCTGCGTCAAATCTCACCGGTTCGACTGACTGAGCCGTGGGGTACTCGCAGCGGCCAAGCGGCTGTATATGCTATTCTTATACAGTGTTCTCGAATATGTTAAGTATTTGTAAAAAACTGAAGAATGAAAACTTTTACTGTTTTTTGAACACAACATAATACGGTAATTCAATTCTTGGTATTCGCAATATTTTCCTTGAAACAAAGGTGACCCTCAGTTTTTTAAATGGAAATTTGATTATCCAATATGAAAGCGACTGTCAAGACAAATTCAACTATATGGTATACTATGGCCTTCAAGGCTACACATGGTTAGGAATGAAATAAATATATCGAACTATCTATCTAGTAGATTGAATTTTATCTTTTATTCCTAACCATGTGTATGGGAGACCGGGGTAAAGTGAACCTCGAGGTAAAATGAGCATTCTTAATTTATTCTTTAATAACAGTATATATTTACAAATTTTGGAGACGGAATAAATGTGTGTAATATCACAATGATAATTATGCACATTTATTATGCCCCCAAAATTTGTAAATATATAAATTATATAATTGTTTTATATATTTATTAAAGAATAAATTAAGAAAGCTCATTTTACCCCGAGGTTCACTTTACCTCGGTCTCCGTTAGTCTTCAATCCCTTGAAGATCAGAGTATACCATATGGTTGAATTTGTCGTGACAATCGCTCTCATATTGGATAATCAAATATATAGCATTACATTTAAATAACTAAGGGCCACCTTCGTTTCGAGGAAAATATTGCGAACACTAAAAATTGAGTTATCGTATTATGTTGTGTATAAAAAAAAGCAGTAAAAGTTTTCCTTCTTCAGTTTTTACACATGCCTACCATATTCGAGAACACTGTATATTGGTCCTTAAATTAAAATCTTTTGAAAAAATACAGTAGCCTTTTCCCTCTAATATTGCAACCAAAGTTCAACGGGTTAATATATTTTCGGCAGATATTCCGGGATTCATTTGAGAGTCGCCGAGGGATTCATGCGTTTAGATTTAAGTAAGAGAATTATAAAGAACTATGTACGTACAGGGAGATAGATGATAATCGGAGGTCTGTTTCTCTTTCGCGTCCACGGATTTTTTTTAAATAGTAGATTGAGATTGTCGCTTCTCTCAGTGCTTGCAATGCGTGACTCGATGAGTTGATTATAATGGAGGGTGGATGGGATTGGAGTATTTCGTAGGAACCCCTCAATGTGAGACCTGGCGGATTACCCAGTAGTCACTGAATTAGTTTTGTTGCTCTTTTGTTGGTTTCTCATCTCCGATGAGGAGTTAGATTCTATATCTAAACCGGAGGGATCGATGGAACTTTGTTTCCATCCATCTCTTCGGTTTACTAGGCTAAGGGTTTCATGTACAGGGAGATCGACGGAACTTTGATTCCATCTATCTCTCTACGGGTCTCCGAGAACAGCAACCTCCTCGCGGTGAGACCTGGTAATCGGTGAGAACCGAGCCGATAGCTGTGATTGTCAAATATTCTAATTAGATATGAGAATTTCTTTAACTTGCAATACTATGGTAAAATGTAAGAATAAAATATGTAACTTGAAATGTTGTTCGATTTTTCCTACCGGGCCCCAAAACACGAGTATAGTGTTAAAATAGAAGGATAAGTGCAAGTTGGAATATTTCTGCGAGATACTGGAACTGAAGGGATTTTTACAATTTTTAAAGTCCTCTCTGCTTCAGCATCTTGTTAAAATATATTCCTTGTCGAGGTATTCCACGTTACATCATCAAAACATGTCTTCCACAAATAATGTTGTTTTGTGTAAATTTTTATGTTAAATAAATTTGTTTTGCTGTATATAAACCCGAATAGGACAGCAGGTTAAAAGGCGTATGTGTTCTTGTTTTGTTGTGATCCTTTTTTCTCTGTCGTTGAACGGAATACATTTATAAAACGATCTTTAAATTGTTACTGTGACAGAATCATTTGTAAATCACGGGTTTCAAATGATCAAAGTTTTATCCGTGTTGAATTCTAATTCCTACCACGCGTAGCGTCACAATCTTATTTTAGATTGAATCGATAACGTTGGGTGTGACATGAAAATGGTAAGGTTGCTCGCGAGCTCACCGAGCGTGTGACACAAAGTTACGTTGCGTGATGGGTCTATCCTATCACAGACTAGGTATAGAATAGACCTTTCACTCTTTTGTCTTCCGTGTCACTCGATTTTGGGGCTCTAGAGCCCCATTACCATTTCCGTCTAGGATTTCCGAATTTCATTAGTAGATTCACTTTGAAGTAACGGCGGAACTAAGGTGAAAGAAAGGCACTTGTGGTGTACATACTATTGTTTAAATGTTGCGCCGAATAATCGTTCAATTGGTTTATTACACACGCCTCACATGGCATGTTTATACTTTCAAGAGTAAAAAAGCGCTCTTTCACGTTCGTATTTATTGTTTTATTGTATTATTTCCGTATTCAACGGCTGGCTATCCGAAATGAACTGAGCATAGCTTCGAATATGTTTCATAATCAAAGTAATAGGATGGACAATGTTGAATATCTCAGAAACAATATGTTTTAGGATTAATGCAACTTTAATACTTTCATACTCAGAATTCGCTATTCTATTGAATTTGACGATAAACAATTTGACAGTCCATTTGAAAAAATAAAATTGGCCTCCACATCCAATCTATCCCTGTAAATAAACTAGTTTCACCGTGTTTTGTGTTTCTTACAACGAGACAACTTCTATAAATAATATTTTCGCTTATTGCTTGAAATAATAGATATTTGAGGTGAACCGAGTTAGTGGGACACCCTGTATAACACAGCTTCAATACTTCTCTCGGTGATACCAGCAGCTTTACCTGTGTCAATGCTAGAAATACATTATGTTTCCCGCAACCACCGCTCGAAAATCCGAGAGGGCGCTCGAAAACCAGTGGTTGTTTCAAAATATCGGTACTTCAGAACGGTGACACCGAAGACGAAAGAGTGAAAGGTCTATTCTATACCTGGTCTGTGTCGCAACCTCGGGTCTTCACCAAGGTAAACACGAACAAAAACAATACCCGCGATCGCAATTTTTGTCTCGAAAATTTAAGAGAAAAAAGAAGCACAACAGTGCACAGTAGTTAGAAAATTGTCCGTTCGAATTTTTCGGTTTTCTCCTTGTGGTGTTGACAAAATGCTCTCACTTTAAACAAGTCACACGTATACAAGCTCAACACATTTCAGAGTAGTTCCTGAGTTGGACGCTGTGTATGAGCAGAGGCTGCTAAATTCAGTCGCAGAGGAGGTATAGGATAGACCTACCACCTTATGGATGTTCGTGTCGCCACCCAAACTGTGTTACCGACCCATAATTTTAGGTCTGAATGTAGTGGCATCTGCTCATGAACGGTGTCCAACTTGGCAACTACTCTGAAATGTGTTGAAATGCTGAAAGGTGTGTGCGTGCTTGAAGGCAGGCTTTTGCTACGCTATGCTTTTGCTCGGCTTGTCAACAACTCACGCGGATTTCTCTCCGAAAATCCATTTCGGGGATCAAGACACTATGGCGCTCAAAAATGGTATTTCTTCAAAGCCCGTGTAACCTATAAATTGCAAGATGGCATTGTTTATTAATACTTTGCGTGCAGTGGAACCCTTTCATGTATCCTACGCTGCAAAGTATTAAAAATTCACGCTGTTACTGACATTCCCGCAAGTTTCTAATGCACTGTTTAATCATTCTAGTGAAGTAATAATAATTGGATTCTATTTGCCCCGAGTATTAGTTTATCGTCGACATTGAAATTTACAGTAAAATCTAATTCTTAAAAGCCTCGCGGAAAGTTGCATGATGCACGAGTGTCGTGGGGTGCATGGATGCAACTGCAAATCGAGTTACTTTTCAAACCCGCATTGCAAAATAAAATTTTGTCTAGCCCTGAGAAATTCATCGGTTCAGTATTCAGTGAGTCGTTGGAGCGAGACAGAACGTCAACAACCTCTACCAAAGTCGCACCATCGCCGAACAATGTACCTGCCAGTTCAACTTCTCGAGCAATACTTTTCTCGAGGAGCTGAGAGTCGTTGGAGCGAGACGGAACGTCAACAACATCTACCAAAGTCGCGACCTGCCAGTTGAACTTTACCTGCGACAGTGATCGGATCTCAGTGAATGCGTGTGCATATTATTTCGTGTTATCTCGATTCCTGGATTAATTTCTTGGATTCCTGGACCATGTAGAAAGTCGCTTAACAAGATTGTATCTAGAAGACTTCTTGACCCACTGCTTAGGGACATTTAAAAACGTGCAGTGCTTTGTATTTAATAACACGAGATGGCTGTGCGTGTTAGTAGTGTCAACGCGAGTGTAGACTCAGTGTTTCTACGCATCTTGAACTATTTAAGACTCAGCAGTGGTGCTCAAATTTCTATTTTGATCGTGTAATTAAAGTGACATATTTGTGTGTGGAATACATTCTATTCGGTACTACTGACCGTCTGTGAACCTGCTGAAGAAGCTTCCTGTCTGCATGGATAGCAGTGGGACTGTGTTCTACGATGGTACATTTTAATTTTTTTAATTTTTCTGCATTCTATCGAACAAATGATTGCTGTAGCCAGCACAGTGGACACGAATACATATTTAGCTCTTATGAAGAGTAACATTAACGCGCGTGCTTCCAAATGTTTAATGCAGACAAAAGCAATAAATAAATTTCAAATTCGAGGTCATAGTTCTAATATCGGGTTTTAAATATTCTAAATTATTTTTCTTGAATTTTATAATCAAAGCTTGATACTTTGAATACGAGTTACACTTCTCAAGTTTAATTACATTCGAGTCATTAGATTCTCTTAATAAAACAAGAATGGAAAGCATTAAATTCTTAAGGATTTTCAACTATATAACTTGAAGCTCTTTCTCATACAAATAATAATAGCTGAGAATGATAGATGATATTGGTACTACTTGATCATTGTGCTCGCTACTTCTACTTTTCTTTCTCCTTACAATATTTAAACCAACCTAGCAATAAGTCTTAGCAGAAGAACTTTAGTTGTAAGACTTTTTCCAAATTTTTCAAAATGCACAAAGCATTGGTCGAACAAGGACCAGAAATATTTCGTAAAAATGGGTCACTTTCGTAGGTACCTCCGCGTCGGTGTGCTCGGATCCTTGGTAACGGTTCCCAAGCATTGCGACTTGCGAAACGGAATCAAGCTAAAGCCTACGATCTAGGTTAAGGGCCCAGATCGAGCCAAACTTACTTATTCGGTGAGCTTGGTTCGGTCTGGACATCTATTCAAAAATGCACTTGCGTACTTCGAGCGATAAGCTTCTCTGTTACGTCTCGTTCTTTTTAAATATAAGTGTGCCAAACGCACCCTTCTAGAAATACAATTCGCCTTCGATCACTGATTTCGATTTCGCGCATGATGTGCTCGCCCTTCATAGGCCGCCTGTTATGGGTACAACTTATTACGGCTTTACGCACAGGACCTAACGAGGCTGGTTTTTTCACCTTACAATTCGAAATTATTATGCGCCCAAAGAGGCTGCTGTTCTTCCGTCTTGTTATTAGGCATCGCCCATAGTGGCTGTCGTTTTTTTTTCTTTAAAATTGAAAAGTATTAAACGCCCAAAGGGGCCACTCCTTTTTTCTATCAATCTTCAGAATTTTTAAGCGCCCAATGCGGCTGCTCGAAATTAATCTGAATGTCGGAATTGCGTGGCGCTCCACGCGGCTGCCTGGAATTTAAAGGAAATTTTTTGGAATTTGTTTAAATACAAATTGTCTGTTTCAGTAATAGCGTTTGTGATCGGCCGTAATGCGATCGTAGAGTCGGTGTTTTTGCGCAAGTAAAACTAGTCGAGAGCTCCGGTGCTCAATAGCCTTTTCACCGCGAAAGTAGAGTCATGCACGAGTCTGACTGGAGTTGCTGGGTTGAGGGCTAAAGGCGTACTGAGCTGAGGGGTGCTGGTCAGCTGGCTAAAGGGGTGCTGAGCTAACGGGTGCTGGTCAGAGGGCTGCTGGTCAGAGGGCTGCTGGTTTCAGTGTTGCTGGTCAGGGGTTACGAGTTTGCAGAGATGCAGTAGGTTGATGACAGCGAACGGTGAATCACTTTATAATTCTTTGAATGTGGGTGCATGCAATAGAACAAAATGGTTTCTGTAGAAAACGTAGCGAAGCCATCTCTTTCGATTTTGGCCGTTCCAACACAAATGCGCGACATGCAGGTGCCCATTTCACATGGACGGTATTCGTTTCGGGAACACTTACGCAATATTTCGCGAATATGGTCTAGGGTGTCTAGGCAGTAGCCTCATGACGTGGCTATTTTCTAAACCATAGTTACGAAATATTGCAGAAATGTTCTTAAAACGAATGCCAATTATATGAAACGGGCCCCTAACCGCTGCGCCTATGTCTTGGAAAGAGCAGAATCCAATGAGCTGATGATACAAGGTACTCGTAGATAGTGACATGCATGTATCTGTTTTAAAATCAAAAAATTAAATCAATACAACAGTTGCTCGCGATTTTTACAATTCCGATTAATAATTCATAAAATAATGGAATCGATCGAGTCGAGTAGAGTCACCGTGGAAAATTTGAAAAGATTCCAAGTGGCACCAGATTTCCTAGCAATCTTGCAGTTTAGCAAGATCCTTTGTGATCGCGCGTAATGCGATTGTAGAGTCCCCGCTTTCTTCGCGTCCATCTACATACTTTGCAGAGCACCGCGGCTCTTACTTAGAGTAGTAGTACCGCGAATTTGGAGTGAAATTTTTGCGTATCTAAGACTTGTCCAGAACACCGAAGCTCCAGTTGAATTTTCCTCGCGAAAGTAGATGCAATTTTTTGCGCATACAAAGTTCGTCCAGAGCACCGGTGCTCTAATTGCTTTTTTATCGCGGAAGTAGAGTCAAATTTTCGCTTAGCTTCAATTTTCAGCTTAGACTTGCCAATGAGATTCTAGACCCTAGAGAGGGCCTAGCTCGTGGGCCTTGGAGAAGGCCCAAAACATGGGCCCTAGAGAGGGCCTAGCGCGTGGGCTGTAAAGAGGACCCAAAAGGGGGGCCCTAGAGAGGGCCTACCATAGGCCCTAGAGAGGGCCCAAAGCATGGGCCTTAGAGAGGGCCTGCAGCATAGGCCCTAGAGAGGGCCTAGCTTCGAAGCTAGCGAGGATGACAGGATGGACCATATTCTGTACTTGCATGTGATAGTAGACACGAGTACCTTGTATTCCTGGATAGTAATCTTTGTGCGTGCATTTTGGAAGGGTAAGCATCCTACCTAATTGCACACAATGCAGTTTGGTAGGATATGCATCCTACAAAATGCATGTAAAAAGAATTTGCCCAACGAGACCATTCCGAGAGCAAGGAATGTGAAATAATTGAAATGGCGCGTTTAAAATACAAGAGGGCCAAAAGTTGCTGCTCTTTTTTCGAATTAGAGCCACCTCTATATACCCCGCAGCGTGTAGACATGTATGAACCCTTTGGACTTAAAATTAATATATTTTGAAAGAATACAGAAGCCTGTTCCCTCTAATATTGCAAGCAAAGTTCGAAGGGTTAATATATTTTCGCGAGATTTTCCGGGAATCATTTGTGAGTCGTCGAGGGATGCGTGGAGATAGACGATAATCGGAAGTTTATCTATCTCCCTTTCGCGCCCGCGGATTTTTTTTTTAAATAGTAGAGTGAGATTGTCGCTTCTCTCATTGCTTGCAATGCGAGACGGAGTGTGATCATTATTTCTCTAGTGTTGCACGGAATACGTTTGTAAAACGATCTTTAAATTGTTACTTTAACAGAATCATTTGTAAATCGCGGTTTTCGAATGACCTAGTTTTACGCGTGTTGAATTCTAATTCCTACCATGCGTAGCGTTACAATCTGTTTCGCAACTTCACCGGTAACGTTGCATGCGACACTAAAATGGCAAGGGGGTCCTAGGACGCCCCGAACCGGTGACAGAAAAATGCATTGGCTGATAGGTCTATCCTATGTCTCGTCTGTGAGTCAGTTTTCAAATTATGGGTCGGTAACACAGTTTGAGTGGCGCCACGAAGTTCCATCAGGTGATAAGTCTGTCCTATACTTCGTCTGTGCTTCGTCGATGGTTTTAGTAAGTATTTCACGTTGGTACAGTAAATAAATATCGACTGTAGTAAATTCCTTCCCCAGTATGTTAACTGATGGTACATCGTACGTTAGACTTGAAATAAATGTACATATAGGATACCAAAATTTAGATTTTAGATTAACTTGTAGATTAAACACCTAATGCGCACAAGTATCTAATAAATGAATAGAATTGCTTGCTTATGTGGAAAAATTTACGACCCTGGAAACATTACAGGACCTCCAGATTACGTGATTAGTCCATTTTCTAATGTCAACAGTATATTATAATGCACTGAATATTGATCTGCGTCTACAAATTCGAAGATTAGCAACTTACGAAAAAATGCGCAGAATATCTGAGCTACCAGTGTGATCAGCTTTGCACTATGTTCTCATTTTCCCGCGCGCAAGTACCTTACTGGTTGTCGATAAATCACGCTTCAAAATTCAAATGGAGAAGTATTAAATCTCATTATTACGCATGAAGTATTCTAAATGTTCATAGAATTGATCCAAATGATTTACGTTGCACTTAACAGAAGATGTATGAACAAAGTAGCATACAATCGCATTATACATTGAAATAATAATAAATGACTTTTTCAACAGTTTTCTGATACCTCCCGCCAATTTTCATCGATTTAGGACCCAAAGCGGAAGAAAATCATCCCCAAAGAGAATATTACAATTCTCCTGGCCATCGCTACTTTTTTCTATTACCCCAAAACAGGATTGGGCACTTCTTACTTCAAATAACAATAACAGACCAAGGCGATAAATCATTACTCAATTAAAGATAACAAAAGTGCTTTTGGAAAGCAAAGTCTACTAAAATAAATTTTAGAATTTGATTTGATAAATGAATTATTTCCCAAGTAGGCATTTGTTTGTCAAGCATAATATTTCTTATTTCAAATAATAATTCACAATGAAAAGGAATAATTATTTATTTATGTAATAAAATATACTCGTCGTTGTAATCAATTAGCTTTTAGGGCAGCTCGGTATTCTAACGTCTCGTCACATATAATTGACTTGTAGACTCATTGATCATAGTGGCAATAGAGAATATCTTCCTAATTAGTCGAAGGAAATGGAATATTGAGTACTTACATTCCAAACAGAATACCAACTATTAAAACTGTTCCAGCTATGAAATACATTATCACACCAATAACTTCAAGTACGTCAAAAGAACACAACAAATAATGAATAAAGTAATTCAAATAAATGCGATCTCGACAACCTCCAGTTCTGTTCAAAGTTACACGTCCCATGCCACATGGGTCACCGGTGACCCGCGGCTATAAAAAATGAAACATTCATCCAAAGGAAAACGATATGTTTCCATCAGGGGTCGAATGAAACTGTTAACTTTTATAGATAAAATTTATTTGTCGAGCTTTTTACTTTTAAATCGTTTCCTTTCAGTGTTAAATTAAATTTGTACCTCAACTCTTTCACTCTGTTGCAAGGGTTCACCCCTATGCAGTTTTAACAGTTATTGTATGTTTGATTAATAAAAGTTGTGAAGGATCATATACTTTTGAACAGATGTTTAAGGGTAAAATATAAATGTTAAGAATATTTTTAAATTAGCAGTACTTAAGGAATTGGAAGCAGGATAAATATAGAACAGAGGCACATTGTGATTTTTATATAACTATTTTCACCGATCGGTTTAGAGTTTCAACTTCAGATCTATCTACCCCACAACATTTTCAGGAAATCTGCTTGTCACAACTCTAACTTTTTCACAGCAAAATAAACGTTCCTGTTTAAATAGAAATTTCTTCTACTTTCAAGAAAATAAAAGTTTCTTATTTCACAAAAATTGATGCAATAAAAGTTTCAGTTAATAAATACACTGCATTTTATAACAGTTTTCTCGGAACATAAATGATAATAGTCATAAAATTACAGTTATTTCATAATTAATTGAAAATTTTAATAGTTAAATGAATACTCAAACTATACAAAATTTCATGCAACCCCACCTCTTCTATAATTGAATATCCCAAACTACTTTCCTCGCCCTTTTTTATAGTCCCCCCGAAAATCTGAATTTCCACGGTGGCAGGGTACACATTACGCCAATCCAACGCGAGATTATCACGTTTCGCGTGAAAGAGGGCTGACGAATCGAAAAGAGTAAAAACGATCGAGACGACAGACGGAGGAAGGGAGAGAGAGAGAGAGAGAGAGAGAGCTGACGGTGATAAGTTCTTGCACCTGTCGCGATTCGCCGGCGTATTCGGATGGTTGGGGCGCGGCGATTCTAATATAATTAACCGAACGCGAGCTGATTTAATAGATCCTTAATTACGGCCCTGGCGCTGCAAAATATTTACGTAATGACAGGCCACCGGGTATAATTGTAACACGGGGAAAAATTTGTTTGTTGATTCTCGACGGTGGGGAGGCGGATCGTCTGTTAAATGGAACAGTCGTAAACGCAACGCGAGCACACAGACGATCCGTCGCTCTGGCCGATTCATAATTCATAGCTCGTTATAGTTCGCCCAGCCAGTTGATCCCGGCTGAATTTCGAGTGCAGAACGAGCCCCAAGACCCTTATGCATATTGATACTTTCCGCGGCAGCCAAGGCGAGATACATTTTCTCAAGTATTTGAACGTCTTCGTTGCCCCGTCAAAATGTTTGCGCGCCCCTCTGTTTACTATCATTACACACTTTCCAGGCGTTTGCACCGCCCGTTTCCATAGAGTTAGCGTACCGCGCTTCTGTTCCCGCTGAAAATATTTTTTAATCTCGTCCCTCTATTTTCCGGGGTAATCAGTGGTGAATACGAGATACATACTCCTTGGGGCTGTCGAGTGCTTGCTGGTGGTAGGGGATGAATATTGGTTTGGGAATCGTGGATCATTTTAGTAAAATTTTCTTGTGGTTTTTTTTTAAGGTTTGTTTGTTGTATGTTGGTGTTGATCAGCTTCCTCGGGTGTAGCGAGTTATAGGGCAAATGTGGCGGCAAGTTGTTTCCACGCTTGTGACTACCGAGGAAGGAAATATCGAAGTAACATTATAATAGAACGTTTAATTCGCCGTAAGATATTTAAACGACATTTCAGGAGATAGTAGGATATATGAAACTAAAATTCTTTATGTGATATAGGTACAGTGAGTCAACAAATTATTGGCATATCCTTTAAAAAAGAATATGTTTTTTAAAGTTAGTCCAAACAACTTGAGTTTTTGTGAGAAGCTAGAATGATTAGTTTACCACTTAGGCGACGTGTTTCATCGTTTTGGAAAGAAATGTAACTGGTCGGAATAGCGATGAAAATAGTGAATGTCGCTTTTCCAACTTTTTTTTTGAGCATGTAATGAAAAGTTAATAATCTTGTTTGTAGATGTAATTTGTAGATATGCTGAAAATTTCATCGAAATCGGTTGATGCAGAAATAAGCGACAGATGTCGAAATATGTGAAATCCTTAGGTTTATCACCGTCATAGGCCGAAAACTGTAATTTCCACCACTTTTAACTGTTTGTAGCTCATAGCTACGTTAAGGGGGTGCTCTAGTGTAACTGCTCGTTTTTCAACGCCATATTCGAGAATTTATTTAACAAAAACTATAAGTTTATACTGTCTGGCGTTTTGCCTGCATATTATGATACGTTAGAGGTAATTCTCAGAATTTTTTTGAACTTTTTAATCGCACATATACATAGCTATAGTCGGTGACGCAAACTTCTTCAAAAAAATTCTTTTTCGACTGGCGTTGGTGTGAGAACTGTTCTAGTCATCCAAAATGGAAAAACTAAGGTTTATTTTCTTTATTATGGTTGTCTTTATGATTGAAGCCACAGAGGACCCCTAACAATAAAAATTTGCAGAATGGCAGCATTTTGAAAGAAATGTTCGATTTTTGCTGATCAATTCAGCTGTTTTCGTTCTGTAGAATTAATTTTCTACAAGATAGAAACTCGTCCGAGGTTTCAACCTTTTTTTTCCACTTTATTTTTGTTAAATAAATTCCCGAAGATGGCGTTGAAAAACGGGAAGTTACAGTAGAGTACCTAATCGATCTCGATGAAATTTTCAGCATGTATACAACTTACATCTACAGACGGGACTTTTAAATTTTCATTAGAGGCTCAGAAAAAAGAGTTGGAAAAACGAAGAAACACGTTACCTAGTAAACTAATCCTTCTAGCTTCCCCAAAAAAAAACTCAAGCCGTTTGGCCAAGTTTTAAAACAGTTATTCTGTTTTAAAGGGCGTGCCAATAATTGTTTGACTCACTGTATAGGCTTAGACACCTCTGATGAAGCTAGCTGCAATGTTGGCAAATAATTCCACTTGGACACGGCTCCATTTCGGAAACTTGAATTAATAATCATAAAAAAGAGGCCATGGAGGCCACAAATTCTTGCACACGAATCCGAATGCTTCAAAAATGAATCTGCATGTAGTCATGAACCTGCACACAACGAAATTTTCTTAAACCGTGAGAAAATACAGCCAAAAATGAAATCCTCCTAAAAATCATCACAACTTACAGAACACCGCGCCACCACCCACCATAACTTCATCCCCCAATAGCCACACAGTTACTCTGACTAGGGGAGAATCGGCCGGAAAACGAACATGGAACGTGAGAGGGAGGAAGAAAAACGAGAAAAGCCAACGAGACCTAGACGGCGGCCCTTAATTGTGTCGCAGCGGAAGGGGTTGGCGCGTAACTGATTAGAATAAAGCTCGCTTTGCGGCGAACGATATCTCGGGAATGCCAAACGCAATCTGAAGTTACTGAGTCCGTCGCGAGGTCGACGTGCAACCGGCGAAGAGGAGGGGCGACGGGGGAACGAGAGCCAGAGGAAACACCATGGAGATCTTCTCGAACGCCCCGCGTCGGCACAGGCGCTGGGGGATGAAAAAACTCCGATGGAGTTCCGCAGGCTTGGCGACAGGGCCGAGAGAACCGGTGAGAATTTAATTAAGAACCTCCATGGACGAGGGTGCCATGTTGCCGTGGCACACACGCGTCACCCGTCCGCGAATCGCAACGCTACCTTGCGCCCCTAATTAAATGGAAAGAAATTTCACCGACCCGCGGGGCCAGCTTTCTGTTCTCCTTGAGTCGCGGCACCCCATCGACGGTTCGCAGATCGCAGGTGCGTATGTACAGTAACGGTCAAAAGAAAGATTAAACCATTTGAACGGTAAGAGAAATTAGGGAGTTTCAGAAGGAAGAATTGTATCTTGAAATTAACATACCATAGAGTGGGGAGGTGCCCAGAATTAGTGACGCACTCAGGATTTAATCTTGGGGGAAGCATAGTTGAACGGATAGAAATATTTTTAAGAAAAATTTATTTAACGCCATTTCGTGTAATGGAAATTTAAGAAAATTCGTTAGGTGATTGTAAAAATTTATTTAGAGAATAAAACCCAGTTTTCTTTTCTTTTTACAAAGCCACTTTCTTGGGGGTGCCAGGGGCCCTTGCCTCCCCTGTGGATGCGCCACTGCCCAGAATAGACCTAATAATACTTATAACGCAGTAAGTTTGGTATGCAAATGGATATTAAACTTGCGTTTGATTAGTACTGTACGTGATCAAAAGGGAACACGATATGGATTTTAATTAACCCTTGCGAATTGCACCGTGTAGAATGCCTTAGCTTCGATTTTCTTTTCTGTTGTGTTAATACGACGTTCGTTACGAGTTTTGTTGTAATATCGAAAGTTTAGTTGGTGGATGGCCTGAGGGTATTGTAGTGAGAAGTATTTAAGTTCCTATTCGATAGTCTCGAGTCTCAGCAGTTGGAGGAATTTACAAGTAACGTTCGGAACAACTGGGTAAGGCGGGCAAGGAGAAATGATCAGCGATTGGTCAGACATACGTCACTACTTCACGTTAGAATGAGTTTATCGGTCTTGTAACACTTCACTTTTTGCAGCCCGTATGTTTGAATTTTTATTAAATCGCCGTTTTTTGATTTTATTCAAACTTATACATTATTATTCATAAACAATACGTGTGTGCGTTGTAATAATTAAGTTTCCAGAGGATAAATGCTTAAACCTATCGTGTGTGTGTAACTTTTGCTCCAAAATTTGCAATGATACATGTCAATTTGAGATACTATGGTCAGTGAGAAAATCTTGCCGGCTCAGAAACAGTCCGACTTCAGTCGAGAATAGAAGGAGTGAGAAGTTTGCAACGTCACCCTTATAAAATCGATAAAACGCGACATTTGAAGTATTTTTCAAAAATACACGTGTCCGTAGCATGTCGCGAAGGACTCGGCTTTACTTACACTCGCAAACCAAGGGTATGCGAAGGGAGTAAGCAGAGAGAATGTACAGTTGCACTTAAGAGTTCCATTTTAAGTCTTCCTTCCTGTCTCTCAACCCTACGGAACCTCTTACCTTCCTTTCGCTTGATACCACAGTGCGCCATTCTTCCGCGCGACACTGATTAACGATTCCCCAATGGAATATACATACATATGTACGTAGAACAGAAAATCGGTATTTATTTCCTGCTATGGCTAAATACTTTAACGAGCTTCTCGCATCCGTTTTCAGTGATGAAGCTTGCAACGCGTTACATTTAACGATTACATGAGCGTTATAAAAAATGTATTAAATATATCGGAAACAATTCTGGAGCATATTATTAACCCTTCGTGGTCACGCTTGGTGTATCGCACTCCAGGCAATTTTCTTCCATAAGTATATGTCTTTGCCAATATTTCTGTAAATGTTTAGGCCACAATATTAAAATTTAATAAGTTCGTGCATTTCAAAAAGAAAAATCGCCTTTTTCCACAACTATTTTTTCAACTACAAATTTCATCATATCAAAATTTACATTTCTAGAAAAAGATTTTTACGGCATGATTGTATGACTATTGCGAATGTACAATTATCACTCAAAGGTTAAAATATTGAAAAACACGAAAATGGTAACTGAAAAATGACGCAGGGGTGCAGTGAACCCCGTGTAACCAATTTGTGATTATAAGAAGATGTAGCCACGAAGGGTTAATAAATGTTACCCTATGCATCACTATTTTCTACTTTCATTAATCTCAATATGTTTTTGCCACAAAGTGTATTTCTGTAAGTGTGTTCGGTACTAAAATATTAAAATTTTTACTATCAGTAGGAATGATTAAAATTAAAAAGCCATTTAATTAATTCCAGCATCGATAAAGCTTATCCACACAGTATTGATAGTTCGTCGATAATCATCAGTAAGATTTTTAGTTGGTATGGCATCTGTTTAGTATGCCCATCGTTCTTCGATCGTCGAAATCGGGCACGATAAAGGCAGAAATGAGACTGAAGTTTTCGGGCAAATCGGCGATTCGTAAAGTTTCGGGATCGGTCGGAATATTACTGGAATTGCGAAGGTCTTTAAAGGTTCCGAAAGTCGCGAGGAATCTTGAAAGTTTTGAACGTAACTCCGGGATCCTGGTACCCGAGAAATAGAAATCTTATGCTTGTCTACACTCGATAGTACCCGCGCGTGTCATTTTTATTTTCTCCATTATTCGCTTTACGCCCATCCTACGTTCCTCTGTGTGCAAGCCACGTCGTCATGCCTGCGTTTTACACCTACTCTTGCGAGAAAAAGTCACGGCGATCCTTAATTCAGTTTTAATGCTTCTGAACTACGCGGTTACTTTGCTCGAAATGAGCGAAGGATTTGCAATGGTCGTCGTAATGGAGGTCCACGAGCTAATCTGTTTTTAGAGAAAGGGAGAAATATGTAGTAGTGAAATGCATTAGGGGTATTGGATACAAAATTACCGGGTTGACCATATAAATCGACCGAGAAATCGCAAAAGAAATTTCCATAAATCGCTTTTAAAACATTTCAAAAATATATTCTTAAAGTTATACGCTGAAACTCAACTCCGTATCGATACGATAGCTTGGCGAGGCACCGCACCTCGAGCGCCGAGCGCACGTAAAACGCAAAACGCGTTTTTCTCGAAAACACTGTTTCACAATTGGCACCAGAGATACCTCAAAAACTGCTACATCGGTAAACTTCAAACTTTGCACACTTTTAACTTATAATATTCCTCAGAACATGAACCTAAATGTTTAATTAAATTCTTAATTTTAACCACTTTTTTTAAACAAATAAAGCGCAAATTTTATACGAAAATCACACTTAATTGTTTGAAGTGTTGTATTTCTTCTGTATTTATCACCAATTTATTGTCATAAAATTTATTTTTACTTGTTATAATGTTAAATAAAGTATCCTTAATGTTCCGAAAGTATTAGCGCATTGGTATCTTTGAAAACATTTTTAAAACTTGATACAAAAATAAGCCGTTCATAGGGACTTTTCCCCTTAAATCGTGTAAGAAATCCTAATGTTTTGTTAAATGATAAATATGAATTTAAGTAACTGGTTATAATTTAAGTAGGAGCACGCTTTGCACGTGGAGATTTTATTTTTCACATAGTACCTGTATTACGCTATGTGAATATCTAAGTGGAGTGTTAAAAATATTTCTATTGCAGTATCTATTCTCCGTGGATTGTTAAATTTCGGATTCACACTTATTAAATGTTTATTACAGATACATACATCGTATTTTCCAGGAAAAATTCCTAAATGAAGCATTGTGTTTCATAGTTTAATATTATAACGATTATATTACCTACTCTGCAATTGAGATCAAGTTTCACATAATCTAATTGTAATAATTTTCCGTTGAAACTACTAAAACCACATAATGTACTCCTGTAATTATCAATTACCGACATCAATAATTCGGTGAAGCCAAACCTATTGTTGACATTGTACTTTCTAGTAATTATTGTCGAATTTGTGGGAGAAATAGTATTCCAAATTCAACCCAACAGTTTCCACGAGGTATATCATAGATATTATAAGAATTTTTATAATGTACATCATCCCAGAATTGAATTTACATATTTATTCAGGGAGTCTACAGTTTTAACGTAAACCATGAAGGTATAATATTAAACATATGTATGTACAGGTAAATCGGTATGGATCTGAAATAATTAGAAAATTACTTAAAAAAAGTTAACTAACCTGTGGCAAATGCAGGTCGATGCACCCCGGTGGACAGAGCTTTGGATTCGAAGAAATTGCTGCACGATGCTAGATATTTCTTCGGTGATTAAAACTATTTTCCAGAATTGTCGAAAGGGAAATCACAAGATAGACGCACACTATTTGAAATCCGAACGAAGACTGACAATTTTTCCTTGGTAGGCGCCCTGACTTTTCTAAACTTCGTCTTTCTTTGGGTGATTGTTTTTTACCTGAACTCAACTATCCTTGCCGCGGTTTCTCTTTCCACGCTTCTCTCGGCTCGAATAATTTGCCAAACAGCGGGTCACGCGATTACGATCCTAAAGAAAAACAGCTGCAATACCAGGAGTTTGGGCAGCGATAAACAGAAGGCCAATTTCTTGGAAATGTCGCGATAAATCAAATCCATCGCCACAGGTAACAATGAGGTTAATGTTTCCTTTCTTGGGGTGGGGATTAAAATTCTGACTCTCTGAAGCTTCGTGCGATTTTAAAATTGGAGTTTTGAAAATGGAATTAAATCATACGATTTCCTTTTTCTACTGCAAGAATGCTCTAATTTTCTATTGACTTGTGAATGGTTTAATTCTCCATATTCCACACAAACTAGGAACAATCATGATACACAAGAGTAAAATTGCGAAGTAATCTACGTTCGACCAAAAACTCGCTGTCATTTTGTAAAAGCCTCTTTCATATCTTCACGTCCATCTGCTGCAGTGCTCTCGGAAAACCTTGCAGTAAGTTATCTAAGTGGAGAAAATAGGGGAAATCAGGGTCTTAAGGGAGAAAGGGAACATAACTAGCAACATTTCTATACAACCCGTTTATTATAAGCTTGAATCATATATTAAATAGTATTCATGTTAAATATATAACTCAAGTTTCAAGTATGTGTCTACATATCTTATACAGTTTCTTTCAAACGTTTGTGCTTACTCGCGCATAATCTGAAAGAAGAAGAAGAAGAAGAAGAAGAAGGAGAAGAAGAAGACGAAGGAAAGAAAAATAATATACTATAGGAGCTACAAGGAATTAAGAGTTACAATCGCTGTTGTCACGGCTTGCCGCGGTGTCGGTAACGTTGCTTGTAAAAATCGAGGACTCCTCGCGCGAGGGCAAGGAAATGGAAACAGCCGTTACGAGGAAAGCACCCTGGCAACGGCCGTCTCCTCTGCATCGTGATCGTTTTCAAAATAGAAGCCACGAATTCGATCGACGCGCGCGCGGCGGCCGAACGCGGAGTCGATCAGCACGAAATGGCCGACCGGCGGGGTCCTCACGCCCAGGTCCACGGACTCTAACCTCGAAATGGACGTGGGCGTTCTAACCGAAGCGCGACGAATAGCTCGAAAAGCAAGGGATTCCCGTTGCCACTTTCTTTTACACAGGGCAACGCGTCGATCGTATTTACGTGGCACGATTGTATGCTAAGATGCTCGGGAAGAAATGCTCGTTACGTATCTCCGTGGAATATAAAAAGGCAAAGAATTTTTTGGCGGCGCAGCCTCGCAGTGGCCGTGGACAGAGGAAACGGGGAAATAGAATTGGACGTCTTAAGCGTAAATTAGGTTTCAGTAGGATCTGCTTACCGCGTTTTTCATCGTATCGAAACACCTTCTCATTCGTTCACGCCCTTATCACGCACTCTATCACTCTAGCACGCTGCTCCATCCGCTCTCCGTCGCCTTATTAACATTGACTACGTAATATATTTTCATGTACCTCTAGGTAGTAACATATTTGTCTATTTCACTAAGCAAACGCTTCGCTCACGTGTGCTGGATCACGGCAGAGGAAAGTACTTGGGTTCGTTTCTTCGTTTCTTTTTAAGGGTCGTTCCACAGGCATCGTCGCGGTATTACGTCATCGATGATCGATACACGCCCTCGGATCGCTCGAAACGATTGTGCCCTGCGTGTGCACTGCTATCGATTATTCCAAGCTAAATAAATTAACCGGCCACCTGGAGCTTCTTAGGGAGCAGTCTGAGTTAAGTCGATGTTAGAGGTTCTTGGGTTCATATCAGATGCGGAGTAAAGAGCTACGTTTTTGCAACTCCTGTGTATCATTTTATTCGGCTTGTCTTAACTCAGCCCTGATCCACATCCTAGCGAAATATTTCCATTTCTATGGCAATTCTTTACAACCGAAACCTTGCAATTTGTATACTATGGCATTTGTAAAGCATTTTGAAGAGTTCGATGTCAGCTTAGACCCAAAGCCATCGATAACATCACTGCACATTTCAATTTCATTAATCCTGTGTATAAATTTCTGTAAATCTTGAAGAATCTTCAGTGCATGTAGTATTCATAAAAATACATAAAGAACAGGTAGTTAACACAGATTTTGAACTCAATTGCGTCCACGCTCCAATAAAACTCATTTGAAATTAGTACAAGACGAAAGAATTGTGGAAAAATAATTATAGAAACAGAAATGCAAGAAATAATAAATGTTTGACATATGTAATTAGCGCTGAACAATGTATAGTGTTCTCTCGTTGTATGCACAAGTTTCACATCGTCGTGCATATAGAGAAGTAATACTGTATCACGCGAGTTAATTTTGGTCATCAATGTGGAACTATACCTTCCTTATCTATATCTGCAAACACTACGAGTCTCCGAATTCATCATCCCTTTTTATAAATCCTCCCGCACAAACTACCAAAAATAAAGTATAAATATCTGAAATCTTACTAAAAAAAAGTTACACTTAATTACAGAACCTTAATATGAAAACGACCATCGAAGTCTGATTGAGGAGTATTCCCAAAATCCGAGCCTCGGAACTGTTTTCCTACATGAGAGCGGCTCGTGAAAATCCTGTCACGCAAGGGCACAACAGCTTTTTTCCTCGCGATCCAAAATTCTACATTCAGTGGACGGATATACGAGCTAGAATTTCGCGTAGTTCTCCCCTGATTTAGCGTGCAGAGTTCACAGCGTTTGAGAACGTTTCTTCCAACAAGGACACGCTCCTGCACGGTTCCCAGTTTCACTGGTTGCTGAAGAAACCTGGGCTAATCGACCGCGCGCCAAGCGTAACCTCTGCAACATCAGCTCTCCGCGAACGGACACGTTACCCCGAGAAGAGCGTACAGAGTAAGCAACCCCAACGGTTGAACCCAAAATATTTTATAAATAATTAACGTCGCGAACCGCGAGACCACCGCGGAGGAATCTTAACACAATCTTCAAATCTCCACACAGTTTTGTTTAAAGAGAATCGTGTCACCTTTCCCATCATGTTTAATTAACATCCAACAACAACTTTATAGCAAATCTCTCGCAGAACCATAATTTAACATACAAAAGCTATTCTAATCTAGGCTACTAGTAATCATACAAACACCTTCCTTACGTTACTGTTTATTTACAAGAAAAGTTCGAACACGTTTAGTCATTTACTATTCGATGCTCGTATGATTACTAACCGTTTCAATTGAAGGGAACATGGGATTTCACAATTGAATATTAAATTACACCCCCAGGAGTCGTTCGACGTACGTCGATCACTCGTCTGCACGCCGCAAACTTTAGTTGAAAGAAATGCCATACCACTTAAAGAACGAAAGGTGACGTTCATTCCCGTTACCGTTGCAGGCGAGTCGTCACTTTCCAAGAAACATTTTGCGGGTCTGTAAAATATTCTAGGTTCCACGGCCAGGGCGGGGCAGACCGCGGACTCCGGCTAAGAGCGACGAAAATGGTACAATTCTGGCTGATCGTTCTCTTTCCTCTCCCTCTCGACGTTCATCCTCACACCGAGAGTCACTGATCCTCAGCCACACGCGCCATTTCTCTCGTAGATTAGTCCCGTCCCGCAGTGGCGTTATGAACACTTACGATTAACTTCGTATTTACGCCGGAACGCGAAAGCTCGCCTTTCGCGCGTCACCTCGAAAGGAGAAAGGAAACGTACACCGCCTCGCGTGCGACAAGACCGCAAACGACGACTGACGACGCTCGCTTTGTACATACGTATTGCACTTAGTAAATGGCAGTTTCTACGTAGGACGTAGCCTGCATACGAACGAGAAAATCGAGTTGCCTGTCGATGATAATAGCCGGAAATCCACCTGATAGCTAAAGCTAAGCTGTGCTATGCTAGTTTTATAAAATTAGCTTCGATACACCCTTATGGAACCGTTTCCACCAAAAGCTAAGCTAAGCTGTGCTATGTTTATAGCGCAGGCAGACATAGCATAACATAGCTCAGCTCAGCTTCCAGGTGGATTCCCGGCTTAATTCCGTTCAACCGACTGCAGTTCGTCGCAGCTCGTCCTCCTTTAACAATTGCAAGAGATCTTTCTTAATGTGGACATCCAAGGAATATCGTTTGGCGAAGAATCGAGGACTGAGAGTTACGGCAACCGTCCTCTTGTAAACGGATAGAAGTTTCATTTGTAGATAATAATGTTGTTCTTGAAACGAGTTATCAGACTGGTCGGGAGCATTTGTTCGAGCACAGTATACTGCCCAACTGCACTGATCTTAAATATGGGTAATATCGGTTTTAATTCTATCCCATGTACATCTTACTAAATTAGCACAGCTGTATTACCAGGCAATGTCGGTGCAGTTGGACAGAATGTAGTTGGATCAAACAGAAGTGATATCACGCCAGGCACGACTTCCCTTCTTATGGCGTGTCATGTTTCTTTGTTTAGAAGGAGATTGTTACTGACTCTGATTAGATTGTAGTGGTCCAATTGTCGCATTGCCAGGGTTCCATCAAAGGTTACTAAAGAACATTCGAATGGAACGAAGAAACCTTTGATGTTTCAGTTTCAACTTCTCTTCATATCATTCGCTCTGCTCTGGGACACGACAGATATTTATACTATCACAGGAATAACTCTAATATCACCTAATAATAATCACTTTAACTCTAAACCGGTACATAAACTGAATTTTCTAATTCTCCAAGCCATAGGTGTAGTATTCAAATAACATTAATGCCATCGTCTGGAACCACTGCAGGAATTTACGACAGGAGAGAAGATGAAACATAAGCGTACTCTCTCTCTCTCTCTCTCTCCATTTAAACCTGTATATTGCGACAGTATGACCGGTACTTGGTGAACAAACGAGAACTTAAGAACGAACCTAAGAGTGCTCGCACTCGAGCAGAAGAGCAGAGCTGGTCAGTCGTCGTCGGCGTTTTACTTTACTGGTCGCCCCACAGCAACCGCGTATTCCTCCATTTGATTTCACAGTGGTGCGGGGTCTGCTACTCGGTTCCAATACGTACTACGCGCGTAGGTTTACCTTAGACTTAATCATATTTGTCGATAAAATTGACTCTTCCTCGCTACGGTACTACGACACCCTTTAACTCGCAACCACCGTGCACAGTCTAACGGGTATCCCCCTCCGCGGGCAGGCTCTGGCAGCCGCTGAGTCAGGCTCCGCGAGGTCCTGCCCACGGTGGCTGACGGGACCGACGATCCATCCTTGCCGCCCGATCGTCGGGCAATCGACACGTCAAAGGTCTACTAAATTTCGCCTAAGCTCTTCGATGGTAAAAGACACTTGCCTCAAACGCATTGTCTACGAAGCCCTCGCGATCCTCGAGGAACCGCATGGAGGACCTTCTATCACGTCGGGCTGACAGTACCAAACAAAATGCAGGCGCTCCACATTCGCGCTGGCGAGAAGTCTCATCTCGGGGCACTTGGAAGAATCGTGTCGTTGATTCGACTGACTGAGAGATCTCGCGGGTACGTGATGTTGCCTGGATAGACTCCCTAGGCTAAACTCGCTTAATCGAAGGTTTCGTTTCCCATGGGGTTCGGGTGCGGCTGGTGCGAAATTTAACTTCCCCATACAAATCGGTGAATGGGTGACTGCTACGAGCGTTTTCGCCATTAGTGGAAGCGCCTTCTGATTCGACACTTTCAGCCCGGACTACCTAAATAGCACATCGATCCTAACGATTACCGTCCCGTCGACGGGAAACGAAAGAAATGACAAAGAAACGTTTTCACCTATCGAAAAGCACCAACGGGTCATTCTTTCTTTCTCTCTAAGATAACGCGATAGATTCAAAAGAAGCCGCGCAGTATGAGCATCGTTCCCTTCTCTTTACACGTCTACTTGCGTTAATATACTTTTATCATTTAATTGTACCTACGCGTAACCTTATACATAACCTACTTATGTACTTATCTATGTATGTACTTATCTCTCCATCTATGTGTAATATATATAATATATATATATATAATTATACACATAATTATATATAATAATTCATTTTGTATAACTATACATAACATTAGCGAACGTACAATATTCTATAGAATATATTCAACATTTTTTTCCGGTATAATATCATGTATACATGTATAATATATATATATATATATATATATATATATATATATATATTATACATATATATATATATATATATATATATATATATACATATATATGATAGTATGTATATATATATATATATATATATATATATATATATATATACATACTATCATATACATATAATATCATACATATATACTATAATAGAATTCGTAGCGTTATCCGCGCACAAATTTCTCTTCGTAAATATTTTCAATTACATACAATAATATTGTGTGTCCTTCGTTTTTTTATATTTACGTATGTATACATATATATATATATATTTATTTATAATATATTTATATATCTATATTTATTTATGTATATATGTATAGTGTGCGCCTCGAAGCACATGAGGTTTACTTTTACAGAGAATAGAGATCGTGTACGCACGGCGAACGTTGGCTCACCCCACCGTCTAGATCATCGTGCCAGGGCACTGGCAATCATCATTCCTCCCTACGTCCCATCCACCCGTGTACCGTTCGTCGCCGCGCGTCTATATGCAATCACGTGCGCGTGTTTACAAAATGTACAGAATTACGTGTTTCCATTGTTCAACTGGCCCAGAATGCTCGCCGCTCGCGGAGATTCCGCCCTCCATCGCGGGCCCTTGGAAACAAGCGAACGAAAGGGAATCGCTTGGGAAACGGCGGGGAAGGAGAACAGATGACACGGGGTAGCGATCGTCGAAGGTACCGTCTCTATACCGAACTGTCAGGTCGCGAGTTGTGGGCCTGTGTATTTCGTTGATGGAACGGATATAGCGATTTGATGGAACCGGCAAGGTGATAGTTGACCGTTTATGGCTTTGGAAGGCATCGAACAGTATTGTTGGAAATTATATTACGAAAGGAGCAGAGACGTGGACGTATGAAATACGCTACTCTCTTTATCTTCCCAGCTAGGCATTCCGTTGTGTGCGTTTTAGCATGACTCTTCGCAGAGCTCTTGCGATTAATAGTTCCGGCGATAGTAGAAGTTATCTAGGTACTTCGTACAGAAGATTCGAGTTCTTTGGAATGAAACTTCTTGCACAGGCTAGGGTTATTGTTTAGAGATTGAAAGAGTAAATCTGAGGGTGCCACTGACGACGGGAGGAAATTATTTTTAAGGGAATACGTTTGGGTAAGAAAGGCTGTTGAATGGACATAGCAATGGGGTAAAAAGAATATGAGCCTTCCATGTGCCTCAACTTCTGCTCATTAGTACAGGACTTGGAGACCCTGGGCACACCAAAGTGAGCAGACATTTTGGATCTACGTGACCTCGTTGAAAAATGCAGCCGGTGGCTCGCACCCTCAGTAGTATCCCTTTGCATACCACTCGAGTGTATGCTAAGGGAACACGTCGCTTAATCTGTGCCATCAAAGTGTCCAGCGATCTTCAGCTTCGATGATTTCCTTAATCGCGCGCGAACGTCGCGAAGAGGAGAAACGCAGAACCGAGAAGGTGATCGGAATGTTCTAGCGATCGAGGTACATAGAAGGGATGCTCTTGCGTTTAGTTTCACATTTTCGTAAAAAAAGCTGACAGTAAGATCTATAGGCCGGTCGAGACAAGGTTGAATTTTACACAAACGTTTTATAGTATCTCTGACAGGGAGAATATTGCTACGTTATGACCATCAAGTTGTCTCAAAACGAAGATTTATCATGGGATCAACACCGTTTCTGCTTACCCACTAACACTACGTTCAACTACAAGTTTTGAGCTATTAAGTCTCGTTATAAATAATCGCCACGTTGCCCCGTGCCTTACGCGAGAATTTTAACTTCAATAAGCCATGTACGCCAGAGGGCAACTTTCTAATTCGCGCATGCATGACTAGCAAGAACTCAAGGGGCGGGAAATAAGACTGTATTCCAGGAAACAAAGCTCCAAGGCCTCCTAGCGATATCAAAAAACATCATCCCTCGATTTCGTCCTTCGCCAATTTCTGTACACACACAATTAATACAACCACAAACTCTGAACCGGCCAGGATTCCAATTGCAGCAGTGAGACTCCTTAAACCTGGGTTACCCGCGTCCTCGAAACGTTTAGCCCTCGGGGACGGATGCACCCCCATTGCGTTCTCAGCGTTCACCCACGAGGCTTCTGCCGTGCGAAACTTCGACGATCGCGTTCGAGGGTGCGATAAGGAAAGGGGAAAATGGACGAACGATCTCGTCGCGAGCAGCACGTGAACGACGAGCGAAACGAGCTACGCCGATGTGTCCCGTGACCCGTCGCTCGCGAGTGGGTCAGACTTCGCGGGACAGCGGAATCTGAGGCGACAAATACACGCGACACACGAACGTTTCGCTCGCCCGTTTCTACCCTCGGCCCTGTACTTCAGCAGCCTTGTAGCGTGAGAAACGGAGGCGATGTATGGTCGTCACTCGACGCTGATCCCGCTCACGGCGTCATTCGCGCACCACAGTTACACAAATGATGATCCTTGAAATACGTCTGATTGTATGGTACGTATCGTGGTCGTGATCTGGTATAATTATTCACAAGTAGTCGTCGATTCTCCCGCTTGTCCTCGACACTTGGGACTTCTGGAACAGAGAAATATAGGGCGGGAGTCAATTGAGGGGTACTTTGTGTGGCGAGTCTTAAAATTATGGTACACAAAGGTCTTTATATAGGTTTTTTTTTTATTTGAACGATCTGATTTAACAGACTTAAACTTCATTTTACTTGTAATATGCAATATTGGTGTGAACATTGTGAATACTTTGTTGTCTGAAAATTCTGCTTACTGTGGCCCAAAGGAAGAGAAACATATTCATTAAATTAAGGGAAACAGTTTGGAATTGGATTTGAATTCAAAGTGGATGCAACTCACATTTTGTTTTATAAAAGATGGTTAATATATCTAGTTAATACAGTATTATTAAATTATTTTGCAAACACGACGAATGGAGGAAATACTTATTATGAAACGCAATATTATATCGAAAGTCGTCAGACTTTGATATCTATCTATAGTTTTGGTAAATGTGAAGTGATTTTCTTTTTATTATTAATTGATAATTTCTCTACTTTTGTACCTTACTTTTACCTTAGAACGGACTGCGTTTAATTACAATCACAGTTTTATTGTAAGGAAAAGAGTCGCAGAAAACGTGGCAACTTCCAAAACACTCGACTCTGATTCTACTTTTAGTTCATATATTTAGTCAAAATAGTCGCATCGATGGAGTGATTCATGCTTAAAGTGGATCTATAATTAGGCACACCATAAATCGATTAAGTGTGCCACTTGAATAAATATAATTACTCAATCTTCGATACGGAATATCAAAGGAATCTAACTGAAGCGATCTTAGAAAGATAAACAGTGCAGTAGTGACAGATACGTCCGAAATTGCCGAGTTGTGTGAGAATAAATACCATTCAAAATTGCGCTCGATAACGTTTTATCTCGCGAAAGGTTTCCATGCTTATTTAACGCGTGTGAAGAATTTAATTCACCTATGATAGGTGTCACTTCCACATTGGTTGCGAAAATCTTGTCCAATTTTTCTGATACTTTTTGGCACCTTTGAATAGTAATTTTTCCCAGAAATGCAATCTAAGAGTTTGAACTAGGAAAGGGTGGAAATTAGGTGCAAAGCCTTTCGCAGTAGACGGTTTCTACCAGAACGTTACTCAAACGTCTACATTATATCAGAGAACTTGCTAAAACAGACTGATTCGCAGGCGTGATCCATCGTCATAAATTGGACCCCGTCTGCCATGTACCCAAGAACAATTCGACCTCGAATAAGTTCCTACCCTCAGCTTCTTCATTCTTGATATTGAAAAGTTTCCCTGGCGAAAACCATTCTCCCAAGATCGAAATCTCTCCTCCTCGGATCTATTGATCCACCGGTGATCACCTACGAACGCTGACGTGGAAAGATAGTTTGGTAAATTGATTAAAAGGGAAGTCGAAACGATATACCGCCGAAGAGCAGCGGGAGGCAGAATTTTTCAACTAAAAACGAGATTGCTAGGAAGGAAGTGACCAAGTTGGTTGATACGAAGAACGATATGCTAAATAAGTACGTGGTTGTAAATTTAAACTAGCATCCGAATAAACCAAAGTCTGGAAATTAAAGTATTCAATTTACAATTATTAAATGGAGATCTCTCCATTTTATATAAAGTATTTCATTCCACTTCTTCCTTCTGCCGAATTCACCAAATATTTCATTTACTAACCTTCCGGAGAAATGCATTCTTCACATTTCAAACAAAGGAAAACATCCTTCTTGAAGGAGAACCACCTTTCCCTCCATCTCTACAATCACACCACAGGAATGCCTCAACGCTACTTCACACAAGTAGGCCAAGCACAGCATCCAAATAAACTGGCGATACCTTCGATCCCGTCATTATCACTCGGAACGTTCAAGGTGTCAAGCAAGGAAACACTTCCTCCAGCAATGCAACTTGAGTCAGACCTCCCTGTCTTCCCTTAATTCAGAGCCTAATCATCACTTCGCACCTCGCAACACCCAGCAAAAGAACGACCAAAGAGATCGGCCAAGGCGAGCAGATTAGCGCAGAGTGGCCGATCGACCGGAAGCTTTGTTTAGCGAGGATGATCCGGCCGATGAAGGCCAGGGGCCAGGAAGAACCGCGCGGCAGTAGCGAGGGAAGAGAGAGGCGAGGTCTCCCCGCGTCGTCGTCGACGTCGTCGCCGTGATTTACATGGATGCCAGAGGCCGTTGTCGCAGTGGCTTTTACCGTCCTTTCCAACCCCTTCTACGACTTCGTCCGCCCCCTCGCACCCTGCGTATGCAGGCAACCGAGGCACGTGTGACACACGTACGCGCGGCACAGTCGCCACCTCCGCGGGACAGAGAGGCGAGATCTCGGAATTGGGTTTCGGCATTGGCACGTCATTACTTTGTTTATGAGGACGGGAACACGGCGAGACAGCGAAGAAAAAGTGTCCACGGACGCACCGGGCAATATTTACCGGTCGAGCGACGTCGGGCCGCGCTGTACAGCGGCGTTTCACGATTTTTCCAGCGGGACGAGCTTTATGCGGCCGGCTGATCCACTTTGCTGAACGACGACCAATCGCCGCGCCGCTTTGGCAGGGTACCAATGCGAAGAGACGCCCGCGAGCACCGTCCAACGTGCCCCCTCTCCCCCCCAAACGCGAGGCTGTTACTTCTTCCCCCCTATTGTCGCGTGTTACACGCTCGTGGATGATTTCTCGCGATGGTCTGGATTTTGCTAAGCTCCAGGGCGGATGGTCGAGGATGCTTGGACGGGCCACCCTCGAGTTCTGTAGCTTTTATAGTTTCGTTGTAATCGAAGGGTGTATACGAAGAATGTAATTGTGGGGGACGAAGGGGGCTGAAACGTGGGCCTGAGAAATCCTCTACTGTCGAGAGGTGCCAATATCCGGCGCCCTCTACTTCCCTCTCTGTTTGCTCGTCGAGCGGTTCTCGTGGCCGCATGGAACCGCGGCAAGCTGCCCGGGTGGTTGACGAGAGGGCGTGAATTTTCATGAAGAGGCGCTCCGCGATGAGGAGGACGAGATAGGCAGAGTGGTCTTGAAACTGGCGCGGCAGGTGAAAGGTAAAGGACTGGATTCCGTGATGAGATGCATTACGAGCGATTACTCTCCGTTTCTCGCGTTAAGTCGCTGCCTCGCGTACGCGCCTGATGCGTTATTAAGGAGCTATTTCGAGAAGTCTGCCGCGAACTTGCCACAAGTTGCGCGTTTAATCGCGGCCCGCCTCAGTAATCCCCGTTCTTTCACTTCTTCTTTGATGCACGGCGCACTTTGGCGCACGATAGTGACACTTTCAACGACGTGGGGGTGCTAATGGCTAGGGTTAGCTGGATTCCAATGCTCGTCGGGTTTAAATTAGCCATCGAATTTCTAACGGTCTTGACGAATTTGGTACTTAAGTTACTGTCAACGAAAAAGGATGGCAAGGATTCATTTCTCGCGGTACACTTTGACGGTCGCTGTCATTTATTTTATTTTGATTTTATAATTTTGTTTCATATTTATCATCGGGAAAACTATACCATTCTAAGATTTATAGGGTAATTCCGGGAGTCTCAGTCGACCTAACATAAAATGGCTATTAAAACTAACACTGATATTATTTAGTTTAGCGGAATAAGCCTAATGTGTTCAGAATTTTATGCCGACTCAGAAAAACTGGTCGATATTTGCTTTAGCACAATTTTTTTCTGAAAATCGGATTGAAAACTGAAGCCATGGCATTTGATCATCTCTCCCGCGGTGCGGGGAGAAGTGGTCTTCGTCGTTGGGAAAGACCACTCACATAATTATTCGTGAAAAAATATCAGAGGAGAAAGGAACATTATTTATGAGCGCATACTACAACTACGGAATTATTGATATTTAATTTGTTTACAAGCACAAAATGAACTATCTACTGGCGATTCGCGAAGCAAATGAATACAGAAGTGAATAAATAGAAAGCGAAATGACTCACCCGAATTTACGCTATGCTATTTACAATACGCTGTTTTAATAGTTTTCAAAAAAAAAAATAAGATTTCCAGTCTGAGCGACTGAATTGGGATTCCTCATTCAAGAACCTCGGAATACACACTACTTGGTTAACGTTTACATTTCGTAGTAACATTTCTGTTCCTGAGCCATGTCTCCCTCTCAATTCAAATAACAGAACTTCTACTAATATGTCACCGTGTAATCACACCAGAAGTTTACATATTACTCCACCAAGGCTGATAATCAACACACGTACGTCAGCCAAGAAACTCTCACCCACGTTTTCATAAATTATTAAAATCATCTTATATAATTACTCCAAGCAAAGGACTAGCTCCCAGTGGCGATCAATAGAAAGTTTAAACAGTAAACGGTAAGAAAAATGAGATACTTCCTTCAGAAAGAATTATATTTTAAAACTTATATCTGAAAGACTGGAGGGTTGCCAGATCGTAATAACACTTCAAGCTCATTGTTAGTATTAAATTTGTTATGCAGACACGTAAAAGTACGAGTTTCCAACTTTCACGTAAGCACCACTGTAACTAGCATTATAAACATTGTCTTATCTTATAAAATGATAGAAACTAGTTGGAGACCATTGAGGACGTTGAAGAGAGTTGCAAGGGGGATGTCAGATTTCGTGGCAGCCTAGAAATTTTGGTATAGGTGGATTAGCATAGGGAAAGAGGAGAGAACGAAGAATGGGGTGGTCTCTCGGCTGACGGTTCGCCTAGCTAGTCGTTCATACATACACAAAAGCTCGGGCCACTCTTCCCTCTGGGATGAAAGATCGGGCGTCGATGGTAAAACGTGCTTCCCCGGACTTGCTAATGGATTCCGCACTCTGATTCCACCTTTTTTTTCTCCGTGGTCCACTTAAATCCATGTACTTTCCACGCCTTGTTCAGGTACGCGTACACAGAGTTCTCCGTGTAAAGCGATACATAATTGAAGCATCACCCTGCCCCTCAACGAATCCTTTGCATCGCGCCTTCCAACAGCGCGCGGATCCCTTTATTGTATTTTATAACCGAACCCGTCGGGTTTTATAAAACTGTTGAGCTCATAAGCTTCGTTTACGTGGTCGAGAAGCAAATCGGTCCTTCACAGAACGTTTTTCCTTTGCTTCAGGTAACAATGACGGGGAAGCAAATTTCAGTCAATCTTCTGCTTATCGTCTACCAGACAAAGGAAATCGTTCTATCGGAAACCCATTGATTTTATGAGGTACATATTTAGAAGAAGTCTGCCGCATTAACGGAAGTTTGCGAGCTAACGCGATGGAAGCGGAATTTCTGATCTGTTGGAAACTATTATGAAGATTGTCAGCAATGAAGTCCTTCCTTAGATTCGAACTGCCTTTCCGGGTATCATAGTTTCAGGTCCAATTGAGATTGTCGTAACTGTGGACACTCACGAATCTCGACTCGGAGATTATTATACACGCCATGAATTATTATCGTAAGCTATAATCAGTGTTAGTAAGGTATTGCGTGATCGAGGGTACGTTTAAGAATTACGCCACGTTTAAAAAGATACTTTTGTTAGCGTTACATCTATCAAGGAGCAGGTAAATTGTAATCCGGTAGCGACTAGATTGTCCTTTGTCATCAGCTCGCCGCTCTAAACACGTTCAACTGCATTCACACGCGATTTTGCAGTTCGGAGCATCGATTATCTCGCAGAAATTTATTTCTATCCACCGCTCTGATTACATCACACGGCAAATTCCGTTCATATCGTCGCTGTAACAGCTGAAAACGATGCGATTAATCGCATCTGTATTTAGTTCTCAAATGATATGGGGGTGTTGCCATTGTGTTTAATGCCGCTGTGCCACGCTAATGCAGTTTCCAGGTGGCAATTAGTCATCGCTTATTGGTTTTCGTAACATTTGTCAGACGCTTTCTACGACTGATCTCCTTAAGTGTCGCCATTTAACCAGCAAGTCTTACGATGAACAATTTGTGCGTATTTATATTTCAGGTCGCGACACCGCAATTTCTCCGGGAGCCCTTTAATCATCGTAGTCTCGACAACCGTAATTTCCATTTAACCTGCCATTCTTCGATATAAATTTAAGACAAATCCACTACGGAGCATTCAATCATTAGGAAGCTACTTATAAATTTGCTTGCGAAGACATTTCTGGTCGCTGCTACTCATGGAGGTGAGTTCAATCTTTGGTAAGTACACTAATTACTTCTTTCAAGAACTTCGAATACCTACAATTTTCTAATTCCTTTCGATATCCGCTTCAGGTTTTCAAGTCTCAGAAGGTTCACTTAAAGACTCTTCATTCCTCATCATTACAATTTCTTTATTGGTTTCCTTTTATAAAAAAAGATATTTCCTATTTCTTTCTGTAAACACCTCATACTTAACAGCCAATAACTTTCCTTGCTTTCGGAAAAAGAGAACGTATGAAAGAACGACCTACCATCGATCCATGCGATTCTTCGATAATCGAGCCTTAATCCCCATGCAAAATACAGCAGCGTCACTCTAATCAGTAGGCATGTGGTTACATCCGCGTAATCCAGCATTCCGCGAAGTCCCACCGTGGAGTTATTAAGCTGGCACGACTAGCGGGCGCGTCCAATACCGGAAAAGCGGTAGAATTTAATTTAAAAAAATAGGTGCTCGCCCGTGGCATCGTCGCATAGTGCGCACCAGTTTTTTATATTTTTAATTTCCACCGGAGACCGTCGTTTCTATCTGTCACTGACATACCGCTCTGCCCCCTGCCCTCAACCCAATCCCCCATCCCCGCCACCGAAACAAAACAAAAAAAAAAAAAACAGAGAGAAAAAAAGGGCTTTGCGCACATGGGTAGCTATCCTGCCGATGTATGATCTGCGACCCTGATATATGGCGGTAACGTGGGCAAAAATGCGAGGCCGATTGAATTACATTGAGTTACGTGTCGTTACGCAACGTACCTACAGCCAGAGCCCCGGCAAATTTATAGTACGGCCTTTTGGTTACGTTTGATTTTGAAAAATCGTCACCGCTCGAAATTACGATCCCACCCACGCTCCGCGCGCGTTTTGGCACGTGCGCGCCGACCATATTTATTTGCCCCACGTGTTCACCCGGTGAACGCTTTTCCGCCCCGTCCCGCCACCCCGCCCCGCTTCCGGCGCTCTCCTTTTTCCAACCATCCGATCGGGGTTCGTGCGCGCGAACCGTACGGCCTCTTCCCATACCTCCTTCTCTCTCGCCCCCCCCCCCCCTTTCGACCCCTCGCCGTCGACGCGGCGTTCCCGATTTCCGGGCAAAATATGCGGCCCCGAAGGAGCGACGCCTCGTAATATCGCGGCCGACACTTATCGTTATGCATTCTTAAGTGATAAATCTCGAACCGGCCGCGGAAACGCTTGATATTCCGAAGGGGTGAGGGGGCGGACAGATCTCCACTGCTCGCGGGACGTTTGAAGATAAGGGTCGACGAGTCGCGGGATTGGTCGGCGGACGCTGGTTATGATGGAATTCCGGGGGGTTCTCAGAGTGGCAAAAATGAGGGCACGTGTGCTTTTATTTATCGTGGCAAGTCGAATTTAGGGTGGGTAGGGTGGATGTAGCAGTAAATGAACATGTACCAGTGAGTGGACATTTTTTATTAAAATGTGTAAAATAAGCTATTAAAATAAGCAACTAATTAATTAGAGAATTCTTTTAATTTCTTCCTACGCTTCCGAACAATCTTTGCAGCACGTCGAATCAATGGCGCTGTGTACATAATTTTATATTAGTGTTCATTCATTAGCCTTAAGTGTTCATTTATTGGTGCGTTCACCCTATATAGGGCTAACTCAGACGGACCACTTTTAGAAGCCCACCGCAACCACGAAACAGTGGTTGGGCTGTCGCTGGAATCAACGACGATTGAAGTCCGTATCGACGACAAAAACTGTACCACGAAATTGTCGCTGTCGGTGGTTGACACAACGCACAACCGTTTTTGTGGTTGCAGTGGGCTTCTAAAGTGATCCGTCTCAGCTAGGAATATTATTTTATAGAGTGAGGAGAGACTGGCGCGAATTTTGAGTAACCGAGTTTGAGCAAATTTTTGCGTATAGGTAGTGCACACTGTGTATTATTAGGGGGAGTTCCCTGAACGCCGGACGGCACCTAATACCGGACATTAGCTATATCTGTGACATCTGAAACGCTACCGAGGCGTTATTTCGCGTAAAACGTAGAGAGGATAAAAGAAACAACGATTGGGGTTCGACACGTTCCATCGCCGGTGCACAGCTAAAGAGATTAATTGATAGTTGCGTTTGACTGAAATCCGGTTCGATTGTAGAAATTATAGACTATTATACCTATCTACCAATTTTCGTGGTCAAGATACGTGAGTTGGGTTATTGTACACACGAGACTTGTGCCGATACCCACGAATGCTCTAAGGATTATATTTCTGATCACTGCAAATTATATTGAAACTGTTCTGCGTTCCGTTAGTAACTTTTAATGTGTCCGGTAAGAGGTGTCACTTAATGATCTCTCAAAATCATGTACCAAAGTTGAACGCTAATTTAAGTTAACTACACTCCAACCTCGATAACTCGAAAACCTCTGTAAAACGAAAATTTTCTTCATTCCCTTCCGCTCCGCTTCTACAATTCGAAATAAATTTTCCTTAACTCGGACTATATTTTGCATGTTAAATTATGTATTTCACCTCTACAACTCCAATTCAGAAGAACTCCGACCTCTACAAGTCGAAGTTTACTTCTACATATGCATTACGAAATTTCGTCGAAAGATCTGAAAATATTGAGGAAAATGCTTTCTCTGCATTTTTCACGATTAAAAATGCTATCGATTTATAGTACACTAAAAGACGTAGCACAAAGTAAAATCAGAATTTTTTTTTAATTTTTAATTTTTTTATAATTATTTTTATATATGTAGGTATATATGTCGTACATAAGTTGTAGGTATATTTGATTATAGGTATACAATAAACAATTGACCTTTAAAACTTGAATTTGTCTTGCTTTACAGCTTCACAAATCGAAAAATTAACAGTCTTACAAAGTTTCTGTAAGTTGGATTTTCGTTTGTTGAACCTCTCTTACTCGAAAACTCGATAAGTGGAAATCTTTATATAATTCAAAGATTTTTGCCCTTCCCTTCAGATTCGAGTTAGCGAGGTTCGACTGTATTATGATAATTAGACTGCGGATGTTTATGCAAATGCATATATTGATATGCAAAATTTATTTTGCATATTGCATATGCTTTATTAAAATGCATATGCACATATGTTACACATTTCTTTTATATGCATCTCACTGTATTTCGTTGCGATCATAGATGAATTATCGAACCGTTATGTAGCGACATTAGAGAAAAATCGCAATGCATACAACATTTTGTACCGATGTTGATATCCCGCGACAGAATAAGTCATTAGTAGAGACTAATTACTCGTTGCCATCGGACGATACAAATAAACAATTTCGTTAAAATTAAAGGGGTTCGGTCATTTGTTTCTCTTAACACCTTAAAAATTATTAACTTTCACTGTTTATTCTATTTCTGTAAATTAGCAGTTGAAACATTCAATGGAAATAATTTCGTTGCAATTGCAACTGCTCTAATTTAACATTTACTAAGGCACATTTACAAAATGCTTCCAGCCACGATAAAGAAATTGGGAACTGTCGGTCTACCCTTAACAAATTCGATAAAAATGGACGTGGCATATTTTACGCGCATAACCATCCGCAGTATAACGATAATGTTTATTTTATTTTGTTGCTTTATTTTGATTTCTGATATTGTGAACTAATAAATAACGCAGACGTTATTTTTCGTTTTTACTTAAGAAACACCATAAGGCACTAGAGGAATTCCCCCTATATGTCTAACACATAGAATGCGCTGCTTAAATAGTTCGCCAGAAATTCCAGTTCAGATATTTGTGTATTTGAAATTCTTTACATCGATCTACATGTACGAACAAAACCGTCTGGATTAATTATCCGCAAAGACAGCGTGTATGCATGCACCTAGGAAATGCAGTTAGGCATCGAAGATGCTGGTAATGAGAGTACATTGAATTCTATCCGTTTGCCCCTTCCCATCGTTTGACCACAACATTGCATACAGAGATAACCCGCATAATTACATCGATGCACACTTCAGAATAAGCTTCCATATTGAAATCAGACCTTACGATTTAAAATCCTCATTTTCTCCAAGAGGTGATCCTAACGAATAACAAACGCAGTTTATCACTTAGGGTGTGTCAGAAATTACACGAGTATTAAAACGATAGGAACAAACGGTTCCGTCACCCAGCACTAAGAAGCCACCACCCCGTCTCACCCCGCTCCTCGATCCCTCTAACAAGGCGCCACCCCCGTGGTATCGCGTGTAGGCATCGATTAATTACTGCAGTCATACGGGTCACGTGGAGCGGGGACTCGCGACTGGAGCCCTGACGGAATTCGAGTAACGACCATTATCGAGGACCGGCCCTCTGAACTTACACATCGCGCTTGCCCCTCGTGCAAGGACAGACGCCGACGGGAAGGCGCGCGATGTCCCGGCAATTCGAGATAGAGGGACGCGCGGCGTAGTCAGCGTGTGCTGGGGCAAGGAGAGGGAAGAGGGTAAAAAGAAAGGCACGGGGGAGGGTTGCCTCCTCTCTTTAGGTTCGGTACGTGGATACAGGGTTGGCGGTGTTTGCGTGTGTGTTAAGCGCGCGCGTCGACGTTCGGTAGGCGAGTAGGTAGGAAGATATCGGTGGAAGGGGTTGGCCACGTGGGCGCCGTGGCGCGCCGTTCCGGCGCCGACGTCCCGCACACCCTGCGAGCTCAGTCTCACTTCAACCCCCAACCGGCCCAACCAGACGACCGACTCTCACCTCGAGTATTCGGCCTCGCCGATACCAGGCTGCATCTCGCGTCGATCGTATACACAGACGGAGATACCCATGGCCAGAAATGCGCGAACTGGTCCTTCGATTAACAGATACACGGATGGGCATTCGCACGTTCGTGCGAGTAGTCGATATTATGCAGGGAACTGGTATAGAACACGCTGAAATGTCTAATGAAATTGTAATTCTAGTATTCTATGGGTACATGGAATTTATTTGGAGTCTAGTTTTGGTTGCGTATGTTCTTTGGAAACGCAGGATTCAAGTTTTCTTGGGGTTGCTTTTGTTATTCTTGTGGGAGAACAATTCAGAGGTCTAGCTTATATCGTTAAGGTCCTGTGTAAATAAATGATCCAAGTGTGATTTTTCTTTTAGTAAAGGCGCATTATTTTGATGTGTGTATAGGTGAGAAGTATGCTTCTGAATGATTCTGATATTTCTTCTGACGCATTGTTTTTGAATGTGGTTTGGTAGATGCTGAGTTATCTAAATTAACTACTGTTCGAGATGAAATCGAATATTTTTGGAAGATTACATAGTGTACACTGAAAGGGTCGAGGATCTTTTAAGAATTATAATTCTTGTGTAATTGTAGTAATATGTATGAGGAAGTACGAATAATCTCGATTCACGTTTCGTCGAACGATCAAACGCGTAATCTTGAATGAAACGTAAGAATACACAAAACGACCTTATTATTCAAGATACATTTATCTGATAAGTCAGAAAATGGAAGTGCAAAAAACGTTGCGCCCTTTTCTTTTATCGCATATCCGAGCAATAATAGTTCGAGAAACGCCAAAGGAATCTATTTCAGAGAACGGAATCGATCGAACGGGCACCATTGAATGGCTTTCTGCGTTACACAGAGAAAGGGAAAGAGAAAAGTAGTAGAAATAAGAGCTTTCGATTTCATCGACATGAGTAATGCCCCGAAAAACAGGATTGTAGAAACTTCAATTAACACTTCTCCTTTTGTATACTTCCATGACAATTGAAACGTTTCTGCGAAATTGGAGCTATCGTCCCCACATAGATTTTCCTTTCCGTGTCCACGATGAGCATCGAAAGGTAACCCAAGATATCATTTACACAACTGCTAAACTTCTATTAAACCCAACCTCTTCCCTATATCAATCGAGGGGTTAAATAAAATTGTAAACGATGTAAGTGCCAAAGGCACCAAAAATAATATTTTTCGTGCAACATGATATAAATTCCACTGTAAATGCTAGAATAATTTACTTTAGTTTCTAGGGCCGTCGCAAGGTCGAGCTGAGATCATAAGCGCCAACGTCGCTGTGGTTAAAAAGAAAATACTGAAAATACCACTTCTGGCACTTAAATCATTTACATACCACGCGCTTCTAAGTAGAAACGGAACGTCATGGTCAGACACAGTAGTGCGTGCGTATACACACCTCCGCATAATGTTTGAACAATATCGACTGAAGAACTATAAAAAAATCCAAAGAACGTATATCAAGAATCAATTACTGTAAAGCACAAACAAATCTACCGAGTGTCTCACAAATAAAAGATTCCCAAGAATAGAAACTGCAAAGTCGCAAAAAAAAAGAAACAATTTCCCAACATCGGATTCCCATGAAACCTATACACCCAATTACGAAGCTCCTCACCATCCCTTATGGACCACCCTGTACGTCGAGCCTCGCCACAGAGTCGATCACCTCGATTACTCTCCGCCCACCGGGGGGGGGGGGGCATTCACTTTCGGAGCATTCTTCCGAAAATATGTCATCGAAGCGGGGCGGCTCGGGCGGCCGGAAGGCTCGCGTGAATCGACATCCAGGACTGCGGTGGCTCGCGGTGGAAGGCGCACATCTAAGTGAAGCGAACCGGAGACTGGTCGGGCAGGTCGTGGAGTGGCCATCGAGCGTCTAAGGTCGGCCCAGCGGCGGTCGGAGCCATGAGTTTTCGTGGTCCGCCATCTTTATGGTTACGTCAGCATGTTTCAGTTGCCGGGTCTGAAAGTTTTCGCCCGGCGACAAGATATTTCAAGTGGTCGCCCGGTCGCTCAGTCGCGATCGTCCCGCGCTGAAATATTGGACGGCTCTTTCTTGCAGCCGCATATTCTTCTACCACCACCTATCCTTGTCCCCCGGCCCGCTCCCCTCGCCCCCCCTCATCGGCAGCCTCTCCACAGCCGCCACCGCCGCCGCCGCCCGGAATGGCAGCGGAGCCACCAGAGGCACATCCCCAACGAACGCCACCCCATCGACTTCGTCATCCACCGTCTCGCGCGACCTTCTTTTTCCCCTCCCCTCCCCCCCCGGGGGGGGGAGAGGGTTTCTTCTGCTTCTTTCCTTCAGCCCTCCCACATCCTCCGGGACGATCCGGGGCGCCTCACGGGTAAGAAGTTCGCGACTTATGAGTCGCGTATTAAGCGGGCCGGTCTCCCCGGTTCCCCGTCGTTAACTACCCATGAATGAGTTACACCCGGCCGACGCTAATTCTCAAATTGTCCAAAAAGGAACGTAAAGTGTCTATTAATCCGCGTTGCCTCGCCCGGGAACGGTGGACGGGCGGCGGTTCGGGGCGGAAGGGCGGGGGAGGACAAGAGCTACGAGGATTTCTTCCGACCGAGAACGGCGGAAGATTGGTGAGGATGAGCGGGAATAGGACAGCCACGAGAAGGAGAGCCGTTGCTGGTAAAAAAGCTTGCGGGGAAAAACAACGGACTGCTGAGAAACGCGCGCGGCACGTTGGCTGGATCTTTTCCTGTTGATCGCGCAGGGGGAGGGGGATCGAGGGGAAGTATTCATCAATCGATGACATCCATAGAGGTGAACGGGGACCAGGGGATTCTTATTCATTGATGCTGACGCGAGAACTCCGTGTGTCTGAAGAGTTGAAATAATTATTACAACCGACTGTTACAGGATGCTGTCGCTTATGCGGGCCGCTGGTGATCTCTATTATTATCGCACACACCGGCACAGTAAATACCGACAATTAGATTGCTCGGTGCTCGTGGATGTAAAACATTCCTGCCCACCTCGAACGCGTACAAACTTGGAACTCTCCTCACGGAGCGCTGGTAACTTCAAGATTCATGGCCGAGCGCATAAAAGAGGACGCCGAAAGTGTCGCTCCGCTCCTCGTTATTCAAGAGACGCGGGGTTAAAGTTCGAAGGAAACCATCGTCCCGTGGCTATCCCAGCCGGCCGTCGGCATCAGGAATGCGACAGGATGCTAATTATGAGTAATAGATCGCCAGGACCTAAATAGTAACACGGTGCAGAGGAGACGCGTGGACTTTCTAGTTCAGGGAAGAGGATGCGGAGGCAGAGGGGTAAAGAGTCCATTGATGGGGATAGAAGGGATGAAAGAAGGAAGGAAGGAAGGAAGGGGTCACGTGCCGGAAGAACGGCAGAGGCCCGTGATTCGGCGACGCTGGCGGCGCGACGACGTCGGAGGACTAAAACTGTCACCGTTGACAAATCTACGAGCGTCGCCCTGATAAATTCAATTAAATAATTATACCTATCCCCGTCGGTGTCCCCCCCCCCCCCATCGCCAGCGCACGGTACCACCTTCGTCGCGAGCCAACCCTAATCTTCGAGACGTCGGAGGGAACACGAGAAGCCATTTCTGAAGTTTATAGCCGGTCCTGGATCAGCCGGAGCGGGTAAGAAACGCGGAGGGCGGTTCGTCTTAATATAAAGCGAGTTGGTAAGTTTGGTGCAGCCAGCAGAAGCTAACTTATAATGCGATTTGTTTAATCGGCGCCAACTACTTTGTTCCGCCCGGCATTTTCCGTCGTCCTCGGAGAAGAACGAGGAGCCACGAGGCTTTCTTCTCTCGCTCCCTTCTAGACAGACACTACTTTGGCCCCCTTCACGGCGCACGGGCGATCCCCTGGCTGTTCTGTGCCGCACTCGAAACGATCTCGAGTATCGAACGACACCCCCTTCGGCTGTCTCTACTTCGGGGGAGTCAAGGGTCGAACGCCACTTGGGCAACGTATACCGAAGCGAGGACAAATTTTCTTCGCCCCTAACGCATCGGTGGAAACGTTTACCGTACTGCTGGTCGTGAGTTTCTCAATTTAGAAGCATTACTTTGGGCTCGTTTAAGTTTGTGCATTTGCCGGTCCTATATCCAAGTAGTTTTGGGAGGTAAGCGGCGGCACTGAGTGAGCCAGATAGGCCTAGCATTCCATACCGAATTTAACGTTGCGGTGGGACTAATGCGGACTGAACGAGAGTTGAAATAGTCTGGATGCACGGGAGTAAGGCCTGAGTACTTATTTCCTTATATTCTTTTCAGGTGATTTCTCTCACAGCTCGGAATATGTTTACTTTGACACCTAGACGATTTTAAGAGTTCGTTATAACTTTAAAGATAATAGATCTAGTCAGGTGATGAATAGTAACGCTACATACCAAGGCAAGTGCCATTTGTTGGAATATAATAATTAAAATTAAGGTTGCATAAGGTTCCAGTAATCGAAAATGAAGTTCTTCAGGGCGATTAAACGCCTCTGTAACATCCCCTGCGTATAGTTGTGGTTCGTTTACAAATCAAGCTAGACCTACCAGGCAGAACACTCGTCCTTTTACTTTCCTTTTACGCGGGTCCAGTCTTAGTCACTGCACTTCCATCAGTCATGCTCCGACAAAGTCACTCAGCTTCTAATGATAAAAAGAGGATGCGGGAAGCCGAGGGGTGCATCGTTCGCGAAAAGAGAAGTCTTTTGTGTGGAAGTTATAATCGATGCAGCGGGAGGAATACCGATGGTCGTTTTTGCTACTGTATATTCTATACTCCGCAATAAAATGTTCCCTAATACGCGAAACAAATCCTCTTTCATGAAACTCCTATCGCCCTTCCTCTGTAAATGCTGAAATCTGCGCTGTACCTTTAATATCAACAAACAGTCGTAGGGGAACAAAGTTTTATGCCTGACTCGCAGAAATCATGGATGCAAATTCTTAAGCTGTACGCGTACCAACTGGACATTTAACCTGAGATTATTTATTGGGTTTTTGGAGTATTTGAATCACAGCTGATCAGACTGCGATGGGATGAAGGTCAGAGCGTATTGGTTTAGGATTTGACAGATTTGCGAGTGGAAAGCTACGATCACAAAAACATTGCAGACTAATTGCTTCGAAAGGAAGTTAGTGCATAGTCAGAATTGGTACGTTACAGTTCGCTCCTACTACATAACAGCATTCGTCACCACTGTTTAACATCTCGAGTGGTGTAAAGTGTTAATTTTCGATCTGTTGCATTTATCAGGTTGCTGCGTATGAAATTGCCCGTTTCGCTTAGGGAAGATTGGATGAAAATATTTTTTACTTCCTAACAATTTATTTGATTTCTTTTATTTCAGTTTTTTTTAAAAGTCTGTAACATTCATCAAGTCGCCAGTTAGCGTTAGCAATTGTTATAGTATTCCCACCGTAAACAAAGAAACTTCCGCGATTGACAATTTCATATGCATCGACCCAATACAATACATCGACTGCTAATAACAGATATTAATGTACAGCGAAGAAACAATGAATGAAGGTCGATGACACAACAGACACCTCGCAGGGGATGTACACCCCGAGATTGTCAGGCAGCCAAGTCGACTGAAACATTTATCATCCCCGGTGATTAAAGAGTCTTTTGTCGACATCGCGAGTCGGGGGATCCGCTCCATAACGGCTCCTTGTAAGAAGCTGTGTAAAATCGCGCTGGTGAAACGTTGAACTTTTAATTCGACCTCATCGTCACTTTTCCGTTCGCCGGGTAAGTAACGAGACTGCTGTAATTGTGCCCCGCCTTTTTTGATAAAGAAATATCGAGTTTCAACAGCGAGATGCAAATGAACGAATATCAGCGGCAGGACATAGAAATGGCGGGTAATTGGAGAAGAGGGAAAGCGATGTAACTGGAAAATGTTGCAGGTCGAGGTACGAATAAACGGATGGATCGTTGTTGCCATGACAGTCTCTTCAGTCGAGGGAGAGCGGATACATCGTTGCTCCTGTGGCTATCGATCCCAACGATTCTTCGTCCTTTCATTTCCAGCAATTACGCAACGATCTCGCTAATTTCGAGCATCGCGAAGCTCGGAATGCTTGGAAGCTTCACATTTCCTTTATTTCTCCCAATAGATACTTACTGGGCTTTAGAATGCGCGGAGTCTACTCAGCGTTTAAAATTCAAATAGCTCGTGTGTTAATAATAAGATACTGAATATTTTTGAGAATACAGACCTGTCAGCGATCACTTGGGAATACACTCGGAAAGGGGTGTTAGAATATTCATTAGAAAGAAATTAGTTTTAATCGTCGAAAGTATTTGAAATCGAATACCGTTTGTTTAATCGATTACAGAATAACGTAAACTGGGCACGTACGGAATGTCGAATGTAAAACTCTAAATTAGAAACACCCGAATTTCGCGCTTTTTGCGACCCCTCAACATTTCTAATTCTGAACATCGGGCACTTGGGACTTGTCAATCCGTGATGGGTCGAAAATTTCAAGCATTCGTAAAGTCATATGAACAACTAAGCAACAAGAATATTGTATATTCCTTAAAAGTGCAAGTGATAAAAGGTTATAGCAGAAAATAATCGAAAGCGAGAAGTATTGTAGCAGGCGAAGTATCAAAGAGCGGTAGAATTCTTCAATCGAAAATGATGCGGGAGTTATTTCTTTTGAAGGCTAACTGGCTATGCTTTAAGGACCTATGAGCTTGAATACCGTTTGAAAAGCTTTAAAAGTGAGTGAGTGGGTAAACAAACGCCGGGGTTGTTTACCCTTCTGAGAACGTGGACGGGAACAGGTTGCTCGATGCCGAAGCACCCGCCGATACTTTCCTCTCCCATGACCTATCCTATTTCATTCTTCTTCTCGATCTCTCGAGTATCCTCTTCAAAACCTCTCGTTCATGGTATACCGTCGGAATTGATCGTATCCTCTTTCCCTTACAGCCTTGGTCGCGCAGAGCAGAAATCGTTGACCAGTACCACTTGTCGATCGCTTAAACAGCTCGCGGTATTCAAAACAGCTTCGCATACCATTGCTTCTAATATTTGGTCATATTTGTCCCTCGACTAAATCGTAGAGCTTAGATTGTCACCAAAATTGATGCAAAAAATATATATTCTTTTTCAAAATAAAGAACTAGCAATAGGCGTGGCGTTGGCGATGGCGAAACAGTGGCAATATAAGTTAATTAATTTCTTTCTAAGGTAGAATAAGCATTAAATATCAAAATCTTATTTTTAGGGACGAGAAGGGATTTATGGAAGTGAAGAAAACAGATCTTACTCCATAAACAGTTTCCAAGCTTTCCTTCTGCCTACATCTACAACACTCTTACATTTATAACCTAGCCAACCTGTATACCAGGGAGTCGAGACCGATAGAATTTCGGTTTCGGTCGCGGTCGCGGTCAGTGAGACCGACCAATATGGCATTTACGGTTCTCTCGACCGAACTAGAGAGCGACCGAACGGTCAGGATTTTTCTCTCGACCGAACTAGAGAGTGACGAGCGGTGAGGAGTTTTCTCTCGTCCAAAGCTCGAGAGAGAATTTCTCTCAGACTTTCGGTCTTGACCGGTCGCAAACGGTCGCGTTAATTTATGGAGAGATTTCTGTTCCTCTCCATAAATTACGAGTCGGAACGGTTCGGAGCGGCTCGGTTCTGTTCGGATCGGTTCAACCTAGCTGAATAAGCCGGGAAGGTATGGATGCTATTCCTGCCGCTCACACTGTTTGTCACTCTCGTGAGGGGTTTGTTGATAGCAGACTTTTGCAGTTATTTGTTACTGTAACACTGTCCATTCCAAACTATGTCGATCTGCCGAGATATTATTGTATTTCAAACACTAGTTATGTATTATTTTAATAGAACTAGTTAATATAAATAAATTATTGTTAATATATAAATAACAAGAAAATGGTTGAAAATATAATTCTTCATGTGATTATTTTAAAAGTATGTCCAAGTGTGGAAAAACAGAAGATAGGAATGTAATACAATTTAAATATATTTAACAATAGCATAAATAACAAATTTCACAGCAAAGTTTATTATAATGTTTCAATTTTTATCTCTCGGAATAACGTGTGAAAATATTATTTAACATCTTATGAATCAGTTGTAATAACAAATAACTGCAAAAGTCTGTTATCAAGAAACCCGTCACGAGAGTGACAAACAGTGTGAGCGGCAGGAATAGCATCCATACCTTCCCGGCTTATTCAGCTAGGTTGAACCGATCCGAACAGAACCGAGCCGCCCCGAACCGCTCCGACTCGTAATTTATGGAGAGGAACAGAAATCTCTCCATAAATTAACGCGACCGTTTGCGACCGGTCAACCGACTAGTCGGCCGACTGGTCATGCCTTCGGTTTGGTTTCGATTGGTCTCGTTAAAAGTACGGTCTGAGATTCCCGGTCGAGAGGCAATCGGTCGGGAGTTCGGTTTCCCTCCACAACCTCTCACTGTTACGGTCACAACAGCGGTCCCTTCTCGCTTCGGTTACTGGTCGCTAGACCGGTCGCGACCGGTCGGAAATTCGGTTTCTGCTTCGGTCTCGACTCCCTGCTGTATACTTCCAAATCCTTCGCCCAGTCAGCAAACGGAACCCAATCGCCACCCTTGCCGGAGAAAAACACTTCGACAAGCTCACCGGTTGACTCCCACAGTTAACGTCACGCGTCCAACCGGCAGCGTTCAACCGTTCCAAAGAAATTCGGCGCAGTAGACGCTTCGTCTCGAATCAACGTGGCTCGCCTCGCCTACGTGCATTTACGTAGGGGACGACGCGTATCTCGCAGCGACGTCGCCCGATGACAACGTCGCAAGACGGCGTCGTTAAGGGGACAAGAGGAAGTGTCGCTTAGGTGGCTACCAAGCCGATGTAATTATTTCAAGGCCACTGAATACGCGATCGAGCAGACCCCTCGCATCGGATCATGCTGCTCCAGTGATCTTGAGGCGTCACTAATCTCCGATCCTTTCCAGGAAGACACACAGACCTAACGCTCCGTACGCGCTACGTCGCCGATAATCGTTCATGCAAAGCACCGACAACACGCGGCAAGGGAGCATCATAGAGAGGCCGTAATCCTGATCCGCCCAGAGAAGAGCAGACGAGTGAAGGAAGTGCGGTTTGACGCGTCGGTTTCGCGGAATTAGCGCTCCGGAGGGTCGCTCGCTCGCGTGATCGTCGCGGATCGACGTTACACAGATCAAAATCGCCCGACGGATCAGCCACCGCGATAAAGCTCGATAAGGGGCGAAGAGATTAAGCTGCACCGGTAGGCCGAGCTACTTACTACGGCGCTCGATCTCGATTCTTCGCGATAACGCCGTCACCGAAATTATTACGACGCCATAGCCTGAATTTCTCGGTGAGGCGATAGTTCGAAGTAGGTGGAACTTTCTTTTCTATTTCTTATTCAATGGCGTGGTTCAGATATATTATTGAATATTGAGTAAATGATCGAATACCTAAGCCGAAGAATTTCGGGTAATCAGCGCGAGGAACGGCGAGCGTTGTGCATTAACGCGCAACCAGTGATTACGACGAGGACAGGGCACGTTAGAAAGCAATTTCATAGCGAGTCATTTTGCTGGCGTTCTTCGCGATCGTTGTAACGTATATAACTTCGTTAAGATATGAAGCGTGCTATCAACTTCCCGAACGCGTTAAACGCGCGCCCAACTTATAAGTCGCAAATTACAAGTCCGCGGCATGGTTGGTTGAGCTTCCAGGAGGCGGTAATTAAAGGACAAGATTCCTATCTCGTTGTCTTGCCAAGTGATCGTTACGCGACTGACCTATTTTCGATACGACTTCGTTCCACGTCTCAGTTACATTTTCGATTAGCTACTCGATCATTTTATTGCTAACCCACGGCGGTTTCTCTTTAAATCGCACTTGCCGCTTCCTTGACGCGCGATTTCGTTTTACTGTATACTGTTACTCGAAAGTGTTCTACCCTCTACTCTGAATCTGTAACTGTTTATCCTAAATCTCGCTTGTGGAATACGAATTCTGTAGCACCATACAGCAGCTCTTTCTTCACTCTTAATACCTCGCCGTCTGGCTTATCCACAACTGAAAACCAGCACGGGGGTGTGTATCTGTTTTAGGTTTCAATGCAGGGTGTTAAAATACCAAGCGGCAGAAAATTTATAGCAATGTCACAGTGGAGTTACATTTTTGCTTTCACAAAGTACTATTCTAAATCGTTATATCCAAAATATGAAACGCCCCCGAATTGTATTCGGAAAACTCATATTCTCTCCGCGTTTCCTTTGCGAGAGTTCCAGTTAGAAAACAACGCTCCACGTATGGTGGGAAACATTTTAAGCGTCTTCGGAGGTGTAATCTCTGATTGCGAATATATGAATGAGTAGAAGTTTCCCGCTGTCAACGGGGATCCGAAAAATAACCGAAGGCGCGTGGAAACAATAGTTGCACAAAATTACGACCCCGTTACGAAAAGGCCAGAGCACAGAAGAGGCACAAAAAACTTCTGCCGCTGGTGGAGCATGTAAATCCAGCGGCAGCCATCGAGACCGAGCTATACAGGGTCCATCCATTAACCTCGGTTGCTACGAGCCCAGTCTCGAACGTGAGATTTTACACGGGGATTACCGCTCCGCGGCCCATTTCATCGGCTGGGTGAGGAATGGCGAGGGTTCGGTATACGGTTCCTGTCATTGATGCGTGCCAATCACGGGAACCGGTGCACAGGTCGATCGTCAGCGGTGAAATCACGACGCCGAGACAAAAAAACAAGCGCGCTGAGAGGGCAGGGCGGCCAGCAGAGGATGGGAACTGTCATGGGCTACCGCCGCGACAGTCGCATCAAACAAATGACCCTCCTCAATTTGGCACATTCAGCGCGTAGCTTGTTGCGTTTCCATTCATTCCGCGATACCTCATCATAACTTCGGCTTGTACACTCCTCTTATTCACCCTCCCTTTAGCTCCTTTACTTCCCTATTTCCCTACCATTCCGCGGTAGCTTCTTTGCTCACATTTAATTATTTCTTAATCTTCTTCCCCTGCCTCGAATTTCACTTCCCCTTTAAATCCCCCGATTGGGCCCTTCTTTCTACCACACTTTCTGCCTTTCATCGTCTCTCTCTCTCTCTCTCTCTCTCTCTCTCTCGCTTCCCTTTCAATTTTGTTCCTCCTTCTAGCATCAAAGCTGTCAGTTATTTTTCAACTTCGTCCCCGTCCTCTTCAACTTCCTCTTTTTGCTTGATATTTTCGTTATATTTGCCCTGCTTCCTCATTCGATTCCTCTGTTCATCTCCGCTTCTCTTTATTATACGCGCCGCGACCGTTATCTGTATCTACGCGTTCGTATGCACATACGCGTCACAGTATCTTCGCTTCTTTAACTACCTGTAAGCGTAGCTGGCGCGTGTGTCTGCGTTTCGCGTTAGCACGCAGCTTTACGCTTTCATGTCTCTTGACGAGCGCGCTGATTACGCGCACACACGCGCGACCAGCACACGCTTCCTCGTACCCCTCCCGCGAGGCCCTGCTGTACTCGTTACAAACCGACGTACGAGCACACTTTTGCCGCTTATTATCTCCCTACATTCCACCCCTTGCTCCTCTCGACCCCCCCCCCTCTCTCTCTCTCTCTCTCTCGCTCTCTCTGCCTCTCGTTCCGTTCATTTATGCTCATTGTGTGTAAACGCACGGGAGCCACGCACTTCCTCCTACGTTTTCTACCACTTTGTTTGTTTACATCTTCCGTACGCCATACAGAAACGCGCGCGTGTTGCGCGCGCCAATATCGCGTTCGCAGTTCTGGTGTTTACACGATATTTATTACATCGAGCAATTACGTATTACCGACTAGCTTAAAGCGACCGGCGTCGCCCGGTTAAAACTTTGGTTGTCACGGACTGTCAAGGGGATGAAATGAGGTAGCCCATATTTCCCGCAGTGTTCTAGAGAGGGATTATGCAAAATTTAGGTCAGATTGGTCAAAGAAACTCAGGATACAAGATACGCTATATGTTATTTCTGGTTCCTTGACTCCGTGTGTGCAAAATTTCAGAAAGATTAATTAATAAACATCCAAACACAGTTTCGCATTTATTATATTATACTAGGATTCACTGTTATCCGCGTGTATCCGTTACCGCAGAATTTCGAGGACCGGCGAGTGTTGGAATCTACCGATTAAGCCTAGCATTCGCCGTCCCGCTGCAGTGGAAGCCCGACATTTCTTAGAAAATATCTGAACTCCGGGCTTTCGCCAACAGAGCTCATCGGCGAATTCTGACATTTAGCAGGATCTGTTGATGGAAGCCCCAGGTTTGAACGTGTTATGGGATAGGGTAGATCCGGGTGAGTTGGTGCGGCAGGAGAGGCAAATAAAATAAAATTCTGAACATATTAGGTTTATTCTGATAAAATAAATAATGTCTGTATTAGTTTTACCGGTGAGCCTTGGAATTTACCGGTGCACCGACTGTCCCACGCGTACCCTGTTTCGAACTTTTTAGGATTCACCGGTAAATTCCAAGGCTCGCAGCGGTTTTCGAACTTTTACAGTGACATATCGATGGGATAGATGCATACGCGTTGATATACTATTCCTTCGTTTTATGCACCATTTGCCCACCGCGCTATAAGCTCGGCGCTGTCCCCGCCGCTTCTGGTGCTCGTGCGATCCGAGGGAGCTGTTGCCCCGCGGAAAGCGAGAGCGAGGGGAAATCAGCCTAAGAAATCAGCCACTGCTTTTTCAGGGTGGCGGCGAGAGAGGATCGCGCGCGCGTGTGTGCAGGGTCGCGCGTCGAAAACACCCAGGCGAAACGAGCTGCTCGTCGACACCGGTGTTGTATACACTTATTTAGCGTGTAAACACTCAGGGGGTTTGCCAGAGGAGCAACAAGTGCCCACCGGTGTACCCAGCGGCTCGGTTTACATCGCACGGACACAGGCCCGCCTCCCACACACCTGCTCCGGGATCTGAACGTATACGTTTTGCACGCGTCTGCTATCCCGTCAGAATTGGAGGAGGAACGCTGAATATGCAGATACTTGAATTGTTGAGGAGTTTGATTTTAAACGATGCGGCGGTAAATGAATACAGTGAACATAATTTGTTGGCTGGCAGGAAAGATTTCTTATTGACTGCGGATTGCATTGGGATTCCTTGTCAACAATACAATTGATATGTTTGTATTCACTTTGTTTGTTTGGAGCAGATGTCATAAAATGAATTAGGTTCAGAGGATGATTCTGTGCATCATGATGGATAAATATTTTTTCATAAAAAGGTTCGTCAAAAGAGTAATTTTAACCCTTCGTTGACACTCTGGGTGATAAGCTGTTTTTGACGCTCTGTACCTCCGATATGCGAATTAAATACCTTCCCTCCAAAGCCGACATAAAAAATATTTTTTCTCTAAAAATATTATATCTAAATAACAACTCTGTAGACGTTTAGCTCCTAATATTGAAATTTGTCAAAGTTACCGTTTCTTGAAGAATTTCTTCGTTCTTTCCCGACATATGGTAATCTAGAATTTTTCCACAAAAAGTGTGATAAAATTTCAATAAAAAAACTATCGTTATGCATTCCAGAGATCTTGAAAGTGGCCCATAATTTTTTTCATAACGATGGGGTTCTTTAGATGAGAATCGCAGTTAATCAAAAATTGCTCCGATTGCGAGCCACCCAGGTATGTCAAGGTTGATCGAAAAAAGAGGTGTGTCAACGAAGGTTTAACCCTCGATTTCAATTTTCGACTTTCTAATAAATATTCACTGGTTGGGATCACGACCGATCTTCTTTTTCCTATTTAGTCCGGAGGAATTATCAAAAATAAGCCGACTCGGGGAAACTTGAAACTTCAGTCTCACCACTTCTTTCCATCCTCGAATTTTATGAATACTTCACATCCTACCGAAATGTATGAACAACAGCATACACTTTCTCAAGCACACCAGCTTAATCTCGGAAAGAAAGATTTACAAGATCGCAAGATGTTATACAGCCTCGTGATATCTATACAAGTGTACGAACCTAGGTGCAGGATATCGCGTGCTCCTAATCGTACACAATTAAAACAGTCCAGATGCCACGTTTCCCGGCCGACACGTTTTCTCACGTACGCGGGCGCAAAAACGCGTGGCGCAAGCTCGCGTGTACTGGAGCACGCGACCCCGGCGCAAGGAGGAGACTCCGTTTAAACGCGGTTGAATCGCCGCGAAAGGATCCTCTTCCTGGCGTTGGCAAAAAGCCTCGTTTTAAGGCTGCTGGCGAAGAAAAGTGGATGGGACCGGCTATACACTGGCCATGCCAGCGGAATAGTTTTGTGCAGCGGAGACATGGGATTGCAGCGGGCAGAAGACGATTCGGAACTTCCCTTTCTGTCGCGTTTATACGAAAGGAAAGTATCCGCGAGGCCCCTTGGAACTCGAGCTCCCCGTACGTTACACGCTATCGCCTGTAATCTTTCAAGCGCCGTGCGCGCTTCGTTCACCTCGGGCAGCTTTGCGATGCTTATCGCGTTACTGCAAGTTACGAGAGCGCCCCAATGATTGCGAACGGGACGGTTAACAATCGCGCGATGCAAGGGGGAATTGCTTTCTGAACGGGCATCGTTTAAATATTCACGGCGGATTTAAAGTTCCCGCTTAACCCTTTATGTTTCTTCTAGATGGGAGCGAAAAGTTTCGGGATATTTACGATTACGGTAATCTCGTACTTACGCGGGGGCTGTTTGAGTTATCGCGTACTCCATTAAAAACTGAAATTGCGAGGGCAGCGGTTCCGAAAGCGGTACAGTCTCTTTTTATTCCCGTAACCGAGGACTGGAATGAAATTCGTTTGAACTAAGTTTAAATTACCCCCTTCTTTGCTCCGTCCGATCTTCGACCGCGGCCTTAGCTCCGCACTAATTGACTTAATTTCTGCACTGATTACCGGGGTTATTTGCAGCCACTTTAAACGCTTCGAAACAGGATCCCAGGCTTCCCGAACGATTCGTCTCGTAACCGGCAAAATATCAAACATCCGTGATAGAATTACAATCGCGCTGATGCCGGATTCATCGCGACAGTCTGTTTTAGACGGTTTTAACGTAGCTGGTTCTGCTAGGGTGTCACATTACTGACCACGGTTATTACGAGTGCTACAAGCAGGATCGTGTAATACTGTTGAAAAATCTATGGATAGTTTCGTCGCGGTTAGAAGCATTTCCAGGTGAATAAAATGGGGGGTATGTATTTCTAAAATAAGAGAAAACAGAACAGACTGTGAAATGAACAAAATCCCACGTAAGTACCTGTTAGTTTTAAGGGGCTGCATACACTTAGGAGGCGAAAAAGTAGGACAGATTTGAAGAATATTTTTTCGGTGGAAAATGTTTTTATCGAAGAAACATTGTATGCATTAGAATGGTCATACTTTTGTCTATAAAATATGAAATTTTCATTAAAAAAATCGGAAAAGACTAGGTTTTTTGTCTACTTTAAGAATAATTTCTCCTTGTTTGGTTCAGATCCAAAATAGCGAAGATATGATGGTTATCGCAGACGCCTTTTTTGAAAAAAAAACCGTTGTACTGAAACAGTTACCACGCAGCTTCTTCTCAGAATTTTATAATGAAAATTTCACATTTTATAGTCAAAAGTATAACCTTTCTAGTGTACATAATGTTCTTTTGATAAAAACAATTATACCGAAAAAAAATTTTAAGGAGAATATTTGTACTGTGGGTTACAAGAACAGCCACGAGATACTTTTTGCATAAAATGCATACTTAGATTCTTCATCTTTTTCTACATGTGCCCTCTAAATTTCATTGCCGTGTCTTTAAAATTCACAGAGCTATGATAAATTTTGTGAATCGAAGTTGAAAACGACACGATCTATGACTAGTTTTTGACTCAATTTTTTCAAATATTATGCAAATATTAAATAAATAAGAAAAAATAATATTAAAAAAACTATATTTCTATATTTGACACTGGTTAATTTATTACATAATTCCGATTGCAGTAATGCAACCAAAAAGAAGACTTTTACAACAATTTCACTATATAACTTCGTGACGTTTACAAATACTTTTCTCGAAACTGACTTTTGGCACCGAGGCCCTTCTTGCATCCAACATTACCTACAATTTATTACTTGGTAGCTCAGAAGAATGTAACTGAGACGTAGAGCGAAGGTGCATTTATTCAATAAATCATCATCATTCGAATATCGTGTTCACCAATTCGGATAATCGATACGCAACTTCCTCTTAATATGACTCAACGACATTTCGAAGACAAGGCTTTTCTTCGACATCCCACGACGCCACTAAAAGCGGCACTCCATCATCCTTCGAACTGTCAACACTCACGTATGTCCGAACGCGAACCGAACAGAGCCGCCGAGCACGCCGTCAAACAGAGAACGAATCGCCGCCAGTGCGAGGGGATCGCTTTAATCTCTGACGACAGAATCGGGAGCGGGGAAGTTTAAATTACGTTCGAAGGACCGGTCCCGCTCGTCATCCAGCCCCCCTCCCCCCGCGCGCCCATCATTGCCTTCCTTTAACTTCCGCAAGAAAGGAAGCCCGCTCTCGTCGAGAGCCTGCCCTCCTCGTTCTCCAGCAACCAGCCGTATCCCTGGAACTTAACTTTCTTCCTGATTGACGTTCGGTTATTGTCGCATTTGCATAACCCACCCTCGCCTTGCTCGCCCCCTCCGGACCCTTTTCACGTCTCTCTGCTCTGTCGCAGCGTCTCGAGGATGCTAACCAAGAGACAAGAGGACGTGAGTGAAGACGAGGACGGTGGAAGGGTGTCGGGGGTAGAGGGGGGGGGGAGGGCGGGGGCGAAGCAACGGCGGTCGAGGAACGGAAGGAAGTAAGGAGCAGGGATGGGAGACGGAGGGAAGACGCCCGGGAAGAGAACGGTAGAAGAATGCGGGAACGGCCGCGTGTCAAATCGAATTTGCCTCATTTGCCCTGAGCGGCGACTCCGCCAGCACGAGAATCTATTAGAATAATTTTTATGAATCTAATTTTAAATTCCAGCGAACGAAGTTACTTTACTGTCACGCTGTCAGCGGCTCTTTATTAAGTGGTCCTCTTCGCAGCCGGTCGGGTCCACGGCTCGCAGGGGCTCGCGACCTGTCGCCCATCGAAAACGAATAATTTAAATAATTTACCGTCTAATTCTTCCGGCCAATGTCAGCGGCCGACGGCGTCCCCGGGTCCGCGGTACGTTACAGAAACGAGATTTCGCCGGTTACCGGCGAACGTCGCCGATTATATTATTCAAAACACGCGGGCCGCGGCGCGCGCAACTCAGCGGGGATCTTCTGTTAACTGGCTTAGAGAATTGAAATATTCAAATCTGAGGGAAGTAAGGGCTGGTGATTACGACGCGTCTCACTCTTCTCTTATTCGGGGAATAAGGTGGGGAAGGGAATTGTACGGGACGTCGGCCGACTATTTGCGACGATTTCATTCGATTCCCGCGCGGGATTCTCGAATCGAGGTGGGTATGAGGTGTTGTTCTAGACATGGGGCAAATAGATCTTCGAACGGGATAATTTTCGGTAGCCTTGCCGGGCGAAACGCTTTTGTATAAATATTTTTCACGCGGTGTATATTTCTGGCTGACTCCTTCGTTTTCGCTTATATTTGGGGATTAATGTATGCTGCGTAAATAGGGAATTGAGCGTTGGTACTTTCTCATTGGTACACTAGTTCATCGTTTAATTTGTTCGTATGGGAAAGTGGCGTTTTCGTGGTGGTGTAGTTGGTGGTTGGTTGAGTCGATTTTTTTTAATAGCTCTATGATTCAATATTGAAGTTTTGTTGGAAAAGCTTCTTTATATCGATGGCTTATGTTAGTGCAGAAATATTGTATGCCCACTTTTAGCGTTTTTGAGAACAACAAGTTTTTAACTTGCAATGGTACGTAAGATTCAGGGGCATACAACGAAGAAAAATAGTATTTTTGACGAATTTATGAAGTAGATATAAATGCGATTTTTATGTAGCACAAGGAACAGTCGAGAACACTTTTTGGCACATAAAACTCAAATTTCACGAATAGTGGACACACAATATTTGTGCAGTAAGCCATCGATATGTAATGTAACTTGAGGGGATCAAACGGAATTGCAGATGAATTTGTTTATCTTATGAAAGTGCAATGTTTGGAATGATAATTAAAATCTTGAACGGTATGATAAGGTATAGAGAACTGCAAATGTTTTTTTTATGAGGAAAGTGTAAGAGGGAAACGAAGTACAGTAAGAAGGCAAGGGGATGAGGATTGTTCATGGTCAGACGCGCTTTGTAGCGCAGTGGGCCTCCTGGTGCTATATTTCCCTATAATTTTTAACACATGTATTATTTTAAACAATGCTTTAAGTAAAAGATAGTTGGATTATCAAGATCTTCAACAAGGTATACAAAATTTGGTAGCAACAGTATTTAATATTCTTAAATTACACCTGGAATTATTACTTTTATGAAGCTTGAAATTTTCTTTTCTATGTAACAGTTATTCAATTGTCACTGCAATCAATGTTAAGAGTATCCCAACGTTACCATGATTATAAGAACGTTGTTAAATAAACCGTAAGAGACTCCGAAGGTGATTTTAATTTGTAAATACCTGAGTAATTAATGGAATGCGTAAGAACACAATTGTCTTATATATTTCACTTGTCTGAACTGTTTTATGAAACCCTGATATTTCTACTACCAGCTTGAAAAATTCTCCCATTCCTCGCTATTAAAAATGATTTCAATTGCAAAATGAAATTTCTTGCTAATGGTGCACCACAATGGAAGTTGATTTCACAACAAGAAATGATCAAACCTTGAATACTTGAGTGACGAGTGATGAGTTACTTGTTAATAGTGAGGTAACAGTAACTTTGTTGGTAGGATTTGTTGTGTAAAGATTTGCTACACGCTGCTGTTACATTCTGTCGTTTAGCGCCAACGATAAGATACGCTGTTGACGTTTGACTGATTGGATTGACGAAAGACGTTGAGTAAGAGTTTCATAAAACGTAGATCTGGGCGGATGCGAATTGATACACTTTAGACCTTAAGACTAGTTCCTACGAGTGTATAACCAAAAACTAGAACACTTGCCACTTATCGCATTCCGTTACAATCTCCACAATAATTTATATAAAAGGCTCCAATATCACAATTTTATGCACCGAATCGAACACTTGCGCCATGGAATACGCATGCATCTTCCACCACTGTATCCAGAATTACAAAAGAGTAACTTTCGAAAACATAAACAAACCATATATACCAGAACCCATAAAAACTATTTATTTCGATAATAAAATTATTGGAGGGTAACACGCTTATTTAAACTCTAAGCACCTGGAATACTTGTACAAATTTAGGCAACGTTTAAAAAAAATTAATTAAAAAAACGGTACCTAAAACTTTAAACGTGTTTTTCTCAAAACGATGTTTTTCGAATTTGTTAGCATGATATCTCAAAAACCAATCACCCGTTTTACTTCAAACTTGGCGTATATCTTCAGTAGATGTCCCATTCTCGCCGGTACTAAAACTAAGTCGGTTTTTGCAAAATTAGACTTTTGCGACTTAAAAATCCAGCGATTTCTTTTTGCAGAAATCGATGTCTGTTTTAGAAGCTGCCATCTTTTTTAATTTTCAGTATTTCTCATTTATTCGAGTTCGGGCGATAGCCACACTCATACACAAAGTTTTAAATTTTCTACTTCAGATAACTACAACGGCTGATTTTATGCTAAAAGTGCGCATATGACTTTTGTAAAGCTCTCTATTTGAAGCTCTATAACTCCGGATACGACCACTATTTTTGCATACAATTTTTGTTTCATATTTTCTAAAGACTGGCAAATGAAGCCACAAAGCTGGAAGTAAATATATTTAATTATTTTGTTTTAAAAAATTCCCAAAGTTCGCATCATTTTTGGTCCGTCAAGGTACGGAGACCCCTTAAGCGAATAACCCTGTACATAAAAAACACCATTATTCGCTAAGTGATTTTTTTTCCAAAAGCCACAAAAATGATAAGAACAAAGTATCCTCAAATCCCTCGTAACTACCAACACTATCACAATACTAACGCTAGGTACTACCGCAGCATCTCCCTGACCGCTTTTCACCGAACCACCCAATAGAAGCCCCATCACCAACCATACCTACAAACAGTAATGGCCACCTTAGCACCCACACTTCGACCACCAATAAATCCCAAAAATTTCACACAGGTAAGTTCCTAATTCCAATTCAGGCCACTTCACAACCCCGCAGCAGCTCGCGCAGGTTCTCGATGGCAAGCAGGGCTTTCGACGGTTCTCGAGGAGCATCGGTGCGTGATGACGAAGACGCTCCCTCCCCCCGGAGCGGAGGAGGAGGGGGCGCTGCGCTGGGCCGAGCACCAATTACGCTTACCGAACGGCCGTCACTCGGCATTATCGGATAGTTAACTCGGTAAATGGGGGAAAGAATTCTCTGGAGATGATTCGGTGCGCAGCGGGGGGCCCCCACGGAAGAGGAAGAAAAAGTCGCGTCCCCGACGATAAGGCGGGCAGGGCGGCGAGCAACAAGCGGAGCATGGGATTCCACTAGGCAGATGGAGCACCTCGGCGGCCTATATTCGCGGCTTATTTTAGAACATCGCCGAGCCAGCCTCGGCCGTGCACGCGCAAGCGTTACACGCCTGCACTTCAGAGTGACACCAGGAACCCGTGCACCGATTACGATTTGCTGGACATCGGCTGGTGCACGGCGCTATAAGCGGAATGCGCGGCCATCGCGCGCAACATTTATCGGTTACCTCGGCCCTCGCGACGGGCAACCGAGCGACTCGCGCCTTTAATAGTTACGAGAACGATCTTTCAGAATTCGAGATCTGGATCGAGGATTGCCGGCTACTCGCGGCCGCTTTTACTCAATTGGAACCATTAATCAACCTATAATGGCGAATTTTCGTCCCCTGGTTTAATTGTTCGGGGAAGGACAAGCGCCAGATGTGGTTCACAGCGTTCCAAGGCTGGGGAAAATAGATCTTTGAAGTAGATAAATAGAAATGAATATTTCTATTTCGTCGAGTGATACAGGATTTGACAAATGAACTTTGATTTGAAATGGTACCTAGTTACATAAACAAGTAGTATTTCAAATAATAATATTCCAAATAATAGTGTTTCAAATAATGAGAGACTGACTGGCAACACAAAGAACGTGTGTTAGCATGTGTATGCTAGCGTTTAGAAATACTTGCAAAAAATATTTACCCGAGTATAATATGCAGGTAATCTTAAGAAGATAACGAGCAATATGATCTGTTTAGTTCTGAATTTATATCTCCTATTTTCAATCCCCTGTTTCCTTATTTAAGCGTTTAATGAAATAGTATTTTCAAACAGTATTTTATTTAAACATTAAATGAAATAGTATTTTCAAACAGTATTTTATTTAAGCATTAAATGAAACAGTATCTTCAAACAGTATTTGCTTATGGAAATATTTAAATATTTAATATTTTGCCTCAAACTACTTCAAATTTTCCTCAGCCCTGCAAAGTTCGCGACTTATCGTTACCTACATTAACGCGTCCAGATTATGGTCATAACTATATTTTTCACGTTAGAATTGGAGAAACTAGAGGATAACTGTGCTTAGAAACTTGAGGTGGATAAAAGCAGTTTCCATAATTAATTATTCTATCGTATTTATGAGAACGTGTTCATAGATACGTCAACGCGACTGACAATGTCTGAAAAGATGTGCTTCCTTGTAGGTACTTCTGAACGAGGTTCCGTATTTTTGCAGCTAGACCCTACTCTCTGTGAGTACCGTAAACTGGGGGAACATTGGCATGTTTTTGGAACATTTTTGCTATATAATATAAATATTAACATTTTTACATTTGCTTTAAGTAGCCCATCATAACATTGCATCTTTTGTGAATGCACTACAAGTGTCAAAATGCATAAAATTTTTGTCCTTAACCTTTTTTATTACATGTTAAATATGTGCCAATGATACCCCGTAACCGGATAACATTGGCAAATCACATATAAATAGCACTAAAAAGTTAAAGTTTTACCACATCTGAACTTACATTAACACTTAAATTTGTTTCTTTTTATGTTCAATGCATTCTATTTTATATTTTTTTAATTTTTTATTTTTTTATTTTTTTAATTAACATTTTAAAATTTGGTTTAGTTATCCTATTATAACATTGCATCGTTTGTGATTGTACAAATGCATACATTTTTTTTCCTTTCCCTTTTTAATAGATGTTAAGTAGATGCCAATGTTACCCCGTGCTGCCAATGTTCCCCCAGTTTACGGTAGTTTCTCAGATACTTCTTCGGTAGTGCGAGAGGATTGCACTAGTTATAACACTAGAGATTCTGAATTTGTATACACCTGCATAAAGTCTCCAAGTGGTGTCCCCCACGACAGGCAAATATATACGACGTGTATTATACGCATTTCATCGCAGAGCTTCAATTCGAATCAGTGGATCAGCGTTATCTGGCGACTGGATAACACAAATACCGGGCAGGCACGATAAAGGAAGATCTAGGTCTCAGACCCTCGACGCGTTGCCGCGACGAGTGCCGTTTCTCCAAGTATTCTTTCCGCATTGAATTCTAATTACGAGCGTATTCGAAAAATGTTATCAGCGAATTATTACACACCGACGGGGACCGGCACACCAAACCGTCGCGCGATTCATCGTGCCGCATGCTTCGGCAACGGGTCGCTAGGAAACGCGTGTCGAGTATTTAATAAAAATTCATCGACATCGACGGTTACACAGGGACAAAGCGTGACTATTGTACGCGGACGATTATGAACGCGACGATCGCTGGAAATCATATTTCCCCGTGCGTAATATCGCGCAATAAAAACGGTGAATGGACGCGAGGCCGCGGAATCGGCAGGAAATCCACGAATAACGCTCGTGGCGAGGAAAAAAATAAAGTGTACGTCGCACCGGGCAGACGGCCGAGCGATTCTGTCGCGTAACCGTGCATACTTTACGACGGGATTAGAAATTCTAATGGGTCTGCGCGACGGTCGGCGCACACCTGTCAAATACGGGCCACGATTGGTCGATAAACCGCACGCGATAAACGAATTTGTAGTCTTCCTCCTTGCAATTACGGGTTTGTCAACCTGGCCTCCGAAACTCGGCGAGGTAGCTTCTTTCTCCGAGCAATTCTCCAGGTGTCGAGTTTATTCGAGCGGCAAGACACCTTCGAGGAGTTTCTTGAATTGGATCTATGGTCGGATTTATGGTAGGTTTGAGTCAAGTGAAGATTTGATACGCTCCCCTTCCCTTGAACCTGCCGGAAATCATGACGGGGGCTCAGTTCCTTGGCGATCCAAAATCGATACATATGTGATCCTAGTTACGACCCACTTAGGCGTGGGACATGTGTGTTTTTCCATTGCCTTCACGAAATCGTGAATGACATTCACATGTCGAATTGGCTCGCGAGTCGAGGTTGAACCGAGGCCGCCACGCAGGCAATCGAAAACCACTTGGCGTTGTCTCGCGAAACATAATCACGGTGGCATTGAAATGGAGGGAGGTTTGAAAATCCCTGAAATTTGTATTTCAAATGCTTCCTAAGTTAAATAGATCGCGAGCTCGGCGCCGAGCATCACGGACAAGTAGGTATCACGTTTTCGTGTCAAGCTGCAGATTTTATTTCGTAAGTTTAAGTAGTTCAGTGATATGAGAGTGATTGGGTTCTCAATAAAAATTTTTTAGTTCAGAAGAAATAAATGCTAAAGTACTAAAAGAGTTCCTGAAATTATCTTTCATCTGGAGTGTATATACACGCGACTATTAAAAAACGAATCGTCGTCGACTGTTGATTGCACGCGAGACACGTTTTCGGGTTGATTAATTAGTTTAAATTGTTTATTACTCTCTTGAGGACGGGGGGATTACTAAATAAATTACTAAATGTATTATCGATTCTGTTTTTACAGAATTGAAATATGGAGTAGGAGAAAATTACCGCGTGTGTGTGTGTTTTTAATTAAAATAGAAATTCCATCGCGATGGGAAAAGTACAAAATGACAGAGCGAAACATAAATATCACATCTTATATACAATTCTAATCGGAACTCGTCGTACAAAAAGGCAATTAATTTCACTCGTAAGAAGAAGTACAAAGTTCAGTTATTTTCTGAACGTGATTAACAGAGAGGATAAAGAAACATAAGCAGAAACCATGAATTAATCATTACGCGCTCTAAAAGTAGGAAAAGTCTTTTCATTAAATACTCATATTCTACGAGAGAATCTGTAAACTCCGTATGCTCACCATTGCTCTGAAGTTTCTAGGCAATGATCGATTCACAATATCGTTCAAATGCGCGAATGATGGAAAGAAAAGGAGTTCGAATACAACGATCGAAGGTGCCAATTATAGAAAGTGTAACTGTACGAGGGAAATTATTTAATGAAACGTGTAATTAGTAATCGTGTTCATAGATCTGACGACGGTTTTCTCAACGTATCTTAAAATAGCGAATGTATCTTAGTCGTTATCGGTGAAACTTCTATTCTTAATCAACGAAAGTCCGATTTCGCGATACACACCCGCTGCTCGACTCTCCGATTGGTCGATGAGGAGAGGACACCGAGTAGATATCGTGCGTGGCGCCTTGGCCTACGCACTTTGCTTGCGTAACACTTGTGTAGCGGGGATCTTCGTCAGCCAAGGCAAACTTCGCAGATGTGCGCGTGCATTTTCGCGCTTAAGGTCGCGTACACGCCTCGCGATTCGCTGGCTGCTCATTAATGACGGGGGTTCGTAGTCGATCCCAACCAGTTTAGATCATTTCGAACAAGGGGCGAAAAAATTTTAATCACTTTGAATATATGATAAATAAACTGTAGTCACGCCGAATATATGGCAAATACCTCGAATAACTATTTGTGTATTATTATATGTAAATGAGATAAGACTTGTTCGATGTGATTTTAAATGCAAACGAAAAAGAACAGGGGATTGCAAGTGGTCACGCGTCAGCATGAAATAATAGCAAAAGGAATCGTACCCATTTTCTGACATTAGGCATTGGCTAGAGTGGGTATCTAAATTATGGAATCTGAATGCACAAACTTTGCTTTAAGTAATTTTGGGCTGGAAAATGGAAAGTACCTGGTTCTTCGAGGAGGTGCCGCGGAAAACTTGGCATCTTTAACATATGTATGTAAGATATGATGTAATTCAGTAGTGCAACAAAGGAAGAATGGTTCCTCGTACCTATTGAAAATGTATAAAAGATTGTATAAGTTTATATAAGGCTTGATTTTTAAAAAGATTAAGCTTCGAAATTCAACGAGTTCGCACGCACTCGATTAACTATCAGCTTAACCAATGAAACCGGCGGTTTACTACTTCTGTTCGTGTTTATCGATAAATATCGGCAATGTCACGACAAATCCTGATAATGCATTTATTAACGATTCTATATAATTTATATTTACATTAATTTACCTATTATTGAAATTATCGCCCCTGTCGCTGCATACAGATTTGTACTCAGTGGATCAGAGCAGCTTATACTGACGCTAACGTGTCCTGATCCTTCAATGGTTTCAAGCTCTGTGCCATTTTATCCCTCAGGTAGTGAAGATTTACTCCGTATTCAGCACAAATTCTTTCCCAAATCAGACTTCCCATATTAATAAGAAAAATCGCGAGAGTCAAGCTTATTGTTCTTAAAAACTCAAAAAGAAGATGGAAAAATGGTAGATAACGAAGCATGGACAAAAGTAAGGGATACAATAGTTGTTTATAGAGAATTTAATTCAGTCCATATTTCATCTTTCTCTTGATTATATTCTACTCGTAAATGGTAATTACCAAAATTAGCGAAATAATCATTCTATGTATAAATATTAGTTACACATATTAATTCTATTTTTATAAGATACAATATTCCATAAACTTGCTTCAGTTCATTGCTTGAAATCGAGATTGCAGAAATGACACTGAAAAGTAGGTACTATATCAAAATTATTTCAATATCAACTTTGACAAGTCTATGTTTAGAAGTCTGATCAAAATATAGACAGTTTTATTGCCCAACCATAACTAGATTATGTCATCGAAATTGTATTTCGAAATTAAAACAGCAATAGAAATAGGATCTACTCAATTTTTCGATGCAGCCACTAGGGACTTGCAGATATATCAAACTCTGCGGATTGGAAACCTTTCTCCCCTGTTACTTTTCGGCCTCGTGTGCGAGTACGCCCACGCGATGTGATAAAAACAGAGCCGAACACTTTATATTTAAATAGGCGATGGCAAATAATTTATTAGTAACTACCTAATGTAATTACTAACCAAGAATTTGGAAACTGTTCTACGCATAAGCAGTGAATGACAGAAAGTCCATAGAATACGATTATATATCCTAAATAATATATTTTCCATAGAAGAATATTGCTTCAAATGTGATTACATGTGCATACGTGTGTGTTAAAAACAGTTACCACTACCATTAAGGCTTTGAAGACCCATCAAAACCTTTACCATTTTCAACATTCAAATACTATTCGCAATGATTTGAAACAGGGCACTGATCGAAGTGTTTGAAAATTCACAAGAGACCTTACTGAATTCAAGCTTTCTGACAAAAATCATATACATTAAAACAACATAGTACTACCAAAAATGAAAAGTAATATAAAACTAGGTACTACATAAATCTTCCAACTTTGTGTAATCTTCCTAATTTTGCAACACCCTCACCAATTTCTAGCTTCTGAATTATCTCCCATTTCGTTCCCACGGTCAATACCACACGTTTCTCCTATGATGCCATTGCATACAAAGTGTCAACGAGCACAACGTTAATTTCATCTCAAGTGAGAACAGTATTCACTTTAATCGTTATAAAATAATGCAAGTACTACGTTCGTATTTGTTTCGACAGTGAGAAATACCTATATAGACACAATATATCTAATCATAAAAGGAAATATAGGCCGGTATTCATAGTCGCTACTTATTTTCAAGCAAATGCTTAAGCATTCGGCATACTTTACTAGCTACTATGTAAGCAGAGGGCGCCGCATGCTTAAGCATTTGCTTAAGAATAAGTAGCGACTATGAATACAGGCCATAGTCTCCAGATTAATACAACATTCGAATGACAGAACATTCGGGCAGTGGAGCGTTCGGATACTAAAGAGTTCTACGGTACCACTAACCGGACCCCGCGAAATTCTTTCCACCAACTTGTTCAAGCGGCGGTAGCGATTATCAAACCGAACAACCAAGAAACCAACGAAGTACAAAAACGCGCCAGCATACCGACCCAGTATCCCACGATTACGCGAGATAACGAGGATCACTTGATTCGTCATATGGGCGATGAATTATCTCGATAATAAACCTGCTCGACACCTTTTGAAATCCATCGCGTCTCCGCGCCGCGCCTAAAGGTCCGTTCACGCGGCCAGTCGCGCGGGGACCAGTTCACGCGCGCGCGCGCGCGCGCATTTTCTGAGCCGGCCACGCTCGCCAGGAAAGTAGGCCAATGCGTGTCGGGCAGCGGCGAGAGGCCACGTTCCGTGGCCGGCGATATTTCGTGTCACCCTTCTTACACGCATCTCGGGCGCCACGTCACTCCTATATATTCGGTCACCGCTCGTGCCCACATGAAAACGGGAACTTTCCCGGCGACTATCGGCGCGCGACTCGCATCGACGGCGATGACATACTTTATCTTCGACGGGGGTCGAACCCGTGGGATCGCGGGTCCAATTTATTGCCGTCCCGGCGGTTTCACCAAGGACGAATTAATTGATTCCAACGACTGAATATAGGCGCTTCTTGGCGTCCCGGCCCCGGAAGCTCGCCCTTTAACAGAACGCTATCCCACTGTCTCATTATCGAATCGTTTCGCGAGGCCACGATCCGTTCCGTGGAATTGAATCGATAATTTCGAAACGGGGATAGCAAAGTCCGACCTTTGGCGACATTCAGTTTTTTGCATTTCCCGCTTCTTCGGGCCTTGGCTGGCTCGTCGTATCCTTCCGGAGAGGTGACAATCGTGTTTCAAAAGGGCCAACGATTTATGTAAGATTTCAAAGCTTTTCACGAAGTTCTAACGAGTTATCCAGAGGTTGCTTGGGGCTTCGAACGTGTGACAAAATTAAGCTATTTTTAAAGATTTTTATCTGAGTAAATACAACGTATAATGAAGTAAATCTTTTTGGTATTTGTTAAGCTACTCTTAGATTATACAAAAAAGAAATTAAAAAGGATTTTTACAATTTGTTTTAATTGTTTTGTTACAAAGTCAACGTGGCAGCTAGAAAAAGAGTGTGTTCACGGCGTAGGTGTTTTCCCAGCTCAGACATATACAAAAGAAAAAATTCGAAAAGATTCTTCATCTGTTTGAGTGTCGCTATAGCCCCTACCTCAATTAACAATTTTTGTTGAAAAGTAAGAAAATGGCGCCGGTTTGAAAACAAAGTTGGACAACACACTCAAAAGAATGTATTGTCGGGTGTTCCACGAGAAAAATCTCAGTTATTTATTGGCAAAAAATTGTTAATTAAGCTAGGGGCTATAGCGACACTCATTCAGATTAAGAATCTTTTGGAATTTTTTGTTTCGGATAAGTCACCTACGCCGTGAACATATCTCTTTTTTTAGGTGCCATATTGACACGGTAAAAACACAATTAAAACAAATTGCAAAAATTCTTTTTAATTTTTTTTTGTGTAATATAAGAATATCTTAATAAATAGCAAAAAGATTTATTTAATTATATATTGCATTTACTCAGAAGAATATCTATCAAAATAGCTTAATTGTTCGGCGGTTCAAAGCAGAATGACCCCTTAAAAGACAAATCACGATTTGTGAGATATGTGCCTACTGCGTTCAAATTGTGTTGCTGTATTGTAAAGGGTGAAGACTGAAGGCTGCTGTGAATGAGCGTCAGAATTTTCCTCCGTGTCAGCTTAATGAGACAGGGATATCATAATTAATATGCGTTTAACATATTGACGCGTACTGTTGTCCTTAAGATATGGAATATTTAAATGTATGCGGAGTGCTCCAGAGCTACAGGTCCGCGGATTTAATTAGTTAATTGGACTGATTAATAAAAGGTCCATTTTACTGCATTCACTTTTTCTAGTTTGCAGTTTCTCGTGTGTTTCCTACAACACTGTTTCTATAATGAACAGCCGTCACCTTCGTTATAAAGCTAATCTAATCTTTGACATATAAATTTGTCAAGGTTACTTAATTTGTATCTGATTTTCTAAATAAGCTTCTGCAAAACGCAGCTACTGACACATATATTCACCTGTGCATGCTTAATACTTTACGGCATATTGAAAATTATAGCTTCACCCAGCATCGTTAAGTTACAACTAACATATATTTCTCGAACGTTCGTAAGCCATTCTCCTTTACAAAGATCAACTTTTGTGAGCAGCTTCTTCATCCATTGCGCCCTAACTGTCCCTCTCTGTCGCGCCGGAGTTTAAATTAACTGCGCCACAAACTGGAAGAATTCGCAATCCCCGGAACCAGAGTTCTGCGTTTAATAACTACAGCATTTAGCAAAAGATCTCTGCGGAAGATCATTGGCGGGGAAGTACGTTAAAATGCAATGTGACAAGGCAGTCCTCTCAGAAAGCAATCCCCTTTCGGAACCCAGAACGAACTCATCGTTCAGCTGAATATTAATCCACAGAGGGATCAATTTTTAGCGGGGCTCTCGCTGCAGCGTTGCGTCGCGACGAATGTTCGGCTCGTATCGGGCGCGGTTTAAATTGCCGCTTGTTTCGGCCGTAACAAGTTTAACGGGCTCGTTGCGTCGGCAGTAATTTAAAAGGGGCGAGCATTCCCGTCGCCGTCGCGTTCGCCTAGCATGGCTAATAATATTATTCGCCGCTGATTATTGTAATTATAAACGGGCCCGCTTTATTTTCGCAATAAGCTATTCATGTAACGCGGTCGGTGTCTCTACGGTGTACAGACCGGCACACAATACGAATCCTGACTCGCCAAGTATAGCCAGGCGCCGCCACCAGTACGGTAGATGCTGTCCGATTAATGTAATCCAGCGACCCGCCAAACAATACCATCGTAAGCAACGTGATTAATGAGATTCTTAACGGCCTTCTTTCGTTCCCGAACGAACGAATGGAAACCAGTTCCGCAATTAACTAATTAGTCGAATTCGGATGGCCGTGTCTCATCCTTTGTACATCCACTTCTGGCTCTTGCAACAGAATGAAACGAATGGGATTAGCTGATAATGCTGTTGAAAATAGTTGACATCTCAATGTACTATTCGCGGACGTTGCTGCATTAAACGCTGAACGCCGCATCGAAGGTAAAAGATAGTTGGATAATAAGCTCCAGCAACATGCGGGAAAGGATGCCAATGCCGAGGGCTCATCTCCAGACCAAAGAATATATTTAACATCGATTTTCTTTCCATAATAACTTCCCGTGTCCTCGTCGTTACAGCTGCGCACTGTTTCAAAGACTACGTGTCGCGCTCGGTGCGAGGATAAAAACGATGTACCAAAAGGTCGCGAAGGGTTGAACTGCTGAAGCTTACGCGAACTTCAACTCGCCAGCGGAGATTGCGGCTACGCCGCACTCGGTGCTGGGAACCGCGTCCTTCGGCAGGTATCGTGGTCGGCCGCGGCGGATCGAGTATTATATGCGGTAAATCGAATCGAAGGACGACGTCGCGTGTAATCGACGCGGGAGAAGTCACGTGAATCGGCGGAAGGGTGACAGTGGCGGAGTGGCGGGCGCGGGACACGCGCGTACGTCCATGCTTAAACGGAGAGGCGCGAAGGCGAGCCGGATAATGAGAATAAACGCCTAACGGTTAAGCACGGCCCGCTCGTAACAACTGCTAGACGCTCGATCTTGAATAATTCATTGGGAACGCACGCTCGATTAGGCAACCCCGCAAGCCCGTCCACCCTTCCCGCGAAACCGTCGCCACCCTCCGACTTCCCAACCCAGCTTTTCACGAGGCTGAAGACGTCGTCGCGACAACGACGCTGCGTAGACGAACGAGCCAGCGAGTTTCGCGGCGACAGCCTCTTAATTTTTTAAACCGTCCTCTTGCAGCAGGAGTCTCACTTACTGCGCGTACAATGTGACTCTTTAGTAGAAACTAGCGTTATGTAATGGTAATAATAATACGGTATAATTACACTGCGTGAAAGGTGCGATGAAAGAATTGGGGGACAGAATGGGGATGAATATTAAAATAAAAAATTGAAGAGGTAGAAGAAGGAAGATGCAAGATGGAATGAAAAGGGAACTTCGTATACTGCATCTAAGGCTTCCAAGAGTAGACTTTGAGTGTAGAGATGGAGAACTATCGATAGTGTTGACTAACGATATCATCGAATGTGATGAAAATTTAATAAAATATATATGAAATATATATGAAATAAAATGAAATACAAAAATCAAATATAATATTTCAAAGCATATATATTTTATTAAATTTTCATCACATTCGAAGGTATCGATAGTCAACACTATCGATAGTTCTCCACCTCTATTTGAGTGGATGTAGTAATATGTTAATTGGTTTGGACTGAAAGATATAAGACGAGGGCACTATCGGTCATGGAAGAGTTGAGTATCTTCATCAGAGTAAAGTGTTGAAGTTAAAGGTGGTACCAGTAAAGCTAGAATAGTGGTATCCGTTTAAATAATTGAATTATGCAATTATTGCTGAACTTACAATGTTAAGTGGTGGAAATCTGGTATGTGTAGCTGCGATGGAAAAATATACTCGAGTGACGTGAATGTGCCGCTTATTAACGAGTAATAACGGTTTTTCCTTTGGGTGGCGCTGACGAGGCTCGTAGCGTTCAACAGTATTATCCGCGAGCGTTGTGTATTGTTCTCATTTTAATAGCATAATGGAGTGAGCGTTAGGTCTCCGCGGCAATGAATCATTTTCGAAACGAAGCGTGGAATAGCATCGCGTACCACTTCGTATTAATGATGAAATCAATCGATGTGATCGCCTTACAGCGTGCGCGAGTTGAGGAGAAACAGATTATCGGACTCTTATCGAAACTGTGATAAAGTAAGGAAGACGACGAATGGCACTACAACCGTTTTAAACTCAGCTAAACTTTTCTCAGTTCTACCTGGGTAATTCATTAATTCATATCTGTTTCCCCTTTCTCTAACGCTACAGCTCCATTTCATTTTCCTTCCTCCCTCATCTCCGCTTTATCCCCTGTATGTCAGTATCCTGTCATCTCTTGCCTTTCCTATCTACCAATCTCCTTCCTCTCCCCTTTTCATCCCTATATCTGCTTCCCCATTCCTCACCTATCCCTTATCTTTCCTTCTCTTCCATCTATCAGTCTCCTCTACCATCTTTCCTCATCCCCCTAACTGCTCTCCTTCCCCTCTTCCTCACCCCTCTAATACACAATCTTCCTCTTCACCAACTTGCCTCCCTTATTCCCATTTCCCTCGATCCTCGCCCCGCACAGAAACAAAATCGTCCGTGAAGCCCTTTCCGCGCGATACCCTCGGCTACATTCACGTTACAGAAGCAACGCTATTAAGCGCTTAATACCATCCGCACCCTACAAGCGAGCCGCAGAGACAAACGCTAATCACTCGTGATAGCAATTAAACCGAGGTGCCGTCCAAAAAAAAACCCACCAGCGGAACGTCACTACAGTAACGCGTGACAGCTAAATACTTGAACAAGGAATGAAAGACGTGCAAATGCACAGAAACCAGTAGCAGTCGAGGGCCACGAAAGTGTCTAGCGCGGAAAGGCCTTAACTGTCGCGTGTCCACTTTCCCCCGATCGCGGAAACGTTCGCGACGCTGTTACATAAACTTCGCGCAAGCCCCCACCCACGCCTCGCGTTTATGCAACCCGCCAGGTCCGCTACTCTTCTGTTAATCGCGCCTTTTTTTCCCCGCGACAGGCATCGCGACATCTCCGCGGGCAGGAATGCGTGCCCGCCGGCGTTCTTTATTGGCATTATGGAGGAATCGTCGAGGTCGCCTGGTTCGAGTACCACTCCCACGGGCACGAGGAACAGGTACGGAAGAGGCAAGCGGCGAACAGAACGGGTCTCGTCGGCGCCGCGGGATCGAGAGGAGGCCTACCTTGGCAGGCCTTCCTATCGGAGGAGGTGCCACGGTTATCCAGACGAGAGAGGAGGCACACGATCGACCGATCGATGCGGAGGCTCGACTCGCTGCCTGTGTCGCGTCGCAGGCCCCAGGAACTGGGTTAACAGAGAACCCCTGCACGGAACTGCGATGGATCACCGCGCAGAAGTAAATCAAAAGTTTCTTGTCGCGGAGCCGGGGGATGGTCGAATGGACTCGTCATTGGAGATCGAGCGTTTTTGACAAAACTTGTCGAATTCCCTTTCAACTGTCTGGGAGATTGTATTTCATTGTGGGGCTTGTTAGTGGAGGGATGATTGAAATAGTGGAATGAATTTCGGGGTTTGAAGGGGTAGTTATACTTTACGGGGGATATCATTTTCAGGATAGAGGGTGAAAGTGGTTCATGGTCGTAGGTACACTCGCGTAAGAGAAGCACTCGCTATGCTCTTAACACTCTGACGGTCGATCTTCCTCCGATGTCTCAACTATTCATTGGTTTTTAGAAAAAGGCGAAACAGGATATTATGTATAGGGATGTATGTAGGGTCAGGAGGGGTTGATTGTAACACGGGGCACAGTATAAGAGTGAAAGTATTTCTGTTTCTCTGTAACATCTTTATTGCGTCATTCTACGTTTTTGACGAACCGTCATCGTGATTCAGACGTGATTTGTTGGCATCGTACCTTTCGATGATATTATCTACCAAAATAGTCCTTTTTTCATGTATAAACGTGACGAATTCAAATAAAAGATTTTTGTTTCTATTCCAACGTACAGTAATTCTGGTAAGTAATAATATTTTGTGAACATACTACGTATATTTGTTGCTTGATATGGCAATAAAGTTTGCCGGTATTCGTACCCTATAAAATTCCAGTTGATATTTTGTTGTGTTTATACGGTATTGGGTTTAGTGTAGCGGGGTACAATGTAACATGAATATGACATCAATTACTTGTGCGATAATGGAAGGTTGGATCGTATCGTTTATTTTCGCTTGGAGTTGGATTTGGCAACTATTGCAGTGGATGATATAAAACTTATATTTAAATGGCAAAATGCTAAAATGGCAAATAAGACAAAACGTGAAACGATTTAATTTGAGTTAAAGATTTTTGTTTGTATTTTATTGGTATTTTTAAGGTTTTGTGTAATTGTTATAGTATGTCCTCTTCTGCTAGATTGTATCCCTAAGGCTGTTAAACTGTACCCCAGATCTGGGTCACACTGTAACAATTACGTGATCTCGGAAAAGTTCCAAATTGATTAGTTTTTAAGGATAATTGTTAACACTTGCTAATTCTGATTTGAAGAACCAAGACTGTTGATTGTTTAAGTATTATTATTATTAACTGTTTTGTTACACTCTACCCCACCCTGCTTTACATCTTTGAATTATATAGTTTTCTCGGTGACAAATTTGAAATAAGATTGATTTTCTGGGCTCGCGTAGCAGATAAAAATCGTGAAATCCCGCAAACGTGACAGCGCTGTTAAAGTGTCCCAAACCGGAAAACACAAATCTCCAAGTACACGCACTGTTCCTCAAACTAGGAGGCAAGTTACTTGAAATCCCCGTAAGGTGCAAATCAGAGATGGGCAAAAAATTATTTAAAATAAAAATTTGTGTGCGAAATTTTTATTTCAAATAATTTTTTGCCCAATTCTGGTGCAAATGCACGATGAAACAGAAATATCGTGTCTCACACGAGACTTTAATCTTATGAGACATTTATTTCATTATTTTATTAATTCTAAATTATTTTGTCATTATTCTCATGAAATTAGACTCCCCTGATATATTTTCAAAAATCTCATCTCTCCCGACTGCTTTCATTATTTACATTTAGTTATTGCCGAGATTTTTATCTCGCGATAGAAAAGTCTTTGAGCAACTAATATCTCCTATCTCCAGTGCAATTCTTATGAACATTAAGCAAACACAGGTAATAAACCCAAATGCTGATCCTCCGCGCGCGCAGGAACTAGTTCCACGGAAAGTACCAAATAGCAGCGCTGAGAATCGTGAGATCGTGGGTGACGATTGTTTCGGGCATCGACCAGTAAAGTGTAAATCGTTCGCTGGTGATCCAGGGTTTAAGGAGGAACTCGTCGGTGGTCAGGTCATTTAAAGGAACGTCCGCGGCGAGGGAAGTTTCGCCGCGGTAACGATCGAGCGGTCGAACGGCGGTGTTATTTCGAAATCACACGGTACATGAGTCTAATTGAACGACTTCCTGCGGCGTCGCGCTAACGGGGAACAGATTTCGGGCTCGCGAGCGTAACTCGCGGCCGACAATTCGAAACTCCTCCGAGAACGAAGCACCCGATTCTCCCCGTGCTGGAAACTTCGAGGTGCAAGCAAAAAGAGCGCGCCCGTTGAAAGAGACAGAGAGACGGTCGGGCGTGCGCGGGGGCTTGAGGGGGTCGAGATACGTTCGGACAAAGATAGACCCCGAAAAAAGAAAAACAGCGGCGAGGGAGGGAGAGGTGAGAGAGGAGAAACGGCGTAGCTAGGTCGAGGTGGCGCGTAGGTGGAGGACGCGACGGAAAGGGACGTGGGGTAGGATGGGGGATGGTTGCCTGACAAGGGTGGGTGGCGAGGGAAGAAGTCCCCCGGAGCTCTCCTCCACCAACTTTATAATTCTTGCGACGCTTTTGGGGAATGAGATTGTCGGTGTGGGGGGTAGGGGTATAAAGGGGAGGTTTAAGGTAGTCCGCTGGCGCCAGTGACGTCTGCCGAATAGCTGCTGACTTCCAGACTCCTGCAGTTTCGGCTAAGTGGTTCCCTTTTGCCCCACTTGAACGTCTGCACACCTTCCACCCGCCCGTCGCACCTATCAACGCTGAAGAATCGCCGATTTTTATCGATTCGAGGAACCGACGATGTGTGCGCGCACCACGGTGTCGCCTGAGCAGGTTTCCATCGAGGGACCGATCGCGCTGGGCTAACTTCGCCGGTCGATCCTTTCCGTAGGATACAGTAGGCAATTGACTAATTATTAAATAATCATCGTTGCTTTCATTTTCCCGGCGTGATAAATATAAATAATAATTACTCGGCGAAAGAGTTATTTATCCTTTTTACGTCCATCATTAAGATTCACTGCTTAAATATCTCTGCAATAATCCTGACGTCATCCCTCACTTGATACGTAAATTGAGTTCACATATAAAAAGAATACACCATTATCATAATCAATTTCCCCTCGCGAAGACGGCATTTAAAATTCAAATCTTGCAGAAATATATTTCGTAAATAAATTTGATTCTGCAGTTTCATTCCCCCGATTCGGAGTGCCCTCTTCTGCTGCATCGAAACGAGCAGCAGCACCACTGTCGCAGGGGAAGCCTCAACTATCGATAGGAATCGCGTAGAGAACTGCCCTCCTCTGCCAGCAATATCATTCTGCTCCACTTTCATTTGTCTCGTGGGCGGCAGGGAAGAAAAAAGTCGGACCCAGTGGGTCAATCTACGCGCGGCCCGGCCATAGACTAAGCTCCTGCACAGGGCGCACTAAGCTGCAAATGGTTATGAAACTCGAGTCAAAAGCGGGAGAGCAAAAAATAAACGAACAATGCGAAAGAACATCGATCCGGAACTGGCGGAAAACGGCATTCCTATTTCGCGCGTCGAACAAACTGCAGGAATGCCGGAGGCGCTAATATACCGGGGCGTAACTGTGGGCTAGTGGTTTTTCGCCACGTCCGCTGCTGAAAAATATTTTGCTGAAAGCTAATATCTATCCGAGCCGATATTCGCCCGTGTAAATACTATCCGCCCGCGTAGAGGCAACAAAGTAGCCTCCCCTGTTAGCCCGAATCTACCCGAAGAGCCCGGAAACACACGCATTTACACATCAACATATTTTCCCAGACGGGAGGGGGTGAAACGTGGTTTAAACCGGAACGGCAATCTGTTTTTACGGCCTCCTGGCTTCGAGAAGGGAAAAATGGCGTTTCGACACTTTCGACGAACGATTTAATTGGCTTTCTGGTAAGTTGGATTAACGTGCGATTTTTTATTAGAGTAGCAAGGGATGCCGTGTTTGCTTTCATTCGTCAAATGGTAGAGGGAAACAAGAAAGTTTATCGGCAGTTACGTCAAAGCCTCTTATCGTCTTTTGTACGTGCTTTTACATAATTCCCGCTATCGTGTAATTACACAGTGGTGTTATAAATACATGATCACCGATGACCTTTACTTACGCACAACGTTTGACGAATATGAGGAAGTAGGTCGTTATTAGAGCACAGAATCGTGAATTTGCTTGAACGGGATTGTTCTCTATAGGTATTTATATAGGTTGCAGATTTCTTATTTTGAGTACAGGGGGTAGGTCTATGTAAGTATCACCTGTAATGAGTATTAGAGAACAGGGCGGTCGAATTATCGTGAAAGAGTCATCCTTCATTATTGTTATGTACAATTTGATAATATCGAAAGAAAAATAGGTTCTTCTCAGTATCCTGAAAATTTTCTAAGCACCCTCTCTTGTCAGCTCTAATCCGAATTTTATATTTTTCATTTGCCTTCATTAGAGAATAGCTACCAAAATTATTAATTAAGAATCCTCCAATTATACAAAGCTTCCATTGGAAGTCACTGTGAATGTACCGGGATAAACCATTTACTTAAAAGATCAATCACCTTACAACAAATTGCAAGCATGATAAATGTGAAACATTAAATTACAAATTTTCTTATTAATTTCTCTCGTATCTGAATGATATTCTAGCAAAAATATAGTATTCTATTTAGAGATCGTAAGGTGACCTTGGACTAATTTCGAAAAACTGAAGAGAGAAGATTTTCTTCTCCTATCGCAGTATACATGAAGAAGAAAGGATAAAAGAATACCGTTTGAAATTCCTCGTATCTTCCACCATTTAGCAACTATTTTACCCAACACTTCCCCCGAAACCCTCGCTACTTTATCCCCTCTGTCGCCTTTCGAGCAACTGTCACATTACGAGTCTCGTCGATCGACGGATTTCTAATTCTTTCCTCCGAACTTTTGGAATCGTTGCATACCAGGCACGTAAGACAATGTATGCATTAAACTATTCGCATGTAACATGATGCCAGGGGAAGTGTATTGCATTAAGGAGGCGCGCGGCGTGTCACGAAATTGCGAAACTTTTAGACGGCCGAAAATTAATGCAGCCGTTTTAATGAAACCTAATGCAATATGCATTAATATTACTGCGTAAAATGGGACTTGGCCAACGGTGTTTCAATGAATTTCTAAAACGGCTGGCCACTTCGAATTTCCTGCAACTTCTCGTCGCTAAACAAAGGTTCGCGGTTTGGTTATACGTTCAGGAGGACGGATTCTCGCGAAAGTGCATCAGTGACTTTAATTCTGCGCCGCAAGTATGCATTCCAGGCACATCGAACTTTAGATTAACGCGTTGATTCGTTACACTTTGTAAAAATAAAAGGATTCCTAATCTCTGGCTTCGAAATTGCTGTGCCATATTATCTGCGATCAAAAAGTATCTTTAATCACGAATAAGTTGAAACAGAACGTGCGAAAGCAACGAAAAAACATTCGCAACAGAAATGAAATTCAAACTCAACCATCTGTTGAATGAATTAATTCAAGCCAATTTTCGAATGGCGAATTACTTCTTCCCACCGGAAATTGTTTACCAGATATCGCGCGCGCGTCCATTGAAGCAGGGGAACAAATTGTTTTCCAGCTATTGTAGTTCGTGTATGAGCCAATGAAATTCGCGAAGGGAAAACAATTGTACGAGCTCTTGTACACACGGAACTAGAACAAACGTGCATTTCGTGACGCATCGTAGAGGAAAGAACATTGTGTAAGTGGTCTTCCTAGTGTGACGGCTGAAAAAACTTAATTTTTGCAATTAAATAAAGAAACAAGTATTGCACATCTAATTTTACGTGTTTTTAGCTTTATTCTATCACCTCTACAGACTAGAAAAAAATTTGCAAGGAAATATGTATATTTATAGCCGAATACGAGCATGGTGAAGAGGACAATATCCTTTCGGATCTCTAGACTTTGGGCTATCATCTGAAGCAGCATAATGAAAAAGTATTGAGAAACAAAGAAGTGGCAACGTGTTAAAAAAATTTAATCGATTTTAACAAAAACAATTATGGTTTTGTTTATCTTAGTAACTCAATTTTGCTAATACTTGCAAAATTCTAATTCTAACGATAAAGTAGCGTCTACTGAGTATGTCTGATATATTTGAAGTGTATCGGGACTTCTATTTTTTATTTTTTGCAATCAGGCCTGTCATCCAGAATGATACTTTTACCATAATGGATATTTTTACTTACAAATTTTTTTTATTTCCTTCAAAGGTGATAGAATAAAGCTAGGAACGTGCAAAATGCTACGTGCAATACTTGTTTCTTCTTTAATTCCGGAAAAATTAAGTATTTTATATCCCTCAAACCTGAATTAATCCCTTTTTGGCTTTTTCACTTGCAAAAATCCGTGATTTTCCGTTCTTATTCCATTTGAAATATTTTAGATTCACTTCCGATCAAAACGAATCAAGTTATCCCCGACCTGTGTATGTCGCGGTTAAATTATTTCTATCTCCCACGATTCGAAACTTCTGCTCGCGAACTTCCATTGGCGCGCAGTCGAGCGACCCGCGGGGAGCGCGATTTTTTCGAGAGCCGCCCAAGGAGCGCGTTACGAAACAAATCCAATGTTTAAAGGCCGTGGCGCATTTTCGCGGAGCGCGGCTGAGCGAAGGGGGTCGATGAAATATGAAACTAATGTAAAACAATTATTATTTTATTGCTTATTTTGTTCTGATGCTTAATTAGGGTATAAGCTTCGCGTTATGAAGAATGCAGATAAATTCCTTGAAACTTGTTTCTTTACTGGTGGGCTAAATTAATAATAATTAATTAACTGTCTCTGTTCCACGAGAATCAATTGTTTATAAACTTTTCTCTTGGTATCGCGAGGCAAATGCGCGACGACCTTAATCGCCCTTCGCGGTGCACAAAAGACCGCGACACCAGCCGTTCCGCCCCGGGAACAGGGCGATAAATAATTTTAGGGAACGGCCGAGGAAAGCAGAGACGACGGAGCCGCGTTGCGCGGTTTTTCTTCAAGCCCCGGTTGACGAATCCGCTCGCATCAGAACCGATTACTCGCGGACAAGAGGAGCCGTTTCGACGCCACTCTCGTATCCATTAGCGTGACAACGAGACGCATGGGATAGAACGTGTCGTAATTACACGGCGCACTTGTGCGTGCGAGAGATTAAAAGGCGCCACGCGTGCCAGCCTGCCACGAAATTATTTTAACGCGTGTGCTACGCGAGAACGACCACTATGGGACGCGCGAGCGCACGCCGAGAAATCGCGTTATCCTTTCCTCTTCTGCAGCCGTGACTGAAGTAAAGGGCAGCGGCCCCGGCGAAGGGAGGAAAACGAGGGACTTTTAAATTCCCTGTTCGGGCGCTTTCCTCCCACAATTTGCACCCCTTCCTCGGTGTTTGCGTTCCTCTACGCGTTGAGGCTAGTTTTAGTCGTTTGACGCCAGGGAATCGTAAGCGGACTCTTTGAGAATTGTATCTAGCGAAGCTCCCTAGGGCACTGTGACTAATATGTAGAGAATAAGCGGAGGATCAAGTCGTGTGTAGAGTGAGATTTAATGATTTCTGTACACCTGAGGGCTTTAAAGTACCTAATGTCCGAAAAAGCATGCTGGATAAGTCCCTAGAGTATTTAACTTGAGGGGAGATATTCAAGGACGAGAGGACAGAGAGAATCCTCTTGTTTAAATCCTTATTTCCGACGTCATTGCATGTAATAGTATTAATAATAATTCGTCTTTATTACATCAGAAAATCTACATTGCGTTAATTAAGTGAGGAATAAAGAAAATAGACTTAAGTTGGAGGGTCGATAGACAAATGTGGGACAGGAGACAAACAGACAAGGAAAGTTAGGGAAAGTGGGCAAGAATCAAGGAACGAGAGACGCGTTCAAAAGCGGAGACAGAAGACAGAGAACGAATTGCGAAGGGGAGGGAATTATAGTGAACCTTAATCGAGGCAATCGTGGCCTCATAGAGATCGACTAGTTTTACCCCTTGAATGATATCAGTGCTAGTGAACCAGTACTCTATGAGGCCACGTATCCTAGGATAGTCATTTCACTGAGGACATGTTTCTAGACATCAAACATTCGTGAATCTAGCTCCAGTTTCTGAGGGATGTTTGTCGAAATATTGCTCAATTGGTTTTGTATTATTTTACTTGAAGGGCAAGGGGAAAAACGAGGAATGTCCACTTTTCGTCATTTTGCGATTTATAGCATAGTTTGTTGGTGGAAACTGGGACTACAGAACTGTCGAACCAAAAAGGGTTACAAAGTTCAAATGCCCCTGTAAGATGACGTTAAAGTTTTGGTATACTGGATAAAAACAGGAAGTGTCCACTCTGCACTGGGACAAAACACGGAATGTATCCACTCTTTGCTTAAGCTTCTGCCGTCAAGGTAAAATAAGAAATTATGATAAGGGAATGCCCATTCCCCAGAGAGATGCCGTGCTTCATTCACCATATTCAGGAAATGCGAATATTGCGTGATATTTTTTTATCGAACCATCTACATATAATGGCTCTTGCTCGAGTATTCTCATCAGCATTAAAAAAAAAGGACGAAACAGTAATAGAAAAAAAGGAGAATTCGAACTCCTGTCTATTTCAAAAGCAAAATAAGAAGGCTTCATGGTCTTAAAAAAAATTTACAATCCTAAGGCTCAGCTACTTTATGAGACTTGTCTCATGCATAACAAATAAGTGAGAAATAAAAGAACTAACAATTAATAAAATGAGTGACTCTCCCTGTTTGGATAATAACAGAACTGGAAATTTCGTATTTTCTTTCAGTATGCTGTCCAGTACAAGTTTAAAAAAAATATGAAACTAATGTAAAACAATTATTATTTTATTGTTTATTTTGTTCTGATGCTTAATTAGGGTATAAGCTTCGCGTTATGAAGAATGCAGATAAATTCCTTGAAACTTGTTTCTTTACTGGTTGGCTAAAGTATTAAAACTTAATTTACTCGATGAAGCCGTTTTGTGACAGTCCATGTTTCCCCCCTTACCCTTCACTTACATATATGCACCGTTCGTCGCCGACCATCGAAGAAACTGGTGCAATGGGCGATGATCTGTATTTAGCTAGACAGATAGTATGAATCCACCTGTACGCAGATAATGGACCGCGATCACGGCGAAATGAACGCGTTAAAAAACAAATTCGGGGTGAATTCTGGCGCGCAATCAACCGAGGGTGCGTGTCCAGGGGAAAAAGCGGCCCAGTCGATCGTAAGCCCCCCCCCCCCCCGATGCGTCATGATTTCCGGAATTATACGGACGCTCGTTTAAAACCAACGCGATTAACGCGAATCAACTTATTAGCGCTCGATATTCGCAAATCAGAATTACGATTGGCTGTCTCTTTTTTTCACAGAGATGAACCCCACACGCATCCGGCTACAAATCGCGCAACGAAAATCCCCTGAATTTTTCCGCGTTCGATCTCTGTTTCTGAGGTATCGTTCCATCGATCTTTAATGGGGGAGTATTATCGAAAGGGTGTGTCTGTGGGGGCGGTGATAAGCGAGACAGTGTTTTTTAAGTTTGAAACTACCTCGCGAAATCAATGGCATCATGACTTTCGACAATGGAACCTAATAAGCATTGGTCGGTGCATTCATAATTTCAGAGACATCCAGTTTTCTATTTTGTGAAATAAGTTTTTTACGCCAGAAATATGAATATAGAAAATTTTCCAGCAAAATTTCTAGCATTGCGTGTTTCACGTTTAATGTATTATTATTCATGGTACCTATGCATTAATTACACACAAGAAATTAAGTCACTAGCCGGATACTACTGCATACCCCTACGAGTCACAATATTTAAAAAAAAAAAATCATGGAAAATTAAACAGTACTCCGAAATGCGGCTTCTATCGCATCTTCTATAAAATACAGTGCAATAGCTTACACTAGTCCCTGATACACAATTCAATTTATTATTCAATCTCAATCACGCGTGCCTTACAAGTCCTTCGATTCCAATATTTCAGACACGAGACACTATTTAAAAAGAAACATTGACACCACACCTTACATTCAGTTGTTCACAGGAAATCACCATTTTAATTGAAGCACACCCTATGAAACACATTCTGTTAAATATTCCTGACATTTATACTGTTTTTTTTCCCAGAACGTAGACCACGGTCCTCAGATCCGTCTAGTATCTAAAAATGATTCTACAAGCCGTGTTTTTTCACGTCCACGTATTTGTCGGTGTCGTAGATCGTAACCAAGGAGGGCGTTTATTTTCACGTTTTTCCATAGGCAGCAGGTAAATGTTTTCGACATAATTCGACAGCCAGAGGAATGTAACTGTTATCGCGCCCAAGTCAATACCGATTTCGGACAAAACACAGGTGGATACGTGCTATATAAATGTAGTGGCACGCACGAGATGGTACACAGAGCGGCGGGCAGAACGCCGAAGCGATTTATTAAATACTGTACCAGTGAGTATTGTTATGACGCGGGTGTGCAAATATTATTTTGCATGTACAGCAATCGATGTTATCCGGATACGCCGCTGTATGCCCGTCTCCTTTCGCGGCTACCATCGAGATTTTATTGTATCGACTTCGGCGAACCGTACAAAGATCCGTAGGGTGGCGAAAAATGTTAAAATGTGCGACAACCGCGAGAAGAAACGGCGGGCAACAAAAAGATTTACGTTTAGGGTGTTCTTTGAGAAAGTGATTGCTAAAATGCGCGCGGTACTTTACTAGAATGAATATTCGTTTGGTAATTGCCTCTCCATTACTATTATGATGATACACAAGGTGATTTCGGAAAGGGATTCAGGAATTGTAGGGTGGATAATATTCACTAAGCTGACAAGGGAACATCCCGAAACCGGAATTTCAAGAAATTCTGAAACCTTGTGAATATGTAGGGGATTTCCTCGTGATTAAAACGAAATTTTTGTTTGCTTGACCCCTTAAATTCCGACTATTTTCCGATTTTCGGTTATAACTCACGAACTGTAAGAACTGTAAGTTACCAAATGATAGTCCTAATTAAAAGAAGTAACTTATGTCTTGAAACTTTTTTTTTCAAATAATAGCCAAATTTCCAGGGGTTAATTCCAACCGCTTAGAGTGAATTTGGGCAGCAAACTAAAATTGCGTTGTAATCAGGAGGAAATCCTCTACATATTCACAAGGTTTCAGAATTTTTTGAATTTACGGGTTCCGGATCTTTCCTTGTGAGTTAAAATAGTAAACTCAGTAAGAGATAGAAGTGATTTTCGATGCTTCGCATGCTTCTATTAATTTCATAGTGACAATAAATGATTATCTCGCTACACTTTCAGTTTAATATTTGTAGAACAAAGTCTATATGCCCTTCGCCGATTTCTATACACATTTCACATGTAGGTATTAGAAACAACTTAGCAACCTCTTTCAGAAAATTTTGGTCTGGCTTTAAGAGGCATATTCTACTTACCAAGCCGAACTTTCAGTATGTATATACTGTATCTATTAATGTAGTAAAATGTTCTCTCATTTTCATTCTATTAACTTTATTTGCAGCAAATATTAATAGAAACAGACAAATGATTGGCTTTACCAAACCGGAAAATCACTTCTAAGTCTGACAGGGTTAATTGTTCTTTTAATTAACTTAGTAAATGAGTAAGGGGACAAACATGGAATATCCATTTCCCGTGTTTTTGTAATTTATAGCGTATTTTCTTGGTGGCAACGGGGCTACAGAACTGTCGAATCACAAAGGGTTATAAAGTTCGAATACCCCCGCAAGATAACGTTAAAGATTTGATACTCTGGTTAAGAACAGGAAATGTCCACTCCGCACTGGAACAAGACACGGAATATCCCCACTCTTTGCTTAAGCATAAGCTTGTGTCGTCAGGGTAAAACAAGAAATTATTTAAGAAGAAAATTCCATTCATTGATCCTTGTTTCTTTACTGATGGACTAACGTATCAATACTGTTTCCCCCTTACCCTTCAAATACAATCTACCTCAACATCTTAAACCCTTCCTCAGAACCACCCTGTGCATCATCGAAGCCAATGATTTCAAACTTCAGCTAGTAGTGCACCTCAATGACTCACCAGGCATCCATCCACTACTGAACTCTCATTCCAATCATATTTCCAACTCATTACCTTCAACTTTAAATCCTTTCAACGTGCTAGCTGCCCCAGAAATTCATTCGAACTCGACTCTTCGCCAAACCGATTTCCATAGCAGATTGGACAAAACCTTCACAGCGTTCACATACAGAGCCGCGAGCAACTGACGTTCATTAAACTGGCCAAGCCGTTGCTCGCAAGGTGTTTCGAAGTGCCACAATGTTTTTCCTATAATTGATACACGACTCACCGATGAGCTGTCCCTCGGACGGCCCGTAGAAATTATCCTGTCCGTCCGGTAATCGCGTTGACAAGAACGACGGCGGTGTCGAGGGCAGTGGGGTCCACTGCTAATGAACCCACGAGGGAGGTGCGGCAGGAGTCGCCGCGTTGGTGCTCACGTAAACTCCTGCGGGTGCGTTTCCAGCCGTCGTGCCGACGATGTTGTTCTGGGAGATGGCACCGTTCTGGCCGATGTTGCCGTCGCTCACTTGATTCGCTGCCGTGCCCATCACGCTCTGCTGGAAGTTGAAGTCCAACGTCCCGTCCATCGACAGCTCGTGCTTGATCACCTAAAATCAGGTTTATCATTTGCTGGATCTATACGCCTCCCGGGCCACCATGTCTGCGTACATCCGAGGAACTACTTAACACTTATCTGAAAGATTACTTCTGACAGAAGCCAGAAATTTTCTACAGTACGCTCTTTGCAGAAAACACTGTCGATTATAAATCTTCAGCACAATTTATGCAACACTCGTCACAAGCAATTTTCGTTAAAATTATCATACATTTACATAAATGGATCTAATTACAAATTGCGGCTGAACTAAAATTTGCTGTGCTCTGCGTATTTTCATGATCACTTTTTTATAAGCATGACAGAACAGGCAGGCAGTGTCTCTGTACTAAAGTGCGTGACTCGATTTCAGAATTTGAATAGTGAGCTGTGTATATAAATATTCAGAGAATAAAGAGTTAAAACACTCGGTTTGGCCAATGAGGCGTAGACGTCGTTAACGAAACTTACTTCTTCCACGTTACAGTCAAATCCACCGTGCAACGACTCGATGTTGATGTTTAGATCGTCGAGTATCGTGGAATTGTTGAGGGCACCCATCAACTGCCCCATCATCGTGCTTGGCGTGGGTCCACAAGGTGTGGGTGTTTGAGGTGGGCTAGATCCCATTGCTCCACTTTGTGATTGTTGTTGCTGCTGTTGTTGCTGCTGTTGTTGTTGCTGCTGTTGCTGCTGCTGCTGTTGTTGCCGTTGTTGTTGCTGCTGCTGTTGACACTGTTGCGTCTGTATCATGTACTGAAGGGTTTGCTGTTGACTGTTTCCTAGTGTCGTTGGACTCGGTTCGCTCTGCTGGTAGGACGGTGACATCCCCGCCACTGGACTCAAATTCTGACATTTTTCAAGAGAAAAGGAAACGTTAAGTTGTAACGTTGGAATACGATGCACTTTCACGCGAGACACATTTATGGCTGGCGATTGGTATTTCAAACACAGCGACTGGCAAGATCCTTCGCATAAATTAAGGAGGGTAACTAATTGTGAAAGTTACTATCGTGCTTTCGTTACTAGATGACAAGACTGACACTACTTTATCCATGATTTTTATACGAAATGATACATAATGTAGTTGAAAGTGGCAGTATTTCGTGAGCAAATTTGTGAGTGACTGTATACCTACAATATTTCTAGTTTCTTCTATATTTTCTAAATCAGTATTTTTTAAAAGAGAATTTATGTGAAATATCAGTCACGAGCCACAAAAGTGTCTGGTTTCTAAAGATCCTGAGAACACTTGAAGGTGCAATCGAGTTTATCGACTGGTTGCTTTAGCATTTTTATTAAAAATGGATATATGTACAGAGGCAGAAGGATAAGTTAGAGCGAGATGTATTTTACAGTGTCATTTCATAATAGAAATTCTTATCATGCTCAATGCTTAGTAGAGGTCGAAATTAAACAGATCAACGTTCTCGATCATTTATATTTCCTGTTACGTCTTCTTAACCGTCAATAAAAATACTTTCTTAAAGGTTTTCAATAATTATAATCGCACAGTCCCGGTAATAGGGGTCGTTTACATTAATTGAAATGAATTTGTCTGGGCGTAGAAGATGTGTAGAGTATCTGTGGCATTCGCTACTTAGTTAATAAATATAAAATTTCTTGTTAACAAATTCATAGTTGCGTCGAATAGCTCTAAGGTTAATGTACAGAAATAAATGCGCTGCAATGAACTCGATTACCGTTCCACAGAAGAACATCACCGATTTTTGGAATTAGGAGTAATTTCCAGGCGCATTTATTTCTTTCGAACAACAATCACAGGAGCGTAATTATACAAGCTGGTTATCATATTCAAATTACTCGTAACACTTTTTTCCAATTAAAACAATTCTACTAGCTTGCGAGTTACAACAAAAAATAACCCAGCTATTATGTAACTGTACGCTCCGCTGTTCCGAATCAACCATTCACTGGCGTTTCTCAAACCAGAGAAAGACAGTCTTACGTAATGAAACACGACGCCCAATCGTGCTCCAGCTCCCTTTGCGCATAAAATAGTCACTACAACAGAGTCAAACGGCTCATTTGAAGTAGCAATACCTATCACTGGGAATAATTTTACTAATCTCCCGCCCAAACATTTGAAAAACATTCTCGAAACATTCACGAACCCTGAAAACACCAAAGGATCTCGAAAATAAGAAAATCCACATTGGCCATCCAAAGAAGGTTTAAACGCATCTTTTTTACACCGTGTAACAAACTTAATACCCTCCCATCTATAATACATAAATTTGAAGACACAATCCTTTCTAACAGAACTGCCTTATTTCTCTTATCGTTCAGTTTAAACTTTCTTTTCGCCGCTACTGTACCATCCCCCTTTTGCGAGCCGCGCGTAATTCTGGGCGCACGGCGGGGCTCGCGAAACAATCGGCGAAAAACCCTTAAACTGGGATAATCCAACCGTCTACCCTTTCGGAAGGCCGTGGCCAGGTAAAAGTCGCCGTGCACTTTGCTCCCTTTCAGTGGCGGAATGCTGCACGCGGCTCGCCCCTTTGTCCACTCACCATTTGACAGCCGCACGGCTGCAGCCCGTGAATCGGGCATCTTTGCTGATTCGCAGATTGTGGCGTCGGCTGCAAAGCAAAGGACGACGATCCCGTGGAAAGGCTATTGCTCCTCTGATATTGGGTCTCGTAATAAGAAGGTGGCGGGCCGGTCTGTTGCTGATGGCTCGGGGGTGACGTCTGATACATTTGATAGGATTCCAGTTTCATCGTTTCCGCGAGGCTACCGGCTACTTTTTCATTCGTCGGGCAAAAAGAGAAAGAAGAATCGTATATTAATCGTCGCCCTGACACTCCTGGTTATGCCTGTTTCATGCTGGACAGCGTTTCGAGGACCTTGCTCTGTAGCGGACGTCGCTGTTCCCTGGCTACGGAACAACGTCCTCTACCGGTTCCCGATTGGAACTGTCGAAAGACGGAGCTCTGGCTGAGGAAAGATACTATTCGGGTTTTACAGTGACTGAGAGACACTGGTGGACGTACGGCGACGTTTCGTTTCGCGGCTCCGTCGTTCGAAGTCTTGATCGTGCTGCGCGCGTATCAAGATGCCGATGCCGTGCGGTAGAGAATAGCGATGTAGACAAAATGGAAGAATATTTAAGCCGATACTCGGCGAACCTTGCTGAGACAGAGAGAAATATTAAAATCATAGTGCGTACCTAATTGTTCTGGGCTATAAGAGGGCGTGTAGGTTGGTGTCCATTCCGGTTTCCCAGGGATTGCCGGGATTGGACTTAATCGACCACAGGATGAGGCATTGCTCGAAGCTCGGGGACTCGAATAAAAAACAAAAACAAGAAGATATTTCAAATGTATTTCAAGTGCGCATTAAAGTACAAACTATTCAAGAGGCTAGGAGCTGCAGCAATATCTTAAATGGTGGAGTGCAGTTTCTGCGAAACTGTTTGTTAAACGCAAGCAAGAGCAGTGCATCATGTATGCGATTAGTATGAAAGCGTTCGTGGGTCTTTAGTACCTTTTGTTGTTAACAAATGACGAGAATTTTATAACGTGATAAATTAATCGCTAGCAATGTGCAATGCTCTTAACGAATGCACATTTAGTCGATGTCGACAGTATATTCTGTTGAGCTTGTTGCGTTAAGACTCCAACACTGAAATTACAGTATACAAGATGAAACTCTGCTAATGATCCAATTAAATTAGTTTCTATGCGACCAAAGTAATAATTTTAACCGATGCAGGTGTTAATGAACGCGTTCCATTTGGTACACGATTTCGATGCAAGTCAGACGCTGAAGAAACGAGTGGCATGAGTCCTTCAGTTTGGTTTAAAAGGGTAGTGGACTATTAGATACGTAAAATCGTTAGTTTCTTTGACGCTAAATTACTTTGATAGCAAATAATCGGTACAATCGTGCTTTTCACGATCTATTGTGGGCACGTTTGCGAGTAATTACCAAAATTATTTATTAATCGTTGAAGATAGCCCTGTAAAGCGCGCCGCGGCAGGTGGTGACATCGATTCAGGTGAGCCAATCATTTGGCGATGAATTTGAACAAAAATTGTGGAATGTTACATACGAATCAAATTTTTCCCCACATTTTTACGAAAAAAAATCGTGTTTAATCAGTTATAAAATGTTTTATAAACATATCTAATGTTAATGCGGGAATTCCACCCTGTAGGGGAAGGAATTCTACGCATCCAGTAAAAATTTCAAGTGAAAATATTCATAGGTTCAAGAGTTATGATGTACACCGTGTCTGAAAATGGTGTTTCGAGAAAAACGGTTTCAAAGTTAGGTTCCCTATGCCAATACCGCTCTGCGAGGCCGTTACTCGACAGTGCACTCAATTACGTTCACTGTTATGACTTCTACAATTATTTGAAATTCTTCATGAAATTTTGTTTAAAATGTTCATAAAAGTTCATAACTTTCAGAATCAGTAAAAAAATCGATTTTTTGAAGCAGAAATAAGTCCACTACTCCCTTAAGTCAGTTTTGACGTCAAAAAAGAAATTGGTGCAAGTATCATTATATGAGCAACGTAGCCATACATTATATTCGAAAAGAATGTTTATACATGTTGTATACATGTTTAAACCATTTAAATAATAATAGTGTATTAAATATTTTTCTTACTGGCAAAATCAGTATAAAACATGTCTATCAGTTTATTACAATATATGTACAGCTTCTATCAAAATCGCGTCCCAAACTGAGTATTAATGAAAAAATTTCATTTTGAAAAATTCTACACAAGATGAAATAAAAACAAAATCCCGCCCCCATTGGCAAGCAGCAAAATAGAATGGAATCTTAGATAATTTGTTATAAAGTTGGCACGAATGTTATGGCGCATTTGGTTATAACATTAACCACTCGGCTAGGAATAACATCCGTAACGGCAGACATCTTTTCTTCGTTTCTGAAATTTTTTAGTGTAATTACGTTGAGTTCAGTACTCACAGTTAGGCAACCCCGGAAATTCAGAAAATTATGTAAATTTGTGCGCAAATAGAGTAGTTCATCCGTAACCCAAACCTTTTTTGCTGGTGCCATACTGCGGTTTTGGGTGGTGTGAAATCATCCCTTGAAGAAAATGCAGAATTTCATTTTTCCTAGAATATTTCAAGAACGGCGAAAAGAAATTTAAACAAAAATTGCATGCTTTTTTATATCTACAAAACTGCGTAAAAATCCATACTTTTCAAGTTACCCCACTGAACAATCTTTAATCCAAGAATTATTGTCACACAGATTTGTAGATATAAAAAAAGATTCCACTTTTGTTCAAACTTTTTTTCGATATCTTTCCCCGTTCTCGAGATATTCCACGAAGAAGACAATTCCGCCTTTTGCACAAGGGGTGACTTCACCCCCTAAAACCGCATTATGGCACCAACAGAAAATAGCTTTGTGTTACGGATGAACCACTCTACTTGCACACAAAGTTGCAGAAATTTCTGAATTTCCGAGTTGCCTAACTCCCTCGTCAGCATTCACAGCTAATTGTTTCATAAGAGATCACCACTTCCCCATTTGTACCACAATCTCGACCGCCCCCTGTCCACAAAAACAGAGAGAGAGAGAGAGAGAGAGAGACCACGAAATAAAGAACATTAATCTGAAAAGTGGTTGTTCCCGATTATTCTGAACCCCATATGCCCCCCACTCTCTTCATCCCACTGTCCAATAGACTAACACAGAGCTTGCAACATATGAACACCTTGCATTCCACCATATTGCTGCCCAGCCATCGTTTCAAAGTGAAGAACCAATGCTCCCGCGTGATCTGTCCAGAACAGGTACCGAACCAGACGCGCCTGGCCAGTCGAGCATTAAATTCCCAGCCGAGTAGTTAAGAACGAAGCAGCCACAGAATTAAAACATACAACTTCCGATCGCGAGCAGCTAGAACGAGGATAACTAGAAGCTCGATTCGATCAGCAGGCAGCACGTCGAAGCAGAGACATACCGGAAGTCAGGGGAAAGCTGGAAACCGCTTCCAGGTTGGAGGGGGCTGTCGGGGAAGAGGTCGAGCCCCTCGTTGACGCTGTTACTCGGGCTGGGCGTCGCGTCAGCCTGTATACCGCCGTTCCTTAGCGACTCGATCTTCTTCTTGACACGGCCGCGCCGTTTGTCGTATTTGCCGGGCTCCATGGTTATTGCTCTGTGTGAAAACGACAAAATTCGTGGCCAGCGTGCACACCACCGGTGCATAAGCGAGTCTCTCACTGCGTACACACTACGTACCTGCGTACTTACCGTCTACGCGACGATTTGCCAGGCTTCGCATCGCGATTGATCATCCACCAGGAGCTCTTACCGGTACCTTCGTTCTGCACCCGCATGAATCTACTGTGCAACGACAGGTTGTGCCTTATGGAGTTCTGTGAACAGAAGGGGGATGTCGGTTAGCTTGACCTCGGAATAACTGCGGAGTAGGTTGGTCGTGTCCGGGTTGAAGTAATCGTCAAGTGTTTGGTCATTTTTATGGTTTTCAGGCGCACCCCGTTAGCGAGGGGAAAGGCGGGATTAGAATTACGGAGAATGAATAAGTGTTGGGTAGTAGGATAGTAAATTCAATGCCTAAGGAGACTACCTACTTTGTTTTGTGAAATTAACACCGAACCATTCTCGACTTTTAAAATAAATATACAGTATTTATTCGTTGAGAGTTCGGTTTGGCCTACACGTTAAGAGATCGGGGCTATCCCCACCACTTCTGGTTCACTCCTGTCCTGCGAAGGCGAGGGCGAGTTAGTGCGGAATAATGTCCACAACGTAAGCCCGCCGGCAGCCCCGTTCGTCGGGCTTATAACGAGTGCCTACTGTACCCCGTCCTTTGTGCGCGCGACGGGCATGAGCGTTTAGACTCGCTCTTCTTCCATCTCGCTCTCACCTTCGGCAAGAAAGAAGCGAGAAACGATTGTTCGGAATAGTGCCCTCTCTACATTAAATGCTCACCGCCGGTCCCGAGTCGCGAGCTATTAGCGAAGAACTACTGTATTATTCCGAGGACACTTACTAGAATCCAGAGACTTATTTTATTTTCTCTATAGCCTTGTCTAAAGCCGACAACTATTTGCACTTTCCTTAGTGAAATTAATTGACTCTTTCAGTCCGGGGAATTTCGAAACAAAAATTCATTTTTTATCACCGATTTAAACAGAGCGTATATATGCGTCGCCCGGATTCAATCAAAACATACAAAACATATTATCCCAGATTCCAAAGGTTAATGATTTTCAAAAGTGAGCAACTACAAACGTTTCACCTTGAATTCAACGACAGCGGTGCTGTTATCAATTAAACATGCCAATAACAGAAGCCAACTTGGCGTAGATACCCAGCCAAAATTAATTATTACACCGCGTATTCTATTTCTATGCAACTATTCCTGCAACTTCATCATTTCAATTTCTCTTACATTTATGCCCCTCGACACAAGTACGTCTGTCCCACCCTCTCTCCCCCTTTCGCGTCGCCGCGCCGATATCGACATTACGATTCCAGTTTCTTTTACAATCTTACATTCGCCCGTAACGCCACCGCCTGAAATCTACACAGGGCGATTGCATTGTCAGAGTCGTTTTATACCATGTACAAAATCGATTCGAAGAGTGAGTCATGAGGGCCGCGTTTTATCGTGCCCCTTTACACAGAGACGTTCCCGCTGGCTTGTTCATTAGGCAAATTGAATCGGCTACGGGCGCTTGGTCCTTCCTCCCAAAAATTTCGGAAAGCTTCTACCCTAATATGAAAGTACCCGTCGAGAAGCGATAACAATTTTCTTTCGTCTTCGTCCCAAAGCACTATATCCGCGCGTACGCGCGAGTGTGGGGGGGCTTTTAAGTAAAGAGCGCGCGATACCGCGGCAAATAAAAATTACTTTTTTTTCCAAAATTGATGCTCCGCGCGGCTCCGGATGGCATTTCCAACGAGCGTACGTGCCCCTGGGGAACTTTCCAAAATTACAAAGATCCGCTTCCATTACTATCGTTCCTCGCGCAAAGTGGCAGATTTTATTTTGCCGCTCGAGATGTGTTCTTCCAAGCGGAGTCCCGACACATCTCCAGTGGATTCGAAACGTCGCTGATAGCGACCTGAATTGTAATTCTGACATGTATGTCAACGTTTCTTTGTGACAGTGTTTACTTAATAATAATTGAGTATTTGCTGTATCTTTAATCCTTTATTCTAAATATCGGACTGCATGTGTTGGGTAGGTATTATCAATATGGTTTCCTGAAGATGATAAGGAATTTTAGGTCAGAAGGTCAGAGTTTGATATAGAAGATTATTTTTAAGGGTGCGCGAATAGAATGGACCATAAGACAGCAAAATTGATGGTGATTATAAATGAATTACATGCTCACTTTTACCACTGCCCATAGTGCATACACCTTTTTACGTTACTCAATGGCGCAAAAAGAGGACGAGATAAAGTGTACCGTTTATATAACTGTACAAACAGTTTCTGAAGCGAATTCATGATTTATCGAGATCAATTCGTGACTTAGCAAGAAACGGCGCATATCGTGAATATATTAGTCGGATTAGTAAAATAAAATCAGCCAATTGATTGCATCCACGCGACATTTGCTATCGTACAAATTCTACATCGAAGGGACCAACAAGCTTCTCCAAATAAACCTTTCAACCTTCGAAAATCAATATCACTGCCCACAAATCAAAGCTGGGAAAATCAAGATCGATCGTTTCCAAATAATGGTACTGAAATCACCTATTTAATTCCTCCACCAAAAACTAGTATCATTAGATTCACTGGCAAGAATATCTGCCGTGTTAATTAGAAAGGGTATATCCGCAATTTTCTCTTAAATTGAGTTATTGCTGCCCTGTAGCACAAAAATAGTTTATTTACATGCATATTAAATATGAGAGCCATATCTACATTGAAACTGAAGATATAACAGTTTATATTTCGGGCGTATATGAAATCAATGCCCGATTTTGGGCGTAGGTGTCTACCAATGTCTCCTTTAGAGTTTATGAAGTATTTTACGGTTTCGTCACAAATATTTAGATACCTTTTTATCCAGATTAAATATTTAACCTGATCCGGTTTATATGAAATACCGATAGTATAACACATAATAGTAAAAATTATTTAACTGACAAGGGAACATCCCCCACTCGGAAATTCAAAAAAAAAATGAAACTTTGGGGATACGTAGAGTTTATACATATAGGTATATATTACGCAATTCTTTTTTGCTGTCCGAATTCACTCTAAGGGGGTGAAATTGGCCCCTGAAAATCCAACTATTTTCCGTTTTGGTGTAATAACTCGCGAACTGTGAGAGATAGAAAAAAAGTTTCCAAGCAAAAGTTACTTCTTTTAATTAGGACTATGATTTGGTAAACGTGATACGCGAGTTATAACACAGAATCGGAAAATAGCCGGATTTTCAAGGGTCAATTTCATCCACTTCGAGTGAATTTCGACAGCAGAAAAAATTGCACGATACATATCTATATGTCTTCTACATATTCCCGAAGTTTCATAATTTCTTGAATTTCCAGATTTGGGTATCTTCCCTTGTCCGACTCATCTTTTGACCAGATACGATCTTTCGAACTAACATGGCAGATATACCTTCCCATCTAACGGTGTACCGACAATCTGTGAGCCGAGATTTAAGCATATTCACGACGAATGTGTCTGCAAGGAGCGCAGCTCGTTAATTTTAACGTGCCATTTTCTTCCCCCCGTTTACTGCGGCCACTGTTCTTAAAACTTGACCGATCGCCCCGCCATTTTCCACGGTGTACACGGAACTACCAGCCGTCATCGGGGGAAGCTGAAGTATTTATCGGCAAGACGCTGTCGCGAGTATTGACGAGGATGCTTTTACGATCGACTTGCATCGCCGATTCCCTTTCGCCTTTTCCTCCGCGACAGACTCGCAAGGTTCGCGATGGCGAATCCAGCTATTCGAGTCATTCAGTCGCGGGGTATAGTAGGACTTTACAGCCCTGTCATTTCCCCGCCTTTATCGACGGTACACTACCAAGATGAAGACATTTTTGGCGCCGCTATTCTGATTTTTAAATCGACTCCCCCGGTCGTTCGTGTTCCGACGGGACGCGACAAGAAGGAAGAACGAAAAGAGAAGGTGGCGCGCTTGAGCTTGCAACGAATCTTTCGCACTTTTTCATTAAAATTGTTTAAAAGTCCGTTACAAACACGTTATTAGCATTTTAGAATTTTCAGATGTATTCGGTGTTCTGTTGCATTTATTCCGGGCATATCAGAGTTGGGCATTAACTAAATAAAATAATATTTATATAAGGATCAAATAAAAGTTACTTTAACTTTAGTTTATTCGACGAATAAAGTTCACTTTTTTATTCGTTGAGAATTTAGTCGACGAACAAAGTTAATTTTTTTATTCGACAAGAATTTATTCGACGAATGGAGTTAATTTTTTTATTCGTCGTGAGTTTCAACTTCAGCGTTGAATAAATTTTTCAACTTCAACTGTAACTGTAAGTTTAACTTTATTCGACGGTGTATTCAGCGTCGAATAATTTTCTGGCGAGCATTCGAGCTGCCGAGGCATCTCTGGGGCATATTAATGTGATTTCATAGTTTCTGTTATAATTCTGACTAGTGGTGTATTTAAAATTTTTGTGAATATTATTCATTTTACGAAAATATCAGTTTATTGAGTTTTAAATTTTTTGTCTGTTGAAGAAGTTACTAGGGAATGATTGTACAATTTCAGTTTTGATAAATTTGCTATGTAAGAAGTACTTGAAGCGTTACAATGTAAATTTGTGGGTATATTTCAAAAGTCCAAAGTGCTCCGGAAACAATACTTAGGTTTGCGAAATTTTAAACGCTCGCTGTTCAATCTATCAGAATCTTGTGCAAGCATGTGATTGGGATCTAAAAACTTATGTGACGGTCTTAAACTGCAAGATACTTACTTTTTTCTTGCTATGCATTCTTAATATGTTATAATATCATAAATTACGCAAGTCCAGGTTTCATAACACTTTTCGAACCTGCCATCACGTTTTCGAATTTCCCTCAGCATTTTATACCTCCCCGTAACACTGAGTTTCCAATCTGAACGTCAGTCTTTCCATCGAATAATATTTAACAAGTTTGGATGTCAAAAGACTTCGAAAAGGGTGATGAAAAAATGGAGACCCGGATAAATGGACGCAGTAACAAACAAGAGAAATAAAAGGATACGCGGAATCCAAGCGGACTGTTACTTTGATCAGTACAACGAACGAGAAGTGTAGTTAAAACCAGCCGGTATATGACGATCGGCAGACTTCGTTACTTTTACTAAAATACAGAAACAGTGGCTTACGTACACACATGTACACGTAAAAAATGTGTAGCAGATCGCAAAGACCGCAGAATCGAAACTAATATCGAAGCTCGCCGTTAGAGTTTATGAAGGAACTGATAATGAGAGTATATTCAAGTGATCGATATTAAATTTTCAAGCCTGTGGGTATGTGCTCCGCTGTAAACAAGAACTGTGGATCTGTGGATTTTCATAATGTAACAGATTCACGTATGCCATCATTTTCCTGCACGTTTATTTAATTAGTAGTTCAATCAGAATCCACTCGAAACGGCGTTAATCCTTTATGGCGTCAAAGATTGAAATGTCACATTCATACTGGCCTGATAAAAATCGAAACGTCAAGCAAGGGAGGCTTCGAATCGTCGTAAAATGCAATTCGAAGAGGCGCGTTATTCAACGGCTTGAAAGTTAAAACCATGAGTCATTCGGTCGACTAGAAACAATTCGAGAAGGAAGGTCAAGAAGCTCGATCCACTCATCAATCATGTAGAAATTCAAATCGGAAAAAAAATCACGACTCGGAATGATTAATTATTGATCATCCGAGGAACAGTAAGTCTAAGCCTCGAATAATAATTAATCACTCAGAGGATGGGGAAAGATGGAAGTATTTTCTAATCGTGGTGGACTGCTCGCATATATTTCCTCCGACTTCTGTAAACGCTTCTGTGTTTCGAAATTCTGTAATCTCTGACAAGTAACCGCATCGACGCGTCACTTTCGTCGAGCAGTTTAAAAAATCCACAGTTAATTACATTCAAGAATGCATTCAACAGTCAGATCATATAAAATCTCACTGTCATCTCGAACAAGTAGGAACATGTCCCGCCATATTCTTCCAAATCCTCCTCAAAATTCCCTTCGCCTACAATTTTATTATTCCTTAACATCCCATAATATTATTGGAAAAACACGATGCAACACATCGTTTTTGCATAAACTCCCAGCCATAAGCTCCCTACATTTGCTTATTTTACGAAAACTAAATATTGGAACATAGATTCAGGTTTTAGAAGTGACTTAATTATTGTATTTTATTGTATTTACTTATTAATAGTAACCAATTAACAGAATTAAAGGACAATAATGAAACACAAATCTTATCATAATCACCCAACCTTTCGCCAATCGAGCAGTTAGAATAAAAGAATAATAAGAAAAGCATGCCCAAAATCAAAGCAAGAATTATGGAAACGTTTAAAAGAAGATTGAAAAGAAATTGATAAATCAAAGAGATACTCGCCCATTCGGCACATAATTATTTGTAATCGGTGATGTAATCAAGTCGTTATTAATATCATTATTTAATAATAAACTAATGTTTAAGCGATCGTATCCAAGCGAGAAGCATACATTGCTAAGAAGAAACTATAAAACTACCCACTAACTTTTTTCACAATATTCGCAACATTCAATTGGAAGCGCACATTCCCTACAGCGTGAACAATTAATATACATCAACTTTATACCACAATGTAGGTCGCCCTCCTACCAACTTTACTAAGTGTCCGGTGATTTATGGGCGGGAGTGTACATGCCAACAGACCCCTACAGAGTCGCGCGTTCAAAGTCAACCTCTTCCAGCGAAATCCCAAGGCGCATCACTCCCGGAGTGCCCTTGCCGGCTCAAAGCTGCACGCGCGGATCCGGGCGCATGAAAAGCGGGAGAAATTTCAGGGAGGCCCGACAGTTGCACGTCCGGGGGGAAGGTTCGCGAGGAGGTCCGCGGACTCGGGAGGCCAATAAGACCAAGACGATCTGGTCTCGTGAAAGCGCGATCTTCTCCCGACGACGCCGAGCCGCTGACACCCAGTCCAAAGTCAATGACGTAATTTCACGGTGGACGGGTTCCCGTCGCAGATCGGGATACTTTGCCGAAGCGGGAACGATCCGTGGGGGGGAGTTCTGTCGGAGTGGCTCGTCGATCCCGACGGCGCGGGGCTCGCGACCGCCCGATAAACCCACCGGCACTTTCGTCAAAAATCGTATAAAGTCCGCAGAAAGAACCGTGGCGCGCGGGCGAGCGGAACGCGAGGAGAGCGGGCCACGGAGCCGTAGGTGGTTATCTCGCTACGGAATGGACTGTATAACGCGCAATTTATGGGGCATATACTTGTCCTGGCCGTCCTGCCGTGGAACGTCCACTATCTTCCGCGGGGCGACGCGATAAGGGACCACGAAACTCCGTCGTTCCTTGGACGAAAGTGCGAACACGGTCCGTTTAAGTACTCGCGGCGGGCGTAATCCCGAGTGGATTAATGGCGGGCCATGAAAGTAGACGCAGAATTAAGTGTGTCACTCGCCCCAAACCTCTCGACTGACAAGAGGCTAGTGGTATTAACGTTATGGATCACGATTGATTTATGGGGTTACTCCTCCTTCAAACTCCGCGGAGATGGTTTGATTTTGGCGTGGTTGGTTTTTTCTTTTCTTGTGTTTGGTAGGGGTGGGGGGGGGGGGGTTGAAGGGGCAATCTAGCGTAACTTCCCATTTTTCAACGCCATCTTCGGGAATTTATTTAACGAAAACTATAAGTTTATACTATCTGGCGTTTTGCCTGCATATTAAGGTATGTTTGAAGTAATACTCAGAATTTTTTCGAGCTCCTTCATCGCATATATAGATAGATATAGTCGGTGCTGCAAGCTTCTTCAAAGAAATTCTTTTCCGACGGACCACGGTGTGGGGACTATTATTGTCATCCAAAATGGAAAAATTACGGTTTATCTTATTTATTATCGTTATCGCTATGGTTGGAACCACAGAGGCCCCCTAACAATACAAATTTTCAGAATGACAGCATTGTGAAAAAAGAATGCTTGATTTTTGCTAAAAATCTAACTGTTTTCGTTCTGTATAAGTAATTGGTTACAAGATAGAAACTCGATGAGCTTGTAATCTTGTAATTATTTAAATCGCAAAAGTCTAATTTTGCAAAAACCAACTTAACTTTAGGACCGGCGAGCATGAGACATCAATTTAAGATATATGCCAAGTTCGAAATAATTCGGGTGATTGGTTTTTGAGATATCATGCTAACAAATTAGAAAAGCATTGTTTTGAAACACACGCGTTTAAAGTTTTAGGTACCGTCTCTTTAAATTATTATTTTTTTCAATGCTGCCTCATATATGTACAAAAATATAGGCATAAAGTTTTCAATTAATATAATTTGAGGGTTTCTCTTAAAAAACATCCCAGATACGCGCTCCTTTTCAGGCCGTCAAAGTAAGGAGACGTCTTAGTCACTTTGGAATAATTCAAGATCATAAACGAGGGGATACGATAATTCCCAAATTATTGAAACACTTATCGAAACTGATTACTTTTACAAAATCGTTTCCTCCCTTGTTAGTTTAGAACTTGTCTCAATCAAACTAACGTTTCTATCGTTATTCTATTATTACTTATCCTTGTATACAAACCGATCACTTAATTTCCCGCTGCTTGCGCAGCCAGATTGCTCGCCTTAATTATTGACTATAGCACCGTCATTCCCCTCTCAGCGCAATTCGTCAGAGGGAATTCGCAATGACAACGATCGAAGTATGCGCCCACTTGAATAGTAAACGACGATCGTCGATCTAATCTGACACGAATCTGTTAATTTTTCATTCGCGCGTGAACAGAGGCACAAGCGACCGGCAGACTCCAGCCGCGATCGATTCACCTGTCATCGAATTCATTTTTAAATCATGCCTCGTGTAAGCATCAACCGCTTCGGAAGTTCGTTGCGTGCACGCTTCATCTTTGTAATCGTGTCACATTTTACTCAATAGTCTTGAAATATTCATCGTATCGCGTTCGACAGCTCTTCGACTCTCTAACGTTTCATCGTTTTATGTTTTTTTTTGTTGCAAATCTTTATTTCCTTATCATGTACGTTGTAATATCAGCTTCGAACGAGACATTATCGATCGAACTGTTTGTAAAACATCAGAACGTATCGGCAATGACATTAATTTAACCCAATTGCGGTGTAGTAAGGATGTCAGGAAGCAGAAGCTTATTTTTATTACCACGGATGTGGTGTTTGTCTTGTCACAATACACGTTACGTTTCTGAAAGCCCTCTTGATGGGAAGGAAGTGGCTGCTAATGTGGTTTGAGAACACTCTAAAGCCTAAAGCAACTGACTCCGTGTACGTTGCGACTTTAAAGTGGGATATTTAGAGAAAAGATAAGCAGGTGTGCGTTATCATTGATACGACGGAATTAACGTATAAAATTTTCTTAGAAAATTAAATATCACTATTGGACATATTTAAAGGAGAAGGATTTTGTGGTACTTTTTTTACTAAAAAGAATCCACGCAGTTCAAATAACTGGCTGCAATATTGGTAATCTTTATTTCCTGCTGAAACTACAATTATTTACATAAAAATACAATTTTCGTAGACTACCTTAAAAAAAGTCGAGTATTATATGTAATTTAGATTAATGAGGGGTTTATATTAATATATTCCTCATATCCATGTCTTTTTAGAAGTAACAATGGTGTATGGGCTTTATTTCAACTCGAAAATTCTCAATTTCGAGAGTAATGATAATATGACAGAAAATTCGAATGTATGTATTATACAAAATGTTCCCCATATCGAATTATCTCGTACTAAAATTCATTAACGTGTATAAACCCCAAAAGCAATTATCTTTAGATGAGGGTATTATATTATACATAGCGCAGAAAACTGAGTATCAAAATGTGTAATTCTGCAGAAATCATGAAATATAGTATTCGTGAAAAAGTGGAACGTAAAGCTACTAAAAGTTACATTTCTAACACCAGACATCGGACGTAGCTTCCGTCTCGCCATTTTCGAAATAAACATTTATATCAGATATTCATTTGGTTAAGATTTAAAGTTTTCATCTTCTTCAAGAAGTAGGTATTATTAATAATTAGTAACACATGCAGCTTGACATTTACGATGTGTCAAAAATAGACACCACATCCGCCATTCGATGGATAATAATTCATACCTACATGCAGCTATTAATTCAGAATTGAATTTATATACGCAATGCGAACACTTGGCCATTAACCCTCGGTTGTCACACTGGGTCAAATTAACCCTGCGTTTTCTTAAGCAAAAAACCTTTTTGTCGAAACTCTTATTGCTTCAAATTTTTTTTATGCGTGAAGACACTTTAATTGTCAACTTTCAACGATGGTTATATATTCTACAATGTTCAAACATTATCTCAGAATTTTTTAGACTTAATTTAACAAATAGTTTTTAAATAACAACTGATGAAAGATTGACAGGGTCAAATTGACCCAGTGTGACAACGACGTTCGAAAAAGTAGCTGTGACAAACGAGGGTTAAAGACGAAAGGCTACTATTTAACTTCTTCGATTGAATTCCAGTAGCACAATGTGTATCGTTATCGGAATGTTAACAATGTTAGAACCGTGATACGTGGGCGGTTTTTAACATCCCCTTGTGACGTTCGCGTTTACGCTCCAAGGTAATTAGATAGCGGCCGGTAAGCGATCGACCAAGACTGTCAACAAGACCATCCCAGCAATCTGCACGAACATCTCGGTACACATTAATTCAATTTCATTGACGAGGTCAATTTCGTAAAAAGCATTTGCTGGGCGATCGAAGCCGGATCGATCGCGCAGCCGCCCTGTACCTGCATATACGCGTCCACACACGCGAAAACCACGCGAGTATTTACGCTCCGTAAAATCGCGAAACCATAGAACGTGATAGATGCTACTCCAGAGACGAGATTCCGCTAAGAGATTCGTCTTGCTCGCTAAAGATGAATGGACAGCTACCGAAGAAACCAACTGTCACGATTTCGTTATCCTGTTAAGCAGGGAAGACGAGTTAACTCGTCGTTCGAGTATTCCTCCACATTGGTTTAGTTTATACATCGCGGGAATTAAAATTTCTTTCGTACAAAAGGAGTGAACAATGCATTAGGTCATACATTCAATTTACCGTGGACGTTAAAACGAGCTATTACAAAGATCTTATTATATGAAAATATAAAACGTCGACCTTTTGCTTGTATTATTCTTGGTGATATGTTCTTTTAAAGAAAATGTCAGCAGGGTTCTTATTTGTTTCTTTCATCGTAAAAATCATTTTCACCTGAGGTGAAGGAGTTGGAAATTTTTAAGAGGGTGATGGAATTTGAGCTGTTGTAGTTAGTGCCGGAGAGATGCGTATAGATGGCTCAGAAAAGTCTGTTAACTGTTTGGACCAGAGTGGATTAAGTAATAACCCACTTGCTGCAATGGGTTTCCTACATAATGGGACACTCATTGCCATTAAGCCAAATTTTTCATGTTTCTCTATATAAGTATATATAAACCACCTTGGTTTATTTCTCCACCTAAAACTGGAGGAGTAACGAGAGTTTTAATGCAGATATACATAATTCATAAATCTTAATAATTCTTATCTACAGCATGGAAGTATGTTTCGTCTCAGAGTTGACTGGCTTCAGCTTCTGCTGAATAAGCAAGTGTATCTACTTATAGCTGACCAATGAAAGGTGCTAGAGCACAGTGAGCTGCATGTTTTCTGCCGAAAATTATTTAATTAACTTTCCACTAGGCACTGGACAGTTTCATATTACACTCGTTCTAAACCACTTTGTTCTTCGGGCCTCGACCGCCGACAGAGTTTTCCGACAGCACTACTAGCTGAACGATAAAATTCCAAATACCATTAACCTATCATCTAGCAATTTACAATATATCTCGTGCATACTATAAATAACAAAGTTGCCATCAGTCGAAATATTATTATCACTGTGAAAGTATAATAGATAGGGTCATAGAGTGGCAGACACGCGTAATCATTGCGGCAAGGATAAGGCAGACATTTGCTGATTTTTCGGTCGTATTTCAATACATTACAAATGAGTATGGATGAGGAAAAATGAAATTGATGAGACATTCGTGACATGAATCATCGAGACGGCAAATTTAATTTAATTCCCCGAGCGAAATCCAAAAATGATATCCGTATGATTAATTTTTACCGGCGTATGCATTGATTACTACTAATTAAATTAACAATTGCATCGATATTACACGTGGAAGGGCGAGCAACGGCAGGCCGCGCACGGTACAGTGGAATCTCAATATTTGTCTGCAAACCTTATTGGCAATTCGTTGACAGGCCTAATGAAACTTTTAATTTTAGCGTACTATGTCTTTCGCCCCAAGTTGTTTATGCTGATAATTGTATTAACCTATATTTTGCACATACTTTAAACCGCGTCAGTTTCATCGGATATAAATTGCAGCTGTCACGCACGCAGGCTTTAATATCAATTTGCGGGGCACTTTTGACAGGAAATATTTCATTTTACCAAATCCCCGTCCCTCTTCGAATGACACAGATTCTTCTATAGATGTAATAATACCACTGACATAAGTACATCGAAACAATAATTTCAGGTGTCACAGTCTGTGTAGCTACTATCAATATTCAGTACTTATGTTCAGTTGAGTAGTACATTCGTAGACCGCTAACGAAGCTAACTGTATACTGAATACATATAATCAATTTATCAATATCCTACACGTTATCTGATGAAGCAATTCCAGTGTCACTAAAAGGTCACAATCAATTGCAATCAGACAAGATTTACATCCAATATACCACAAGTGGTTATATACGTATGTACCAAACACTCAGGCCAAGAAATCCTTAGGAATCTTAAAATTTCAGTAGCACTTCGCAACCGACGAACGTCAATACAGATGCCTTTTATTATACCACCGCCTCTAGCACTAGAAATTTTGCATTTTCACTTGACACGCTTCCACACTCAGCTATAATCAATTATAGTAGAACGTCGATTATGCGAATTAATATGGAGACAAATTCGTTTCGATAAACGATTTTTCGAATAATCGGTCTAGGCGAGCCAAAGTTGCAAATATGTCATAAAACGACTGGAAATTAAAGAACTTTGAAATGGTACAGTGGTGAAATTACACGATAAGTGAAACACAGAAAACAAATTAGTCATTTTTAGACATAGGTGGCTAAGTTTCGTATTCCTCCTATAATAAATATCTGTGGTTGTGAGGAAAAACGACACATGTCACAATTTCAAAAAATTTGAGTTTATGCATTAATTCAACTGTAGAATATTGGATGTATGTTTTTGTCAGAAAAAAATGCATGAAAACGAATTTTATACGTTGAAAAAATAATGCAATTTAACCGAAGTCCAATATTCGATTAATACGCATTTGGCAAAACAACGTAATTCCACAAAATTTAAAGAATACGACGTATCTTTCCTTTGTGATCGCTTTATATTTTCTATTTTTATTTATCTGCATATACTTTAACGTATTTTGTGTGATATAAAATGAGCAAAATTATATTTCATATTTTCATTTTACTAGAAACAGCACACCATGAAATACCAGTGATACTTAAATGTGTAACTTATATTTTACAAAAAACAACGCAAAGCATAGAAGAAAACGAAAGAAGACAAAAAAGAAAGTAAAAGAAGGAAAAGTAATCATTTCCTTTCGTTTCTTCTTAACGGCATTAAGCAGAACAACAAAAGTCCAGTGGACTTGTGTCGTTCCGCCTAAAGTGTATGTAAATTATTACTATATTGTTTATTATTCTTTACGTTAATTATACGGATATTGAATATTATGCAAAGTGAAGGAAATATACGTTTATATCGTAAGAACAAAACAAGGAAACATTGCTAATAAGAAGAATTGATATTTAGAACTTTCAACGACAATATCTCGAAAGTGAAAACATGTGACATGGGTCGTTTTTCCTTACAACCACAGATATTTGTACATCTATTTCTTCATGCACGTTTGCTCATCTCAATGCGATATCCAATGGATTTAAAGATTCTAATAGTTCTGACTAATTACTTTTAATTCCAGTTACCATAGACTTTCCAACATTATACTGTCACTAAATTAAAAGCACTCTCATATTTTTTACACGTTCAATAATATTTCATTTCTCGTCCAGCAATTTCAGCACCAATCTTTTTTCCCGAGCACATAGTATAAATGAAATTGATACGTGCGAATACGTGTTTAAAAATGTAAACAGTGTTAGGAACAACTTGTAACGCTATAATTACGTCAGTCGCTCTGTCTCCCGATAATCAATTCTTCGGATAACCGATATTCGGATGATCGACGTTCTACTGTATATTCATATCACCTGGCCACCGGACAGCGATCAAAATCATCGCGCATCTGGCAATCGGCTGCAAGCACAGAAATATGACGCCGAGTGCGCGTTTTCGAGGAGCACGCGGCCAGCGTTCAAATCGCAAACTGTGTCCGCTAGAATTTCGTAAAGTTGTATCCGCCAGGCAAACCAGTCCAGTAGAAAGGGCGGCCTATCCTGGAGCCCGGGGCGAGCGCCAAGAGATATCAGAGAGAAGAGTGCCACGCACACAACGGTCACCGGCACGTAATTCCGCGACAAGGAGGTTCGGTTAATTCGCCCGGAGTCTCGGAAGCTGTATGGAAGCGGGGTTCCGCCCGATTGCGACCACTCAAATCAGAGATCCAGACTGGCAGCCAAATGTAAGATCGAACGTTCAATTCCGTCGGGTGGTGAACTGGCAACGGTGACTGAGCGGCGGCCGAGCGGGGAGAGCGAAGGAGGGCAGGGAAACGAGGAGCAAGGACGGTCACCAGCCACGAGGGGGATGCAGGGGAAGAACGAAGAGAAGGAAGACGTAGAAGTTCGGGACAGAGGGGGCTGAAGGGTATAATAGAAAGAGCGGTGGAGGTGGATATAAAGGAGAAACAGTGAGCCAATTCGCTAATCCCGATTTCCGATCGTGTACGTCGATTCGCGTATTTACGTTAACAGCTCCAATCAGTTTCCTCTCCATTTCCTTACTTTCAGATAGCGAGGAAAGGATATTCCCAAACTGCGTTCACCTCGGTTCACTTCCCCCTTTGATCGGCCGATTCGCATTCCAGCGTCCGTGGCCTCTCGTGTTCTTACCTCCCCCGCCCTTTTTTTTCTCTCTCTCTCTCTCCCTCCTCTTAAAGATTGCATGGCCCCCTGCGTTTCGAGTTCAGATTGGGATCGGGGGTTTCATGCCAAGCTATCGCCCGATGTTCGTGAATTCTTCTAGGGAATTATATCGACACATCCACTGCTGGGTATTTGAATGGATATTTAACTGCGACGAGTTTAACGAAGCTACTGGCCACAGGACTTTTTGCCTGAAATCTCGATTCTCCGAGCTCGACGATCCATCAGGACTGGTTAAGGCTGTCGCGGAACATCGAGACCTTCCGAACGATTGGAATTCGATTTCATGGCGATTTGGAAGCGAACAAGGTCAGGATTGACGGAATATTTACGAGCAAGTGACGGTTTATAAATCGCCACTGTGTAAACGGCGCTCTGCCTGCAGCAATGTATCATTAAACAATGGTAATTAATATTAACAGGAGTTCGACTGACGTCAGCGGTGCCGCTTCCAATGAAGAATCCTCGGCCTCGAGAACGCCACAAATCTCCTAGGAAAGAAATCGTTTGGCTTCGTCAGACTACCGAGGAACGGTTCCCTCGGCGGATAAAGAAAACACTATATTGTAATCTCGTGGAAGCTGAAAAATTCGGTGGTCTGCGTTCTCCTGGCCCCTACTTCTTCCGCGGTAATAGATTCCTTTATCGACTCGGCCAGTCTAGACCTTGCCCCGGTCCCTTTATCGTGGCTGAAATATCGGCAAATAGAAAAGAGCTGCCCGATATCCAGAAGGGAAGTTCAAAAGTTTATCGTGACATAGGTGGAGATAATTGATCGGAGCCCCGTCGTGTGCCTTCCCCCGTCCGGTTGTTTTCAAGCTCTCCTGTTAGAGTGGTAATTTCTCCATAGGCCAGCCCGCTGCCACCCGTGTCGCTAGGGTGTTTTATGCTAGCCATTGTAAATCTCGCGATACGCGTTAAAATGCATGAAAATAGCCTCAGCACGCTTTACGCGTTGCTTCGCGGTAAAGTTTCGGAGTTAAGCTTTTAGATCTGATTGCAGTAGTTACGCTGCATTTTGGCCTTTTTACCATAGTGCGACGAAGGGTTTATTATTATATTTGATAAATGATAAGGAAATTTCAAGCTCTATGCATCTCTCGCTCGCCTTTCTCTTCTTCTTGTTTTCTTTTCTCTTGCTTATTTTATTTGTGCCATAAGGACGCATAATAATAACACATACTTTCTATCATTTTACCATTTTCCAAGAAATGTTGAAATATTCGAAGTTCCGCGCATCTTTTATCTTTTAAGAAAAATTAGAAAACCCTACGTGTTTCCTAGAGATCTAGAAACAATCTAATTTGTTATTTTTTTTACAAGCACGGCATAAAGAAAATAATCAAACTTCTGTTTTCTCGGATGTTTCAAAATAGGACCTTTGAACTAAGGGGGTCAGAATTGTTTGCTGTGAATTTGTCTGATTTGATAACTTTACGAAACTGGAAATTAGATTATTTTTTTTAAGAAATGTATCAACTGAAATCTGTATACTCATAGAGATATAAAACTGAAATAATTAACATTATGCCATTTGTTTCTTCATCGAGAGAAGTCACATCCAATTCTTTCAACAGCATAGCCAAAGATTTCACTGTGAAATTTCGAACGCTGTGTAAAATATTTGGTATACAAGTGTACGGATTACCGTCCACGAATCGGCAAGAACTAAAAACTAATTATTGCGTTGTAAATCCCCATTGTCGGAACACAATTTTCGTTTAAGGCATCATTTCGTTAAACGACTCATTTATGGGTCATTTAATCTTGTGAGGCTACAAATTCGTTGGACCACTCTCTACATCGCGTTTCGATTATAAACTAGCAACCATTAATTCTACGATAAATAGGAAGAATCTGTCGGTGGGAGCCGAGTAACGAATTCCAGGGGTATCTATTAAACGCTACAAGCCGAGGTAGACGGTGGACGTTTTTAAAAATGAATATGGAGACATTTTTGTCGCCTGTATACGATACAGGGACGAGGATACGGTCAGAAGTGGAAAAGGCTTTCGTTCAAATTAGATCCGGGAGTTCCGGACTGTCGGCGTGCGCCGATTTCCCCACAATTTATACGTGGTAGTATTTTTGCGCAATTTGTGCCGGTTATGAGGACGTGGAAGCGCGATGGTTCCACCGTGAAAAATATAGCTCGAATTTATCGCGGAGACCTCCATCCACTTCTCCCTACCTTCCTCTCCATCACCGACAGAATATCCATTATTCGTCACTGTCCGTGGCCTCGAAGTGACTGGCCCAGGATAAAATTACGAATCATCCCTCCGAAAATCGTCTTCGTCTTCTAACTATTCCGAATCCCCATGTTCGTATGTATATATGTACGCCTGTCAATTTGCCGGTGAATGATTTCGCTCGCATGTTTCGTTGGCACGTTGGGTTCGAGACATTTTCACTTCCTCCTTTCCTTCTATTTCGCGTTTATATTCCGGTTAGTACGTGGATGCAGGAGGCGTCCGCACGAATTGCGAGTCAAGTACCACTTAAGAATATTGAAATTAAAGTATTAAATTAATTTTACAATAAAATTAGAGAGATTTACGAAGCAAATTCCAAGAGTTTCAGATTCATTTCGAGGGCGTTTTTAAGTTTCCAAATTTTCATAATGTACCTAATAGTGTAGAGTATACAGAGGATAAATTGAGATTATAATAAGGAAGACACCAACTAAATCAGTTCCATTTAGAGTACGTTCCAAGTTATCTACGGGTACTTGGAATCATCTCCACCAATTATACAATTAGAAAGTCAATCACTAAAATCGTCATAGCCACCTCCAGGCCTCATACAAAGAATACAAGGATTCCAGGTCGCCCTAAAAAATAGCTATGAAACCTGAGCCTCGTTTTTCTTTTTCTCCCATTTTTACTTACAAATTACATTCTTTGTACTAAGAAACTCAAACGAAGCGACGACGTGGAGTTGATTTTCCAAAAAAAAAAAAAGAAAAACAGGCGCTTCAAACACAAACCGCCGCAATCCCCAAAACCACCAAACATGAGAGTCGCAAAACAGCTCGAACCTTCCACGTCAACACGGCACCCTGCGAATTAAAACTATCCCTACCGAAGAAATCATGCGCAGCTGATTAACTTCCCGCGGTCTACCAGCGCTCAAGAGCAACGGAAGTAAATGAACTCGCGGAAGAAGCTGTCGGGGGAGACGCGAGAAAGAAACCAGCCAGAGGGGAGGGGCGGGTTGCAAAGAAGGGCGCAGCGTGGAAGAAACCAGCGAAGGACGGGTGGAAATGGTAGAACTAGACGTAAAGAAGACTCGTCGCCTGGGAAGCGACCGTGAGATTCGGTTTGGACATCTTTCTTCCACCTCTCCAGCTTCCCTTCCCCGCCCGGCGCTGTTCCGTCTTCTTTGGAAACCCCTTAGGTTAGGTTGGGGGTGCGGTGGTAATTCACGCGAAGGCATGATGGATGCCCTTGACGCCCACGCGGCGTCGCGACGCCTGGGCCAGCGTCGAATCGTCCCAGCGGCTAGGGACGGGCGCGGCTGTCCGCGATCCAGATCTGGAATCGGGCTTGCGCACCGACGATCCCCGAATCGGTTAATTGCCCGTGGAATGGAAGATTGCAAGGAAGACAGCGGCTCGTTCCAGTTGCCCCGCGACAGTTAACTTCTTGGCGACGCGGCCGTGCTCTACGCGACCTGCTAAATTAAAGCATTTGGAACGGGCGCGCGCGACGGACGAGAGCCGCGGGCACGCGAAGCCGACGTTACCGTCGTCGAAACAACGGCAATGCTATCTGGGATCTTGCCTCGAAATTTCTTCGGTCGTTAGGGATCGCAGTGATCGTTCCGTGCACGGGAAATCGGTTAGGCCTGCAGATTGAAACTTAACAAACGTTGCAACAGTGCTAGAAGCACGTAGGTCCTTTAATGCCGTCTAAATTTTGCGCAGCACTTCTACTTATGAATTCAGTTCAATACCGAATTTTATTGTGCTCGTACGATTTCGATGACACTAACGTAACGAAGGCTATACGAAAATATTTGAGATTGAAGAATATTCAAACATCTATCCATAGTCGATGGTGGAAACATTTGTGACGTATTCATTCATTAGATAAACACAGATATAGGCTAAGGGCAGGTAATATGGAACATCTGATTTCAGAAGATTGTCAAAAGTAGGGGAATTTCTCCTTTTTTTTAATAAAACTGACATGCGGGGACGAAGGAACTAATGCATAATCATATTTACATAGTGAAATGTAGAAAGAATCCAATTGTTTTGCAACTATAATAAAAAAAAAACTGAAAAGAGTGAAAATCGGCCGTTCAAAAAAATGGGTTCTAATATGGAACACCTAAGAAATTTTTAAAGAACACTCAAAAATCTTTACACTTTTTTCACTAAAACTGAAGATTTATTAAGTAAAAGATGCAAATAAATAAATATACATCACTATTGGAATTTACTCCTGTTTTCTGAGTCTCCTACACGTTGAGCACGTGAATAATACGTCGGAAGCCCCACATTCCTCGTGTGCTCGCTGAATGCAGCGAATACATTGGCTCTACTTTTCATTGCCATTATTTGTATAATTACCATCGCTAAATAAGCATTCCGCGTCATTGTCGTCACCGTCATTAGCAACTTCATCTATGTTACTCGGTATGTTCCATATTACGTAAACACATGTTCCGACAAGAAATTAAGAATTACACTAACAAGGAGAGTATTTTAGGTGTCCGCCTCCGATCATTTTGATTTTTGGATATGTTATAGAGGACCGAAAAATAAGAAATACGTGTTTTTTTATTTTTCCCCGTTTTCATATTTGGGGGGTGAAAACTGCGTTCAAAGTTAGGGTTGAAAAATCATTTTTGTGGAATATCTCGAGAACTATTAGAGATAGGGGAATAGTGTCAATGGACGAATTTTGTGTCTTTGAATGCGAAATATGACTGATTCACCAGATTTTCAAAAAGTCCATTTGTTTAAATAAATTTATTTATTTATTTATTAATTTATTTAAATAAATTTATTTAAACAAATTAACTTTTTGAAAATCTGGTGAGTCAGTCATATTTCGCATTCAAAGACACAAAATTCGTCCATTGACACTATTCCCCTATCTCTAATAGTTCTCGAGATATTCCACAAAAATGATTTTTCAACCCTAACTTTGAACGCAGTTTTCACCCCCCCAAATATGAAAACGGGGAAAAATAAAAAAACACGTATTTCTTATTTTTCGGTCCTCTATAACATATCCAAAAATCAAAATGATCGGAGGCGGACACCTAAAATACTCTTCTTGTAAGACGAAAGTAGCTAAATTGGTAAACTATTGTCGAATAATCAAGGACACACATATTTAATGATAAATTATATCAAAACAATACTTTGTAACATAATACCTTCACTACAATATTTAACTGTTTGATGCAGTTTTCGGAAACTTTTACACGGAAAATATAAGCGTTTCTCTTTCAATGATAGATGCCCGACCGCTGCTCAATTGACAGTATCATCGTCTATTGTGTCTATTGTATCTACTTATTATACACGATTGCCTGAAGAGTTCGTTATTTCTCTATCGAAATTTTTCGAAGTTCCATATCACGTGCCGTTCCGTATTACCTGCCTTTACCCTACGTAGAACACTCTGTATCATCTGGTTACATTAACGCGTTAGGCTTCTTCGGTCGAACCAGGTCGCTGTACATCGTCCTCCCTTCGGCGTAGTCGTTTTTCATAATTTTACTTAATCACGGTGCACGCAGCAAAGCAACGTGCTCGATACCCCGTTGCGTAACGGAAACGCGCATCTGAAGCGCGCATTTCCATTAGACTAACCTATCATCGCGCAAGATAACCAGGCGATGCTCGTAGGTACGCTGACACGTGGCCCGACGTACAAGTACACGCGGAATTATTACGAATCGAGATGACTGACGCGGCAATGCGATATCGATTTACCAGGGTGATCCGTTTTAATTAAAGCCTTCTAGCCGGCTGAGCGACTTTACGCGAAGAAATGGGACCGGTATATACAGCTGGATCCTAGAAATCGACACCGGAACCGATTGCCCGCGTACAGCTGGCATATTGCGCAACAAATTCCTGCACGAATATCGATTTTTGTGGGCGCCCGCGGTTAATTACGCGTTTAAATGGATTTTTATTGGGCCATTATGAAGTTTAATGCCGGTGAAGGGAGAGGATTGGGTAAGTCCAGAAATAGAGAGAACGAGGTGCTCGGATACTGGTACTATCTGACTTTATTTCGCAAGGTTATAAAATATTTTCCAACACACTTCTATCGCTTAAATATTCCTGTTCTGGGCATTACAGTTTCAAGTAGTCGGGGACCAAAGGGACACGAAGGGCTGAGCTTCAAGGAGTAGAAGTTTTGTTATTCCACTGATATCACCGGTCGATATCGATTGCTCGTGCTATCGACCGGTTATCCCGATCAATCTTGAGTCCGGTGATAGGATATTTCGACATTAAGTAGCTTCTCTATCAGAAGGTACAATTTGAAATATTACACGAATGTGTTGTCACGAATAACCAAATTTCTCCGCTGAATTAAGGGCTCATTCTACTTTGAACTACCGCAAAATTAAGCTATTTTTAAAGACACTCTTCTCAGCAAGTGTAACATATAACGAAACAAATCTTTTTGGTATTTATTAAGCTATTCTTATATTATATAAAAAAAAAGAATTTTTGTAATTTGTTTTAATTGTTTTGTTACAGTGTCAATATGGCACCTAAAGAAAATAGGTATGTTCATAGCGTAGGTGATTTCCGGGGTCTAGGCTTATCCGAAACAAAGAATTCCTAAAGATTCTTAATCTATATGAGTGTCGCTATATCCCGTAGCTCAATTTTTGTTGAAATGTAACAAAATGGTGCCGGTTTGAAAAAAAGTTTCACAAAACACCGAAAATGATGTATTCTCGGGTGTTCACTGAGAAAAATCTCGGTTATTTCTCAACAAAAATTATTAATTGTGCTAGGAACTATAGCGACACTCATACAGAATAAGAAGAATCTTTTGGAATTTTTTGTTCCGAATAAACCTGAGCCGGGAAATCATCTAAGCCGCGAACATACTTTTTTTTGTAAGGTGCCATATTGACGCTGTAAAAAAACATTAAAACAAATTAAAAATTGTTCTTTTTAATTTTTTTTTCTATAATGTAAAAGTAGCTTAATGTATACCACCAAAAAGATTTATTTCATTATACGTTGTATTTACTGAGAAAAAATCTTTACAAATAGCTTAACTTTTCGGCCGATCAAAGTAGAATGACCCCTTAAGGTGTAAGTTGGAATTAGGGCCGTTCTACGGATAAATTCACGCTCACCGTTTATTTTACATTACTGCTACTTCTGCTAAGTGAACACGCAAGCCAAAGAAATATCTCGTCTAAAACAGCTCTAACTGAACGTACCCAAAATGCTCCAATCAGTCAGTAAAATGGCCCTTACGTAAAGATCCAAACTGACTACATCTAGAATGTACCACCAGGCACAGATCAGAGAAGTGTCTCGTGCGAAATGGTCTTACCCAAATATTTCCAAAACGTATTAATCGTAAATGAAAAAAAGCGACACGTATGGAAAGGGCCTAACTGAAGATATCCGGCACTGTACCACTCGGAAATCAAAGTGCCTCGTATAAACAAGCCCGAGCTGAAGATGTCAACAGTATACCAGTGGCGATTGAAAGTGCCACGCGTGAAAAGGCCTTAATCGAACACATCGAAAATGTCCACAGAAGTGTCCCGCGCAAAAGAGCCCCGGCCGTTCAAATTCAGAGCGATCGATCGTTGCTCAGAGTCCAGTCGGGCGTCAAAATTTGTCCACGGCCGCGCTGCTGGCTCCGCGATGCAACGGCCATGAAGAAACCCTGGCTTATCAGTCCCGTTCCCGATTCGGATTCTTTCCACCGTGTCATGCAGTGGCGATAACAATTAACCGCCGCTGTAACGACGGATCGCCCGGCGTTCCAGTAACGTGGCAAGCTCAACCGCCGCGATTACACTCTACTTGACATGGAGTAAGCGCGATCAAATAGCTCCGATCGGATACTTGGATAACTCTGCGGTAAAACGAGCCACGGGACCCTGACACCATTGATAACGATTCCTCTTCTCCGCGTGATCTCTCCGCTGGTCCCCGGGTCTCGCTGCAGGAAATTTCATTCCCGAGACGAGACGCCCGGGGAAAATGATGTCGGCCACGAGAGATGCCGCATTTTTTCGATTAAACCAAACGCTGGCCGCCCTCTCTCTCTCTCTCTCTCTCTCTCTCTCTCTTCCCCCTCGCCCCTGCCGCCGCGTCTGTCTCGAATCTGGCACAGATACGGATATCCGAAAACTAATAAGGACAAGCCGAGGCGCGGCGGCAGGAATGGAAAAAAGAAACCGAGAACGGGGCTAGGAGAGGCTAAAGGGTTTCGATGATACCGTCACGCGAACGACTGCGAATGAAGAAGATTTCTTTTCATTTCGTTTCTCGTCATTCTTCGTGGCCTGTACAAGACTTAACAGAAAATATGCTGCAAGTAAGAAAAATAAATAGAAATTAGAAAAAGAGATTTGAACGCAAGGGTAAGGGAAAAATACTTAACACCGACGCCTGATAAAATTCAAATTTACTCTTTAGTGGTGGATTAATTTGACGGAGTGTTTCCCGCAGTAGTCAGCTCCGGCGGTAATGAAAATGGGTGTGACAAAATATGTCTTTAGCGGGGGAATACAAAGAGTTGCTACATATCTTAAGACGCGGCAGCGAGGGTGCACGCTCTGTAAGGTTTTATTCGCGTAATTACACGAAGCATCAAACAGCGTCCTGGCCACCGGGAAATACAAGCATCTGGACGTATCAACGGTGCGAGAGGAAGCTGCATATATTTTCCGTCTTATGAAACCACAACGGCGTTGCGCCTCACAAATTCTCTTCCTTTTCTCCGAGCAGGGACAACTAAACCTGTTTATAATATCCAGCTGTTCGCCCCACCCCCCACCCCGCCCCCAGTAATTAATAACCCCGACTCAAGTCAGAAACCGACGCGACGATAAGACGGCGTGAAGTCGACGGCAAGAATGTTTTCTTCCCTCACAGGACTGGCCAGAGGAGAGAAAAAAGGTGGAGGTTCCAGTAAAGGTAACGGTAGCAAATCAGCTTCACTTTTGTATTGTTCCTGTTCTGTGCCGGTGAACGGTCTTTGGGATACAGGGAGATGTTAATTAAATCGCGACGGAATTGGAGCGCTTAGAATGTGCCGAAATTACACCAAGCGACGAGAAGCTCATAGATGGAAATTTTATAGAAGTACCAAGGTACTCACATCCCTTGACATCTCAAGGGAACCGTGAATAAAATTGAAAAATATTCACTCGACAACGAGATCAGTAGGTATAGAATAGGAAAAGAAAGTTTACAGAATCTTAAATCGTCTTTAAATGCAGAAGGTGCCAAATGTAATTCTTCTTGCTAATTTATAGCCACCTTTAATAAATTCAGAACCGATCAGTACAGTCTGCCATCTTTTATTGGTAGAACCGGTATAAACGTTAATCCTGTACTGAAGGTCTGAACCACGTACCTATTATGACAGTGCTCTCTCTCTCTCTCTCTCTCTCTCTCTCTCTCTCTCTCTCTCAGCCTCTCTCTACAACCGTCAAAGGAATGTCTTAATTAGTAAACTGTAAACGCATATTGATTTATCTTAAAACATGTAATAAAACTGTATAAATTACACACCACCCATGTATGTATAAATCGAAATGTTCTATACTTAATATAATAATTCATTAACCTAACATATCTACTCTCAGTGTAAAGCAGATGTAAGCCTAAGGCTTGAAATACTTAATATAAAAAAAAATTGTAAAAGGTGTTACAAACAAAGGAGCACACAGGTCAGCCAGCTGTTCTTGAAATGCCTGTGGGCTGAAGAATTCATAGAAATTGAGAAAGCCGATGCCGATTACAAAACGTAAAATTTTAAGTCGCACACCTCTATTTCGAACACACTGCAGACTTAACTCACGTTCTCTGCAACGTGTCAGCTGGAAATAATCCAAAGAAGTGCAGGGGCTCTTATAACTCTCCAGCCATCTTGCGCAAACAGAAATACCCGAAAATATCCACGAATAAGTGAACTGACCACAACGTTCCATCCGAACACCAAACGAAATCTCTAAACGCCCCGTTCGTCCCTCAAACACTCGCTAAACGCCTCCGCCAACCACCGTTCTCCAGTAAAAACGTCCGAATTAGACGCAGATCAAGAGACAAGGAACGAGAACAACCCCCCTCGAAACTCATTCCCTCCCCCGTCCAATCTGGCGGGAACGAATCACGCGAGTCATGTGCGAGGATAAGCGAGGAGGCGCGAGTCATTAATTGTCCAACCCCGTCGAAGGAAAAACATGAAAGAGCGCTAATTGATCGGTCGATTGGGCAGCGAAAGCCGCGCAGGAGGAGGAAGGAGACGGAAAAAACGCTTATGTCGGCGAACAGCCGATTTAGTGTTTTCGCGATAAGCGTGCTGGATCGGCTGCGTAAAAATAGATCGTCTATTACAAAGGGGAGACCTTTATCGTGACTGCGATAGGGCGAGTTTACGGACTAGTTGTGTGCAATAAAGGAACCACGGTTTACGCTGCCAGCGTGCCACCGCGAACAGCGACGCGGAGGAAACTTCTGCCGGGCAGTTTTCAGCAACCCATCGACGCTCGCCTGACAAGAGGGAAGTGGGTAAAAGGGGGTGAAACGGATTGGCCGTCCAAAACAAGGGGATGCGAGATAAATTAATAGAGGTCCCACTTATGCCGTACACCTGAACGCTTGGAGAAAGTGGCTCACTGTGGCACACTTCTTTGTAGACTGTGAACTTTTATCGATTTAATAAATTCGATATGTGTATGTCAGAAGCGAATGTAACGGCGTGGAAGTATTACTGAATAAAATACGATTAAAAGTTTTAGGAGATTTTGAAGATACATATCGTCATTACTGGAGGACGATGTTCTTGCTGTCGAGATTTGTGGTCGAGGCGATCGTGTGCTGAAAGTGTCGCACTTTCAGGAAACATATAATTATAGAAAATTGGAAATTGATTTTTTCAAGGTGCGTAAGTGTACGTAAACAGTCAGATGAACTAGAGAGAAATGAATAGAAAAGGGTAAAGAAAGAGACAGAAATGCGGAAGTTTCTATGAACTGGCATGGACTCTAAAAGTGTCGAACAATTTGTCTATAAAAATATTAACCCGGAAGAATACATTAAGCCAACGCCATTTTAGGATAGATGTCTCAATTACTGCCAGTGTCCTTATTATTTACCGTTTTATTTATTTTACTTAATAAACACGTAAAGTAGAAAAAATATTATACAAAAAATGTATTATTAAAATGGGGCTTCTTACTATTATTATAATTCTTAATATACACTATTCTTTATACGTTACGTTTTTATTAAGTAAAATGAATAAAATGGCACTAATAGGGACACTGACAGTAACTGGGACATCTACCTTAGTCATTGGCAGGCAGAAAAGATAGTTTGTATATTGCAGTACAGTGAAATAAAATGATAATCGCAACTGATGCGGCCCAACTGAATTTGGGAAGAGTGATTTCTCATTAAAAAAATAAATAAAGAATGTCGAATTTTGAATTACCACTAAGTTGTGTTTTGATTGAATGCAATTCAGTATACATAGGACTACCATTATTATTAATAGAATCAAGTTCAACGTGTGCTCACGACATTGAATAAATGCATGTAAATGTAATGTACTATAAATAAATGTATTACGACCCTAGTAGCACAAAATATTGGTTAAATATTTTTTCCAAATATTAAAAAAATATTTTTTTAGGCACACTTTTTAATATGAAAAAAATGTTGATTCCAAATATTATATACACATACTGAAAATGTGAAATAAAGGTTTAGAAAATAAAATATTCGGAAAAAATGTTTTCTTTCTACCATTCAAAAAACATTTACTTTATATTTGAAAAAGAATGTTTTTTTCATAATATAAAGTGAATATATCCCGAACATTCGGAAAAGATGTTTTGTTTCAAACAGTAAATAAATATTTACTTTATATTTGAAAAAAGAATATTTTTTTCATCATATAAAATGAATATTTCCAGAATATTTGGAAAATATATTTGCTTCTTAATCTAGAATAAATATTGTATGTATGTTTAAATATCAAAAAGATATTGAACCTCTTTTTAATATTGGATGTATGTGCATTCAATATTTTGTGCTGCTAGGGGAGCATTTGTAGTTGTAACGACTTTCCTCGAGTATTATGTAGAAGAAACAAGTACAACAGTGGTGTTACTTGTATACGGAATTTAGACAAGTGCCTGATTTTGTTCCTGAATTTTCGAAGACATTGTCAAAAAAAGTATTATTTTACAGTTTCAACTTACGTTTGCACGAGGAATCATCACACTTTTAGTTGTACCATGAACTACGATACACGCCATAGAATGTAATCTTGAATATTACCTGCAACAAGAAAAGATTGTTAAATCTTGCATAATGTAACTGTTTTAGTAATAGAAATTATGAATGTCAATATTTGGCTGACAAGAGTAATTTTTAATTTACACATGAACAAACTTGTTGGAAAAAATTGACCAATTTTCTTTATTTTATGAATACAATATAAATCTTTGAAAAAAAATAACACGCTGAATACGAAATAGTACAAATATTCAGTATCAGTTTAATCCCGTTACGGTCTTATCTCCGAGATAAAGTACACGATTACATCTCGCATTACGGATACAATCATTGTAGATTTTCAAATATTTCTTTATACAGATTTATCGACTCTAATGAAGTTACTATCTCATCACGTGCACACTTCTTCCCATATAGTCTTCAGCGTCCTCATTTTTACACTCTTCAGTCACTGAATGACCAACTTGTCACACCGAATGCAACGCTTTAATCTGTAATTGACTTTCCATTGGTAACGGATCGATGATAGTAATAATTTTGTCTCTGAATTCGAAAGTGTCTTGAGGACCTACGATACCTGTCCGGAGAAATTTTTTCCAAGGATGCTTGCTCGGAGACACTGAACGAAGAAGTAAGGAAAACACAGAAAGATGTATGGTGAAAGAATGAAAGGCGTTCGACTGGTCGAAGAAAGACGAGAGAGGGAATGCTGCAATCAATCAAATGAAACTTGTCCACCAAAAAGGAGACGGGAAATCGACGTTATATCCTTCTTTCTGGGAGATGCGGGAAGTCCTTTGCGGGAAGGGCGCGCAACTTCGCTTCCTTATGACCCTCCTTCTTCCTTTTTCAAACATGACAAAAAAGGCCTCGTTTGCGAGATGATCAGAGATACTCGCTACTAAATTAGGCACCGACTGGGCCACGTCGAATGCGCTGAAAATTGCGCAGAACGAGGAAGGGCAACTTAATGCGTCGCATTCGAATGGATAGCATGGGAACGTAGAAGAGGAGCAGCCTCGATTTATGATCGCTGTTTAATGTATGAGAACGCATGCTGATGCGTTCTTTACGCGTGACCTAAAAAAATCGTATATTGGCGAATTGTTCATTCGCTACTTTGAGTCACTAGCACATACCCAAGTACTTGAATTTCATTTGCACCACACTCCTCATAATTACGAGGACAACTGACAAACTATGTAGTAGACCTGTAAATATTCGAATATTCGAACGTTATTGCTAAATTTGGAACTTTATTAATCTTTGGTAAATTTTTAGCTTCCAAAATGTCTGCTTATACTGCATATCGTTTCAAGTTTTCATGTTTCGTATACATGTGTACCGCAATTTTCTGAATAAATTCATTTTAGGACAATATTCTATTTAAATAATAAATATTTACTCTTTGCAACAAATGATTTCTTCTATTTATTAGAATAATTCATGATTATTTATTTTAATAATTTGTTCGAATAATTATTGCAAAATAATTAGAATGATAATATTAATAAGTGATGGTAGTTTTCGTTTTAAAATTGATAAAATACTATTAATAAAGTGTGCAAAAATATTTCATGTTCTGATTCATATTCGGTACAATCCGAAATTCGATCACTCCGAATATTCGAATGCCCTTAATCATTCGAATATTCGAATCTCAAACTCGAATTCTCTGGTATTCGAATATTTACAACTAACTTCAAACTGTTAATTCTTTAGGTAGATAACTCCATTGAATATACCTAGTTTTTACTTTGACGCCAGTTCTGAGTGCATAGAAAAGACGAACGTTTAATCAATTTCAGTTTCGTTACTTCTTTAATTACATAGTTTGTTGTAAAAAAAAAGTACGAATATAAAATTGTATTTCCAATATACAACATCTACAAAGAGGTTTAAAAGGATTATTTATTTTATAGAATTATGTAATAACACCCTCCATCACCAATACAAAAATTTGCAAAAATCTGTCCACGTATCTAGTATCCGACAAGCTGTTGAACAATCTCAGTTAACTTCCCGACTTAATACCTGTTATTCAAATTCAATAGCGCACCAAGCAAATAAGAAACGATTAATATAAAAAAAATCATCCCAGCACCCATCCTCCAAGCAGAAGCTAAAACTGCAACTTGCACGCGCCACGGTATGTCCTTCAGTCCACCTCGAAGCAGCTCCATGCCGCCAGGAGAATGAAGAGCAGAAGAAAAGGCGCGCGCTGGAGCTTCGTTAAGCGGTCGCCCACGCGGGGAGAAGAATTGCGGGGCACGTCGGTGCGCGGCAAGAAGACAGGCAAGAAAGTTAACAGGAAACGGGGGAGCATTACCATCGTCACCGTGGCTCTACGATCCGCAGTTCGAGCGCCTCGAGTCTGGCCACATTCTGCGGCCGCGACCCCGTCGATTCAATCCGATAAATATCGATCGGCTAGGCCAGCCTTGAGATTCCATTTAATAATAATAACGGGGACTCGTATGAAGCCGGGGGCAGGGAATGGGGAAGAGAACCGAGAGACTGGTCAGGGGGACAAAAAGCGAGGGAGACAGAAGGAAGAGCCTTTGGGGGAGGAGGAGCGGGGAGAAGGGCGCGCCGGTGGAGATGGGGCGGCGGGGCGCGGACCAGAGAAATGGGACGGCGAATGGAAGAGGAGGGAAGGCGGAGGACAGAGGTCTGAAGTTTTATTTCCACGTATTAGCATAATAATTGCACGACTCCGCGAGGGTAGCCTTAGAGAGAACGTTTGTACGGCGCTGGCAAAAGCCCGCGCACAAACGCCGGCGAACCTGGGCCGTACACACGCGCGCGCTCACACAGAGACGGGGAACAGGGCAGAGAAAGAGAGGACCCCCAGGGCTGATCGGTGTCCCGGAGACGGATACGTCGAACTTTTCGGACGGTTTCTGCCAGAGTATCGAGGCCGACTCTTTTTCAGGACCAGACGTAAAAGAAGGTTACGGCACGGAATTTCGCCAGCTAACCCACTTGCCTGTTGAAACGGCGACTATCCCGGAAAGCAGTTGCATTTATCGTCCGAGCCCCGATTCACTGGATGATGGAACACGCGTCCTCCCGTGTTCCGCTCACACCAACACGTTCCAGAAATTGTGTAATTAATGATAATGCTATCAGCCCCCTCTGCGCCCCCTCCTCTCCCTTTCTGCCGTGATCGCGGTGCAATGTTTATCGATGGATTAACGGAATATTACCGTTAAGGAGAATTAATCGACCTTTAGGGCGACGGCGCCGCGAGATCTCGCGCGCGGCTTTCGTATCGCCCATGGTGGTACGCGTGATGCTCGATGGCCTCGCTTGTCAAATTGGATACTAGCACTCGGTTTTCAATCTTCCAAGGACCACCGAAATCTTCACTGATACTGCACTGTATCTTTTGTAGCCTATTCTGCTTTCGTACCAGTGCCTGCAGTTTATTTATCGCAGGAAATACTATGTATTCTCGAATCTCATGATGAGAAGATGGGCTCCGGAGTTCATTTTATCGTTCTTGCGTAGCGTTTCGGAATACCTATCCTTGGTGGAAAGCATGGGAATCTTAAGCCGCAGACATTTAAGCGCAAGTGGACGGAATTCTGTTTTCATCGCGAAATATCTCCTAAGGCATTGACTATCAACTCGAACAGCCGAGTTCGGATCAAATACTTCTGAGCTTTCCGCCAGGAACTTTCATAAAGATCGATGCGTGACACTTCGCGTGCTCCCCTTACGAGTGTACGCCGAGTCGAAACCGGAATCTGAATGCAGAAACTCGAATATAAATAAGAGCCGAACGCCCCCGTAAGTCGTTCGCGTTCACCGCCTAGCGAGAAGTCCGTCCGCGGCGAGACGGTCTCCACCTCGTCGTTCCGCCATTCGTCTTTCCCCGACGAAAATTTCAAGGCGACGTCGGATCGACGTCGTAAAATTATTGGAAGCCAATAGAGCCATGAAACGGGCGGAAGGTTCGCCGCGGAGTTCGGTGAACCGCCGGGACCGCGTCGACGGGCGATCGACGCGCCATTAGGGACCGAAAAAATCTCTTCGCGCGCGCGTTCGGCGAGGGATATTAAATTCGGGATCGTAAAAACAGCCACGGGCGGGGGACACCGTTCCGCGGATTCTGTCGGTGAACTCGTCGGAGGACGATCGTAATAATAACCGCGAGAATGATAATTCGCGGTGAACGGGGAACTGCGCCCGAACTTTCGGAACGCAATCGAACTTGATGGAAAATTTTTCAAATTCCCCCACGGCTGGGCTGCCGGTGTGCGCCTGTGGATGACGGACAGGGCAGGGGGGGGGGCAGCTGCGCATACGCGACCGGCACCACCGACGGATATGCGGAAACGCTTGCCGGCGCGACGGAAATTCACGATTTGTAAGCCACTTGGACTTTCGAGCATCCGAAACGATACTTCATCCGCCCTCTCCCAAACGGGCACCGCTGTGCCACGCTTCTTACGAGCCGGCCAAGTGACTCGGGCAGGGATTTACTAGGGAAATTTCCCCGGCAACGAGATGTGGTAATGCCGGCAAAATAAGAGCCACTTCGGGCGCATTTTCCGGGACACTCGCGGCGCACTAACACGAATTAACAAAAGCACGATCGATAACGATTTTTCTCCGACAAGGAGGGCGCACTGTTCGGGGCTACTGGTTCCGTTTGTATTTTGCGCACGGCTAGGAAAAACCGCGTGGTATTGTTTGACGAACGCAAAGGATTCATGGAGAATCGAGTTCAAAGCACAGTTCTTTTTTTTTTCAGGAGTTGCACGCGGATTGATAGTGCTGGACGAAAGTATTGGCGGTGAACGCGATGTAGTATGAAAACGTTTGAATTTGTACTATGTAGGTAGTTTCCTGTGCGAATCTCTGATCACCGTATCGTCACTTGCGTATAGGCAAAAGCAGGTGTGCGCGAAGGGAATAGGTAACACGGAATTAGTAAAAATGTACTTTATGATCAGTATGTGCTTGGAGAAAGTATTGTCCACGGATGTGTTATTTATGTGGAGTGTAAAAAAAAGATGTATAAACGAAATGAAAATGTTAGAGTATTTATTCAAGAGGGTAGAGGGACTTGAAATCTCGAGAAATCGATTTTTTTATTAATATTAATTGTGAAAGTGTCGTCCTTTGTGAACATTAAGAAGAAAGTTTCACGAGGAAATTCGAATAATTACGGAAATTGTCGAGTAACGGTCTCGCAGAGCGGTATTGGCGAAGAGGGCTTAACTTTGAAATCGCTTATCTCGAAACTACATTTTCAAACACCGTGCACAGCATAACTCTTGAACGAATGAATATTTTCCATTGAAATTTTAACTGGCAGTATGGAATTCCTTTCCATGATTAAACTACCTGATTAAAGACGATTTTTTTTTTGTGAAAATGCGAGGAAAAAATTGATTCGTGTGTAACTTTCACGACCTTTTTGTTTTTAAACTCGCTAGTATAGTTCCACACTATAGTTTTTAGTGTAGAAATTACTCATCCAAAAGCGTTTTACTTTTATATGATTGGTTCGCCTGGGACTATCTCCACGGGCTACAGCTGCGCTCCACGCAGGACAATCTTTAGCGTTAAATAACTTCAAGAATTTTCAACATTTTGACAATTTTTGAGCACGAAGAACTATGAAAAGTACCGGTATGGTGATTATTTGGTATCTAAGTCGATTTTAGTCGTTCAATATCCCTGTACCCGCTTAAGGGGGAGGCCTACCTAGAAATTTTCTGAAAAAAGATTTTTCGATTTTTATATTTCCTTGAAGTACAACATCTTGAAAATATTTCCTGAAAGTGTCAAATTAATCCGACCAAAATTATCAAAAGTAGGTAGGTGTTCCTCGGTGTAACGCTCAGACCTCAAATTTTACACGTGTTTTCCTCAAAAGCATGTTTCCAAATTCGGTGACACACATAACTCAAAAAGTAATGAACCAATTATTTTAGAATTAAAAATCTAAGCGCTATCGGGAGCTTTTCCTTTTCTTTTGCCTAGATTCTTTTTACACTCGAAAAACGAGCGATTCTTTTGCCAAATATCGATGCTTCAACTTTGCGCAGCCGCCATTTTGTCTCAAAATAATTTTTTCAGAATCAGGCCCGATAGCGCCTAGATAACTTCATATATTATTTAAAAAAAAATCGAATTTTCAATTTTGGATGATCCTGCACCGTGCTACGATTGTCACCGCAAAGGATCTAAAAAAGCGGAAGTCTCGGGCATCGCCTATAACTCCCAAAACTTTCAATACTTTTTACCACAAAAAATACTGAAATATCCGTAAGATGTACTCTTTCCAATAGACTAATGTTTAATAATAAAAGTTTATCGGTTTTTCTAGAAAAAATTCCAAAAGAAGCATGTGGTTTCGACAGTTCTAAGTAGGCCTCCCGCCTTAATCCGCAGGTTATCGTTTCTCTTTTAAACTTTAGTAAGAGTTATACAACCAACCTAAAGGATCGTTGCATATAAACCAAGGTGCATTTTGTTGATGAAAGAATTGCTCAGAATAAGGGCAGCCAGAAGTAGGCGTGAAAGTTTTAGGTTTACGCATAAATGCTCTCTACACCACACAGATCTTTTGCAACCGTCAAGATTGTATTATACACAGAAAGTGTATCACTAGTGAAAATCAATCCTCTGATTGGATCGCCATTCCACCACGAGTTCATGCAGATAAAACGCAAATACCAGTCGCCCGATATTTCTCATACTTTCCGACGAAACTTTTGACAAACTGTTTATGTGTTGACACCCCAGTTTCCCTATCCGCGCGTACAACAGGCAAGAACCAAAAAAATCACCCACTTATCCCAAACAGATTGGCGGGCACAGCTTCCCAGCATCTCTGACTCGCCGCGTCACGCAAATTTCATTCCGGCAACGAATTGCAGAGCGTCCACTTACAGAAACCGTTTCTTCGATCAGCTTATCGCGTGAAAGAGCACTTGCCAAGCGGATCCCGGGTAATTACCCGCCAATGATAAATCATTTCCGCGTCAACGTGGCATCTCCTTTGGAAATCCGGTCGAAACGCCAGTCGAGGGATCGGAGGGGATCGTGTAATCCTCCATCAAATCGAACGGGTCATCGTGAACGGGCGGAGAGGAAAGGAGGGGGAGGGGGATAGGTGGAGGGGTCTGGAGGGCGCATTCAAAATCGCGAAGTGCAGTGGTGCACGGTGCATTCGGTTAAGGGATGGTTGGTACGCACAGGGGTAGGGGAGGGAGGAGTAGAAGGGGGATGGCGCGAGCGGAAGATGGAAGTTTCGAAGGTGCAGGAAGGTGGTCGTAGGGGTGAGCTCGCAGACTGGTAGGTGAGCGTCGAGTCGAGTCGAGGGAAGAAAAATGATCCATTAATCTGAAACCCAAAGTCTGGCGGCGCCGGGCGTCGCGGCGGCGGCGGCGGCGGCGTTGGCGGCGGCAGCGTCGACACGGGCGGCTGTGCAGTGGTAGCTTCGACGCTCACGCGCAAACCGACTATAGTATTCGTACCCACCGCCGACCCCTTCGTTCTCCACCCAACTTCCCCCTTATCCTTGCCCATCCTCCACATACTTTTCGACCCCTTAGGCCAGTGATCGTCAACCTACGCGCAGGAATCCTTCGTTGCATCTACGAACGAATTCATCCGCAGCATTAGATCTGCGCGGAAAGCATCCACTGTTCCTTAAATACATACGCTTCTGCTTTATATTGACCATACGATTAACTTGCGTTTGAAATAGCTCGGATAGCTTTCCACGAACTTCTACAAATTGCACGGCAGTTCTTGGATCTCAGCTTGCGAAGGTAGCTCATGCTCGGAGAAAGAGGAGTCGTTGCGAAGATTAACCTAGCGACTATCATCTTCATCGTTGTAGTTTGGGAAACTTTATCCGAGCCTGGTGGAAGAATAGACCGATCGAAGAATCTCTTGGACCGATAGCGACACTCTGAAATCTGTTGCGAAGAAGCAGCTCGTCTCAACCCATTTACAGGTATCCACACGGTTCGTTCTCATGCGGTGCACGAACACGGTGAGTCTGGTTGACGAGCACTGCCGCGACTTAGATTACGCACGGGCTATGCCCCCGTGCCCGTCTACACACGTAAAGGAGACGATCTTAACTCGAGGGCGAACGAGGGAATAAGAGGCAGTCTCATGGTCTCCGCGAAGTCGAAGGATGGAGACACGGCAGGAGGATGAGCGTGGCTGAGGAATGAGACGCAGGATGGAAGAGGAGAGAACGGATAAGAGATCGAAAACCCGGCCGCGTGAGGTGTTGGAACAGGAGGCGACCGGCGGCCACATTTGAATCCCAAATTCGTCGAGACCACGGCGACCGTGATTAAAGAGTTCGGCGTCGTTGTCGATTGGTAACTGTGGCCTGAAATCGGGTGTCCTCTTCTTGGCTCGCGGAACGTTCTGCTCCTTCGGCTCTTATTGACCAGAGAAATCGCGCGCGTTAACGAGACCAAGCTTCTTCTCTGCGTTCGAGTTCTGAGGATCGGTTTAGACACATTACGCGTCCTTTTTATTTTGTTGCATTATAAGGCGGCTTTCAGGACGAACAGGGGCTTAAGTGGGAGTTAGAACCTGGAGTATAAGCGCTGGACTTACAACTAGTGGTAAATATCAATTGCTCTAGATGGTTGTTGCGTTATCCGAAGCAGTGGCGAACCCAGAGTGGAGCCAAGGGGCCCTGGATTTTATTATTTGAAGTCAGTTTTATAACCTTTTGAATTTTACTGAATTTGCATTAAATGAAAGTGCATTAAGCAAAGTTTTCTTAAAAATATTTGTAACCGTTCGACTCGGCTTCGCCCAAGATTAAATTCTGAGTGCGCCACTGATCCGAAGTGTCAAAAGTTAGCTCGAAGAGTCAAAATGGAGTCGAGCTCGAAGGACTAAATGCTGAGTGACTGGCCTCGAAGGATTAAATGCTGAGTGACTAGCCTCGAAGGACCTCGATGCTGAGTTTGCCATCAGAAATAATCTAAAATATTAAGTGCACCATGAAAGCACGAGCCACTCTTATTTCTGATGATGCACTTTTGAATCAATGTTCGTGAATGGAAAACATGGGACCCTAGCATGGCAGGCGACGTGTCAAGCAATACGCTAACGAATATAATCGAATTTTCTTCGTCTTGAACGCGTTCGTTGTTGAACAAAGCTTAATTGATCGTTCCAACTCTGCTATGCCGGAGGTAACAATTACTTGGGCTCGCCAACGTATTTACTGTCACAATCGTAGTCCTGGGCCCCTTTCAGACACGAAACACTATAGTCGCTGGTGACAGGTGTCTGATACATTGTCATTCATCACAGACAGCAGTGATTTCACAGAAAATAAAAGTCTCCCACACATAAGCGCGTGGCGCTGAGATTTCTAACAGGCACAAAATGCACCAGCACATTGCGTTCCACTCAATGAACAAGTCCCAAATAAGGTAACTTTCGTCGTCGACAGGCGCACGATTTTCAGGTGAAAGAGTACCAAATGTCAAAGTTGCAGCCGAATAATACAACGGACGCACCGACGGGGAGCTCGAGTCTCGAACAGGATCACGCGATTAATAAAGCGTTCGCAGGGGGAAGCGCGAGGAGTGACGTTCAGAGAGACAGGAAGGCCAAGAAAAACGTCGAAACCGAAAGTTCGAGCTGGGATGGCTCGCAGTTGATATCAAAAAGACGAAAAGTTTCGCTCTCATCGAGCGTTTTTCCGAGTTTCCGGATGTTCGACGAGGGTTGGGGCGGGCCGGCCACTTTTTGTGGTCGACTCTCCTCTCGCCGGCCATAAACGGCCGAGCTCGTAATTTAAAATAAAGGAGGCATAACCGTGCATCTTAAAACTCCACGCTGTCGCGGGCTATTCGCGATGAAGAAGAGAGCCAGGGACGACGAGAGCGTGGGGGAGGAATCTCGTAGAACGAGGGGGGGGGGGGCCGAACAGGGAGGAGAGTGGAGAGAAAAAACGACTTGTTGAACTATTAGTGGCACACCATTACCTCGCGATGCATTCATAACTGCTGCGCCACCGTTTTCTCCTTTTACGATACCACCGGCTCGACTTCGCCGGTATTCCACGGCCACGTCTATGAAAGACCAAGAAATGGTGTGGATCGGGAAAAGGGGGATACGCGTCGAGCTTTCCCTGCCATCGATGCCACGAATTGTCGATGTCTTCGGTTTCGATGAACTTGACGAATGTTGGAGAGATGGACGACAGAAATTAGATACTCGAAGAGACAGTAGACGCTTGCGGCATCGATAAGCTGAGAAATGTTAGCTGGAGCTTCTGTGTGATGCGGTGCAGAAAGTAATTATATCAAACACGACGTTTCTAGGAGATACACAGAATCAGATATTCTTTGATCTCTTTACTAAACATGGCAGAAATATATGAAAAATCTGATCTGTCCTAGGGACGCTTCGAACATCTAAAAAAAAAAAAAAAAAAATAACAGCTGTGGAAGCTTCCTCCCACTACAGGATTTTATATATCATCCAACACAAAGAATCGAACTACTTGTCACTTTCTGCGCCACTCTCGGCAGTAGTGAAAGCGATAAGTCAACATAAGTCTCGGCTTATGTTTTAATCGCCAGGTCAATCGTTGTGAATTATGCATGGTTAGTCCCTCGGTGAACCATGACGGCCAGAATCGTCGTCGCGATAATAAAACGATGACCGTGCGAAAGGGTGATCGGCCGAGTGAATATCCAAAAAGCGATATACGTGTACATCTGCATATAAAAACGACACCGGCACTAATGGGGCATCGATTCGACGAATCATTTATCGCGCTGTGCATTCTGAAACCTTAACCCCTTTCGCTGCCGCATAGGACATGTATGTTTGTACACACTGCCTGACCTTTTTCAAAGTGACACTTTCGCCAAAAACCCCCCGTCACTGGAAGTGTTAGGGCTAACTCGGACGTAGCACTTTTAGAAGTCCAACACAGCCACAAAATAGTGGTCGGGCTGTCGCGGGAATCAACCACGCTTGAAGTTCGTATCGACGACAAAGAACCGTACCACGAAATTGTCGCTGTCGGTGCTTAACAAAAGTCACAACCATCTTTCTGGTTGTAGTGGGCTTCTAAAGCGGTCCGCCCGAGCTAGGCCCTAATCATCCTCGCACGATTATAATAGCAATGGTAGACACACAGTTTCCGATCTCCTAGAAAACCACCCAGAACAGAGTAGCCCGGAATCATATTCACGAAGAGTAAAGCTCGCTACCTCAGTAAACTTATTAAAGATCCTCGAAGTCGGTCGCCGAAAGCGCGTTGGGCCTTATTAATTCTCACGCGGCGAGCAAACTACTCGTGCCAGGCGGCTGGACGGGCCCCGATCCGGTAACATTCTCACGGCTGAAATCACGACCAATTGATCTTCAATTTTCCCTGCTTGGTATGCAAGCTACGCGCGTTTCGTCCACACGAGGTTACATCCGCGAGCACGCACAAACAGAAGCATCCTCGTGGTAGTCCAGATCGCCCGTAGTGAGTTGACCCTGGCTGAGTCGCAATTGATCTCAATTAGAGTTCCCTCTCTTCGTTTTGCCCTATCTCTTCTCCACCCCGCCGTTGCCGAACCCCCCCCCCTCTCCCCTCTCCCTCCATCCCTTCGTGAAGTCGGCCCGCCGCGTCCGCGCCGCCGGCCAGTGTCTTCTGCCCCGAAGCGAACCGATCCCTTCTCTTCTTCGTTCTTACACGGCACTTCTTCTCTTCCTGTCCGACCCTTCCTCTATGTCGACTACTACCACGCTCGCCCCGTCCACCTCCTGCATCGTTACGCAATTGAACGATCCGCTGCGAACGGGAGCTCGCTCGCGGCACTTCTCCACTGTACACCGTCAGTGTCTCGACGATTCAATTTCCTCCGACCTTGCGCGCACAGAGCACTGACATCTTCGTTTTTCTTCAAGGATCGCATTCATGTGGCAGTTTAGACTCCATTATGCTTGGTGTTTAACCCTAGAGAAGTCAGAGAGGCCGCATACGCGTTTGTTCTGATTTTTCATGGCAAATGGCAGAAGGTTAGAAAGCTGCTGTTTTCACTGCGTTTTCAAAATTGCTTGTCGTTCGTCGGTGGCGGTGAGACAAGTGAGTTGGTCTAATTGGCGGTAACAGAGGGATGCCTTTGCTTCTCGACCGGCTCCTGAACACCCGCCGCGACTATTCCTGTTATTTTTATCGCATGCGATAAGGCTCTTTTTTGTGCAATTTTTTTTTATGCAAGGTTATGTGAGAACGAGTGATTTAGAGCAAATGCGACAAAGTCGAGAGAATTACAAGTGTGCATGTCATGGGTATTGATCTTGAGAATGTTGCGGCATTAAACGAGTAATTCTAGTGTGGTTGAATATTATATTATATATATTAAATATAATATTGATAGTACAAATGCGAATGTGTATCAATAGCTAACAAGCGAATGTTATTCTAAAAAAGTGCTTAATAGTAACTTTTTTTTCTCAAGAATTTACAAATCATTATGACAGATCCAGCGCGAGAATGAATTGGTGTTCTGGAAATGAGCTCGGGCTTTACCGAGTTAATACAGATTTTTGAGATTATTCAAGTTTTAGTAGATATTGTCTTTGGACTGTCAATTTTGAATAATCATAGTTTATCGAGGGGGGATTTTTTCTTGGAATATGGTCCGCTTTAATTGATATGTTTCTGCGAAAAGATCTTGGCCTATTAAAGTAATTCATTCGTTGAAGATACTTGTGACAATACTTTCATCTTAAAAGGCTTCTTCGTGGAAGAGTGTCCAGGTTTTTAAATAACTTATAGTTACTAGATGCCGATCAATAGTGTCTGTCAAATAATGCAAGACTTCATAGTTGAGAAGATTTGTAGTTTTATTGAGTTCTGAAAGATTTAGATATGTAAATGGGTGTTACCAGAGAGTAGCGTCAGTATTCTTACGTCGACCAATTTTATCCTGCATCTGCCACAGCTTTTCGTTCATCCTGTCCATCAGTCTATACGTATAACCTTTCAGCTGCAATAGCTCCATAGGACGCAGAAAGTTATAGTGTACATATCATAACTTTAAATAACTTTCATAATCATAATCATAACTTTCTGATAAGCTTCCAAATGTGTGTTTTGGCTATGAGAAAATACTTAGGAGATTGATCTCAATCAAACCACGTAACAGATCACTTCCTGTTGTCACGCAATATATACGCCCTTATCACATCCTACATACAGGAAAGATTTAACTAAAAAAGGACCCTACTTCTCTCCATTAATAACAAAAATAAATGTATCCACAAATAGAAGACCAATGGATTTCTGAAGATCACGTATTAAAATCCTCGCAGAAATTCAAAACAGTCTATTTTTCTCTATAAGATAATGTGTTATCTACGTAATGTGAAAAAGCAGTGGAAAGATGTTTAAAACGAAATCATTAAATTTCAGCTACTCTCACGAATGGATTCGTTGGAATGAAACAGTAAGAATGGAGGATTGGAACAGGCGGAAGGGAACCAAACGACGAGCACTTTCAGATAACATTTTTACCAACGACTGGCGGAAACCGAGTGGAACTCGTTGTCGTATAATGGATATTACAGTGACGACTATAAAAATTAAATCGGCAAACTTTCGGCCCTACAGTGTCTACCACCCAATGGCAGGCTGGCGAAGGATAGGCAAACGAACGATAAAGCTTTATTACTTCGACAAAGCGCCCAACTATCAGGCATTGCCACACGGACATCACGACTCTCGAACTTGGCTTTATACCTGAAATTATCCTGATCGATTGATTATTAGTATTACAGGAGTCTCTCAATGTCGGCGCACTTAGTCACTTTAATCCGATGTACACTTTTCACGAAAAATAGAGGAGTGGATCTTGTGGAAGAAGCTGTAGGAAAAATATTAAAAGGTCATTGAAAATTTTACTCGTCTGTGCATTGGATACTTGAAGCCAGGACGCTAATGTTAGTATTATAGGACACCCACTTTAGGAACCGAGATATCTGGTCTTTTTCTATTTAAAACTGGAGTTAATATAAGGAAGTATGTCGTCCCATTATTCACTTTTCAGAAAAATAATGAAATGGCTGGAGAAGATCACATTACATTTACCCAATGCAGCTCCTCGAAATCTTAATAAATCTGTAAAATATGAGGGCAATTAGTAAAAATATTGAATAAGGTGAAAAATAGCGTCGTCGTATGTCATACGATAGATAATGTTTCTCGAACAATTCACTTCTGCAGAGCATTAAATATGAATATTTATACTTTCAATTAAACCAGGGGAATAAAAAGTTCGATCATTATCGACTGAGTTATTTAATTTCGAATATTGATAAAAATCAAGTTTCGCCACAGTTTTAAACCTATCACTCGATTTTCATTGTCATAAGAAATTTACATCGCACATCCTGTGTCTGATCATAATTTATACACAGACGCTTCACTCAAACATTCCCCGACGGAGGAGAGCAGAGTCTAAAAGTGCCAACGAGAGGATGTCTTAGAGTAAAGAAATTCCGTTCGCCGCTTTTCGAGATAAGTTCCACGAGATTTGCGCCCTTGATTATGGCAGAGAGTAGGCGGCAGGTACTTGGGAGGAATTGGCGCGAAAGGGTGTGAACGGGGATAGGTGGGCAGAAGAGGAGCGAAGGAGTAAACGAGGGGAATTGAACGAGGTTGAGGAAAGTGAGGTAATGCTAGTCCTAACCCTACCTTATATTACCCACCTGTTGAATTACGTGCAGCCAGCCCTGACCATCGTGGTTTACCTGCATGCAATCCGATCCTAAATCATCCCTCGCCCCGCCGCAAATGCCGCTGGAATAATTTAATCTCAGGAACTGTGCTAACGATGCGCCATTAAAATGTCTTCCCTGCTTGATGGCCTCGCCATTAAGCGTTCATTTAGTTTCGAGTATCTACTTCCCAGATTTCGATCTTTTGTGAAACAACGCCCTACGAATTATTTAGGATAGATGGGATAATTCTGATGTTAACTTTTCACGTGGTTACACGAGCGAATAATGGAATCAATTAATGATGTGATGTCCATTGACCTCTTGGATCGTTTGATATTTTTAAAGTAGGTCGAAAATCACAAAACTTTAAATATAAGAATTGTTCAGTTTTTTATATTTTATCAGAATACCAAAGGAAAAATAAAGTTGTATTAAAATAAGAAAAACGAAAAAACGCGATAATTTTAAGGGCTGCTTTCATTCTTCAGAGTGTATTTGCGAGTGAAGGGTTGGGAAGGTTTCCTTGTTTCCCCAAAGCTTGCCCTATTTTTACGTTCAAGAGATTCCTGATGTTTATTCATAGTCTCGGCAATCAATTCCGTCCAAAAGCAGTTAATAATCCCGAAGGATTGGATGCAGTAAATAAATTCTTAAATAACTTTCAAGTAACTCTGGTGAGAGGTAAGTAGAATAATATTGAAGTCAATAGACTCAACGAATCATGTTCCCCTATTTCCCCAATCACGTCTTACCTACGCAAAAGATTCTCAACATTATTGAAAAGATTCGAGGCTCTAATAAAACACGCTTCGACTAAAAGGAACCCCCAAGCGTATTTTTAAATCCTCGAGCGTTTCTCACAATTTCCGTGCGGTTGCAATCGATAACAGGAGCTCGTTACGTTGTAATTTGTAAGAGGCTCGTGCTCGCGTCCTCTCGACGCCCGTCCACCTATTTTCACGGCATGAAAAACTTAAGTGCTCGGGATCGTTCGAGGCAGTTCAAGCGAGAATATCGCTGGTTTCTCGACCGCCGCGCGGGGCAGCCGGGGCAGATCGCGGGGGTGGTAAAAATTAAATTCTTGAAAAATTATCCCGCGCCCCCTTTCGCGGCCGCCGCTGCAAGGAGGGTGAAGAAGACAGCGCGAAACAATTCAATGAAGCGAACCTTGATTAATTGGTTTTCGGCCGGCGGGAAATTAACGTGCACAACAAGGCTTCTTGCGGTCATTACCAACACGAAGCGCTGGCGAGATTTTTAAGAGGATAATGGTGGAAGGTGAAGGGTGAAATGAGAAGCAAAAGTTCCACCAACTACGTAAAGTGTTCATAACAAGATCATTATTCAAACTTTACCGCTATTAAGAGGTTGCGCGAGATTTAAACAGCCGATCATCTCGCGAAGTAATTTCCAACTGGGGAACTATTCCTGTTTAAACAGTTCCCGTTACTTCTGTTATTTTTATTTACCTGCCTACATTTTATTTTATTGATAAAATCTGTCGCGCGCATGAAGTAGATCACCACTCGAGCAGGTATATAAGTTTGAAACATGCTGCTCTATTGGTCTGAATCCAATAACAAAGCATTCGATGAGGATTGTAAAATTAATTATAGGCGATGTTTAAACAGATGTTCATTCTGTTTGGTTTGGCGTGTTATCATTTTGATTCTCGCTTCTGTATCATTGGGAAGAGATTTTGAAAAAGAAACTTATCGAGTTGCGACGACGGAGAACATTATCAGGAACAACAGAGAAATAAGTCGCTCTTAACCTATTTAGCGACATTCATCAACTAAGAGCATCTGCAGAGCTATTTAGTAATAACGTCCCTCGTAGGGGGAACAAGTAATTTCCTAAGAAATTTTAATGTAAATTTAATTGCTGTTTTCTATTCAGTTCTCCTCTGACATCTCTGTTCTCATTATGTATAATGTGTTACGTCTGTCTTTTTTTATATTAGGTGAAAGGGACCCACCAACCCCATAACTGTGTATAAATGATACAATTAGCTTCCATTAAAAAAATGATTCAAACTTCCCTCTTTTTTGTGATGATTATTAACGGTTATTAGGTAGTTAAGGATACGAAGGAGATTCAGTTCAAATAATATCTACATTAATTTTTAAGAATTATTTTCTCAACAAATATAAAGCGAAATTTTACAATATTTTAAGGACTTTAAAACTTTTTTTTATTCAAGAATAATTCATTTAATATTGTTTTATTGGTATATCTTCGTAGCACAGCGCCGCCGGAATTGTCAAATTGTGTACATCCCAGCGGATCCAATTTTTGTCCGAAATAAAAAAGCCGAAGTTTTTCTTAATTGACATGAATTTATATCGTCGATGTATTAAAAAAAAATAAGAAAAATGTCTAAAATTGACAAAGTTATGCGAGTTTAGCGAAAAAGTTACGACTTTGACATGAAAATTTCAACGTTTTTAAACAAAAAAAAATGGTTTGATTTAATTTCTGCATAAATGTTTATCATTCACCGACGATGGTTGGTCAACATGTAACTAAAAAGCTCCGGGTGAAATCAATCGGTCAAATAAATTTTGCTCTATCGCGTACACAAGTTTAGAGAACGTGATTTCGAGAAAACCGCGTTTAAAGTTTTCGACCCTATACCTATATCTGCGCGACACGCATATATTATGTCAGCTATATGTATGAAGCAACTTCGAATTTCTGTTTGTAACTTTGGAAATACATTCTCCACGAGTATTAATATCGATTAAAAAAAAAAATCGATTATTTCAACGTCCTGAACCAAGTTTCCCCCTTGATAAAGGATGAAAGAGGATTTGTGACTCGATTTTGGGTGAAAATGTCCCAATTTCCCGTACAAGGGTTAAGCGGGTATTCCTGAAAACCTCTGCGCCAGTGAAAGTGTTAAACCGACAGGTGCTACAGCCAGCTAGAAAACAGTCGATCTGATCAATTTCCAGACAGCAGCTGCTGTAGATTTCGTGTGACGCGTCGCAGCTAGACGCAGCGCAAGCGACGTCGCGAAATTCTCCACCCCCTCTGCGGGCCCCGCGCAGTCTGCCTCCCGGCTGGCAGCTCGCGATTAATTTAATAAGCAAGGATTAACGGGAGGGTTCGCTGGGTGTCGCCGAGAACGTATCAGGCTTACATCGGTTTGACCGATTCGACACGTTTCAGTCGATTATCGACGGCACTCCGGAAGTGCTCCGCAGTAATTAAGCCCGATTAAATTTCCTACGCGCCTTGTGCCCGTAGTAATTGCGATCCATTCTGCATTCGCAACGAACCAAATGAAATTCATTAGCCGACGATACCGTTCCGCCGTTCGAATTGCATTTCTCTCTATAATACACGCGCCCGATTGTATCGTCGCGACGACACGATTGCCCGGAGAAACTATCCAACGCGACAACGAGAAAGAAGTCTTGGGCCAGAAATCCTCTGCTCTACCAACCGCGCCTGATAATCCTTTCATCTTCAAACTAGGAACGCCCGAGGCACCAAGCTTTCGAAGCGGAAAGGTACCTCTATTCCCCATCCCTTTTCACGCACTGATGAGGAGAGTTTGTCGAACGGTCTACTGAAAAGACTTGTCTCCGATCAATGTGCGTTGTCGTGCGTCACAATAGAATGGAGGAAATATGGACCGAAATGCTGCCCTCGATTTTGTGAAACTGTACCGAGTCTTCAGCCACGCGAGCCGAAGCTGGCCTGTGAATCGACGATACTTCGCGAGCTTTCAGGGTTAAATTATCCGGGGAATCCTTTGATCACCATCAAGTGTGCAGACGCTCGATGGCTGTTTCTCAAAAGCGACCCACCGTATGTACTTAACCGTGTAAATTCTACGGTATGCGGGGAACGTAATCGCAGCAACGGCGAGAGGAGAAAAAATTCCGTTCAGGACGACCCGGTGAATCGGAGGCTGTACGGAGGGCAGGGGGAGTGGAGTTGAATGGAGGATTTCGGGTATCAGAGTGCTAGGAGACGGCATTCCAGCATTCGGATTCCGGCCACGTGCCGTTGAATGGGCCGCTTACGCACGAACAAACGCGCTCCCGCGAAGAAAGGACGGAATGTATGAAGCGAACGCGTCGAGAGGAATTCAGGAAGCAGCAACAAGTGTGACATCCCTTACTCTCTACCTTTTACCTTCCCCCGGACACCTAGCCACCCTAACCCAAGAGGCGTGATAGCCTCTCCTCGTCCGCGCCCACCCCACCACGTGGCGGCTGGAAGACAAATAACACGGCGTGTCGGTCTAACCGCGTTCCTTCCGAGTTTACCAGGAATATCTTGCTTCGCGGCTTAATCGCGAGCATTCTTTCACTCGCGATCTGAAATGCCGCTTCTCTCGCGCGATATCAAGGGGATTTATTTTTTCGAGTATTCTGTCGGAATGTAGGGTGCCACGTGGGTGGATAGAAGAGGATTGTTGATTCGAGTATAGAAAATACACGTAATTCTCTTTTTGCGCGATAGAGACGTTCCCGAAAAATCCGTGTAAAAAAAGATACCGCGCACATGGAAACATTGGGCATCGTATACAGATCGTAATTATACAAACAAATGGTCAAACTTCGAACTCGATTCTTTCTGATCGCGGCACTTATGAGATAAAGTCGAGATCGAAGATTGCGCGTCGCTACACACGCTCAAATAAGTCGCAATAAAATAGACGTACCGTTTATTTGAAATTGTATGGCAGCCTTAATTGCAAGTTCTAAAAACTATTTTTAAGTGACAGCAAGTTCCTACGAAAATAAGTGGGAATATTATTCATTAGAATTAAAATTGAATGAAGAGTTTTAAAAAGGTTAATTTATTGGATTGAGTGAAATCTAAAAAAGTTAGATTAAATAGGAGTAAATTTAATTCAGAAGAAATACGTATGATTTCTCAGGTAATAAAGCGTCTAGTCACACGAGGAATTAGACGAAAGAATATTTTCAGAGACTAAATATACCACTTTTATAGTGATCTGCGAGATGCGGTTACAATATCAAGGAGTATATTAGCTCAAATATGGGTAATGGAGAACTGTTTCAAACGGCTTCGAAACTACTTAGTCACGTATAATTGATGATACTTATACAGAGGTTAGGCCTAATAGCAGCTTTCAGCTGGGCCTCGCCCTTTCGCCATCCCACGTATTAAAATTGCTGAAGTAAAGACGGAAAATAAAATAAATAAGATAAAAATGATAGTCCAAAAAAATTTACAATGCTACCTGCGTAAACGTAAAATGAGTTACAGTCAAACGGCTCGAAGGCTAAGTATTTTTTGCGAATTAATTACAAGGAGATGAAGACAAATTGTGACCAGTACTTTTGAGTAATGTTTATTAATACTATAAACTGCAAAAAAATTTATAATATATACATGCATATGTTCAAAACACATTTGGAACAAAAAAACACCTTTTTGGAGTGAAGCTCAGGATTAAGTGTAAAATCTCTAGTTTCCGAGATAAAAAAAAATAACAGCCAGCTGTGCATCCTGAAAATCGACATTTATCATATAAACCGCCCTCTCCTAGTCGCTATTCTAATCATTTTGGTTCAATTTTTTTCAGAGGTCTCCCCCAAAATGACAGGTTCTACTTAGGTGAAATATATTCCAAGGAAACCATTGTTTTTTTTTTTTTGCCCAATACCAAGGCAAAACCAAAGACACTTTTTTTAAAACACTGTCTAAACAACCTCGTGTGATATGTAGACAAATAATATTTGTTTACTCTACATTCTACGTAACAGTGATTAGCATTGTGAAAAGAGGAAACGTCTGTGCTAGCGTTCATCTCCTTGTAATTAATTCGCAAATAATACTTGATTTTCGATCGATTTGATTGCCCAGTACCCCTTAACAAATATAGACAAATCAAATAGCCAATCTAATATACTTCGTCGCTAATCTAACAGCTCCAAACCCTAATTTTGAGAGAGGATAAACATTGGATAGCCGGCGCGGCTGATGCGCAAAATTTTCCAACGGGTTACAACCTACTCAATCAGCGAAGGGCATAAAATCTATCGAATATGTACCAATTACCGCTCACGTTCGCGTACCTTCCGCGATACGTATTATTGTGATTTCGTGCCGGCTACGTTCGGCTCATACTTCATTATCATTACAAGTACAACATCAATCGTTATTGATCTCCATCGGATATGTAATATATTCCTGGAATTTGCTCTAATTACTTTCAATTTAAATGCCCTGTCTGGCTCGAAAAGTATCGACGTGCACGATGAAATGATATGAAATATTGTGCCCGTCACGTAACCTCGGAACGTTATAAAACTGCCAACGATCCTTTGAATTCGGTTCACGGTCTCCCGTCCCGAACAATCTGAATTTTTCAGCTAATAATAGATTTTCAATGTTCGAAATCGAAATGGATCCTCGTCCCACGAACAGTTATTCAAAGGAAACGCGATTCTTTTCATGGAAAAGTGATGACGTTTCACGAACTAAAAACATAGGTACCTATTTCTTTTTATCTGGTAACGAGCGTTCTGCCGAAATTGGAAGTTTCAAGTATTAATGTCGAATGCACGATCGAATGGAACAGTAGTTCAGCGCTACGAAGGACAATGATTCTGCGGATGAAAAATAACCTTGATTTCGAACATCCTGGAAATCCAGTGACCATAAATTTGTGACTCTGTTTACTTCTCTTATGACAGCCGTAATTGCGTTTTGAAAACTGTGCTATGAGACGTCTAGAATACCAAATTATACGGTCACTCTGGCATTGCACCCTCCAACTGCTTGAAGCAATTAATGTTCTCCACCATTGTGCGTTTGGAGCATGTAGATTTTTAATAAGATACGCGAAAAATGTAAGAGACACATCGAAATGGTGCTGTCTGATTTGGTGATTCAAGAAAAGTAGGCCTCATTTTCTTTATCAACGTAAACCCAAAATTATCGGTGTTACGAGTACGTGATATTGCTGTCTCACAAGAAATTTTGGTATCACGCATAAAAAATGAAATTAATAGCAAAGCTGGTTAAAAAGTGGCTAATACGCACCAAAGTTTAAATTGGACCTACTTATGCAGAAAGTTGCTAACCATCAAAATGACAAAAAATTAGTTAAAACCAGTATGGATCCCATAATGTTGAGATCCTCATTTAAAAAAATACCAACCCATAGAACAACTCTAGCATTACACTTAAAAAGCAAAAGCTACAGAAAATTTAAAATAATATTAATTATCCTAGTAAATAACCCACTGAAAACCATTGTAAAACAATAATAAGAAATAAAATATACCCAATAGGAATAAAGCTAAGTACTTTTCTTTAACAATTAAACTAAATTTACTCATTTTCAGAACATTGAGGGTTGCTAGCTTTCTGCATAACTAAACCAAATTGACATTCCACACTGTTTTCGTCAAACCTTTACAAACACACAACAATTCCTAAAATCAAATGAGTTACCAATTTCCGAATCACTCTAAAACATTCTCCCCTATTCCAAGCTTCGGTGTCCAAAACGCAAGTAGTTAACGTCCGTTTTCGCGTTACCTGCTGCCATTTGAAATTAAGATCCGAATAGCAGCGTTCACCAGCTGGCTGAACACCACAGAATCACGAACGCCGAGAACTGGGTTCCCTGAAGGGGAAAATCAGCCTACCGCGTGGAAAGCTGGATCCACCGGTGCATCGGAAGATCGTCGATACGCAAGGTGGAAACGATGTCGTCGCGGGGGTCGAGGCCTTCGGTAGCGAGTAAGGGGCAGAGCCGTTACGAGCGGGCGAAGCTCGCGCCGGCGACGGGGGTTGCTGCAGCACGAGGGGTGGAAAAAGGTTGCGAGGACACCAGTTGCTAGGCAGCGCCTCTCAATCAGCCTTTCGCCTCACGTTCGAAGCCTGTATATCTGGGTAATCCATAATGCATCGCTCTTTATCAACCTGTATCTGCTCGGAGTTCCTTCAGCCGGTGGTTGTTGCTGCTTTGCTTGTTGCTGCTGGTGAAAAGCATTGCCCCCCCCCCATCCCCCTCCCCCGTGATTTACCGGGGACGCAGCAAAAAGGACCCCAAGTTATCATATGCCGCGCGTCACGCGCGTAGACGCCGGTAAACCGGCGCGTTCCGCTTCGCAGGGGAAACGGCCAGTTTGCCCGCTCGACAAGAATATGAACGGTACGTTTTCTTGGAGGTCAGAACCAGAACGATGAATTCATAATGTCCTGTCGCGGTGCCACGCGGAATATGCGTCACTGATGGCCCCTGATCGAGCGAGCTTATCCAGGCACGTGGCGCGCGACGTTCTGGAACTCGAATTCAGTTCGAATGGATGGAGTTAGCTTTTGGTGAAATTGTGTTGTAGCCTGTGGGCATGTCTGAGAAACTTGGGCAGATCAATTTATAAAACTGTTGCAACTGCTATACTCTTCTGCTTGATCTCTGGTGGCTACGTATTGTTTTTAAAAGAGTTTTGAGTTGGTGGGATTAGGAAGCGAAAGTTAAGGCTCTTCCAATGACAGGAGAATCGGTGGAAAATGTAGGGAGTATTTGGAGGATTGGGGATTTAGTGTTTTATTTTATTTCATTTTCCGTCTTCATCGCACCAATTGTCCATAATGTGGTGAAAGGCGAGGCTCAGCTGAAGCTGTATATAATGCTTAACCTCTGTATAAAGTGTCAGAAACATGACACGAGTACAAGAACAAAGTAATGAAGAAATTATAAATATATAAATATATGTATATGTATAACGACTGTATATATAGAAGATACATATAGAGATTGGAGATGTAAAGTGTCTATGATGATTTGTAAATATCGTATTATTTTTTGGTGCAAAAACAGATGTAGTGTGAGCTAAGCTCGTTGAACGATTTTAATGGGTTAATTATAGGGAGTAACATGATGGAGAAACCATGTCGGGGATGGTAATTAAAAATACATTCGAATTGTGGAATGACGTTTGCTGTTTCTATGGACTTCTGTTTTTACTCGTGATATAGCAAAAGTTAATCAACATGATAATTGAGGAGTTATTGAAAATGTTTGTTGTTTTATGTAAAGTTGGGTTCAATGTATCAAGAGACACGGTAGTGTCTCGCGCCAAGTATATATATATATATATATGCGCAGCGCGAGCACTGCCGTGTCTCTATTACGCCACGACTCGCTATTCTGAACCCTGAGATTTCCGAATCTCAATAACGGCTGATCCGATTCGATTTTGAATGGTCTTAATGGATAGCCTGGGTATGATTTACATAAGAAAAGTGTCTTCGTTTTGTTCCTACGTGTCTTATGAGCTGAGATATTTCGTTGTAAAGTGGCAATTTGCCGATTTTCATGTTCGTAAAATTAAGATCTTCATCGTCATCGTCCTATACTTCTAGGCAAGAGGGGGTGAGGAAATGTCTCTCAGGCACGTCGTTCATTGGATGTGGGTTCGGCCAATCGTGTAACCAAATATTTTGTGTTGTGACAGCTAGACAGAGATATACTATAACCAACCAAGTGCTAAATGTCAAATGGAGTAAGTTGTACGAAATTTTGAGATGTCACGAGTTTTTACACCAAATAGGAGACTGAATTATTGTCTTAATTAACAAGGTAAGTCGTCAAAATTTTTTAATCGATTTCGTATGTAGAGTCGCAGACTTGGGAGTTGTCTGGAGAAGGTTCTACAGAGAAGCATCTTCTTTCGCACAAGTTTCTACAAATTAATATATTGTTTTTATACCAGCAAACAATTTTTACACAGGCTCGAATAAAAATGAAGGGGACGTCCAGGCTTGGATAGAAATGAAGGGGACGCACAAGCTTGGATAGAAATGAAGGAGATGCACAGGCTTGGAGGTTGTCCAGAGAAGGTTAGACAGACAGAAAAACATCTTATTTCTCACAAGTTTCTGGAAAGTTGTCAAATAAGGTAAATCGACAAAATTTGAGTTATCCAGTCATCAATAAACACTACAAAATGTGTGAAATCCCCACAAAATTACCTTTTTTAAAAAAGGTACAAAAAAGAGCGCCAAGTATATAATTCCATCATAAAGAATTCCATTTAAAAACATTGTCGTAAATTAATATAAATTTCTTAATATGCTATATTTAACTTTACAAAAGTAATGAGATACAACAATTGCGCCAATTATCACAATGGCTATTTATACAAAGAAAAAAATGTACTCAATAATATTAAGCCGACATATTTTTATACAAAACAATTTTTAATACGAATAAATATTTTATTCAAAATACTTGGCGCTGCTCTCTGAATTGGTGTTGCTAAACTGAATAAATATGCATATATTGCATTAAAATCTTTTACTTTCTTTCTTGTCTCTGTGGTGTCTTGTTTTGTTTTATTTATTAACCAAGACAATTAACATTTTTTCGGAGAGCAGCGCCAAGTATTTTGAATAAAATATTTATTCGTATTAAAATATTGTTTTGTATAAAAATATGTCGACTTAATATTATTGAGTACATTTTTTTCTTTGTATAAATAGCCATTGTGATAATTGGCGCAATTGTTGTATCTCATTACTTTTGTAAAGTTAAATATAGCATATTAAGAAATTTATATTAATTTACGACAATGTTTTTAAATGGAATTCTTTATGATGGAATTATATACTTGGCGCTCTTTTTTGTACCTTTTTTAAAAAAGGTAATTTTGTGGGGTTATGAATACGCGAATGCCCATCAGTCTCTTGAATTTTTGCCTCTTGAAAACATTGACGGTTCTTCATTTTATACGATCAATACTTTCGATACTATCAAAACATAGCATGGATTTCTAGTTACGTTGTATTGGGAAGGTGAAATTAAATTTTCAGAAAAACAAAGTTTTGTATGTAACAAGGTTATGCCACAATATCTGCAATTAGCTATCTATTTTAGAATTCTAAACATTACGTAAAAGAGTTATAACTTCCACCGTGTACATCGCGTTTCAAATGTAAAATATTTAGCGAAGTTACGTACCCACTTATATTTGAAGTAAATTTATAAGTTACAGACGAGAACAACTCAGGGTCATTAACAATTTCATCACATACCAACAAACCTCCTGTCGAAAGGAAGTTTGCAGGTAACCGATAAACTTTTTTGATTATCAAAACCTACTGTAAACTGATTTGATAAAATGTCATTTTCAATCGGCTTTGGAGAACCTGTCCAAATATCAGAATTCCCTATTTTGTCGCTTTAAATCATTAATCAAAACGTTCCTTCGAGTATTCGTACTTACAACTAGAATCTAAGTGTTCCCTCGTAAACCTTCCATCCTTTTACACAAAGTGCGTCCAATAAAACAGCCAACATGTTCTACCAATGCGTACAAGAACAGACTGCGTAGAAAAATGAACTCGATTTCTGGAATGGTTAAGAAAGCTCGACATCGATGAAAGGCTATATCTTTGCAGGTTGTCAATTAAAAAGAGCAGCGAGAGGGCGGCTGAAAGACACGAAGTAGTGGAGGAGCAGAGGGCAGAGCAGCGAAGTCTACCGTTAAAAGATACAACGTGCAAATGGGAAGGGCAGGAAGCTGTAAACCTCGCGTAATACCCCGCAAATTAGCATCTTTCCTGAAGAATCCCACCCTCCCTACCCTCCATCATCATCCTGGACCCTTTTTACCGTTTTTCCAATAATCCATTCATGATCTTCCCAGTCGCCCGAGGAATTCAACTCCAAGGGGGGCACTTCGTATCTCCGCCATTATAGGCGAGTATCCTTCACCTATTTCATCAGTTCTCGAGCCCCTTTTCCACCCCCTCTCTTTCCACACCCTTCCCCGGGACGGAAGGAAATAAAGCGGGAAGCCCGGATGACGTCAGAGTCAAGAGCAGAAACTAGTAACAGCCTGCCACGTAATCCCTCCAGGGAATACTATTAATTAAGACGTTTCTCTATTTCCACCCCCTCACCCCCAGCCCGCCTCACTCACGAAGAAACGGAAACGCAGGGAAATAACGGCACAGAAGCCGCAAACCTGACGGATTCGTCGATGTTTAACGGCACGGGGTCTGCGCGACCGAGAGATCCCTAAGACGAGCAAATGGCTAAACGATCAATTGTGACAATCGCGAGCACGGATCAATATATCCTCGAACGTTCCATTCATCCCAGTGTACCCACCGAGAAATCTTCTATCCCTCCACAATGGCGGCTGTTCCCTGTATATCTTTCGCCTGCCACCCGCCCTACAATAAAGCCAACGGACCTTCCCGAAAGGAAACCTCGCTCGTAGCTATATAGCAATCCTTTATCGACGCCACGAATCGCATGGGACAGGCGAGCTTAGGGTGGACTTTCGGCGACGTAGGCGCGTCTCTAACCCGATTCTTTGGGCATTTAACTATTTAGACATGAGCCGCTGAAAGAAGGAGTTTGAAGTAAAGGGAGATGGGGACGGGGCGCATGAAGGAGAAGAAGCGTCCTCTGGGGCATATTAATTGCAGGCTACCCCCGATGGACAAACGGCTGTACTCGAAATGCAAAGCAGCTCCACTTTGCCATGGTCAATGGGCATCGGCAATAGGCTCGGGCATAACGAAGCATTCTTAATTGTAATGCCGTTGGCTTCAGCCTCGCTGACCATTTTTAATCCACTTAGGTTCACTGCGCCGTGGCAAATTCGTCTACCTGGAGGTTTCGATCGCGCGTTCTCCATAACGTGGAGTGTCTCAGGAAACGAAAAATCGATGGTCAATTACCCGATCGGAAGTACGAAGGAAATTACGCGTGGAGGATAATAATATGTGGAGAGAATTTTCGGTTTGTTATTATGTAACGAAGGAATCTAATATGTAGATAGAGGATAGCTAGATAATTAATATTTTTTAGATTCAGTGTCGATTATAACGTGTCTAGGGGATAAATCTTTAAGTCAATATTCATTTGTCGAAAATTGGAAACTTTGATGACTCGTCGAAACAGTTTATTCGAATTCATTAATAATCCCTACAGTAATATCATTTAAGTAGTGTGGAAGGGAAAATAGTAATTAAGGACCAGCAGCTCCATCTTCACCAACTTCAAGTAAATTAGTAAACACTGTTTATAAACTTATTGCTTTTACTTAAAATTAAAAAAAAACACACTAATTGAAAAATATACGTTTTCACACAATAAATAGTAGTTATTCAGGCGACAAGTTTTTATTTCTATTTTTAGCAAATTTTTCAAATCTGGAGCATTCATGTTGCGCTAAACAATGGGTGCAGATTCAAAATTTCCAATAAATTCGCTCGTTTGTTATCGGATTAACGAATTATTTCTTGCAGGGATATTTAATGGCCGAATATCTACCAATTCAATTTTGAATATTAAAACGTATTCAACGCGAGCATCATTATGCCCGATAATTTCGAAAGCCTTGTCGAAATCTTCGTAGACATTGTCGACACGATAAACGCGAACTAAAACTCAGATAAAGATATTCCCCGCGGAGCATGATTAGAAACTCCTCATCTATCAATAACACAAATCTGTGCTGCTTATCACGTATCACGCTACATAGAAATGAAGGCACATGATGAGTAATAATTGATGATTGATTTTTCAAAAGGGCATAATCCATTTTTGACCTTGAAGCAAATTTTGATGGCATCGCCTTAATAATGTTAAATTACACACCCAGTGGCACAAAACACTACAAAATAAGGTTGATCCCTTTTTGAAAAATGGAAGTGAAAATACATGTTTCATACAAAAGGTGTTATTTCCAAGTTTGTCTGATGAGACAGTGAAATCATTTTTTAGTATGAAACAAAACGGACATATTTCCTATACTCATCTAGGAAATTGTAATGAATTCGAAACAAAAGGATTTTAAATTAGTTTAAAAAATGTACCCAATGGCATGGTATATTTAGAATAAAATGTGGCAAAACAAAGTAACCATAAACATTCTATTATATTTTGAAAATGGCAGAAAATATTGTGCAAATTCTTAACAGTGGAAGAAGGGAATATATATAGATTTGGCTTATTTTCAAATGGTTTCATTCAAAAGGGTTTAGTTCCAAACGTTTCTTCAACTAACTATGAACATAATATCGCTAAATTTAAAACATTATCGCTATCAGATGGAAGAATAAAATGTACATGTACTAATAAAAAGAAAAATTATTTTTTTTAATAAACGCAGGTACCACAGTTTTTTTACGGTTATTCAAAATTTACTCTATTTGGAAATGTGTCCCTTTGAAAAATCACTCTTCAATTATAATCAAAGCTACTTTGCAGCCCAACAGCCTTACACAAAGATTCCATCAACAATCTTCGAATTTAAAACTGACCCCAAAACTTGGTACAAGGAGGCGATTAAATTGCAACTACACTGGTGCTCAAAATAAAGTTTAAAACTCATATTTTTACACGTACCTATGATATAAATTTTAACATATCATTCTTATTTCTATTCATAATTCGACATTCAAACGAGAAGTCTTTACGCGAGCCAAGATGCGACTGAATCGAATCGAAAACGCGCCGATTTTTCAACGGAGTTTTCTATCGCCGGCTTTCCGCGAGCGTTTGCAGGCTTCGAGCGGCTGGCGAGTAAACGCGCGCGTAATCGAAAGTTCGCATGAAAATAAGTTGTCTAGGAGCGCCTTAATTTGACGTCCACGGTGCACGCGCTCCATTGATTATCGTAACTCGAAAGCAAGGACCGACAAATGAGCATTAGGTTTACATAAAAAGACGCCGGACGTTCATGCGGACGGCGGTACAATAAAGCAGCGCAGAACCGCCAACGAAAGACGACGGGCAAAAAGGACAGGTAAAACCGAAACTATACATGCACGTGAGAAAATTACGCGGGAAGTCGGCCCGAGGGGTGGGGGTGATAAAAATAAGCTGTTTCTGAAAGTTCACGTCATGCCAGGCTTTTACACACGTTTTTTTTTCTACTTTCCGCGATATAATAATCTCACCTGGTCTTTACTAATTTTACAACCGCTAGTGAAGCTCCCCGAAGTAGCGCAACAGTGCCAGGCTGGCAAATTAAACATGTCCAAGTTAATCGGGAGAGACCGGGGCGCAATTGGTCATTTTCTGAGATTGTAATATATTTATTTTGTACACTGGATAAATAAACTTTGTTTAAAACACAGGTAAACTTTAGATATATTCTTAACTAAATGAATTTTTTCGAGGTTTTTACACAATGTTTTAAACGAGTGTTTTTTATTAATTTATTTCTTTTTACAATCGCATAAGTTTTTTAGAATTGGTCCCAACGACATGAGTTTTTTTTTGAGAAGCTAGAAGGATTAGTTTGCAATGTGAAGTGTTTTGTCGTTTCGAAAAAAAAATACAATTGGTCAGAATGGCAAAAAAATAGTAGAAGTAAATAGTAAAAATAGTAAGTTTTTAAACTTTTTTGTGAGCCTCTAATGAAAATTCAAAAACGACGTTCGTAGATTGAAGTAAGTTATATGCATGCCTAAAATTTCATCAAAATCGGTTAACGTTTATCTGAACTATAAATGCTTAAAAATTACAGAATACAGTTGAAAAGCGCTGATTTCGGGAATTTCGCGATTTTTTACCTTATTCTGCGATCTTTAAGCGTTTATAGCTCAGAGCAACGTTAACCGATTTTAATAAAATTTTAGGTATGTATATAACTTACTTAAATCTACAAACGGGATTTTTAAATTTTCATTACAGGCTCAGATAAAAAGGTTGAGAAACAACCTTATTTCTTTCGCTATTCCGACCAATTGCAATTCTTTTCAAAACGACGAATCGCGGCATTTAGCAAACTAATCCTTCTAGCTTCTCAAGAAAACTCAAGTCCCTGTGATTAATTTGAAAAAAGTTCTGCGTTTTTAAAAAGTGTCCGAATATTTTCGTTCCTCGCTGTAAATATAAAATGCCACAAAAATGACAAAATTATACAAAGCATTTATTTATCTTTTTTAAACACAATATAAACAAGATAGAAACACAAACATAATTACTCAGCAAAGAAATAGATCTCTATGTGTAAAACTGTGTTACAAAAATATACAGTCTAGATTGTAGTTGCGTTTCGTACCTACATTGAAATTTGAAAATTGAAATTACATACAGAACAGTGTAATATCTGTTGAAGCAATTATATAAGTGGATCAATTGCGATTTTTCCTAAGTAGATATTCTAGTGATTCCTTCGAAGATATTCTCGTGCCACAGTGCGCCCATCAGATAAATGGAAAAAGGCAACCCGTCGTTCAACATCTATTATTTTTCACTACTCGGCTCAGTAAAATCAGATGGAAAAATCCCGAGCGATAATTATCAAGATAACGCACCGCTATCCCGCCGCTGTATGCACGCCATTGATACATCTACAGGCTACACTTATCGATATATGTTCAACGAGAACAAGCTCGGAATAATAAAACATGTCTACGAAAGATGTATTGGAAATCATTATTCCTGATGAGCACTTCTATTAATCTCGACAGCACCATTCCTCCCAAAAAATTCGTTCTCAGCATTTTACTAAGCTCGCTCGTACTTCGCTCGAACAAGGAAATAGAAGAAGAAACAACGACCCCCATATACGTAACAGATCGAAGGGAATCGATCGGGGGGGGGGGGGGGGATCAGCGGAATTTCGTGAGAATCGCGCTACCGTCGGAAACCTTTTCGCAAGTCTGGTTCCAATACGCGAGCACCGTATGACTTTGATCAAAGATACTCCCGCCGATTGATACGACCCGTAATCTTCCGCCGACAGATAAGGTCGACTAAATTTAATACGAGACTCCCGATAAAACTTGCACGTTCCCGCGGCACTTGTGCATTATTCGGCCGGCTCGCCGGTCCTGGTCTCGCATAAAAGACGCGCGCATAATCGAGAGAGCAACATTTGCCCCGATACGCGGCCGCGGATCCCGCCGATTAATCGACCTCTTTTCCCGCGGAATTATCGGTGGAACGGTTGCCGCTGCGAATCGTCCAATGTTATTAATGCAGAGCGTGCGTCACGACGCCCCGCGCGCGATGTACCGCCCCCCTGCCTATCGTAAGTGCACAGACTTTCGACTAATTACCCTATAAATAATGCAAGCGCCGGGGCCCGTAATGGAGTAGAAATTACCGGGTAGTAAACGTTGACCGGGCGGAATCAGGGATGCCGATCGACAGATTTCCCCCCGATCCGAGCCGTTAACCAAACGCGATCGCGATGGCCGTTTAATGATGCGGCCGCGAGGGACCCGGGGCGCGGCGAGCGCGACCCGCGGCCATCTCCGCCGTGGCCTCCGACTCCCCCAGCGAAACAATAAAATATGCACAATCGCGTCCGCGCCGCGCCGATAAAGGTGCAATAAATAGTATTATGAATTTCATAGTAGGTTACGAGGTCAAGCCGCGGCGACGCGGCGCGATACGCGCGTCCAACGTTCGCGAGACGCGACTCTCCCGGCCGTCGGGCGCGGGCGGGAAAACGGCCCGGCCAATCGAGGGTGAGGGCGCGCGTCTTCCGGTGTCTATCGAATTTTTAATCACCCGCAGCTCACACCTCCGATCCACCGTCGTTTTATCGACTACGTATTTTTCTCTTCTCGAGTGCCTTTGTATCGATAGAGATAAGAACGGAATTAAACACCGAGATCTTGGGGACGAAAATGTGACCGGGTTAAAGGTCGATTTATACTATCCGCGCAGACACGGGACGTATCCGACGAGAAAAGTATTCTATAATGTAATTTGCAGCATAGATGTTTAGGGTGACTGTACCTAATATCGCCAGGCAAAAGTTAAATCGCTGTCAATTGAATAATAATTGTTATTTTTGCATGCAGATCGTTTCAAAGTAAAGAGGAATTACTCATCTTTCATGTAGCATAAGTTAGAATCGTTAAAATCTACCAATTTTGCATTAGGACTCAAAAAAACGTAAGACATGCAAAAATCGGGTCCTGAGAAAAGTGTACCTAATATCGCCAACTCAAGTAATACTGATTAATTCATGTATATATGAGTTTGTAAAGTCATTTCCACATGTGGTTTTATTATTTATTGCTCTATAAATGTATTTTTAGCCATCTTTGATTTTAATTTTATTAGAAAAGTATAGAAATTTAATAATATAGATTTTTAAAATATTTTATTTTTTACGTTCCGATGGACATTTTGGACGAATAAAATTTATTTCGGTTGTTCGGCACATTTCGTAACCCCACTTGTAACAAACATTACATCGAAATCATTGTTCTCCGGTAGGCGGTATTGAGAACACCCAAACTGCTAAAAGAAAAACACTATTTTCATTACGGAAAATCTTTTAATCGATTTCATTCCTTAAGTACATCATTAATTGGGTATTTCTAGTAGATATTCTAGCATTCACGGATTTATTAGACTTACCTTCTCCGAATGTGATGTAAAATTATGACAGTCCAATAAATTTTTAAACTGTTAAGATTCTCTAAAATCCTTCCCTTTCTGTAATTGTTGATCACATGACTGCACAGGTACTAATTCGGTGCATAACCGATCAAGTTTAAAGCTTACTTTGCGATATATAACGGGTGGCGATATTAGGTACAGTCACCCTATACGTACCGCATCGCATCAGCACAGGCGCGTACAGGCATTCGCAACTTCGCCTACTTCTAATAATATAGGTAGCTATTACAGTCACAATCTTGCATATTTAAAGAAGTATACACTTTTACGCGCCTTTACGAATCGCTTTCCGTCGATTCACTGACCGCTGCCATCGTCCAACGGACGTAAAATACGAATACTCGTGCCGTGTCGGATACGGATAATATAAATCCAGCTCGATAGGCGTTCCTCGACGATCAGTCGGGCTTTACACTTTTATACAAACGCGAGCTGGGCGCGCGATAAATGGCCGGATACCGCGATTGCTCATTGGCAAATCAGAATTTGGCTTGTTAATTTCGTTTCTTTCTTTCCGTCTGTTTCGGATCGATCCGACTCTTACGCGTATCCCGGGGCTATTATGGCCGACGCGATTTTGCGATTTGTATCCGTCCATACGTATCTGCGCGGGGCCATTTTCGTTGTTTCGCCACCGTGGCCCATCGTATTTGCATATAAACGAAGCATTACCTATGAATCGGGGGTAGTCGCGGCGCTGGTCGAGTGGTAAATTTTAATGAGAAACTTCTACCCACCCCCCAGGCGTTGATACAATTAGACGGCTCCTTTTCTTTCGAACGGTGTTCGGGGCGAAAGTAAATCTAATTAAGCGGAGAATCGTAGGGCCACTTCGGGGGATTCTTTCGGTTCCAATTGCGGCGATCGAGTGTTTTTCTGCCTCGGAATCGAGTCGTTTAAATGATATTAGATTGCAGCGCAGTTCCACGGGGTCCCGAGTCCCGGAAATATTGCCGAAAACGGCGAACGGGATTGTTTCGCGTGCATCGACGATTATTTTAAACGATGCTGAAAGTGCCGGCGTCTACCTACTCTCGGAGACTATTCACCTTTACGCGACGAATTGTAATTAAGAAACACGCGCGACAGCTAATTTAGCATACAGCGCGACGACAAGAAAGTCGTCATGTGCGGCGGGCGGTGTTCAGCGACTGGTCGAATTTAATTAACTATGCGAGACGCAGGCTAGTGAAACAGCAAGTGTCTCTGCTGGGTTTGTATTATAAGTGTAAATTGGCGAGAATTTTCTAGTGAATGTGAAGGTAACTTTGTGTCACTTCGCGTGCAAATACTTGTGTGTTCCACTTTATTTGATTCAGTATGGAACTTGTTTAATAAAGTTTTGTAACTGTCAGTGAGTTATGTATTATGAGTCGTGGATTGAATGTTTGGGTTATTGCAAGGCCACAATGTGGGAATTGTAGGGAATGTTTAGGTGATTTTCGAAGAGAAATGAATGATCCAAGCTTTAAATTCCGCACAGTATTAAACGAAACGAGAAAGAATACAGCGCCCGTGAGTACCGTAAAACAGAGATTATCAGTGGTGGAGTTAAAACATCGAATTGCAGTTCGAAAGCCACTTTTATAGCTGCAACAGGCTGAAATGCTTAAAACGGATTGAATAGCACGAACAGTAGACAATGCGAAAGTAAAAAAAAAAAATGTGGCGTGTATGGTTCGGCGAATGCGAAATTTCGAGTGTTGGGGTCGAATGGAAATATTTTCTCGTTTTTTGTTCGTCAATAATTATCTCGCGAAAATGTGGCACTGTACTTGAAATAAAACACGAAGTGAACTATATTTACAGTTGGACAGATTTCTTTTTCGAAAGAAATGGGGACGTGGTAGGGATCGATGTAACTTTGGATAAAGAGGAATGTCAGAAGATATTGATTTAACATTTGGGAACAATATGGTATTATCTAGATTATGGTTAGTTATAAATAATTTTGGAAAAGGTATATAAAGGAGAAAGAATGTATTTGTGCAAGAATTACCAAATGTAGGTGTTTTTATGGGATTATGAGTAACTTTAAATAATTGGATGAATAAAATGTATCGGTGATGAAAAGGTTGTTCTGCAAACAAATTTGATGCAGCCTATTTTACTTTCATGTTATTTTATCCTACGATTGCAGTTTATCATTTTGGTCCTCGCGAACACGTGTATCAAAGCCTTTGAGCCATAATGTTTGTAAATATTGATAAATTTTGAAATAACTACAAACACCTTGTTATCGTTCGGTGTTTTAAAAATACGATGTGTGTGTGTGTGTACAGGTGCGATAGAGGGAGTGCAAAGGAAGTAACAACGCTCACAAATATGTAAGTATCAATGACTGATAATTTCAAGTATTAAAAAGTCGACAGAGAAGATAATAAAATAAATGCAATTAAAAATATTGATCAAAATCTCGTTTGCTTTTATAAGCCACACGAGCAGGTCCTATAGATGAACCCTTTTTATAATTCACATCATCTCTGTCCATTAAACACACAGAGGATGCAAATATTGTTCTCAAATACGATTAAACGAACCGTTCACCAGATATTATAATTACCAAAAGCTACTTCAGAATTTACGAAAGATACTTCAGAGCATACCCTAACTCTTTCACAGTTTCATAAAATAATCAAGTCATGTGACAAGATTTAGTGTCTACTTCTGAAATATTCATCTTTCATTACTATAATTTTTAGCAATATTTCCTTGTACATCGCACAGACCAAACTATTTAGTTCGTTCTATCTCGTATACCAAAGGATCTAATATCTGAAGTAATGCATCCGAATAAATAATACAGAATCTTACCACAGCACCTCACTAAAACTATGAACAATTTCACAAACATCTTCATTCCTCTAACACAATACTTCCACATTCCAAGTCCTTTAAACTACCATACAAGAAATCTCCACACTATACGTATAGTTATGGAATTATGCCCACGTGTAAGGTCTGAAAACACAAGTATGTTCGAGATTGCTTTTTTTAAAAACTTGAAGAACTTTTTAAATAAATGGTTGTATATTCGAAAGTATATATTTTAAAGTTTTTGTATTTTTTTTGCACTGCGATATCAAAATAAATAATTGACTTATAGGCGATCCCCCGGCAGCGTTTTTATTTAAGCACTTTACGGTCACCACTGTAGCTTTGACCTGATTCATCAGAAATAAAAAATCAACCAAATTTAATTTATATATTAAATTATCTAGTCCTTAATCGTAACCATTTCTGTCGCATAATTTTTATTTTACAGATGAAAAATGAGAGCGATACTTTTGCAATGAGAAGCTGCCATTTTGTAGGAAATTAATTTTTCGAGATAATGAACAATTAAGGACTAGATAATCTAAAATACTAACTAAATTCTCGTGAATTTTTTACATCAGATGAACCAGGTCAAAATTAAATCGGTCACCTCAAACTACTAAGAAGAAAAAAACGCTGCCGGAAGATCGCTGATATTTCTTTTATTTATTTATATTTTCCATCGAAAAAATTACTACAAGTCACTTAACATGTACACTTTACAAAACATGAAGGTATGATTAAAAAATCCCTCAAGTTTCTCCCCAAAAAATTCCCGAATATAGGTACATGTCTTTTCAGACCTGACAGGTAGGCATAACCCCTTAACCCTTGGGCGGCGGGTAGTTTGACCAGGCATCGCGCGCAGGGTCAATCTTACCCCCCAAATTTAATTCACGACACCTCGGAATAATATTTCCTATTGGAATCTGATCTTATGACGTAAACTTCTTACTTCCTCCAAGAACTACTATTGTTAACAAGTAATACGTGCAAATTGATATTTATACCGAATCAAAATTGGCCCCGTACTTGTCCACCAGGGTTAAACCTTCAGAAGCACTGCCATCTCACCAAGTGCTCGCTGAAATTCGCAGCCAGTGCATCACGGGAGCCCGACACACGGCGAAACTCCACCCCGAAGATCGGTGCGTTGTTTTCTCTCCCACGTTTCCAGAACGTGAGAGGACGGCTGACCGGATTAATCTTGGAACCAGTCCTTGCGGACGGGGCCCGGCCCAGGAAATCCTTTATGCAAAAATCCCGTCCATTCATCGGGGCCCCTCGGGTCTAGAGTGTCTGGGGCCAGAGAGATTTTCGGCGCAGAGCGTGCAGGAAGGGTTGTGCTGCGTGGGAGCACAGGGAGGCCCGAGCGGCAGTGAAAGGTGCTCATAATCGCGCGCTCTTAATCGATCCTCCGCGATCTGACATCTGTCGACTTCCCGGGGCACATCAGCCGCGAGAGCGAACCCTTTTTCCACGCTTTCCCTGAAACCGGTGACAGGGCTGGATCTGCATTTTTACCAAGAAGCCATCTGTCACGCTCCTCCTATTGTCGATCCGCGCGGCCAGCTGAGCTGCACCGAAAAGGATTCCGCTGACCGGCGAATCGACGACCTCCATCCACCCACCCCGGGACAAGCTGCGGTGAACTTGCGCGCCGGTTGCGAATCGGCAGATGCGATACGCGACAATGCAACAGCCAGGGATTGCACAATGACGAGCTAACGCAACCGTACGGTTCCACGGATTTTAGGATCCTGTCTGCCAGTGACGTGGCTCGGCAGGGAGGCGAATGGGAGCGCGGGAGTAGGCTGGATGGTTACATCGGAAATTTCGAGAACGATAGGCGTGCAGCGGGACCCGATCGCGGGCAAATCATATATCAATGTCCCTGGGGTAATCGAGCTGCGCCAGGATTAAGATAAATGCAGTCGAACGCGGGACGAACGGAGGGCGCCGGTACGTGTCCTGGCTGCGAGCAGTCCGCTGCGAAGAAGACCGGGATTATCCTGTTACGCGGGCTAACGACAGCCACGCGGGGACAGATTACGGTACGTTAAATAAATAGCCGATTGATAGGAGTCGCGCGGTGCGCGTTATGCTACCGGTCACCTACGGCTGCATAACCGCGAAAGTTGCGTAAATGGGAGGCATTAAAAACGGAGAAGGTTTCTCTGGCTGGGGATACCTACGGCCCGTGATGCAACCGACTCTCATTAACGTATGAGACCATTATCCGAATGTTTCCCCCGGATTAATTGCGTTTATGACACCGTTATATTCGCGGGTGGAAAAAATACGAATATGGAGACAGGCGGCCTCTTGCGAAGTTTCACTAACGTCCATTCTACGACGGATCAGCGTTACCAACGTTGAACGAAATCTTTACCGTTTCGTCGAATGCGCGGCTGACTTATATGAAAAATACCGCGCCTTGCGTTAAACGCTGGAATCTATAGCCGATGCCTGAATCGAGTACAAATACATACTTGGAAATCAATGGAGCTAATAAATGCGCCAAGCACTCTCATTTTCTGTATACAATGGACGCCAGTTTCGATAAGTCTCACGACTACAATCGTGGATATGAAACGAAATCGTTTAAAAACCGCTATGGAGGTGTTAATACAGTGCTTCCTTTTTAATCCCATATTATCTTGAAATGGCGACCGTGCTCCTCGGAAAAGGAATGTTGGAACATTTTTGTAGAATAACAGAAAATTTTCATACGTTTGGATAGAAAATTAGCAAACACGGTCGGAAGAATAATGCGACCTGTTCGCCGAGTTTTGAATGAAATTCTCTGTCAGTGGACGAGTAATATAATATTGAAAGGGGTGGGTGGGGGGGCGACAGGGCCGAGACAAACGGAAGGTTCGGCATGCTTTATTAAAATTAACAATGTAATTAGGAGGGACGTGTCGCAAGGCGACGTTTTCGCAGGCCAGCCTGAACAATTCAATTTCAAAGGGGTCGGCGCGTTTACATTCAACGGGATGGAGAACACGACGCACTTCCGCGTCTATGGAAACTGAGCACCTGTTGTCGATGCTTACCCTTACATTATATACTTTGCTCTGCTTTTATGGCATGCGACGCATACCTACGCGCATAGGTAACGGTAGATGTTTCCACCTATACTAAAAGGAGCTTCGAAGTGAAAGGAGGCGAAGATATGCCGTGGAACAGTGCTTCTCATGCCGAAATGAAGACTTGATCGACCGTGTTAAACGAAGGTTTCAATGCTCGGCTCCTTTCATCGTCTACAAGCAAACGCGTGGTTATATCGTGCCACTGGGCAGTTCAGAATCGTAGGCGAGGACTTAGCCGGCTACCGGAACTCGCGAAAGTAAACAAAAAAATCTTGAGTATCGGTATCACAGGTCGCTAACATTTTAGTCTTTAAGATAAGTTTCTGTATGGTCACACAGTGTGGAATTACCGATGTTGCAAAGGGTCCATACGTTCACGCGTTAGTTCATACGCAAACGTATGCGTCCAAAGATCCTTCAAGTTCTTGCATCATTTAGGAACCAGTTTAAATGTACGTTACCACTGGAAATATAAATAGTAGGCATTATGGTAATGCATGTCGAAGTTGATACCAACTCAAAACTGTCGAGATACCAAGTACTGCACAGTGCAAAAACACAGTACTTAGTCCGTATAACTACTTAGATTTTACTAGTCGGTTGAGCCTCTGCCAGTAATTATGAAACATCCTGTATGCAAAGAATTTAATTTACATTAAACGTGACTAATTTTACTAGGCAACGAGTAGACCTCTGGACATCTAACAAGTCGAGCTCTGGTCAGGCGAAAAGTAGCTTTCCGATGCAACCCCCGTCGCCGACCAAGTGTTTCTCCATCAAATAGTTAGAGTTCTCACAAAGGGTACACTATAAAAATCAACAGACTAGTGTAAACGTTCCTATCCATCAGACTACGAAAATCCCTCAGTCACAGTTAACCTCGCGAGGCTTCTATGGATCTAACGAGTACCAACATTCGAAGCTTTCGAATCTCCCCCAAAAAACGTCCCCTTTGCCATTAGACAGTTTAATGTTCCCCAGTTGGGCGAGACGGTGGAGCAGTGGTGACACATTCGCGAAGCGTTTCTCTGACAAACGTTCGCTCGTCGACGTCCTCGGTCTGTGATTAGCGGCTGTTTGGTCGGGCAGGTCAGTTAGCCCCGAGGTAATGAGCCCGGCCACCGCGAGGGAACTAGCTGGCTTCCGCAGGGAAAATTTGAGAGACACTGACCCGCGTCGATAGTATCGTATCGATAGTAACGAGCTAGCTCGGAACGCGGGAATTGTTGTACATTACGCTACATATTTATAATCATACGCAAGGTTATATATAACCGAGCGCGCACGTATATATAGGTCCACCTTCAGCCATGTATATGCATGTACACGCATTACGTAAACGCACTTGAGCGATGCGACTACGCATAAGGGTTGCGCTTTATAAAAATTCTATAAGGATCGATGGTGTTGTTGCCATGGATATGGTAATCGGCGTTCAAACATGTCTGCGAGTGTTTTTCACGCCTATGGCGGGGGGGCCGTTTCTGTGTCACCGCAACTTTTCAAACAGCCTTGCCGCCCCTGTTGAAATCCATTCCGCTCTGCCCCCGTGTTGGGGAATTCTGTTTCCACGTCTAATTAGAGATTTCTAATTGGGTCGGTCGAATCGATGGCTCTTCCACTCTTTTCTCCACTATTTCTCTAGCCTGCAGATATAAAGGACGAAAGGGAAGTGTTGAAAGGGCAGATGATGATTGGCTTAGGATCACCTAATTTCTCGGAAAGGTGGATTTACTTCAACAGTATCTCCAGGTATTGAAAATCAGAAATGTTTCGAGAGTATTTTGCCCACGATATTATCTCGATTTAAGTTTGGGGGTATCAAGATTTTTTTTCTTTGGAGGGCAAAGGAAGAAGGTGGTCAAGGAGAATTTGAGTTGCCCGTGATGGCAATGTGGTTGATAAATAGTGACTGAAAGTGGCTTAGGATGCTCCAAGTGGGTGGTTTTAATTCGAACGATAAAGAGTGTAACGAGAGGTCAGTAGAAGCGAAGTGAATTGTAATTGAAGTGAAGCTTAAGTGAAACTAGTCCGTCATATACGAAACATGATGTCGCCAGTGTGCGAAATATTTCGCAAGGATCAGTTTTCGTCTAAGAAATCTATTTCATGGAATCTTGAAGGACCGACAATTCGAACGATTTGGTTTTCTATGGGCTCGCCGACAGGAATTTGCTGCAGGGAATTTCAACTTAAGATCTCTTATCGAGGCTGGTCGACATTGATCTTCGTTCGCAGCAAACTGGACACCATTAAGCATTCCGAACGCCGGCTAGTACTTCAAGAAAGTATTGCCAGCTAGTGGAACCGGAGGAGTGTCCAATGTCCATTGTTATGAATTTTCGAGAGTAAGAGAATTTATCCGGAGAACCAGCGTTCAGAATTAAATCAACGAAAGGTAGCAGTAAAATGTAGAAGACCATCATTAGTGACGAGGAAACGAGTCGCCCTTCATTATGAAAACATTACACGTTTCTCTGATGACGTGGCAAAAATTATTAAAATTTTTCTGGGACGTATTAATCTCCTTATAATACTGATCCCATCCTACCATATTCCCCCATATTCCAAATTTCACAATATATATTCATGTAACAGGAAATTATTAAAAAGCGAAGGTACTTAAGTAAGTAGTATCTAGAATCACATGGAACAGTTTCCAAGAACAAAAACAAGAGCCTCCACGTTGATGGGATGCAAAGAAAAGATAGCTGAAAATAACCGAACACACAAAATAAAATCCTGCGCATACCGATTACTGGAAATGCTGTAAACCTAATAAGATCCACTGTTCTACTAACAAATAAGTAATCAAGAAACCCATTACTCCAACAAACCATATGAAAAGTAGACACAAAACCCATTTCGTGTTAAAACTGAATACCTACATATAGTGACTCAAATTTGTTTATATACATTCATATTGCTTTCAGTTGATACATAATTTTAATAGAAAAAATGATGCCACCCGAATAGTGCGGTCGAGCGAACGTGGCAGTATTTCATAAACAAATGTGTGGGTGGCTTCATATAAATTTTATAACACAGATTGAACACCGCGCAACCCAATAACTAAAACGATCAAACGTTTAAGGGGCCACGCACTCCGCGGTCTAACGTTAACGTGCCGCGCCTAATTAAGGCTGGCAGGCTAATTAGCAGGCAATATGCCGGCGACGGTGAGTCCGTGCGCGGCGTTCGTCGCATAAAATTCCCGCGACCCCATGCGTATAAACAATAGCTCACTCGACAGGATCAAGACCTTGCACGATTGACAAGAGAAGGCGAAAAAATACCGGACCCCTTCTTCGTTTCTGCATCGTTCCGCGACGATAAAATTGCAGATAACGCGACGAAGAGGCGAGGCGGGGCCTTTAACGTTTATTCTTTCTACGTTGCGAGAACCAGCGCGCGACCTTGAACGATGTTGGGAGAACGCGAAAGCCCGCGGGTTCGAGCGGACAAACATTTCGAAAGAGAACCCCGTCGCGTCCGTCGTTCAAATGTCTCTTTCGCCATGCTGCTGCCCGTTTCGATCCCTCCGCGATGGGACTCCACTTCCGGAGCGTGTTCGGTAGAAATTCGTTCGCCGTTGCGTCCGACCTTCCCACGGAACGGATGAATCTTTGTCCATGATCGTTGGGCAGCGATTTTCCGCCAGTCTGACGACGACGTGTTTTTTTTCTTCGCGTGGCTTAATTTATTCTGCAGCGAGGAACGAGGAACTGTTCACTATGGTTGAGTCGGTTACTTAAGTAGTGTTTTTTGTTATTTTATTTTAATGGGACTGTGTGTTTCCAGATTCAATCGTCTTTTGTGCAGTAGTGGTCGAGAGGAAGCTCTGTCGGAAAGAATTATATGTGGAAATTTGTATGACATCGGGGGTTCCCTGCAGTGGCGCACCCAGAGGACGGCAGTGGCCCTGGCACCCCCCAAAGGAAAAGGAAATTAATGTAAGCACGGCTGAAGTAATTCGGGAGCTTTGTAAAGAGAAAAGAAAACTGGATTTTATTCTTTAAATAAATTTTTATAATCACCTAATGAATTTGTATTGGAAATATTTTTATCCCTTCAACTTGGCTCCCCAAAAGATTAAATCCTGAGTGCGCCACTGGTTCCCTAGAATAGACCAGTGATTTCAATTAATGTCTTCGTAAAGGTTAGTATCAAGTTTTTTTTACACTTTTCTGTGACCACTATTGTAATTTGAAATCAAATACCGAGGGTTTCGTAGGGTAAAAGTAATTTGTTGGAACTTTTATGTTAGGTAGGTTTCAGATGAGGAGATTATGAAATTTTACATTTTCAAACCGTCGGATTGGACGCGATGGACCACTACGATGGAGAACTCGTCCAACAGGCATCACGCCACTTGATTTCTATTTATAATGAAATCTAAAAAGGGATGTTCATAGCGAGCAACCAACCACAGCAGAGAACGCGAGAGTATGAGTAACTTTCAAACTCGATTCTCTCAAATAAAACCCCTGTATCGAATAACTTTCTACATTTTCCATTCATTTCTGCGCAAAGAACCGACCCATTTGCGATACATCGCTCATTCGCTGCAAGAACAACGTAACTCAAAAATCATGATTTTCCGGAAAACGATTTTGAACGTTTTGAATCATTATAACTTTGTAAGAACATCATATTGAAATGCTAAATAACGAGAACCTTGCAGCAACAGGGGGACGCAGCTCCATTTTAAACAGTTTTTGAGTTGTGACGCGTAATATAAGTAAACAGAATCCTGGAAGAAAATAGTTTAGCGCGCGTTTGATGGAAATCTGATAACAAATGAGCGATTTCTTGCGAATTTTGAAAGCTCCAGATTCGAAATATTCGCCAAAAAATTGAAATAAAAACATATCAACTCAACAACTACTACTTATTGCGTGAAAAATCTATATTTTTCAATTAGTGTCCTCTTTTCAATGTCAAGTCAAAGCAATAATTTTATAAAAAAAAATTTCTAACTCTCTCGAAGTTGCTACAGATGGAGCTGCACCCCTCTTGCTGCCATCTCCTCAATTTGGTAAAAAAAGTTATTGACCTGGGACAAAAGTGTTATAATATCGTCGTTCAGTGGCATGAATTCTCGTTGACCCTTAAAGCAACCCCAATTCCGAGTTATGCCACTCTTGATACGGCACATTTGCAGTTGTGTCATTGTCGCAGCCAATGAGCGATAATGCCACACCTTCTATATCACGTTTGAATGAGAATATCGCTGATAGTTCGCAGCCCGCAACACCAGCGTCAAGTGTAAACTTCGTAACGTAACCCTTTCACTCGTTGGAACTCGTTATAGCGTTCACGCGTACCGTATCGACGCAATCGTAGTAAATGTACGCAGCGAACGCCTAATGCGTGGGCTCCACATCGGCTCGCAATTATTCCTTGAGCGGGCCACACGTGTGCGTTACCTGTCCGCGCGAAAGTTCTTATCGAAACTGCAAATTTATTACGCACCGTTGCGCAACGTCGGCCGCCCCGATAGGGCTCGACGCGATCAGGAGGGAAACGATACAAAGCTCGAATCTACGAAGCGCGTATAAGCCCGACTGCAATTATTTCGCATAACTGCGATCGCCTCATAAATACTCATCCTCGTAGTTGGTCGAATTTTAATTCGAACAACGCATAAATGTTTATTCGCACCGATATGCATCCGTTACAGGCGAATACATTTTCATTTTCACGCGCATCAGACTTTATTCGAATAAAATTCTGGTTCTAATGATCGTTTTTAATGGAACTTTATTCGTAATGTCCGGTTCCGCTGATTTTAATGACACTCGCGGCTGTAACGAACGGTGTGCAGCTGAAAAATTATCCGACGCGCGGTTAACACGCCTTTTGACCGTTAACTATTGCGGTTCTCGGGAGTTTAATCTCGTTTTCGGCTCCTTTGTGACTTCGCGGAAAGCAGTTTTTATCCGCGGCAGCCGTACGTAGGCGATGCGCAGGCCACTTCGGTCGTTTCGAATGATATAGCCTTCGAGCATGTGATTGTTCCTGCACGAACGCGACTCCTTTTGCCTGCAATCGAGAGACACATCGTTGCGAAGTGATTGATTCCCATCGAGATACCGATGCGAATCGCGGTTTTATTAACGGCAGCTCGCTGTCAGGATAGTTAATTTCGAGCGACATCAAGCGCGAATAAAAGGCACGGAAAAGGTCAGCCGTTCGAGTGAATCCTGCAGTAACGATCGGCAGTGTGTAATGACGTAGCTCAAGGCTAGTATTTCCCGTGAAATATTAAGGAAAAAAGTGGAAATATAGTTTTCCCAGCATAACGGACCGTTGCGAGGCGTAAAAGTTATTACGGTGAATCTGCATCGGGCTTCTTTTCCTTTTTCTGCTGATCTTGGCGAGCTAACCTTCACACCGCGATAAATATTTTATCGGAGGGCACCGAGCGATAATTACCATAACCGTAAAGTATTGCGACGGAGAATTGTACGTCGTTATTGGTGACGAGCTCAAAATGCCTCGAATCACTTCGAGTGTACGTCAAAAATTTTGAAACATTTCGAGTATCATTCGACACTGGAAATCCTTCAATGTCGCATGACTATGCGCAATGGATACATATTATCAAATAAAACGTAATGATTAAACATTTTGTAGCCCCGCGTCATTTTGGTTGCTACAATGTTTTACATTTTAAAAGCATATAGTATATCATTTTCAACAGTTTTAGGTTAGTGTAATGTTCAAAATTATTACAGGTTAGAAAAGAGAGAGGGGTTCGTAAGAAAGGGAGCAAAATAGAGTTTAGAAGTAAGTTAGTACAATCAAAAATGATTATTATTAATAATTCCTAAAGATGAAGAATTCTATAGATAAAATTAAATCTAAACTTTCTACAAAACTAATTTCATTCTGGTAGCTTTTACAGAGATCTAACATTTCATGAGTAATAGAATTACTGAACGATTTTCAAGGATTCCCAAGCAATCAAGTTGAGTACTCTTATCATTCCAGATCTTCCAATATTTCAAAGAATCTTCGGCATCGAATTTTCGCGGTGCTTAATAAACTAACAAGCTCAGACAGGACTGGCTTGTCCCTATGGCAAAATTAGGCAGCTGCCTGGGGTGTAAAGTTGACAAGGGGCGCAAAATGGTCTTGTCATTATTGGCATTCTCTAAAATAAAGTGTTAAATGAAATATTACAAGTTGTAGTACAGATGTTTTAAGGGGAGGTTTCGGTCTAAAAATCGATTTACTTTTATTTCATTTTTCGAAAGTTCAACCTTTTAGGAATATGTGTTTAAAAGGATTTGTAGAAATTTGTAAAATTCCCGAAGTTACAGGCATTTAAGTAGCGGCAAATGCGTGGGTAACAACCGGCCACTCACGTAAAACTTTAAACACGTTTTTCTCGAAACAGTGTTCTCAAAATCGGTGGGATCTGTATCTCTCGAAGTTATTATCCAATTCGATTGAAACTTTTTTTACTTTGAAAAATATTCTTCTGGCTAGGGGGGAAATCAGAACAAATTACAAAAAATTGAAAATTTATCATTTTTAAAGGCATTGAAAGGACGAAAAGTATAGGGAAAAAGTGATTTCAAACTTCAAGTGCCTTTATTTTCTAAAAAAAATGTAATTTTTGTAATTTTTCTGGTGCCCCCCCTCGCCAGAAGGATATTCTTTGAAATAAAAAAGTTTCAGTCGAAACGAATAATAATATTTTGGTGATACAGGTCCCACCGATTTGAATGAATTTTTTGACGCCTCGATTTTAACGACTCCGCAGTGTTGTCTGCAATGATTAATTATAAAACAAAAAATATTTTTCTATAATCTAAGACATCCATAATACAATGAAAAAAGTCCCACTAAATTATATACAGTAGTTTTCCTGTAATTAATTCCAAAAATCATCTATTTTTATGGGCTCTAGACCGGAACCTCCCCTTAAGCTACGGATAAGAATTCCAAGTAAGGTCATCAAGAAGGTCAAATAAATTATAATAAAAATAAAATGCGCAATTTAACAAGTTCGCCTACGACGCAAAAAACGCTCGAGCCGGGCCTGCGTTCAGATTAGTTTCCAGTCTCCCATCAACTTCTCGAAACCGGCAGATTTTCGAACCGTGACGGGCTCCAGGTCGTCGCGTGGTATAGTGAACATTTCAAAGCTCCCTTGCCGTGGCCATAGTTCCACGCAGCTGTTACACAGAACCGTGGCTCGCAATTTTTCAAATTATGAGCCCTACACCTACTCTAATGAATCATGAACAGACAACGATCTGGACGGCCATCCACACCATTTGCGAAAGGAAAACAGAGATATATCGAACGATATATCTCTATACGGCATATATCGAACGATCTACAGCTAAATTCCGCGAACTCGACAATTATACCTGCGAGCAATGAATATCGCGTGAGCGCGCTGGCCAATTATTCGAGGAACATCCGAAACGGAAATAATCGTCGAGATAGAAACGCACACGTTCCACGCATTATCGTCGAGAAGGTACAGATCACGCGGCGATACGCGCGTAAGGTAGACGGCAGAGATTCATCGGCAGGTGATCTGTGTTGAGGGTGCGAGCGCGAGAATTCGATAAAATGTCCTGTAAATAAATCGACGTGTCAAAGGCGATAGGGAAGACGGTGGAAGAAAGGGTTTTGTTTGCGGTGGCCACAACGTGATTACATTCACTTTGGTGATCGAGATTTTTAGGCTTTTGGACTTTTGGACTTTTAGACTTTTAGACTTTTAGACTTTTAGACTTTTAGACTTTTAGACTTTTAGACTTTTAGACTTTTAGACTTTTAGACTTTTAGACTTTTAGACTTTTAGACTTTTAGACTTTTAGACTTTTAGACTTTTAGACTTTTAGACTTTTAGACTTTTAGACTTTTAGACTTTTAGACTTTTAGACTTTTAGACTTTTAGAGGTTCTGACGTTCAGAGTTTCAGTATTTCAGACTTTTAGAATTTCTGACTTCAGAGTTTCAGTATTTCAGACTTTTAGAATTTCTGACGTTCAGAGTTTCAGTATTTCAGACTTTTAGAATTTCTGACGTACAGAGTTTCAGTATTTCAGGACTGTTAGAGTTTCTGACGTTCAGAGTTTCAGACTCTCAAAGTTGAATAGCTAAAGTTGACAGACTCTCTGCAGTGCTGTCATCTTTAGTTATTCAAATCCTCTGCGAAACACCGTAACCAGCGATCAGGTTTCGTGGTACCTTTAATAAAAAAAAAACCTCTTCATCAATTAAGTGTCTTTTTACTCGCTCTATCTACCCAGAGTCTAAAGGTGTCTTACTCAGAGCTTCATATTACTCCAATAAACAGTTCAAGGACTTCTAATTAATCCCCTGGAAAGGGTAGATTTCGGCACGGGGAGGGGAGAGGAGCCGCCAAGTGCAACTGAGACGCTCCATCCGCCGATCATGCGCGGTGGCAGGGTAAGTAAAACACACCAGCTAGGTGGATCAGCCTGGCGGCACCGTGTCATGGATGTAAATGCAGCGCAAACTTGCGATATTAGAAGGTGGTGGGACGCGATGGAGTAAAAGAGGAGGTGGGGGTCGAGGAAGAGGTCCAGTGACGTCACGCGCAACCTTGAGCGCCGACCTCGGACAACGAGTCGCCTGGTTTATCTATATGCAAGCGATGCTTTTCTCTGTCTGCGTGTCCCGCGCGTCCGTGTGACGACTGCAAAGGCGCTTGCGCCCTCGCGTGCACGTGGCAGGAGGGCGGGGGAAGTGGGAGAGGGGGGGGGGGGGGGCACGCGTGAATTCGACTGTGCGTAATTCGTACGCCGTGGGAACGAATGTCGCGATTAAAATGGCTCGATAGATCGCCAAGTCGGCGAGAACGGATTTTAATTGATATTTCGAGTTGCCCCGCATTAATCGTACCGCGCGCGCGCGTGCGCGACGGAAATTCGCAGACTGCGTGCACCCGCGTTGCTAAATGAAAGTTCCAAGGATATTTCCTGCTGATTCTAGTTATCTTACTACCTCGGCTTATTCGTAAATACCTCAGCTTATGGTAGGCGGTTGGCTGCGAGTCGTACGACGGCTGCCTTATCGGGCGAATAACGCGATAAGATAAAACGAACTTTCGCATAAATTAGAAGAGCGTACGAGCTCCTGTTGCATCCTTGAATGGATCCCGCGCGCGCGCGGCTCCGCTCTACCTACCGGCGTGCGCAACGACGGCTTTGTAGATGGAACTGCCGGAGCACGCCTTTTGAATACCGTAGAGTAGCGTGGACAGTCTACGGGTAGCGTGACGTAGTACGGGACTGGCAGTGGCATTCTTCGGTGACCAGACGCAATAAAAATAATGCTCCCGTACCGGCCGACTTTTAATTGGAGACTATTCAAAAGCAGCTCGCTCAGATTCTTTTGCCTCCAGACGTGTCTGGCGCGTATCATCACTCGTCTCGCGTCACCTTCACAAATTTGAAGGTTGGCGTAGGTTGCGTTCGAATCTAATTCTGACCGTCCGGCAGGCATCTACGTACAACCATTCGTCCGCGCGCATAATAAAGCCTTTTTAGCCGCCGAAATAATGGGCCGTGTCTTTGTAAAAAACGAGCCGCGCGGGCCCCCCTCCCCTCCCCTTCGAATAAATATCATCGCTCAATTCATTTCGTTATTCAATCGCGCAATTACACCGCGCAACGAGCGTGACGCTCGGCGGCGTGTCGCTACGAAATAATCAGATTTAACAAAATATGATTTTAAAAGAATCCGAATTAAACGTACGAGCAACTATTTTGCAAATAATGTGATCCGAGGGTGAAATGTTTCTGGATATGGAAAATGATTAGAAAAATGTTAATTCCGTGGATGAAATCGGAGACACGAGTAATGTGATTACATTGCTCCTTGCTATGACTGCGTAATTAAATTTCGAAATCAATTTAAAGAGTCAAGCAATGATTTTTAACGAACACCACCACCCTCGATTATTCAGCCCTGTAGTTTCTCGGGTAACTGTTATATTTGTAGGTGAAATACTTGTTAGACTCGTCTATTTACAGATTGACGGGAGCGCCGCGGAAGAAACTCGATCAAACGAATATCGGTTCAAATGGCCTAGGAGATTTTCGATAATCCGAGCCCGTCCGGCAATATGGATGCAACTTTTATGCCGCCCGATCTCGGGGGAAATTAGCGCTAGCATCCGAAAATCGACGTGTCCGTTTTGTACAGCGACAGAAGAGCGTCCTTTTTTTTTCCTCTGCTCCCCGGCTCTCTCGAAAACTGGACGCGTAGAAAGCAAGGCAATAAAACGATATCAATCGCAAGCAGCGAGAAAATACTACCAGGTGTGAAACGTCTTCGAAGGTCTCGCCCGTGAAAACAGAATTTTACGACGCACTTTTAACTGGTTTTCTATAAAACCCGCTGTTTACTGAATTTCGGACAGATTTCCACCGAATCGACGTGTCGCGGGGACGTTCCGTCACGCCTTCGAAAATATTCGCCTCTAGAAATTCCCGAAGGATGATGTCGCGGTCGGCGCGCGACGCGCAGTTCTGCGCGTCGGTACGGGGGGGGGTGGGGTTCGCGCGATAATTAACGTACATCTACTTGGAACATCCATCGTGATTAATGAGCGAGCGAAATGTTAATTGTTCCGCGAAGAATGGCGAACGCACGATAAGCAGAAGAGATGACCGACAATGGAGCTGGCCGAGTCACGTATGCTAGGGAACACTATCGGGCGGGCTGGTAGTGCGCACGGCGCGATCCGGTGGCAACTATAATTCACGTGATTAAAGCTGCACTTTGATCATCTGTTTAGACTGCGTTACCACTGTCGCGTATGATGTAGTTCCACGGAATATCGTTACGCGTACGAGCGAGACTACGGGAAGCGGGAAGTTGCTTCGGGCATCTTAATAACGAATGACGTAGATGATAATATTATGAAACAACGACAGATGTGAAACTAAGTTGTTCTCCAAGACCTCCTGCTACCCGGGCAATCGTCTACAAAACGACGCGGAACTAGCGCCAACTGCCTTAGAAGGGATTCAATAAAGATCGGCGCCGAACGTAAGGCGAAGTCGGCTGTACGAAAATGCGACGTCTCCGGACTGAATGCAACCTCTGATATTTCGGGTCGATCTGCAGAACCGGATCCGTTCAATTAACGGGAGAAACGCGGATAACGTATATTCTCTTGCACCGTCATCGTTTCCGTCTCTGATCGAGTACCAGCGTCACTTAACCGTCCGCGCGGCGATGGTGGGTCAATTTCGACCCGTATTCCGTCTTCGTTAGTAGGAGACTCGTAGCCAGGGTTGCCAATCGTAATGTAATATATAGTATTGTACTATAGTTTTGTATAGTGTAGTATATATTGTTAGAAAAAGAAACAGAAAAATTCTACAATTTTTACTTATCTTTTTATTCTATGGCAAATATCAAAACTTTAATCTGCGAATTTTAACTTTAAACTTCTGAATGGGACTTAAAAAAAATGTTGTCTACGATCTGTTTGTCGAGATTTGTATAATATAATTTCATACTATCTATGTATTTCCGCCACTTCAGGTTTTAGAGAGAGGATTTTTGTAAAATGAACAATGAAGTGGCGGGAAGAGAGAAACAGAGCCAGTCTATCTCTCATAAAAAATCAGCCTCTCATATATGTTAACTTGGACTTTCGGTGCAATGAAATCATTGACAGATCTGTTCAAGACAATAAATTAATTAATGATGCAAAATGCACCAAAAAATATATATGTAAAAAATAAGATGTTATTTTACTGTAGTTTTATTTTGTACCACGTTCCTCTGAAAAATACTATATTTTTTTCACAATGTACTATATTTTTTATCACATTTGGCCGTAAAATACTATATTTTTCTGAAAAAACGTTGGCAACCCTACTCATAGCATGTGACGAATATTTACAATATAAGCACTTGTACTATAGTATTGTATGTTTGGTATAAATAGGTAACATCATTTTTTTAATAAATAAATAGTACATTATACGCGCACATTAATGTACAGTCGAACCTCGATAACTCGAAAACCTCTGTAAGTCGAGAATTTTCTCCATTTCCTTCCGCTTCGCTGTAAACACCTCTGCAACTCGAAATAAAACTTCCATAACTCGAACTATATTTTGCATGTTAAATTATATATTTTACCTCTACAAGTCGAAGTTTACTTCTACATATGTATTACGAAATTTCATTGAAAAATATCAAAATATTGAGGGAAATGTTTTCTCTGCATTATTCAGGATTGAAAATGCTATCGATTTACAGTACACTAAAAGACTAACACAAAGCAAAATCGCAATTTTTTTAATATCTAATAAAGAGTAATATTTCGAGGGACAAAATGTGTCTTATAATTAGTTTTATATATGTAGGTATATACGTAGTACATAAGTTGTAGGTGTATTTGATTATAGGTATACAATAAACAATTGACCTTTAAAACTTGAATTGGTCTTGTTTTACAGCTTCACAAGTCGAAAAATTAGCAGTCGTACAAACTTTCTGTAAGTGGAATTTTCGTTTGTTTAACCTGTCTTACTCGAAAACTCGATAAGCTGGAACTTATATAATTCGAATATTTTTGTTCCCTTCCCTCGAAATTCGAGTTATCGAGATTCGACTGTATTAGGCTGAAAATCTAAGAAAGATCGTTCTTTGATGTCTATATAAATACATTTTACTGTGGCTCAGAAATGACCCGGTTCCATCTCTTTTCTCACTGTAGGATGTTCCCCCGTTCGACGGTTAATACATGCATGAACAACTGCGAGGAGTAACCCTCTGCTGGATGATACACAAGGAAACAGAATGGTGACGTTTTCTCGGTGTGATTGAAAGAAACGAGTGAAGATGGGTGTGAGGAGTCGGACATGGAAAACCAGCGGAGCTTCTAAAGCCAATTCGTTATTTGCGAGGAAGGCGAGCCGTCACCTCTCAAAAAAGAACGGTCAAAGTGCAGACGTCTGACAAAACCGTCATTTCTACTTGGCGGTACTAAGAGCGGGAAGAATTCGCTGGGGTGTCCCAATCGCTTTTCATTCGCATTCCTGCCGCGGATTCGAGGAGAACAAGTTAAACAGTAAAACGAACAAAAGCGTATTCGGCGCGGCGACAAATGTCTCTAAAATTCAAAAGAAATTTTCGGAGAAGCTTCAAGCGGAATAAATCGCCATTCGTCGCGAGCGCTAGTGATCCGAAATTTGGGGGTACAGACGTCATCGATATTTGCGAATTATTACGAGATGGCAGCTGGGTCGTCTGAATATAAAGCAGGAAGGACGAACGAGATTGTGCGGCTGGATGCAAGAACAGACTCCGGACACTCGGGCCCTTCTTGCATAAAACACATAATTAGATTCCACATTCTTTTCAACGTATGCCATCTAAATTTAATTGCCGCATCTTTCAAATTGACAGAGCTATGGTAAATTTTGTGAATCGAAGTTGACATGTGCTAAACATGACACGATCTACAACTATTTTTATGACTATATTTTTTCAATATTCTACATTTTTCAAATATTATGCCAATATTAAATAAATAATCAAAAATAATTTTAAAAAATCTTTTTTTTCTATATTTCTCCATTTTCAGCAAGAAGGGCCTCACTGATTAATTTATTGCATAATTCCCATTGTAGTAATGCAACTGCAATTTTTTAAATATTATAGATAGTGGTACAACAACTTCAATATGTATAAAAAATATCGAACTTCGTAATGTTTACAGATACTTTTCTCGAAACTGACTTTTGGCAAAGAGGCCCTTCTTGCATCCAGCAGTACAATTATAAGATTCATTTATGATATAACTATACTGAGTCTTAGGAAAATCTATTTACATTAATGAGATGTTAATAATTTAATGAATGTTCGTCGACTTAATGGGCGTCTGTACTGTAAAACTACCTTTGTCAGTTTCACATACAAGTAGGTACAATGTTTATAAAACAAAGCGTCTTCTAAGAAACATCAGCAGAGACTTTCAGGTTTTTTCACGCATATTAGGGAGAATAGCTAATTGTGAAAGTCAATATATTGCTTTTGCTTGATGCCTAGATTAACATTACCTGGTCCATAATTTTAATATAGAAAACTAAGGCTACGCGCATAATGTGGTCTAACAAGCATGACAGTCTTGCCGGCACAAATGTGTGACTAATTGGATCAAGTTATGCAGAGTGTTACCAACCCTCAAAATGGCAGAAACTTAGTTAAACACAGTCCGGATCCCATACTTTTGTGATCTTTATTTCGCAAACAATTATCAACCCATAGAACAACTATTCCATTATACAATTATTAATACTACCAAGCCACAGTTCCATTTTAGGCTTAAAAACAAAAGCTACAGAAAATTTAAAATAATATTAATTATCCTACTCACTATCAAATAACCCATTAAAAAACAATGTAAAACAATAACCCATACAGCACACTCTCGTTGCAGCAACGTCAGTTGCACGAACGTTGCCGCAATAGTGGCGCAACGTTACATCAACATTGTGGAAACGTTGCAAAACGTTGCCGTAACGTTGAAGAAATATTGCAGGAACGTTGGCGTGCAATACTGCAACGCAAAATTGATGCAACTTTGCAACGATAATTCTATGTCCGACCCGTGCAATGTTACACGGCAACGTCGCAGCAACGTTACAACCACATTGCGCTGCAATCATGCAACACTGCAACGTTACTGCAACGTTACTGCAACGTTGCCGTCACGAAGTGTGCTGTATGGGAACAAGAAATAAAATATACCCAATAGAAATGAAGCTATTTTAACAATTAAAATCCTTCAACTAAATTTACACACTTTAAAACGATTGAGGGTGTTAGCTTTCTGCGTAACTTGGCCTAATTTCAACTGCCATTCATATCATATCACATTGCCGAAGTCGAACCACCTGAATATCCAGGCGATAGAAAATACCAATCAAGACAATGCTACACACTGCACAACGTCACGCCGAGCTAATTCAACTCTGCGACAGCCAGACTGATAAATTCCCCTCCCGTGAACGCGCGTGCCGAAAACTTTTGAACCGCAATGTATGTACGCGTCTGCGCTTCCCAAACAGACTTCTTTCGCGACCTTCTCCGTCGTAAACTTGAATTTCCTTTGAAAATTGCGCTGCTGCTAGCAGCGTCTGGCGCCGCCGAACGAGGCTACACTCCCAGCGGAAAAATTAAACACGTTCCCCTTTACAACGATTGGATGCTCGAAATGCGCGCCGCTTACGTAACGTCGCACTTGCGCATTATCTATGAAAGCCGCGGACGGCAGTCGAGCCGCGCCGCTACAGATCGCAAAGTTTCCGCTAGAGCGTATTAAAGAGCCGTAAATCATTTCGCAATATCGCATCGGCGGTAATTACGGGCGGAAAAGAAAGGTCAACGCGAACGTAATCGTAATCAGCCGTTATCAACGTCACGTAGCCGCGCGCGGTGATGGACGATCCCGGGCACGGAGGCGATATAAAGCGGCGATTCGCGCGATGTCATTTGCCGCGCAGTTCCGACGACCGCTAAGTTGTTGCGGATAATTTGAATTTGCAAGTCTCGATGGGACGGCGATGCCACGCGGGGAGGCATGCCCGCGCGATCGCCTTACGTAGAGGCGAAGCAGCGTTAACCGCGCGCGACACGAGAGATCTAGCGCCGATTAAAGCGCGTCGATCATCGACGAGGCAAATTTTCCGTGGTTGCGCGCCGAATAAATCATCCAGTCGTCAACGAAACGCGCAGATTCGACCGAGCTTTCGACGACGGGAATGAATCTCGGCGGTGTGTTCAGTGGAGTTGGCCCGCGCACGGGCGGACGGAAATTTCGTGCTCAGTCAGCGTAGATGGGCCAAGTTTTCGATGGAAGCTAAATTTCGGGGCATGCTCGCTCTCCTAGCCACAAGTTTTCCTTGAAAACGGTGACCGCGGTGAAGTGAACGAGCCGCCGGAGTTTAACGATGTTTATTTTTCAAGCTCTATCCTAAATGTAGAATGGCCGGGGGTCCTTGGATCTAAAAAATTCCAAGGCACAACTGCGACGTTACCGGAGATGCCTCGTTTTCAGAACGAACGTAATATACATAAATGCATTTAAATTTAATCGGCGAAGGTCACGGGCAAATATCTAAAAAAGGCCCGATAAATTCGCGGACACGCGAGCGTTTCGTGAAGGCCTCCTTTTTTTTTGTTACGGAGAACAAGAGCCGACCAACTGCGCACGAGAGTTCTCGAAATTCTGCAGACATACTGCATAAAGGTATGCGACCGTGCAATCGGGATACGTTAAAAAAGTCCCGGCCAGTTTTGTATTCGCCGCTGTAAACGTGTCGCCGTTTCTTTTCTCTTTTTTTTTTCCAGAACTGCGCACGGCTTCTTCGAAACGCGGTGCAGTGTCGAACGGATCTCTTTTAACACTGCAACGGAAAGATAAACACGTCTGATAATGGCGTTTCAACATTTTCTCCAAAATATACTGCTCTCTCTCTCTCTGTCTGGGTGCTCTTTTCCCGTTTTTCGAACCTTGAACGCAAGATACACCGATGTAAACAGAAACACCTGAAGGTAGGTTTTCTTATACGCGACTCGACGCAACGTAAAGAATTTCACAGTCGATTTTCTCGAGAATGAAACGCGATATCAAAAAAAGTTACTGCTTCTTTCCGACTTATAACAAGTAAATAAGTCGAGAAAAAGGAATAAACTTTTTTGATACTGCGCTTCATTGTTGAGAAAATTGACTTTGAAATTCTTGACGGTTGCGTCCAGTCGCGTATAGGAAAACCTACTTAAAGAACAATTGCACCCTTGTGGCCTCTCGTCTATCGAAACTATTAAAATACGAATCCGCGATGAGAGGTTTCTATAACGAGACAAAAATCTCGGCAACAACTAAATGCAAACAATGGCAACAGTTGCGAGAGATAAGATTGTTGAAAATATATCGTGAAAACTTGTCTCATGAGAATCTAGTTTTATGAAAAAATTAAAATTTGTCTATTAGTGGAAACATATCGTGAAATAATTTTCTCGTGAAATTAAAATCTCGCGCGAAACACGATATCTTTGTCTCATCGTGGATTTACACCTTTATAATATTCGTCCTCCCAATAATTTACCCTACAACAGCTTCAGAATCTCTACCTACAATTATTCTAATCATTTACTCTTAAAATTCATCTATACTTATGGTTTTTGCGGTCGTGGTTTCACCGACAAGGTTCATCGCGGAATAACGAAAAGACTCGCCGAATTTCCCCACCCGTTTACTCAAACTATTTCGAGCGTTTGTAATACGATTTTTACGAAGCAATAATCCAGCTGGCGGAAGGGAGGGATCGTCTAGCCGCGCTGTGAGTCGGCAAGAACGCTCGAGACGGTTTTTGCGCGTTAACCTTTCGCTCCAGACGGAGTATCAACAAAACGGAGAACCACTGACAGACTAATCATCCGGGCTGGTGACGTCACCCTCCTGCGTTGCACCGCGCCGGGCGAGTGTATCGTTGCACCCACGGCGAGCTCTGCGCACGCGCACTCGCCGCGTAGCGAACGCGGGCAGAATTCTGCCATAGCGCATCTGCGCGAGCTAATCGACGCGACAGCAGTGAAAAAAATCACATGTCGAATAAAGTAGCGACCGGCTACGCTGCGAACCTATGGCGGGAAAGGACTGACCGCCCAAAAAAATGCAAATCCCAATGGTGCTCGTCGATTCGTTTGAGCGGTGATTGTAACGGCAATCAACGAAATGGTACTTTTTATTAACAGTCGTCGCGGATAACCGGCATCTTGTTCCAGATACGCCAAATACCTATGCAGTTTCGCGTGTAGCGACTCCTGTCGACTGTGCTCGTCGGTACGTCAATTATTACCGATCTCAGCTGTTCGTAATTAAAGCGATATTTATGGGAGACAAATCCTCGCGATAGCATTTGAGTCTTTCGTGCCAGGATCTCGTTGTAATTTTAAACCAGCGCTTGTAAGCCCCGTAGAGCATTGTCAGACAGATTGAGTTAGTACTGATAAATCAATAAACAAAATCGAAGGATTTTATGACGACGAGTATACTGCTGTAACAAAGATAGTGACCAAAAAAAAAAGGAAGACAGGCACTGATAGCGAGAACGTTCCGCGATAAATCTCATGCAACCTAAATTACTTTCGCCTGAATTTCGTCATAATAACAAGTTCAATTAAGGAACTTGAGAATACACACAGGCATACACCGTTGTGAAGTCGAAATCTCTGGAAAAGGATGCACGTACCATAACAAACGTGCGTGAAACATTTTCATTCCGCGCGGAAAAAATGTTTAGCGAATTGTAAATCCAAAAATAGCTACGTTAACATAAACCGTCGAGTTATTCTCGGCTCGAGGAAAAAACGAAAGCTGCCGCAATCTCGAACGATACAAATTATCTAAAAACGCCTGACCCTCAAAAAAAAAGAATCACTCCTCCAAGCCCATCTAATCGGCGGTAGGTATATCTCCGCCGATCGACACCGCCGCGTAACGATACCGAGACGTTAATCTTCGAAATGAATTGCGTCGATCGCGGAGGAAGGTCCCGCGGTGCGGTGAATTTTTCTTTATCGACGGGGAATTTCGTGCGGGGAACTTAAATCAGCGCCGTAGGATAATTTCCGCGGGCCAGCCGAAACGCGCAACCAGCAAGCCGCGATATCGCGCTTTATCCCGCTAAGTGTCAATTTCAGTGCGCGGACCAATCCGTCCGGCGCACGTGATACGCCGCACGCGGGACGTGTGCGTGCAAATAGCTGGCCGAGGCGCGTCGCGGACCAAGATATTTGGCACTGGCTGCCAAAAATACGCGCCGCGGTGCGTGTGCCCGAGTGCGCGACACGCCGCCGCTGACAATCGTGGGCGCAGATACCCGCTGCGCTATCTACGATCTAGAGGCCAGTATAATTAGGCAGCCGCGTTCGGTTCGGATCGAGAAGCTCTTCGTTACGGCGCTCCCGAAAGTGTCTACGAGCCGCGCAAACTCGGTGAACGAAGTTTGGACGGCCGAACGAAATCCGCGAAACGCGACTGATACTTTCGGGGCGTTTCGATACGTTGGCTCGTAAACTGAGCCTTCGCAATGCCGCTCGTTCCGAGCGTGAATCACCGTTCGCATACTAATAATTATGGTCGTTATGTAATCCGAGGCCCATTCGCTAAGCATGTAATGATACGAAACGACTTACCGGCTGGCGTGAGTCTTTAGAGTGATTCGGGATCTCGTGCCTCTGAAAAGCTACGAATCTGGAGCGTGTTTAATTGAACGATCGAAGAGGCAAAGGTTTATAATTGGAAGGCAGGGAAGCATTGCGTTCCGAATGACTGTGTACTTGTTTAATTCGGTCACTTTGAGCCCGTTCGGCATTAACCGACCCACGCCACTCGTCAGCGGGACTGCCCCAGTCTTTTTATTCTGGCCTTGTTCACCTCCGCCGAGGCGCTCGGTAGATAAAAGAAAATACTTGCATAATGCGACTAATTTAAGTGGTGGCGATTCAGTGGCCGCGAGACCGACGGCGAAGGTTGCGCGCGAATTATAAAAGTCACGTGCGGCCGGGCGATGCACAGCTGCGCGGGAAAACGCAAGCGCGCAGTTCCCCGCTCGAAATACCTAGGGTCTGTTTCACGAGGCGCGATCAGTCAACGGTAGACGACGCGCCAGCGTGAATCGTCGCGATTCTACGAACGTCCCCCGCCGTTTCGGGCAAACATCGCAGAAATTACGACCGACTAAATTTACAGTGCCGGGGGCCGGGTGTGCGCGCCGATTCCAATGGAAAACGCGCCTACTAGTTGCCAGCCAGACGCGGCTCGGATCGGCACCACGCCGGTGACATCCTTGGCTGAGCGCGCCCACTTCGCGGCTTAACCTTCGTTATTAAATGCGCAGTAATGCACAAAAAGAAGCACATTGTAAATGAGCCTGAACGCCACACCGGAACGTTCTTGCAGAAAAGCAGAGGCGCGTGCATCCTTCTGCGATCGAAACGGTCGCCGGCTTCACCTGCCGCAGTACAAGGCTAGGCGCGCAAAAAGCATTTCGCGCAGTTAACCTATGCCCGTTCGGCGAACATTTGCGTCTTGGTGCCGTAATTCCTCCCCTCGCTCTTCCCAACCGAATGAATCACTATCTGGGCCCAATTTCGAGGACTCCGATTCGTCGATGGCTAAGCAGGATTATAGCCTAGCCGAAGCGGATGGTCCTCGACCGGTTGTCGCGTGTTTCGCGTCCTTGGGACTTGTCGCGTTGGTAAAGGCGCCGGCGAAGGAGCAGCTTCATGACGGTTGTGTGGAACGGCGGAGAGCTCGGGGAACGCCTCCGGCTCGTTATATATTTAAGTGACACTGAAATTAGTCGGCGGACGCGAGGGGTCGAAGGAAACGGTAGGCGAAAGGCGTCCACGGTAGGCGCAGAATGTTCGCGGCGTATGGTTCCGGTGGTGGAAAGAAATTCTAGATGCTGAGGTGCATTATGATCCACCGTACTGGCCCGGGCTGCGGCGATAAAGGAACGTCCGAAATGGCCCTTTCCCGGCTGCCGTTCTTTGCTCGTTTTGGCGCGCAAGGTCCGATTACCCATGGTACACGCCAGGTATCGAATGGCAGAAAGGCTCGAGAGGCAAGAACACGAGGTGGCGAATTATCCGGTGGATTAAGTCCTTTGGTGGGTGGCTGACGGAAATGATTTCAGGTTTCGACCGGCAACAGCCAACCGGTTAAAGAAAACTGACAAATCTGAAACGGTAGACGCGCTTGCGGCAGAATAACCTGAATTTTGTCTAGAACCTTTCGGGGCTGAGGATCTCGCTAATTGGCACGCAGAAGCTTCGTGAAACCCGATTAACATACCGGCAACGGCAATGGCGCAAAGCGCAACGACGCGCGCGTGATCTTTATGTCGCGATGGTCATTACATTATGATATATCGAGCAACGCAATTAGAATCTAGTTAGTATGGTATAACGAGAGGCTGGATCGCGATAGAAGATGTTCCTGATTTTGATGATACGGCTTCGTAAGTGGGAAGCATTCTAAATATATTTGAAACAATAAGCTGCTACTGATTGCTTACCTCGATTTACCACTTGGCAACTCGATTACCCGATCTCCGTTTATCTGAGAAAAAATCGTTGATGCTCAAACTCACCTGTAACAGAAAACACGAAGAGAAGATTAGTTTCACGAGAGTTCTAGCATCAGGCGTTAAAGTTACATTATGATCTAGATTTCACACTTCGTAATCTACGGCTGTGCGTAATTAACAGTCTGTATACGTGGTGGCCACTGTAAGGTTGCGTACGAAGTTGCCAGAGCGCAGGAACTGTCGTTGCAACTATCGAGCCTGTCTGTTCGCAAACGAAATGTTAACGAAGAGATACGACGGAGCCGCGGCGAACGCGACTCACGTCCAAGGAATACCTACCTATTCTTTGTGGTCGAGGGACGAGAAGCAAGGGGATACTCGATTGTCTCCGGGAACTTTGCCAGTCAGGAACGATCGTCTTTCATTTTTCAATTTACAAGCCGAGAAAAAAAGTTGCCCGATGAGCCGGCAGCCTCTTTGTTCTACTCCCCTTACCCCGGGGTACGCCACTTTCTCTGTAGCGTCGTGGGGTACTTGCGAGGGGATGTAATCGCACGGTAATTTTCTCATGAGCTTTCTTACCCCTCGCGAGAGGACGCACTTGGATGAAACCCAGTTGGCCGCGATTCTTCGCTTCTCGCTTTTGCCAACAAATGCCATAAGGCACCTCGCTACAAAGCCTTGTTACTTCACATTAACGCCGATGTTCCCGCTGATGCCCCTTTTTCTCCCTGGCGAGGAACCTTAGGACTCGGCAAGGAGCAAACACTTTCAAATCGATTCAAGCGTCAACGAGGTTCAGGGTTGGCGTGGATCTGGTAAAAATCGACTACAAGGGAGAACGGTAGTCAGTAGCGTGTCCCGATTTCGATAGAGCCTCGGCTATTAATAGTTCTGTCAAATATTACTAAAACGGCGGTACACGAGAAGTGTCGTAATTTGCCGTGTAAATTGCCCTCCACTGACTGGTTGCAGATTAAAAGAATGCAGGATATTCACCTTAGAATCTTTATGCTCGTGTATAGTTTTGGCGAAATATTATTTTGTATTTTTGATAAGTGAAATTGAAATAAAATTGTGCTTAGATAATAATGAATTCTAACGACCCCTTTGTATTATACTTTGACACACGAATATAGGGCGCAGCCTTGACACGTATAATACAAATTAAGTAAAAGTGGGATGTAAGGGGAAGTTATAAAGTTGTAAGTTATAAACTTCCCTGAAGATTACGTTATTCTGGGCACATTCTAATTTCATGCACAATTTCAGTTTTAATCCCCGAGTTCGTGGTTGCATTCCATCGAGTCGCGCGTTCTCTTTTCTTCCGGGTGTACTTGAAGCCCAATATAATGCAATAATCTGAAGTTTCCTGATCCTGGTATTACAGATATTACTTCTGAGCAAGCATCGATATTTCAGCAACCTTTTAACTGGATAGGAAGTGAAGAGCAGCTTTGAAGTCCGCAGCGAAGACTGTCAAGTGAGGATTAAGTAGAAAATACAGTACATAGAATTTTTTTTTCAACGTCTACGTTGAGGGGCAACGTGGCGACATTGAGGTTCTTTTAATTGATAATGCTTATAGCGAACAGCTTACTGTTACCTAATAACGATGTGGTAAGCATGCCAAAATTGAGGGACAATAAATCACTTAGACAAAAAAAGTTTCCCCGTCATCTGTCAGTATTTTGCGAAACAGACAAAAGTATCATAAAATGTGAAATGTGACGGTGAATATCTAAAGTTTGAATCCCTCATTAACCTGTTCACACCTGTAGCTTTCAACTACAGAAGCTCTTCATATGTGTTTAATACCTACTTTACTAGAAATGTTGATACCTTTAATTCTATTTAACCCTTCGTGGTCACACTTCTGTAAAGATTTTTAAACAGTTACCGTGCGAACTGTGTCGGTGCAATTGAGTCCCGAAAATTATAATACACACTTTGGGCATTGTAGAATATGGAATAGTCGCGTTTTAGTAAAAAATAAAATGACAACGTGTACCAAAAAAAATCGGAAAAGTGTAAAATCCCGAAAAACGAGTTCTTTTACTAAAACAATAATACCTCTTTTATTTTTCAACTAATTTTCATACAGATTGTGGCTGATACTAAGAATATATAGTCCTTTTAAGAAATACACAGTTTCATACTGTGCGTTTCAAAAAAGGTATTTATTTTGAGATCTGAAGATGGTGAATTGTGTAGTAAAAGCCACGTTTAATTTAGAGAAATAAATATTTATTATTATTTTTTTACTCATAAGAAAGTAATTTAACAATGAAAAGAATTGAATCTAGTTTTCGGCGCATTCAGCACACATAAATTCTGTGTTTGTACTCATTATTCACACATTTAACTTGAGGAGAACAAATATTGTCACAGCCATACATATTACATTTTATTGAAGCAAACTTCTCGAATTAGAGAAGAAAAAAAATTCATTTTTTCGATAAAATTTGTGCGTTGGTCACACATGGGTCCAATGGACCCACGCTCAAAACCGATGTTTTTGTAACGGCTGCCACTCGTCAACGAACTTTCTGATTCAAAAACTTACGGCCTCTACCGGAAGAGGAAACCTCAAATTTCCGTAAAATGTCAGGCCAATACCATTTCAAAGCCAGGAACTTATCAAGCTCCAAATTTAAAAGGTATCAAGCTCCAAATTTAAAAAGCGGGTCCATTAGACCCAGTGTGACCAGGAAGGGTTAAAAAAAATATAAAGAATGAAAAAATACTATGAAAAACAAATTCTATTATACCAAATTCATTTGCACCACCACTGACGTGATATTCGACATACTGGATATCGAATCGCAGTGGTGGAAATATTTTTTGCAACGCCCTCAAATTTACAAAGTACCTACGCAAAGTTTTCATAGCAATGTAAATGATAAATTGACTCGCATCCAAATTATTTCGGCCAAGATATCGAGCTACACGTTTTTGAAATAAATATACTTTACAATAAGTTTCCTGAGTGGTACTATTAATAAGAGAGGCATAAATGATAACGTGTCTATTCGAGTAATGCAATAAATATTGCCACACGACCAATTATCACAACATCCAGCGTCAAACAGTAGAAAGGATCTTCTTGAAAGCCGTGAAAAAGCTGAAGTAATTTGGTAATGCAACCGTAAGCACGGGGAAGACATTAACCGAAAGTGGCCGCTCGACGCTGGCGAAGAAAACCTAGACAACGGAAACTTTAAATCGGAGTCTCCAGCGGCGCTAGACTTCCGCGTAGACTTGTCGTAAATCAGCCCGTTTACACCAGCCGTATCGCTTTATTGTTAAACTCCGAGAAAAAGCCCCGACGCAGACTTTGACCCACCACAGGCGACAATTAAGGCTACATCGCCACGTGATAGCAATTTTACAGCCGTTTTAACGACCATCTCTCCTCGACTCGAGCACGTAACCTGCGCGTTCTCGACCTCGACGGTGCAGCTTTGTAAGTTGCCAATGACTCGCGAAATATAGCTGGATAAATTAATAAATAATAGCATAATACATCCTCCGTTTCCAATGATTTATTGTTTCTTTGTGCCTTAAAAATTCTAACGCGCCCATTCACCTCTTCTTTCTGTAGCCTTGTGGCTTTCTCATTAATAATTATAATTTCCTTTCCTACTTCTACCGATAGTTTCTCATACGCCCTGTTAGAGAATTCTTATCTACTTCTTAAAAAATAATTATCTGTAATTTACTGTCGTTTAGTTCTGACCATGGTAATTCTTGAATACACTAGTCTATACGGAAAATTCTAAACCATCGTTTTACAATACCGACACGTTGGGCGTCGCACTTTATTGCCAGCAGGAGACAACGATTATTCATAAAGTGTATTTCGATGACACGATCAGTCTTAATCTACGTTTATTTCAATTAACATTTGAACGGCCGAGGTATCAGCAACGACCGCGAGAAGCGATTCAGCGATTTAAAAAAGGATTATAACTCCCTCGCGCAGCGATCGCGGAAAATCGCGAATTCAAGCGTTGCGCCAGTGACTGTATAACATTCCCCCGCCATAATTCCGAGCCATTAAGTTTCACGAGAATTCCCCTGTCAGCTGGGCGTATTTATTAGATTTTATTGGATATCGGATTTCGCTAGATTTTATTTAACATTCTATTAAATACCAGCCGTGTAATATCCCGAAACGGACAATTGTAAAATGGTCGAATTGTCTCCGATGAAATTTTTCCACCATCATTGCCGACTTTTCTCGTGCAATCTCTGCCCCCGTTCGAATTGAAAACGGGAGCCCGTGGAGATTTTATTAATAATCTCGTTCGCCTCGTTGCCCAGCTTGCGGAATCAACCGCGATTCAAACGTCCTATCCCGTGGCGCGGTAGCTTTTCCAGCGCCACTCTGGAGAAACGCAGCAGGTCCGTGGAGAAAAGCTCCATCGCGTTAAGATACGACAAATTTAAACAACCCTGGCACGCACAAAGAGAGCACGGGGATTCTTGTGCAGTATATTATCGAGCCGTTCCCCGAAATGCAACAAGTTGCCCATTCGGGCTCGGTGCCTCTCTCTCTCTCTCTCTCTCTCTCCCGCTTCCACCCCTTCGCTCTGCCCTCCCTTGCCACCCTCGCACACCCGTAAGACGCGCTCGTAAACGCCTGCACGTGCACCACACATTTCACCTGGGCGTGTGGCACCGTGCACGAATTTCGCCAGGAAAGGCGAGCGCGCGTAGGGCGGGTAAACTTGAACGCCGCTTCACAGGGTTTGTCGCCCTGTTCTTCGTCGCGTGCGTTCGAGCCAATTCATTATCCAGTGGGATCCTCCTGGTACTCGCTTCCCGCCGCTGGCGTGCGGAACTTTTTCCTCGCGCCGGCGATGCTCTTCTAACGACCGTGCACGCTTTTCTTGCACGTGAAATTAAGTTGGAGCGTTACGTGACCAGTCAGGGGTGGGGGTGATATTGTTGAGTGATTAAGTAATCGCTGCAATTGGGCGGATAGAAGTAAGGGTTTCTGGTAAATTAATATACTTGTTTGAATAATCGAAGGCTCTGGTGTTTGGAGAATTAATTTAGTCGATGGTACAAGTAGAATTCAAAATATTGGCGAGTAAGTGGAATAGAAGGGGTGGTTCTTACATTATTTCGAACGGTATATTTGCATTTAAACGTCGAAATAGTTAACGGTGGGGTAGCATAATTATACTTTCTTATATTCCCGAGAAGTTCTGTAATTTTGGAAACAATCATTAACCGCATTGTGTCTTTTATGCGGCGTTCATTCTGCTTATGTTTTTCAACATTTTATTATAAATAACATCACTGGAAGTAGATGAGAAAGAGAAGTACTTACGAAATGAACTGGAGCCTCTACACTATTACATGAAATAATGACAAAGTTGACTACAAAAGGGCACGAATTCCAATAACGACAACGCGATATATACGTAATCGATTCCAAGGGCTTGTATTTATTCGTCGGTGTACTTGATACGTAATATTTGGAATTACAGGAGCGTTTCCGGAGATTATTCTGGGAATATTCATTACTTCCCTGTCGCGGACGCTGCTTTTATCCGTCGCAGTAATAGGTACAAAATTGTATAGAGTGCTCTGCATTAAATTGAATCAAGTGAATCCACATAGTTAAATCTGCTTAAATATATAAATAGGATTCAGTAATTATATCTTCATGACAATGCCTATTCGGAATATCCCCTCAAATGAATCGCAAAACCGCGAATTATCCTATTCAGATAACGGAAATCTGTGAGCTCACTTTGCGGTACGATAATCGTGATATTTTTGCTCTTATACGCGAAAACAGGTAAAGTGTGTTCCGTTCTCGGTCAAATACTATCTCGCCCAGCAAGCATTTTGATATTTTCGCATTGTTCGTAATAGTAATTTCCTGTCACAGTAATTCCATCTTCAAACAGCTGCAACACCATCGATTCTTTGCCCTTCGAGTTACACGCCGACTTCGCGAAGCTTTGTAAAAATGGCAAAACCCGTAATTCGTAGAATTAAATGAATTTCTCGTTGTGCGATTACTTTGCTACATTACTGCCCGTTCCAAAATTCTGTGTCTAATATACGCAATATTAAGCAAAAGTATTTCTGAACTACGGACGACTATAAGTTGAATTAGTACCGAATAAAATAATTATTTAATCGATCACACTTGATTAAAGATTAACTTGGCGGAGTTCAACTTCCCTCGTTCCGTTTTCTTCGGTCAGAAATAAGCCGGAATATGTTGCCTGCGTTTCGTGCCAAATGAAGGAGCGAAGAAAGCTCTCCGAGAAGCTAATCGAATATCGAGTAAAACGTTCCCGATAGTATGGTTGAAAAGAAAAGCTACGGTCTACGGATAGAAAGAAGTTTCATAGACCAATTCTCGTACTCTCTGTATAATTGTTTATCAGTTAATCCTTCGGCTGGCGTATAAGACACATGTGACTGATACCATTAAGTTCTCGTATGATTGACAAGGTTATTCCCTCATTAGGCTTTTAAATTATGGCTTGATAAAGTATTGGTTGCGATTGCGAATGTATTCAAGAGCCTCGAATGGCTACTAGTAACGCTTTTACTAATTTCAAAGTTCCTTGATAATGGGTGCGTTAAACGAGCAGACTGGGCCACGTAGCGCATCTACGGAACAGAATGATACTTTCACACAAATTTTATATGTCACATAGAAATATCGGAAGGTGACTAGCAACATTATCAAATGTCTACAATGTTTGCTCAAGCCCAAGAGAATTTAAGGAAACATTTACTCACGTGTCAAGTAACAAAATAGTTCAGAGACTATAGCATAATTATTTAAAAGTAATTTCTCGTCGTACGAGATAACGTTGAACGATTTCATTGAAACGAATGCCAGCTCGGCCTGTGACCAGTAAATACTCTTCTATGGCGACGAATGTAAATCGATTTTCATAAACCATCAAACGCAACTGCGTAAGTCCCAGGCACATTCATTGTCGTTCCATAAACTCTCTTCGTCCCGCAATTTTATTGTTTAAACATGGCGAACTATGCGAATGCCGTCACGCAACCATCTATAACAATCCCACCCCAACCTATCACGAAATTCCGCACTGTGCAAAAATATTTCCCATAAAAATTGCAAACTGCCTGCGAGTCACGCATGCGTGCTCCTTAGTCCTGAATTCCCTGGGTTTATTTCCGCTAGGGGATGAAAAGACTCGAGGGTTCGAAACATAGGCACAAAGAGGCGCCTAGCATTTGGGCATAATTTCACAGGCGAATTGGTTATTCAAAAATATAAAAAGGAAGTTCAAAGAAACTTAAGCTTTTAACTCGGTTTCGTAGTACATCCATCCGCTCGAAAAGGCTAAAAATGGTACCTCTGAACGATTTATTATTGATCATTCAACTCTTTCAAAATTTTCTACTGTTAAATCACGACAAAGACGGAGCAACCTATATTTTTTGCGAAATTGAGCTAGTAGCAACAATATATTCCAATAGGCTCTATCTAGCTACTAAGTTATACGAAATAAAAAAAGAATTCCGAGGTGGGTTAGTCCATTTTTGCTGTCGATGCTTTATATTCACTTTGCAAAGATGATTAAGAAAGCAGAATCGAAGGAACCGTAATCAGATGGGACAACGATTCCTACCAACTCCATCATTTTTATCTGTCGAATCCACCTCCGCGAAGTGACACCCCGGCAACTAGGCTACGGACCGCGGATCGCATAAAATATTCCCGCGTGCAGCTTATTTCTGAACGATGGAGGAGAGCGCGAAGACCCGAGGACACGAGGCGCCAATGACTATTCGGCGATAAAACGTCGGTGGTATTCTTCGAGAATAAAATACGCACACTCGGGGAGTGCGAGTTGGTCCCAGCACTGGACGTGGCAACGGTGGTCAGAACGATAACCCCTATGAAGACTTGAGCGATAAAGAGCCGGTTATCTACGAGCTGGTTATCGTTTTCTTTCTCTCTTCTCTCTCCTCTCTCTGAACGTTTCTCCATCATCTCCGTTATCCCCCACCAATGACGCATCCGTTGTACACTTTGAATAATCTGCCCGCCAATCACGCGTCGCTTGTCAAAGTTGATGGTCGGGCAGCGTTTTACAGTAAAAACCCGTTGGCTTTCCTAGAGACCCACTGCTAGACTCCCAGTGCCCACATTCGTGCTCCCGTCCACGAGGGATTGGAGGTTGCATTCTCAAATTCGATCGCGACACGTCACACCTGACCATCCTTCGGATGAAAACGCCCGTCGAGATTGGGGATATCGAATAATAAATCGGCGCCCTCGATCAGAAGTTATTTTTCAACCGACCTGCGCATGAATCGTATCGTCACTCGATTGTTAACTCAATGACTTTTCTTTTTTATCTTGTTCTGCATTTTAACAAATACCCGCCGAGATAAGATTTTACGGACAATTGCGCGAGCCTTTCTTTCGGGCGATCGCATTGTGTACGCGACGAGACAGAGACAGAGCAAGAATCGTAGAAATAATTAATTATGTTAATGATATTAAGCACGGAGATAACCAAGCTTCGAACGTTTAATTCTCCAAAGCTATCGAGGACCACGTGACCGCGGAGGCTAAATCAAAAAAAGGGGTTTGCAGATATCGGTTCAAGATGCGTGACTAATACCTATGTAATCTCTGTTAGTGTGCACAAAACGCTGAGCAGGTAAAAAGATCCAACGTATAGATACGGAAACGCGTGTGCATAGTAATAGGATCGTAAAAAGAGGAAATTACCCGATTATGGTAACAAGAACAAGTCGTTAATCGAGCGAAAAAATCTTGATAATTGGCGATACTTAATAAACGTTTATTAATGCGACGTAGCACGCATTATACGTCTTTAACGCGTCCCTGGCACCTCCCCAAAGCTTTCTGCGAGCTTTATAAACACTAACGCGTATTCCTCTTGCGGACACAATTGATTAATCGTTCGAAAGCCATATTCCCTTGGGCATCGGGTATGTTAATTCACGTGTTTCTTCGCGCTCACGCGGAGAATATCGCTAGTCAAGCCCATTTACACAGGTGAATAAAATATACATTTGTAATGAACAAGAGCGTAAGCCCGGCTAGCGTTCATACTTTCAAGCGTTTCAGTGCGCGCAATAATTAATACGTAATTGATTAAAATATTTAATTCGCCCCGCGAACCCCAACGATTATCGTGTAAGTAATTAATCCATCCTCTCACCGTGTCAGCGAAATAGATTGTTGGACACGATGGAGCCGAAATTTTCCATTTGCTGCAAGGGGAACAGAAATATAGTTAAATATTCAATATACTTGTGTAGATTCCCCGTAATCACCGCAACAAACTTTATTTCTATGTCACCGTTGAGGAGAAAATCACATTTTCTTTATTACACACGATGGTACAATAAGTGAAAATGAGGCTTGGTACTGGTAAACAGTTGAAGGTGTAGCGTAAAGAACGTTACGTTGATTAATAACTTGTTGTAAGACTTTTATTGCCACGACGGAATTAGCTACGAATGATGTATTTTCTGGATATTATTTATGAGGCGGGTTAAGTGGAAAATTGAAGTGGGTACCGAGCAAGCCTAAACATGCGCCAACCAATTTTACGAATTCTCAAACTCCCTTCTCCTCAAGTTCATGACACACCACGAATATAATCCTCACCGCGAGACAAACTCACCGTTCTGTGCCAAGGGGTTAAATATTCCCCGTAGTTTAGAAACTTGTGAAATTTCTTTTTCACTAAAAGTAAAACCCAAATACGCAAAATTCGTGGGACCCCGAACGAGCGATAGTACTCTAAAATAAGCGCCAGGCTCTGTAAAGATAATGCTGCTGTTCCCATACCAAACGTGCGTTCCCTACGTAACAATCGCCGTCCAATTAAACAAGCCTCTATCGACTATAAATAAATGATCGTACCGGCAGGGAATTACGCTCGCGCGAACGCAAAAACGCTTGTTATCTTCCACGTATCTCGCAGGATCTTCTGCAACGCGTAAAATCTGCGCTGGCAGCGTTACATGCCATCTGTCGCCGCTGTTTGGATAAACGCGAGCAGCCAGAACGGCGATTATTTTTATTCGACATAACGTTAAACACGTCGCGTTTACCCTTTACGTAAAGTTGTAAAGATCAAGGGTCGTAGGGTCGCGTGCACGAGACTAGCTAGCGAGACGCGTGCTGCGTATCGAAAAGCAAATCGTCTCCCGTGACCTTTCAAATGCGTTAAACGAATCTTTATATTAAGTGTATTGGCAGAGCTGTGCTCTAATCGAGAATAAATGAAAACATCGGACCCGCGACAGCATTACGCGCGCCAGGCAGAGTCGCCGCCGTCAAGAATGAGCGCGTACGCATTTACAACCGACGAAAATGTGTTTCGAGACAGTGCAGCGTTATCTTGAAAATTATGGTAAATTGCGGCGCACACAAGTTGCGCCGGGGCTTCCCCGAAACGGATTGCCTACGTAGATTACGTTTTTTCCTTTTCTTTTTTTTTTTTAATAAAATTCCATCGGGCTTAGCTTGTCAGGCGAGGTCACCGTTGCAGAAGTGGGAGTGTCTGGAGCGGAGTTTTGTAGGGGAATACGGAATCGAGCGAGTGTTTGAAGAAGCCACCATGTGTGTGTTTTGGGAAGGCAGCTTTAGTGCAAAGGAGGAAAGAATTCCGAGTACGCTGTTTCTTTATCATCGCATTATGTGCAGTGTATTGTGTCCAAGAACCAGAACTGTTGTATTATCCTGATTTAAAATTGTTTCCTCAGAGATTACATAATATATTCTACTTCGCTTTACTATCTTCCGCTAGTACATATTTGTAATAGAGATAAAAAAAATTATTTGAATAGAAATAGCGTTCATCGCCACTTGAATTTTATTAAAAGAAAGTGGAATGTAAGCAGCGCGACTGGATGAAATAAAAACATCTATTCCGATTGATCTGCCTGATTATTGCTGCGAACGCGAGCACAGAGAAATTGTCTGTTCGAAACCTCGAGTTCTGGAGAAATCGTCGACGTCGCGTTGCGCGGTTTTAGGCGTTCGACCGCCAGTAAAAGAGACTACATTAAAATTGGTCTCATTTATGTCGAAACACTCGCCAGCCGGCCATACACTCTTACGAATATCTTATCACAGCACACTTGCTCAAAGCTTATCCGTTTTTCGTTCGTTTCAACCGAGACAACACCACTCATCGTTACTTTCGCGACCACCCTCCGACATACGAATAAAAACTTGCTCCGTTATTACACACCGCTGCAAGTAATTAGCTAATCGCTAGCACGAATGATATCATCGGTCAAGTAAAGTGTCCAAGCACACGCTAGAAGCTTGACGAGCCATCTGATCTAGCAGAGTATTTGATCGTTTCGCTACTTCAATTCCAGCACGTGGATCGTTCAAACAGCCCGAAAGGAATTAGCTGAAGCTACTCCAAACTTTGCATACAATGCTTGATTACCTCGGCACTGCTTCGTTCCCGATATTTAATCAAGTCCTCACACTTATCAACAGATGTAGCCGCGACTGTACCGATTTCGCTAGTTTCTAGATCACCTTTCCTCGAATCTTTGACCCCTGCGAAGCTTTCACAATTTACCTATAACGTTAAAAGATGAATAGCAACCAAACAGCATTCACTTGGCGGAGTTTAAAAATGCCACTTCCGAAGGAACACAGAATTTCTTCCATCCTCGATGCCCGATACGTTCCCAGCGTTGCTCCAGCTTCCCGCTTAGTGTCCAACGCTGTGAAACGCTTCGCCCAGGGTACTTAAAACCCATGATCGTCTACATCAGGCTGCGCTGCAGCGAAGATAGTGCTTGGCCCACATACGCCGGGGTCACTCGATCGCAGGAATTCCTCACGAACTTATAAATCACGCGACACGGTCACCCGAAGATGAGCATTAAGGGGAAAAAAATGGAACGGCCGCGCGTGCACGGCCGAGTAAAATGTACGGAGCCGTTGACCTCGTCGGGGGCAGGGTCCAAGGTCGCGAGAAGTCAAACTCAAAGTACGTAGGCACCTATGAGGGCACCGCGTGGCCACCGACGTCCTTGGATTCTCGGCCCTTCGTGCAATTTACATTCGACTCGTAACCCGCCACCGAAGGCCGCATGAATATCCGGCACTGGCGAGCCTGATACCGAGGAACTTTGTTCACCGGCGCGGTCGGAGGAAAGGAAACGAGCAACGAGGAATAAATACGCTGCAATTAGCGGGTACACCGTCGATCACTGATAGTGATTGGAACTCGCGGAATGTGGAGGAAATAATTAAGCATGGCAGCATCCTAAACAGCGTCCGAATTTAACACGTAGGTACCGAGACGCCGCTGGTCATTGATGGTCCGCGATATTTATGGAAGGTGAAGCTTTTATTCAAAGGAACAAGATGATTCGCGACTCAGCGTGGGATTCGTGGTGGAACAAAGACTTGAAAATTATTATTAATATGATTCTTTAATTGAATACTGCGATCTATTTTTCTCGTCACTTTCTATAGTAATATAGAAAATCTGAGTTCCTCACTTTCCTTGTGATTACTATTGTAGATTTAGCAAAGAATAACATATGTAGCTAATAGTATCAAAAATTTCTGTTCTTTAATGGAATATTGCGATTCGTTTTTCTCATCACTTTTTGTAGTAATATGGAAAATCTGAATTCCTCACTTTTCTTGTGATTAGTGTTGTAGATTTAGCAAAGAATAACATATGTAGCTAATAGTATCAAAAATTTCTGTTCTTTAATCGAATATTGCGATTTGTTTTTCTCATCACTTTTTGTAGTAATATAGAAAGTCTGAATTCCTCACTTTCCTTGTGATTATTGTTCTAGATTTCGAAAAGAGTAATATATGTAGCCAATAGTATAACAAATTTCTACTTTTTAATGTCATTAATCGTAGATCTTTCAATGTAAATTCCTGCTAATTTCGTGGCATTCTCACTACTTTCTGACTTCTGAGCTACAAGTTTCCCCTTTGGTGTCATTACACATGCTGCCAACTTGTACTATGTCAACTGCATGCTATAGTGGTGTGAACAGTGTTCATTTAGATCGTTATAGGAGACAAACACCACGCCCGTACATATTTCGATAACAGAGACGAAGGGAAGGGAGTAAGAAATGTAGAGGTTTCACTGTGTTTCACAAATTAACACGAAAGGACGCGAACATGCCAGTTCAAGGCGAAGAGAATCACAAGATTCGAATCGTTCGTTTTTCCAACGATACATCGCCGAGAGTGTTACTCGGCGTCTCGTGATCGCTGTTCATTGGCAGGGCGATTAATCGCCTTTCTGGCACACGCAGTTACATTCAATCGTCCTATTATATTACCTTATCGGGCACATTTAATAATAAAGTCGAAGCGGCTACGCGCTGCACCGATTGCGACGGACAAGTGTATCATTGTGTCGCCGAAACAGCAGAAATCCCGTCTAGCTTCGTTTTAATAACCATTGCAATCTACGTCGCCTGTCATTGTATGCGCGTCTTGAGCAATAAGCCACGTCAAACAGAGCGCAATGATAAAACCCCGATAACACCGCGCGATAACTCTCGCGTCTCGTCACAAAAATTACATTGAGGCAACGAAATGAGTCGCGAGATATGCAGACATCAATGCTGGAGGCTCGTTTCCTTCGACCCCCCTCCCCTCTCCATTCCCAAAAATAATTCACTCGCCTTTAATTTGCAACGAGCGGATCCGAAAGCCCAGACGATCACCAACGCGGAGATAACGTTGATAACGCCCGTCACATTTCCACTTTAATGCTTGTATGTCAAATTTTTAAGCCGTTACATGGAAACCGTCTAGCTAGTGTCTTATGAGAATACCTCCCTACTTATTGAAACATAACGTACGTTTCGCGTGCATGGATCTTTGAGCGGTACGGTTCTCTGTCCGCGTTTCCTTATTCACGTACCAGCACCCTGATTCAAAGACAATTTGAAGAGCACGATTTATCGAGATTTATTTATTTATTTATTACTATTCACGGGAGAAACCCTTTGGTACAAAGCGATATAATGCGGGGAGACATAGTACAGATGTGACAAGTATACGTTCCGAAGAGAACGAAAAGAACAGTAAATATAAAGATTTAAAAGTGAGTAAAGAACAACAAATTTTAGAATAAATTATAGAATACCTTCATGAGAGCATCTTAACCATGCTAGCGATTGCCCAGATAAATCAATATTTTGATTCAGCGAGGTTAGACGTTTGATTTAAACAGCTATAGTAACCGTATACTGTGCGATGCAGTTCGGTATGTAACAGAAAGTAATTTCTTAGGCCCCTTCAAGGTACATTTAGAGAGAACAATTGAATGGTCGCAGGCCAAGGTATAACACCTTTGACAATTTTGCTTACGAACATGATATCAAACATTATTTTTCTATTACTTAATGTTTGGAGGATTAATTTATTAAGAATTACATCATCAGTTGTGAGAATCGAATGGCGTGGAATGACCGCTATGCTTGGCAGCAAGTCTTAAAAATTTATGTTGAACACTCTCAATATTGTAGACATAAGATTTTCAGTATGGAGATCAGATTATACTTCCGTATTCCAAAATAGACCTGGCCAGTAGAGTGTTTGGAGAGTGTTAGTATTCTTAAGGGATTTCGAGACCCTATGGATAAGTTCCAAAGACACAAGACTACGAGAAATAATATTTCTGTAATACGCCTTTCTATAATATGCCTGTAATGACTTTAGGACAATGATCGGTTTCATGGTAAAATGGCCCGTTTCAAGGTGAGAGCTCGTAATCTGTATAGGTTCGTAATTATTTAAAGAGAATATTACACTGTGCAAAGAAATATGCAATTTGTTTTATAGTTAGAAGCCAGAGTGATATTATCGAAATGAAAGAAATACATTTGTTAAGCTACAGGACTCTGATCGGATACCTGAAAACCGTTTCTACGTATCGTCGATATCGCGAGAAATTAAATTGCCCGGGCGCGCGGTGGCAATCTCTCTGTACTATCTGAATGCACGACTTTGACTTCTGAACTTTGACAAGAGTATCGTGCGTTTTTCTTCCCCAAACGACAATAAGAGAACGTCTAAAAAATTAACCGATCTCGGTCGAATACGAGAAAAATGTAAACGTAAGAAGAATTTACGAATTTCGGAGTTTTACAATTTTTCAGTGAACTCATCCTTCCAAGCCCTTTTACAGAAATCGTGCGAAAATAATGAAAGAAGTTACTAGTTTTTGGTATCACAACTTTGCCACCAAATACGTATATCAAAACAGCCGTTTAATAGTAAACACAAATATATTTACTATTAGTTGCTCAGTGACGAATTGCTTGGGCTCGTTCATCACTCGGACGCCTTATCAAAAGGGTACAACGTTCGTGTCACGGCAGACACGTCCACCAAAAAGGGGTACATATAATAGGAACCAAAAAACAAGAGTGGTCAGTTCCAAAACGTGACACTAAGCGAGCAGTCATTATTATTAAGTTATTCACGCGCAGCAGAGTATTCGAGGATACTCTCGTCCTTTCCTGATTTAAGTAAGTGTATCCTATTATTAAAGTCACTTGTTTGAAATGAAAATGTAATTAGTGAACCCGAGGGCTTCCATTTCACTTCGCCTCATAACAACGGAATGAAAATCAAGAACAATGACGTTTCCGTTTACTAATTACCTTAGACAGCGAGGCAATTTGATCGTGAAATTCAGGGGAACGATTTAAACGAACGAGAAGATATTTTGGGTAACACGAAACTGCTGCTACAACTTCCGCTAATGTAGTCGTGCAATCGCAAAAAAGGAGTCAGGGGTCAAGCGCGTCGCGATGCGCGGCATCGCGAATTGCGATTCGTTAGCACACTGCGACGACGTCAGTACTTCGGTATACGCGTATGCGGAGCTTGGCAGAGATTTTTCCAAAGTCTTTTGCCAACGTGAAAACAGTATAGATAATTTCGTATTTACCGTTGCAACGAATGTTGAAAACGTGATAGATACGTATCGTTCAATTTAGTGTTGAAAATTACGAAGACACGCGACACGCTCCGAAAAACAGAATGTCTTCTTTGGATAAGATTCATATGAATGTATATTTTCGCTGGTACCTTTGAACTTTTAAAGCAGTGATAAAATACGAGCTACGTATAACCGTTGTTGTTAAAAGATATGGCATCCACAGTACAATGTTCGAATAATTAGGGAGTGTCCTGCTTCGGTAATGTTATTGTTTTGTAATGTACACTAGCTTCAAATACTATAAGCAGCTCACTAGTTGCGAAGCAGTTCTTCGTTATTGAAAGTGCGAACAAGTTTTCAACTCCAAAGCGTATGCAAAAAAGGGCAATGTTTATCCGAATGTAAAAATATTCTAAACCTTTTTAGACTGAGAAAACGATCACAAGAAAAAATTTATCTTCACACCTAATTTAACTTTTATATCAAGCAGGCCCTTTAGAAATTAGCAAACATTTAACTACGTTCCTTAGTTTTAATCATCTATGTTTCTTAGTTTTATGTTTGCCGAATCTGCATAACTTAAACATGCAATAAAAACATCACTGTCTCAGATACATGGTATTTCCATCGCATTTGAACGTAATGCCTTCTACAAAAGAATCCATAAACGCCCTTAATTATCCGAAGCAATGGAAACAATACATTTTGTTCGAAATGAAATTCAATACGTTGATGGTAATGCGGTGGACGTTAGGTCATCAAGTTAGACTAAAATTAGAATAACGGACGCACGCTTTTAACAAGTAATTTGAATGAAAACGCCAAAGCACGGTGACGCCGCGCCGCGCGTAAGGAAAAGTTCGGCGACATTTAACCGAGGCTGAATAAATTTCGGTCTAGCTAGAAGCGGGATATATTGTTCAATTTTGAGGCGCCGGGGAAGCACAACAGTATGTAGGATGTGCATGCTGTACGTTACACATGTCGCAAGAAAACAGAGTCATTGGCGTGACATATGAGACGATATCGGAACGGGAATGCCTAATAGAAACATAGCGAGCTTCTATTAGATACACCGCTTCCCCTCAAACGGTACTCTTTCAATATGTTTCGGTCTGACAAACACGAGCATAACAGGCATGTCGTAGCCGTCTCCCGTTTTACGATACTTCAGGATAATTAATACACCCATTAGACACGTGGACGTGAAGAGGTCGAGTATAGTTCACTAATTAATAAGCACTGCGCATAAGTCCCAATTATTGAGAAAATGGTAAATATAGAATAACCGATAGGAGACCACTGTGCACTCGGTCACCGCAACAGATAATATTAGCAATCCGACCAGTAAATAATCACATTCCAGGAGATTTATTGTATCCAATTTTACACTCCCTCTTAAAGCACTAGCTGAACGTTATTGCAAAAAAAGATCTGTACGATGTACCCACTGGCTACAGAAACACAATTTTCTTAAATCTCATTTAATTTACGTGGGATCAGCCATTAGTAGCGCAGAGAATCCTGTATTTCTTGCTCGTCGCTTGAAATTGGGGCACTCACGATCAATACATTTTTGTCCCAACGTAAGTATTTATTATTCATTTTTCCCATATCCTACTTCCTCTTTCAATGTTTCAAGCTTTCCACTATTTGCAACTCTTCCTTATTTTTCTATGAACATGTTTTTTTTTAATGGTCCGAGTAGAGGGTTGAAATCAACGACTGACGAAATAAATACACATTCGTATAACACCGTACCATAAATAATAGAAACCATAATTGATCCCAAACTTCCGAACTACATATAACAACAATCTAATACTACCTACTAACCAGGAGGCGAAGAAGGCCCGCGAAAAATTGGAAAATTACAAAAAAAGGATTTTAAAAGCTAGAGAAAACTTGGAAATGGGCCCTCCAACTGTGACGGAAGGAAAATAACGAATACGCCAGAATTTAGATTTTAAAATAAGGCCCTTTTTCGTGGAATGGACGCCACGTTTGATCTTGTTTATTTAATTCTTTTAATACTTACCCACTTCGTGCGTTAGCATGGAATTTTTGATTGTATTTAATTTAGAATAATTTAGAGGGCCAAATATGGAGCTCGCCTCAAGGCCCTCGATAAAGACTGCACTGCTATCTACAAAGAGCTAACAGTGCACTAAACTAATTATTAATAATTGGCCATCTTCACGTCAAAATATATAATCCGGCTCAACAAATAATTCAATCGTTTCGATACACCACCGCCTCGCACAAAACATTCCACTTAACCCGCCCTACACCCTAAACACACCCCCGCCCGTACATTCATCCTTGAGCCCGATCTACCAGCAACAGTCTGACAATTCCAGGAACTATAAGTACACCCTGCGCTCGGTCAATTTCCCTAGCCACGCGGTGGCACATAAAGCAGCTCCATAAATTGCTAGCTGCCTGTACCGCTCTACCCTCCGTTCTGGACGACGGAACGTCGCTAATTTACCGGGGCTGCGTCCTCGCGGCGAGCTCCATTCGCGACGTAACGAAACGTTCGAAAGCACGCTCGACCTTACCACCCCCTACCCCGCGGCCGTAGCGCATAAAATGCCGCGCGATGGGCTCGTCGTTTATTTTCGGAGCACCCTCGACCTCTCTCGGACTCGGTCCCCTTACTTTTCTGTACTCGCACCGTCGAAAATAGCTTGGCGCAAGGTGGGTACGCGAGAAAGGGACGGAATCAGAAGCGAGCCCCCGCGCCATCGCCTCAGCATGATCTTCGACGCGCTTCTGCCCTCTTTTATGGATACCGGGACGCGCGGGATGCGCGACCGTTCCCAGATGCCCGCGATCCAACGAATTCCGGAGATACTTCGATCGGAGCCACCTTTCTGATCAGTCTTCTCTGCACCAGGCGGCCACCACTTCTCGAAGCTTTAGGTTTAAAGGGTTCAAGCGAGAGAGCAGTCGCCTGGTGATTGGCAGGTGGGAACAGGAAAAGGTGAGGTTCAACGGGCACGTTGCTCTAATAGATAATACGAGGAGCAGAGATTGAGGCGGGGACTAAAAGTAAAAACTGAGATAAGTGGGAGAAAAGGAATAATTGAAAGTGGAGGAGGGTTAAGGGTCGAGTAACGTGTTCGGAGGAGGAGTAGGATAGAACGGCGCCGACAGGAAGTGGGTTATAGTAATAGGCTGACCAATCGAAGAAGGAAGCTTGATATTTTGAGGCGTGATCAGCAGGGGTGGAAAGGAATAGTTGGGATGTGTAGAGTGTACTTACATTGTTAGTATGGAATGAAGGGTTAGAACGGGCAAAGCTGGACAAATGTGAAGGTGTGATTATAATTTTATGAACACAGACGTAGCATCCATCTTTGGCTTTGTATTTAACCACGAGGATTTGGATAAAAGTACGAAGACTCGAGGCAGGAGTTTCGAACACGTTGCGAGTAGGAAGGAAAACTAATGCAGGAGATGCAATTGACCAAGAGCAAATTTTAAATAATATATCAGACAGCGCGTTAAGGGGACTGGGCAGTCAAAATGCTCGAAAACCAAATATGTTTTTGCGAATTAATTACAAGGGGATGAATACAAATAGTGACTAGTACTTTTGGGTAATGTTAACTATAAACAGTAAAAAAATTGTGATAATATATACATATACATGACGGCACTACACGCTAAGAGTTTTAGTTTTTTAGATAAAAAAAACAAGCCGTTTGTACACTCCGAAAATCGATATTTATCGTACAAATCGCCTTCTCCTAATAGCTATTTTGATAATTTTGGTTCAATTTTTTTTTAGAGATCCCATTAAAAATTACAGCTACTAAGAGAAACATATCTCAAGGAAACCGTTGTACCTTTAATTTTAAGCTCAATATCAGGGCAAAACCAAAACCGCCATTTGTAAACTAGATATGTAGAAAAAAAAATATTTCTTTACTCTAAGTGATAGTAATAAACATTGTGTTGAAGGAAAAGTCTGTGCTTGCGTTCATCTCCATGTAATTAATTAGCAAAAAATACTTGATTTTCGAGCGATTGGCTGTCTAATCTCCTTCCAAAGTATTTATCCGTAATATGTGTCGCGTGGACTGTACACGTGAAATTCAATTGATAACGTTTTCAAAACCCTCGATCTATCGGGCGTAGTTGAACGTGCACGCATGTAACGCCGATTATGCAAGCTTTATAAACTTATGCAATGATTCTATGCATAATTGTTTGACGTTCAAGTACGAGCGAGATCTTCTTCCGTTATCCAAGCAGGCTGAATGCCGAGGCCAAAAAAATTCTTGCGACAAGAATACACTAGGATGATGGTGCATGTTTTACAATTGCGATAACCATGCATGCAACGGTGAACAGTATAAAATGCGCACGGTACTTAGAGCTAATTAAAGCACGGTAATTTTTTCGAACGCGTCGACACGATAGTCGATGCGCAGCATGCACGTCGTTCTTCGATTCCCAGTAAGAGAGGTCATCTCTGAGTAGAAGCTGAATTACGCCGCAGACAATATCCCGCTAGGTTTAAGTCTCCCTTATCTACGCGTAATTCCCCTTCTCGCTGCTTCCTACCTCTTACATTTCCCGAGATAGTCGCTGTTCTTCTACACGTGATTCTTATAATTCCGTTACATTTCTCTAACACTTCAAGAAACGATTAAGCGCGAGAAAGATAATGAAAACGACAAGACGTTTCTATGCTGTTGGAAGTAATACACTAAAAATAATTTACGAGATAATTAAGATTTCTATCAGGGTAACTCTAGCTTTTATTCCAAACAGTTGTATAATTGCTGATTTTATTTTGCATCGTGGAGATTTCAAGGAATATATTTAAAAACAGAGAAATCTGAGGATGCAGTTCTTCACTTTCAGGTATCTTTTACCCAATTTGTATGGATTGAGCTTCGGGGAAAGAAAACTACAGAATTGTAAAACTGAACTGCGATATATATATATATATTGTTATGCATATTGTGATAATGAAAGCTTCAATTACACTGTAACTGCGACTACATTCTAAATCTAGTTGTTATTATACATACATTCACCGCCATTCACTGTCACCTTGCATTCATCCTATCCCGTAATTCTCAATCACAGAACGGTTAGAAGATAAGCAGGCGCTTGAATAGCGAGCCGAAACAAATCGTATCATTAGAATTGAACGTTGCATCCGACACTGCCCGCATGAATGTCAGGCATACCTTACGCAATAAATATCGACTTTCCATCAGCAAGGATTTTACTATCCTTTCGCACGTTTAATGGCGAACGTGTACGTATAGAACCTGCCGATGAGGGAACATCTTCAACTATAATGGATATAATGAATCCGCGCTACGCAGTGATTATGTAATATTCGTTACCAAGAAACCAGCTACACTATACCGAATCGCGACTGATACGCTTGCTTCAGACACGTTAAAATTATCAGCTTCGATCAACCACATACCACACGTGCACGCATTTGGTACCAGCACTCGGTGAACCGAGAATGTTCCATTTGACAGAAAGCCAATATATCAAAGTAAAGGTCCGATACAAAATTCAATGCCCAATTATACACAATTGATGTTAGGAAATCATTCAAAGGTCAGCGTATCACACATGGCTCAATTTCTCCTTTTCTACATAGAGAAGTGTCAATGCCTTTGAAACCATGGAAGTAAAATGTTTATTTTATCATTCGTTCTCTGGGGGGAATAATTTCTCGTTACAGACATCTTCTCGCAAGGGAAGTTAGGCAACCGGGAGATTCAAAAGATCATGGAACTTTGCGTGCAAATAGAGTAATTGATGGGTAAGAGGAACCTATTTTCTGTTAGTGCCATAGTGGTGTTTTGGGGGGTGAAATCACCCCTTAAAAAAGTACAGAATTTTCTTTTTCGTTGAATATCTCGAATAGAAGTTTTAACAAAAGTTGCATCTTTTTTCATATCTACAAAACTGCGTGAAACTAATCCCGGGTTGCTTAACTTCCCTTGTCAGCGAAGGTAGCTTCACAGTTGCATCCTGTGAGTACGTAGCCAGAGACCAGCAGTTCGCGTTCTCTTACTCGAGGTACGATAGCACGCCGTGTAATTTAATATTTCACAACACTGCAGCTGAAGATTTTTATGGCCGCCATTTCAAAGTCAAGTTGTACCTGTCTGAAACGATCTGGCTGATTTTCGCGCCAGCAGCGCGACGCATATCCCCTCGGACACTTTCCCTTCGTTCCGTTAAACGGAATCATCCGTGTTTATGCAATTACACGTATCGATATGTTGATATAAACACGAAAAGATTGCGAGGGTGACTGAAACGCTACAACTTGTTTACGGGATGAAATTACGTGAATGTCCATTCATTGATCGACAATATTATTGCGCTCGTACAAGCACACTCTAGTCTAACGTTACGAAATAAATTACGCTCACCCCTCTATGTATATACGAAGTATGGTTATTTTCAAACACGTAGCAACGGAACTCTTGCATAAAAACAAAAGGGGGAAAGAGCAAATAGCTCGTAGTGTTGGCCCGCGCTTTATTAGCAACAATTTCATGCACCCCGCGTTCGCGGTTTCAAAAAACCTTCCAAACGGTGCACCCCTATTTCCAGACACCATTTACTCGCTATTAACGATTGTCCCACCCCACTGTACAACGACGCAAATAACCAAGGAGAACCAACGAACGTTCACCAGTAGAATAAAACCTTTGCTTCGAAATAATCAAGCTTTTAAATATCAAGCCGTTGCGAAGCGTACGAACTTCTGCACCGGGCTAATAATAACATTTGAAGAAGTCGAAATAATTGGAAATTCCTGGAACTGGGGTTCTGGACTCGTTCCATCAATCCTGCGTTCAGGAAAAATCCTATCTAGGAGAAGATCGCGTGGCAGCGCGATGGGAGGGGAACTTTCACAATATGACGTCGATCTGAAGAACCGCGCGACAGTTAATTATCACGCGGTACGTGTCACCGGGATAGTCAAAGGTTTCTCTTTCGTTCGCCCGCGAACGTCGGGCGATCGAGCAGAGAACGCAGACGAACGATCTTAGCGCCTCGTTCGCCGTGCGTTTAGTGAGGTAGCCCCCCTCCGTCTCTAAATTCCGCGACCGCGAATGTAATCGTTGCGCAAGCCGATGAAGCGATAATTCGCAATTACGTATGCATGATCTGCAGTCCGCGAAGGAGAATTGCTATACTACTCACGGATCATAGGTTATCCTTATAACTCGGCTCTAAGGCGCAATAGAAGCCAGCCTGTATTTATCAGGCAATACTGAAACGCGCTGCGTATAGTTGGAATGCTTCGGCACTGTCGCTACGCGAAAGGACTGGGAAAATATTTTCCCGACCAGCCACGTCCCGCTGTAACTGTACTCGCGTTAATTAATCTTTCGAAACCTCCCCTATCACGCGGTTGTGCTAAACGCGACGGAACGGAAGAGTCGAATTCAGTTGGTAGTACTAGTAGAAAGGCTACTAGTGTTACCAAGTAGAATTGAAATTTTTCTATCTGTTATCATACATCTCGTGAGCACGCACAGTCTGGAATATCTACTACAAATCGGCTTCTCTATATTAAGTCTTTTAAATTGATTAAAAATAAGAAATTGAAATTAATCTTTCAATGTTCTCAAGATATTTAAAAACTTTCGGAAGACTCCACATCGAGATAATACATTGCTCGCGTAAACAAACGGAATCTATACAGGATCATGTTCACGAAAGACTACAGAACTTCCCAAAAGTAACTGATATTTGCAATTTTTTTAAAGACTATTGTTAATATTGGATTAAATTCTTTTGGGATATAAAGAGGCATCTTTAAACTTGTAGAAAATATTTTTTTTCACGGCCGTCCTTCTCCTTATTTATTAATTATTGTGCAGTCTTGTCAACCTTCTCGACGATGTAACTCCTGTGGGCGAGGCGCGTAGCACCTATCGCAGTCATCCGATTGCAAAACCAGGAAAGTTACTTAAAGAAAAACAATGCAATATTGAAAAATTTATAGCGTTTGAAAGAAAAACTAACCTCTTTCCTTGGATAATTTTTTCCTATTATTCTTTATATCGACGACAAAGTATTATAAATAAAAACTAAAATTAAAATTTGAAGTCCATAGTCCCAGCGTAAATTATCTAACTTCAAGAAAATTTTCTTCTTTTTGCAATCAGTGCTACACGTTACGCCAGCATCATCGAAGAGGTTACCTAACACGATTCCACAATACTTAATAAATAATAAGAAGGATCGACATAAAAAGAAATTCTGCAATTTTAAAGATGCCTCCTTATATCCCAAAACAGTTTAATGCCATATTAACAATAGTTTTGTAAAAAAAATCGTAAATATCACTTACTTTCGGGGGCTGTTACGCGCGAATCCCCCGTTAAACATACCAGAAGGACAACATTCCACTTTCTAAGGATGTTCTCACGCCAATGTCCCGAAACTCGATTCGACCACGATCGGGCGCTAATGAAGCCCACTCGATCTTCCGCATCGAGCGGTTCCGCGGCGCATTATTTTTTTTTGCGAGCGTCGCCTTTATATAACAGTTTCAAAGGCGAGTATCACGACGAGTATCGGGGCCCCGCCTATCTGCATCTGCATCTGAGCGCTGTTAAAAAGTACAGAACGATTACGCAAGCTGGCGACCATACGGTACGGCGCTTTTATGAGCGGAGCTAAGTTTAGAGCGCCACGATATGCCCGCGCCGCCACCTTCTTCCCGCGCTCCCGACACTTGTTGGATAACGAGAAACCACGAGAGCGGTGCGCGCGCCCGCTCGCGCCTACGCGGCCGAGCCCGGCCGAGCCGCGGCGGGGAGCGCCGAGCGTGCCCGCACATCCCGCCCGAGCGGAGGCTACGAAAAGAGCGCGAAAGCGGCGACGGGGCCTGGCCACCGGGAATCCCACGCGGGGACACGCCGCTCGCGCCTCCACGCTTTCGAAAACATCGTAGATCGATGCGTTTCTTTCCTACGTAAATGCCAGAGGCGCCTCGACGTCAACGCTGACCGTCGAGCGGTTTCAACGGCGACAGAAGCGCGCGCGTCTCAATGCGAAGTCGAGTTATAGGTGACCCGAGCAAAGCTGACTTCTATGTGGGTCCGAGTTGACCCTAAACGGTGGCTGATTCCTCTTATTTTCTTAGAAGCTAGAGCTTTCTCTACCTCTTCCGTTCTTCTCGCGACACTGATAATTAGACGCTGATTTAATTTGTTAACTGAAGAAGGAACGCGGTGGAATGTGCTACCGTGGTGATTGGAAGGAGAAATATATTCGGAGGATTCTTCGGTTGAGAGAAATTATACGTGTTGCTGCATCGTGCACATTATGGGAGCTTTTATCACATGATAACTAATTCTCTGCGAATACTATGCGGATGGAAACACAGTGGATTTAGCTGTGCGTAAAATTTTAGTAGGAATAAAATTCCTTTGGTATGTCCACGCGCGTTTCCGTTACAAAATCCTGATAGAGAGGTCTATGTTTCAACGCGTTTCCTATTCAGAAGCCAGCGCGTATATTCCACATTCTCCTGTAAAACCAGCTGGCCCCTCTCCTCCCAAACGCATAAAACACTAATTAGTATAAAAACCATTCGACATGGAAAGTTCCCATATTCACGGGAAACTCTACCTCGCTGTGACCAATATATCACGAACTGTGCGTGGTAATCCTCGCCAAACAACGAAATAGCTTCTATAACGTGGAACCCTGCAACTTCCACCTTGTACGAAATAAATAATTTAAAGCTCGTCCCTACCCCTCCGTACACTGTAATAAGCATTTAAATTTTGAGAAACTGTTCGTAATGCTACTACAGAGACTTACCGTAAACAGTAATTCTAATGGCTTTTTCACATTTGAATCTGCTGGAACAGGAATTCATTGCGAAAAATCTGCACGATATAGTACACGGCATAAAAAAAAGTAATCCATTCTTCGTATGTTATTCTAAATAATTGGGTACCTTATTTAACTTTTAACTAGAGACATCTGTTTTTAAGTCGTTACCACAGGTTTGTAGTCTCTCAGACTACTTGACATTTTATTTATCGAATTACTGTATTATAAAAATTAACCCAATACAATTATTGAATTTAATGATACATATGTGTTTGTTTTTCTATAATATTTTATAAGAACGATATGTTTATAACGTTGTGGTCGCATGCATAGACTCAGAGCACCGTTTAAAGTTTTTAGCAGAGCGAAAATTTTTGTTAGCATAACGATCATCCTCAAACTCATCGCAGGAAATGCTTCTATCATAGGAAATCTCAGAATTAGTGTTGCGATCACTTATGTCACCTAAGTTTACAACACAGACGATCCGTCTCAGAGATGAATAATTCGACACGGACTACTTTGTAAACTTTTAATAACCAACTGAACGTTATTTTTCGATACCGTTATGGAAATAGTGTGCCACTCACTGTCGATCGAAGCTACCCAATCGCTAAAGCTTCCAAAATTCCACAGTAGGTTATTATAGTGAAATAAAAATTCAGATTGGTCTCCCAAACGAGTGGTCCGTAGCTAAGGGTTGACCCGGAGGGGGTCGCGGTGGTTATTTGCAGTTGACGATTGTTGGCACTTATTTAGTTCGATGTGGTTACATTGCCATGTTCCATTAACAATGTAACAAAAAATTTTCATTTATGAAAAAAAGCAGAAGCCGGTTATCATCACACTAAATAAGATAATTAAATATATTAAAATCTTTAAGTATATTTAATCTACGTATTAAGATAGTTAAATATTATTAAGTTAGAATTATATTCTGAAATACCTATGTTGAATGAGTTTTCTTCACTTCATTAAATTCGGCTAGCATGTTATTCGAATATTATAAAAAGGGCTCGCGACTAAAAAAGGCTTGGGAAACACTCGGTTAAGCCCCTCTTACTTCACACATCTGTCCCACGAAGAACGACAAGCAACAAAATTGATCGTTTACCATTTACTTTTCCCAATACTAAAAGAGAACTGAACCCAGTAACAGCCAACAGAGGCCCATCTACGCCGCCAAAAGCCAAGTGCATTGACACTGGCCGTGCCCCTTTTAGCTAAAATTTCTCAAACCCATTACACGCCGCTGAAAAAGCAAACTCGGTATTCACTGGCATATCGAAGCACAGAGAATTTCGACAGAGGACAGGCCCACCAATACTTCACGACCACCCAGTACAGCGAAGAGTCTACGCGCCTTGGGAGGCTTGCCTTCGCGTTAGAGCGAACTCGGGACGGCCTGCGGTTGACTTTGACCCCGGGCAGGCGAACGGGAGCGAGAGACGGAGGCGCGATTCGTGACGACAAGTAGTATCGGTGGGTACGGGGACGGGCAAGCCAGCGAGCAGCCGAGCGGAGCGTTGCGCGCGCGGAAATACACACGCCAAGGAACAGGCGAGTCGGTGTAATTGCGACGTGAGTAGAGAGCTTGGTCGTGCCCCTCTCGTCGCACGCGACGATTGGTCCACTGCTGTGGCTGCTAGTAGCACTCGACGTACTACGCACAAGAAGAGGAACAGGCGCGGTGTACAGTCTTGACGAACAGTCCGAGTCTTGGCACCGACCGATACGTATTTCCCCCTCCGTTCCCTGGCCGAGGTACTATGTAATCGTAGAATCGAGCCAATTATAGATCCGTTTTCTGCCCCTTGATCGGCGTAATAGAGAGGTAAACAATGCGCGGCGCACAACGTGGGGCCCCTGTACATCGCGGGCCGTCGATTGAGAAGTTGTAAAAATCATCGCCGCTTCTCTGTCCGATAACGATAATCCCGCCACCAGCGAGGAGGAGCAGCTCTCGACAGATGCTCGTTACCGGAAGCTTATCAGAGACCGAGACGACACTGGCGTGGGTAGACGATTAACGGGCGACTGGCGGTCCCTAATGGTACCGCTGCTCACGGAATTGCTCGAAATTTTAGTTTCTTCTGGGCTTCCTTTGCGATAAGAGGGATAATAAGAAATTTAGCAGTAATGCTCCAGGTTGAGGAAGGATGTTTAAATAAATTAAGCAATTGTGGCCTCCTTGCCGATGCCACTCGTCTGGCTTTCTTTCCATGGCTTGGGATTACTGTGAAATCTTGTGAACCGTCACGCGAGCAAAGAGTCCGTGTTTTTCCTAACTTTGCACTGTATCCAGGGTAAACCTGATTTACGTAACCCAGATATGTGTTTAGTTACTCATTATTACACCCCCCCCCCCCCAACGGGTATCTAGTTTCGCGGCCATGGCTTGAGGAAATAGGTATCGGAACGTTAATGATAATTAGCAGATATTAGCGAGCTCGGTGTACATTAGAAATTTTATCAAGTAACTAATCTTTAAAGCTTCCCTCCGTTTATCTCTATCAATTAGAAATTTCTGTTTGCCATAGAATAACGACGCGACAATATCACGCGGGCGATCTTTAAATACCGCGAGTAGTATCGATATCTATTTATACGACTTCTTTTTAACGAGTCCATCAGAGATCCCAAGGTGCAAGCTTGCGGAAAAAGTTCATAACACTTGCTGATAAATCATTCAACCGCGGCTATACGTTTCTTAAATATCGTTTGTAATAATCTGCACGTTCGATCCCGCTTAGAATTTCGGGGGTTCTTAAATTCAGATAGAAGCGACGGAAGATATAACCAAGCGCGATAACCGGTCTTCAATGATGGAATCGATGGTCCCCCCACCATTGTAAATCATATCTTCTAAGCGCGCGAGATCGCGCCACGATAGGAGCGCGATAGCAGATGCTGGGACATCGCAACTCTATTTGCACAGTTGCCTTTGCCATGTAATATGCAAAAAGATCGCGGGCAAATCTCCGTCGGGTTCGTGTCTGGTGCATTTCTTGGAAATCCGCGATATCACCGCACCGGCCCCTTCCCCTCCTCCCGCCCTTTCTTCGAGCCGTGAAAGCAGCCCGCGAATATCATCGATAATAAGCGTGAAAGCGCGAAAGATAATACGCTGATGAAATCGATTTGCTAATCAGCGCACTTACGTGTACTTTTGTTTCGCGAATTGAACCGTCGCGCACTTGAGCTAACATTCACGACGGAGGGAATCTTTTAGACGAAGTTCAGGGAGATAAGAGCAGAGTATCGAGCCAGTAACACACGCATACGTTTTATTCAAACACGCGGCGACTACGACTTTGTTCGATTTTCAGTTTCACGAATCTTCCATCCGCGCCGATAAGAATATTCGGATAGGCAAAGTGGAGGTTCGGAGGTTTCGATGAATTTTACTTTACACGCGTGCCTGATTGTGTCCCACGCGGAGGATACTTATAGAACTAGGAGTGGAATGTGTGGAACCGGAGGAATTAGAAGATAGCTGACAAGGGAAAATCCCGAACCCAGAAATTCAAAGAAATCTGAAGCTTTGTGATTACGCAGGGGATTTCCTGATCATTACAATGCAATTTTTGTTTGCTGCCCAGATTTACTTTAAGGGTGTGAAATTAACCCCTGAAAATTCGGCTGTTTTCCGAGTTTATTTTGTAACTCGCAATCTGTAAGAGGTAGAAAAAAGGTTCGAGACAAAAGTTACTTCTTTTAATTAGGACTATCATTTGGTAACTTACAGTTCTTATAACAGAAAATCGGAAAATAGCCGGAAAAATCACGAAGTCTCAGATTTTTTTTTTTGAATTTCCGGGTTCGAGATGTTTCCTTGCGAGTAAATGTAAAATTTTAAGGCTATTGATGAAATTACGTCGAGTTATGAGATATTCTTTATGCACGAATTTTTACGCACACGTGTATAACAAGTTTACTTGCGTTATGATGTTTCCTTTTGTGTTTTTGTCAGTAGTAGACAAGTAATGATCAATAACAAGGATAGAATAGAGTGCAGAGTTATTAAAGTTGCCTATGTCCAAATTAGACAAGCAAAAGCATTATTTCTCCTACATTTTTCAAGTACAATTTAATGTGCAATGTGACGAGCTATGTTTAATCGTAATTGAAAAGGATACAGAAAGCCAGAGAACTGAAAACTGTACTCCAGATACAACTACTTAATTTGCATTTTTCCTTGTGGAGCTAGCAATAGCCGGAATTAATTCGTATTCTAATGGAAAGCAATCATTGTAACGCGGATTGCACGTTTACACATTAAAAAACATTTACGTTTTATGGTTGCACCTCGTGGGGTATGCAGAACGACTCGCAGAAACGCTCATCAGGTCTGTATATCGTTTACGTGTAATTCTAGTAGACGTCTAGCCTGCACAGTCTCATTCTACTACGTATGCCGGACAGCGTAGTGTTACGTGGTCTGCCAGAAAAAGTTTCTGATCTGTTCTTATAAGCAGAACTTCATTGCTCGTACTGATTCATCAAAATATTTCTATCAGGTAAGATATTAAGTTAAGTTACAAACATGTTTGACTTTTCAAGGCACTTGCGTTCGTTCTTAAATAAGGATTCGTTCAAATAACGATTTAATTGAATAAATATTAATTGGAATAAGAGTTCCTTCAAATAAAAATCAGTTCGTTACGCATCAATGATGCGAACTTTATAGGTAAACTTAAAGAACATTTATTTTAACAGCTCCCAAGTCTGATAAAAAGCATCTAGATTTTCAAACGTTCCAAAGCTTCACTGAATTTATTCAATGATAAGTGATACGAGATAATTATATATTGTTGAAAATGAATATTGTTCTAGCACTGTGCGAGACAAATGACACTCGATGATAAATAATGGAAACTTACAGAAACAGGACTACGCATGCACGCAGGAACGTAAGAATATGAATTAATAGAAGCAGCAAAAGTATCTTAATATTCCTGATGCCCCTTTATCCACTCCAAAATATCTTGGTTGCTCCGTTTTGATGGAGATTTTACGACGCGAAGCAGGAAAATATTCTTAAAATAAGAACCTAGTGAACAGAGGAGATTGCGGAACAACAATGGCTCCTCGTTCTGCGAAGAACCATCGAATTAGCAATGCTGAATACGCCGCTACGTTTTCGTGATGCAACAATCAACGACTTGCTTTCCACGAATCGGAATTTTTCTTAAACGCAATCGTTTTAGGGCCTTCGAGCGTGTGGCAATCGGGACTGACAAGTCGTCCTTCAGAAACGAATTCGTGGCACTCTGAAATACAGCGGCGAAAGGAAGCCGGCAACATCTTCGCGATGACGATCGATTTTCATTGACTGAACACTTCCCCCACTTCGGAATTCTTTCGACGAGCCGCAAAACCAAAAAGTCAAAACCAGATCCATCATTGACATTGGCAACGGAAATTCCACGGGACTTCACCTCAGAAATTACACGGCGCGCCTGACATATTTAACAGAACAGCAACCTAAAAAATCCACGCTGTCGATTTTAATCGAGTTAAACCTGAACCGGTCGGGATAAAAATCGCTGAAAATATACTCGGATGCCTTGGAAACTATTCGATGTCAATCGATCACGCGTCTCGCTGGGAATGATCGGAAAAGGCGAAAGTCTCTGCGCAGCCACTGTCGAAATATGCTCGTTACCCGATCCGCCAAAGGAAGTGCACATCGCGCGCCAAATAGTTCGATCAAGTACAATTACAGTGACACCTGCCCCGCGGAGAAATCGCGGCGCTTTTAACGGCGCGCTACGGTAAAAGTTCCCCAAGTTTTTCAGCGTGTGTCAAGTAGGTTCAAGAACGTACTCCTCGAGCGTAGTCGAGTTGCGTCACATTTCAATGATCCGGCAGGGGTGTGTGCGTCGAGTGCGTGCATACACGCGCGCCCGCGCGCCGGCCGGCGCACGGGCGCCGCTGAATATTTTATACGGGGCACCGTAAGTTGACGGTGAAAAAGGAGAAATGACGCTCACCCGCGGGTGAGGCACGAAGACAGAAGAGCCGACACCATCGGGGAGGATGGTGGAGGGACAGAGAGGTATGGAAGCGTAGGGACTGGGCGGCTGTCGAGCGACGAGCATCAACGTGGAAGCGAATTAAGAGGGACGGAGAGGCTCGGCCGCGGGAGAGAAGGGCGACTAAATAGCACGCGAGGTCAGTGCCTCGAATCGGAGATCGAGCCCAATCAGTTTGAAGCAGATAAAACTCGTGTCGTAGTTTCCAGCGAGGTCCCTCTTAATGAACAACCTCGTTCCAAACGAATTTTCGTCTTTGCCGTCCTAATGAACCCTGGGGCCAACGGTGAGCACAGAAATTTCTTCCGTTTACGCCACGAGATTTTTCAGCGCCAGATAATGCTCTGGTGTATGTATCTTTTGGCTTCTAGGTCTACGGCTGGGCTGGCGCGGTCCTCTTCTACTTAACCCTGCCGCTTTCTTCTTTCATACTTCAGCGATTTGAGTATGGCTCCGCGAGTCGGTCTACTCACAGTTTAGAGCAGAAGTGTTTCTTGTTTTGAGTCAAGTAAAGTGTAAATACGTCATCAATGAAACTTGAAAATACTATTTTGCGGTAAGTGAAATTGAATACTGTGCTTGAATTTCCTGGTGCCTCCCGATATGTTCCTCTGCGATAAGTAAATAAGTTGATGAGTTCTTAGATTTGTGGTACGACGAAGCTCTCCAGCCTCCGATTGCAATGAACTGTGAAAGAATTGGAAACCTTTGGACGCAACGCTCTTCGCCATCGAATAGATGAATTTCATATTTCGAGGAGCTGCTGACACGCGACGCATGCCTGCAGCACCGAGCAAGGACAGAAACCGCATATTACGCAAGATTCCGCACATGCGTATGCACACTTCGAACTAAACAGAGGCGATTTGTATGCTATCGTGAAAACACTTCCGCGTTTCCCGCAGCCTGCATTTTTTCCCCCGATCGTTCGCCGTTCAATTAACAAATCCTGTTAGTGTCTCTTTGAATACGCTCCAGATCAAGGCCGTTTGCCATCGCGGAAACTGCAGCTGCCTTTATCGATGCATTCCAAGACACGTAGTGCGTGCATCAATCGCGAATCACTTCGAGTATCATCCGAATCACAGCAATTAAAAAAAGAACCCGACTGGCCTCGGGAATTCTATCAGATCTTCACAATTTTCATATAGGTACTTCGCCACTCGAGGTGTGACGATAATCAAAATATCTTGACACTTGCAAAATATAAAAGTTATCAAGGCTCTCTAACTCCAGACCCGAGGACCAGAAGAGTGGCACGATTGATCCCAAAATTTGCATAGTAATATCTAATCAAAGTGATCTATAGGAACATTTAATCGACGCAGAAAACCTGCCTTTTATCGCGAAGAAACGGTCTATTAGTTGCTTAGAGCGGGCGCGCAAGGGGTGCGCGGTGTTCTCGTGACGAAACGTTGAGAGAAACCACGGCAGAAATTGCATCCCGGTGCACTTGCGCGCCCAGGCTGCAACAGTTCGCGCGCCCGTCCGTGTACGTTCGCCCGCGGCTCGTGTGTCTGCCCGCGAAGCCCAACATACGTAACGAATGTGCGATATACTCATTAGGAGAGTCAAGGGTAAGTTACGTGAAGAGTGCGGTTACGCTCCGTGTCTGACATTACGTCACTGAATGTGCATCTATCGGTTGCACATGCAACAGCCGCGCGTTTAGCACGAAGAACGTGCAAGCGCCACCGAAACGCGATACCGACTTCGGTTGAAAGGGAAAACGTTTCTTTCCGTCTCCTTTTTTTCCTCCCGCTTTTTCTTTTTTTTTTTTTTGTATACTGAACGTTCCTCGATTTCCATGCCGGCACGCGCGGCACACTTAATCGCGCTGAAACGATGCAGTAACGTGTATTACGTGGCCGTTGGCGATTCGAACGCGGCGCAAGGGGCCGGGGAAAATGGGGAAACGCGATCGATTTTTGGATTTTCTTTTCTGCCGATGGTTGCAACGCGCGGCGAGTTTCGAGGGGCGCAAGAGTAGGTGCGTGGCGAAACGAGGTGGACGGTAAAGGAGGAGAGATTGCGAATTGTAAATTTTCTGCAATCGTGTGGTTATTATAGAGTAGATAACGAGGCTTCTTGTGTTGTAGTCTTTACTACCTGAAGTATGTAATAGGAAAACACGACTATTTGAATGAGAGTAATTTTAATAATGTATCATTTCAGGGAAAACTGGGGATGAAAAAGGTGGTTTTGTATATTATACCGTTTTTCTGCCTTTATACATTAGAATTTTCCACGGAAACGACGCACGCGTACCTTGCTTCCTATACCTAATTCAACCTATTATTACAGTTTCCTATTCTTACTTTTGTTATGCCTAGTCTCTATGTATTTAATATGTTCTCATTCATCCCTCAAGCCTAGGTACTCCCTTCTCCTTTCTTCTCATTTCTAATTCCTTCGTCGATTTTTCTCCAGTTCCACTACTTTTCATATTCCTACTATTTTCCTTCATTTTTCTTTATTTTTCTTCCTTCTCCCTTTTGCACCCTTTCTTCAGTGTTCTTTCTAGAAGAAGGATGTTCTGCAAGAACATCATTTTTTCAGACAATAAACGCTTCGTGTAGCACCCTGTAATACCTTATTGCTGTCGGATAACAGAAGTTCGCTAACTTTCCTTTAGCGGAATGTGAAGTGGAGTAAAATGTGTTTAATGTTTATTCGCGTATTTTCAACTGAGGTATCATGGTGAATAATTGTGTACGGTAGTTCAGTTAGGTCGTTGATGTTGATATTTATACAGTAAACTGAATAGAATCTCGATTATTCAAATTCGAATAATTCTATTATTCAGACTTTCTATTGATCGAACATTTCAACGTACGTGAAATGCATATTTATTTATTACTACAGAGACTAGAGCTAACTTCAATCCCAATATGAATTCATTAGAATGTCGAAAGTGTACAAGTTATTAAATTATTCCTGTCATATGAAACAAACGACTCGATAGCAGCAAGAATGTGTAATAACGGCCACACGTATCGAACGTAAAAATGCACCCATAAACACGTAGAATTCCATGAAAATAATGTACACTCTGCCTGCGATTCCCGAAACTCAGTGCCGCAGGAAAAATTCTACTAACTCAATTCTATTCCAATAATTCAACCACAAAAGATTTCACTGCATTTACAAATATCGAAGAAATTGTTTCCACGTGAACTTTCACACCACGCATATTACACGATGCATAAATATCACAAAGTAATCCTAGCACAGAATATTTAACCGAAAAAAAAGTGTTGCAACGTTCGGTGAATTATCGCAAGAAAAAGTTCACCAGTAGTATAACAAGATGGAGTGTGTAGACGTACAACTTCGCGTAATGAAATAACGGACGTTCCCGATTAAACTCAACACTTTTACCATATCTCGAGAATCTCTCAACGCCGCGATTCAAGTGATGTAAGCGCTCGTCGTGTTGCTTGATTGCTAGATAGAATATTTTAATTACCGTGTACCCACGTGTCGCGGAATCCCTCGCTCCGAAACTTCAGCTCTCTACTTTACGAATCGCACTCCGGAATACAGGTTACTTAAACAAATTAACGTTGTTGTCTGCGAAGTTTATCATGCACCATCAGCAGATATACAGTAGGACTCTATTTATGCCGAAGAATTTTCTTCCAGTACCTGTTGTACCGAAAATGTTTCTGAACTCTTATTATCCGAACCCTGGCCCCGCGACGTACTACTTAAATGAACTATTAATCAAATGAATACATGTAACTGTACGTAGGAGTTCCCCTAGTGCCAGACACTTAAGGTTTTTTTTTCAAGTAAGAAGAAAGAAATAACGTTAAACGAATCTTCTTAGTTCTGCAGACGCGCCGGAAACGTGTCGAAATTTAATTATTGTTTTTTCTATATCTTCCACGGTTTACGCGGAATAACGGCTCGGTAGCGTTTAAAATATCATAGATATATGTAGCTAGTGTCCGATATTAGGTGCCGTCCGACGTTAAGAGGACCCTCCGGTCCAAACGCTCGAGAAATAGGTGACGTTTATGATTTTTTTTCAAAACATGGTAATAACATATCCTGAAAAATGGGTTTAGCTTTTATTCATACACTCGTTAGGATACAAAAAGATTTTTTGTTTCATGTTTTCGGCCTTGATGCATTTTCTAGGTGGCGCTTAATGCAGGCCTGCTAAAAAGAGCTGCCTAAACGGTAACCACGATCTCAGAAGAACTAACGAACCGATTCAAAGAAACCCTGAGGCATTCGATTCACAATTCGACCCGCTATCGCAGCATCCTATAACATAATGCTTTGAAACACGGTCTTTTACTAATCTGCACATTTATGCGGAAAATTATCCGCTTCTTTGCACTACTTCGTTCAAGTATACACCAATCATCGTGGTTTTGGTATTTAATACCGCAACAACGGATACTGAGATAGCCATTGATATCAATTTTAAGAAACTGTTCGAACTTTTGATTTTGTACGATCCTGGGAGTAAACTTCGTCGTTGCTGTTCACCAAAATTTTTTTAGCACCCTAACGAGTGTGTCAATAAATACAAAGAATATTTTTCAGGATATGTTATAACCTCTTCTTGTAAAAAATTCATAAAAATCTTCTACTTCTCGAGCGTTGTGACCGGAGGGTTAAAGGAAACTAACCCTAAAACAAAAGACAGCGTATCCGAGCATGCGACGGAAGGGAGAATCAGTGGACTCGTATTATCTGAACGATCCTGTTATCCGAACCGTCATGTCCCCCGGCATGTTCGGATAAACGGAGTCCCATTGTAATGCAAAATACAAGCGGAACAAAAGCACACGCGATTCCGACGGCCTCGCCCCGTCTTTTCCCCCTTAAAACGTTCGAATCCCGGCAGAGGCCGTCGCGCGAAACAGCGCGTTCCCTTGATCGTCTTTCGGAACGGAATTCGACGGGATTAATTACACGCCACGCTCCCGGGACGGTGTTAGACAACGTGAAAAGCTGTAGCACCGTTCCGGGAGCGGGGGCCGCGCACCTACGGAGCGATAATTGCGCTTATTTGATGGTGACATGACTCGCGGAAGGAATTCAAATAACAAGAACCTGTCGCGCGAGGCGCCTTCGAGAGTCGCCCGAGAAAATGGCTCGGGGGGAGAAATTCTTACGAGAGAAAGGTGAACTGCCGTTGTAGCGGCGTATCGGGCGAGGCTGTAAAGCGCAGCCGGCATGATTCTGTCGCAATTTACGGCGTGGAAATCGCAGCCTTGCTCCAGGCAAGGTAAATAGAGTGTTGACCACCGCGAGTCTCCAACAACCGGCAGCTGACGGGACGAGTTTCAGAAAACGGAGCAAGGAATACCTGCCGCACGCGGTCACTCCGAGCTACCTACGATTTCCACTGGATTCCCCGCGCGTCACTTGCCGCCGATACGGCCACCTATCCGCGGCTTCGATCATCCCAGTCACCGAGGGAACGTCACTCCGGTCGCCTCGCCGCAACGCCGCTTTTCGGTTACCCTATAGAATTTATCGCCGCTAAATATAAAACGACCGACCTACTATCGTCACGTTTTCCCCCGACGATCTTGGGCTCGGAGGCTCGCGATCCACGCCAGTGGCGCGCCCAACGGCGAAGATCGACCCTGACGGGTTTCACGGACCGTCCAGTCTGACCCAACAGAGTCCAATTCCACTTAGGCGTCGACCTATTTTGGTAGCGGTGAGGAACGCGTCTCGTGGATAACGCGGAGGCCGTGCGACGGTTCCCGCGGCCTGTTCGATTACCGATCGGGGCAGGTGAAGAGACGGACGAGCGAAGCGAGAGAAAAAACGGGGTAAAGGAAGGAGAAAAGGAGAAAAGCAAACCTCGGCGGAAGCTTCTTCGTTTACCGGTCCTGCTCGTCGCAGGGCCCAAAGTAAGCGGAGGGAAAAGATGACCTCAAGACGATGATATCGGCAACGTGGTCGTCGCAGGGTCGTACAAAGAGGCGGGAGAGAGAGTCCGTGAGAGGAGGGGGGAGCAAGGGGAGAGCGAGAGAGAAGAACGGAGAGGAGAGGAAAAGAGATCGACGAGGGGAGACGCGGCAACGACGCCAGTGTTGCCTCGTGCAAAAATAACGTGGAAAGCCTGCTTTAAACCCACCCGACCGCGCTCACTCGAAATATGCGCGGCCCGCACGTGACGCTTTCCACCAAATCCATTTTTAAGTCTCACTGAACAGCAGACGGTTCGGGAAATTCGCATTAATTGCAGCACCGTTCGCCAATGACGGCTGTAAGCGTCTAAATACTGGCGGCGACTCGGCCAGCGGCCGTGCGCTCCGTTTGTGAGCAGCGTTTGCGTGCCCCCGTAAATGGGCATCGCGCATACCGATGCTTCGTAGGTCGTTCGATCTGTCTCCGCCATTTAACTGTGGGATTAGTTGTGGAAAATACAGCGTGGCTGTTGATACTCGCCTTAGGAACGAGGATTAAAATTTCTGTTCATGGATTTTGGATTGGGTTGGACGAATCGCTTGTGGGATTCAGGCCACTTTCGATATCTCTTTGTCGGGGGAGTAATTACGATGAGAATAGTATTACACTCGTTACTAAACAGCTGTGTGGAAACATTACGTCCATACATCAAGTGGCAATATAGCTAAGTTCTACTGGTAACGTGTGCATTGAAATTAGTAGTGAGTTTAAATTGATTCAGAGATTAAGGGAAGTCCCCAAAGAACACGATTGAGAATAGAATCGCGGTGATTTATAAGTATCGGGATACGCTGTGAAGGTTTTAGCTTAGGGTAAGAAGCTACTCTGTGAGAGGTCAGCCCGTTTGGAGATGCCAAAAATTCTCAGGCCCTTGATGCTCGCGGTTTCCGATCGTCGGAGCAACGTACAAGAGTCCAATTGTCATAAAGGAGCACCGCGTTCATAGCTTTATAATAACGGGTGGCAGCGTGCTGGCGCGAGTATTAAAACCAGACGGATGAGTGACCTTTGCCGGATTCACGGTTCCCGAGGCGTCTTCGCGCGGGCTCAGATTCATCGGCTCGAAGAAATCGGGCACGGCCTGGCGCCGGTATTGCTTAAGGGCTTTCCACGTTTCGGAGTAACCTGAACACGTTACTACGAATCTCTGTGCCATCGATAACCGAAGGGTGGAGAGGGCATCGTAGACAACCGCGGCTGCTTTCGATCGTCAAGGCTGAATTTCCAATGAATATTTCTGAACGGGCCACGGAAGCTTGAGCAATCAAAACCGAACGGCCCCCGGCGAAGCTGAATTCAGTTAAAATCAGATTTTGAACGCAGGAAATGATGTCCGAGGTGCGTCGTTTCATAGCTTCAAGTTCACGTCGCTTTGTAGTTTAAATGCGAGAGAATCCAGGCCGAAGAGCGATGTCAATGAGCTGGGCGAAGTTAATTGCTGAAGATCGCGAGTGTGGTGAAATAATTAACGGAACAGGCCACTTGAAATCCGAGTATCGACCAGAGAGAGTCTCGATTACTATCAAACGTTCCACCTCCTATCCGTACGTGCGTTAATATGGAAATTAGTGGCAGAGGTCGACATTGTAACAACTAGTGCCAGTAATAATAAGACAATGAGTCTAAACACCTGCGTTTCAAACAAATCGTACTGGCAATAAGAACAGATGAGTCGTGTAATGCCGATGCTCGACACAGACAATGCTACGATGTGTCACGAACGATGTTAGAGAATGCATTTGCATACGTACGTATGTCTGATGATTATATGATCGTTGCAAAAACCGTATTATCATATACACCGGCGTTATTCATCTTTATCGAGCTCGCAATTTTTCCACCTAACAGTGCGCCATCTACGACCCACTTATCTCAACGCTAGGAGATCGTAAGCGGTGGTCTCGAAAATTAAAAAGAAACCATGAATGAAATGGATTTTCTATTTTACCGTACTCTCTAATGGAAAGAAGATGAAGTGTGAGATCGTTGGGAGGAATTTCACCGAAACCGCTGCGTTAACCTGCGCTATTAGCGAAGGATCGCTCCGAGACAAATTTATGCAACCGGCGGAATCGTCGAAATTTTATTGTGCATCGGCGCAACGAGGGGCGAACGCTGAAAGGCACGGTCCCAATCTTAGAACCGTGGCCGTCGGTGCACAATAGTTATGCACGTCGCAGATAATGCCGACTATCCTCGTTTATTTATACGCTCACGCATACGCGGCCACCCGTGCGTAGAGCGCACACACCGGAGATGTAGATATCTGTACAGACGCCACGTGATTGCACGCCGCTTCGCGCGTTGCATCCAAAGTTCGCAGCTGCGCTAAACGGATTTTTCGTAACGAGACTCCTTTATTGTTACTTTCTGAAGCTCGCCGATCAACGCTCCTACGCGACGTGCTCTGCCATCTTGCTCACAGTTCACTTCGATCTCGAGCGCTCGTCAACTGCAACGAGGCTCGCCGCTTCTCTCTACAATTTCCATTTCTATTAACAGCTTGCGCCACGGTAATCTATACGCGTCCCAGATAGATCGAAGTTTAAATTACAGGTTGACTTCGTTATACTTTCTAACACTGGAAGAACTTCGTAGGATGAAATGAATTACTCGTTTTCGGAATACTCCATACAGGGGTAGGTATCTGTAGCCGAACCGACGAGTGGATGAATTATAGAGCAGAGGGTTGGATTTATTGGGGATGCCATGTCTCCTGCAGGAAGTTTCCCAAATCTCTTTTTGTGCACGTAAGAAGTTTAAAACCGATTTTTTTTATATGTCTGTATAGCAAACTTGATACTACTTAGGCTCTATGTATTTTATTGGAAGCATCCAATTGTACTTTGTGATGGAACTATTTTATTTCTGTTACTGTTCGCAGTTCAAACTTTCTTTCAACCACTGCATATGACAGAATTACGTTTAACAGAAGAGGAGATACGTCAGGTTCGGCACTTTCCTCGTCGTAGCTTGTATTCTGACGAATTTTCTACGGCTCCTTCGAATTTAATTCATGTATTCCAGGCAGCTTTTAATAAATTCATGATTTCTATGTATCTTACTTATAAATTGTGTAGTCGGATCTTTTACGAACGGCTTCTCGAACCATTTACCTTCACATCTTGCACGCAACCGATTAAGATGCTCGGAAGAGTGTAACACGTACACATCCACATCTGCACTCTTCATTTTAATTTGCATTTTTATGATTCGTATTAATAAATTGCGGAGTGAACTCCTGTACGGGCAACTTCTACAACCGTTTTGCTTTCCCGCCTTGTTACTCGCGCTGGATAGTATTCAAACCAGCGCGAAATCTATCAACGTTTATACTATTTATTGTGATTTATATTCTTACGAGTTTGCCCGTAAAAATAACAAACACATTTGTCGTATCACTCGTTATAATGGGTACTTTTATAAAATTTTAATAATAAAGCGCAGGGAAATGTATTTTTATAACGATCTCATGAATCTTTTGCTAATCTCTCGTCTCACTTTCAGTCGACCGAGATACCTACTCAATAAAAAAATATAAAATGCATCAATATTCTCGCTATTTTTCATGTTATTCTCAGACTACGTTGCTTAAAACGGCTCAGCTCGATGGGCATATCTACATTTTTTTATTTAATTCTTTTTATGTATTTGCTATTATCGATCTGACCTTTCAGTGCAAGATATTAGGCGGTAAAAGAAAAGGAGTAAAAGATAGACAATGCGTAGGTAAAAATTACTCTACCGAGAAAATTGTAATCTGACAAAGGTAAACATTATAATACGAGGTGATAGAATATACAGTGTGTCTGTGCTAGTAATCGCAAAAATTGTAAGCAAAAGCTTAGTAGACAAACAGAAACTTGATTTCTATTAATATTCCACTTAAAAAATGTATTTAAAACGTCAGTAACATCAGATTACATATTTAAAATAGTCTGAACATATTTCATGCCCACAACAGATTCTCATGAAAATGATCCACCATTCATTTTGAATATGTTCCTCAATTTAAGTTTCCACAAATATTGATTCGTTGATAAAAGAGCCTTAATTCTTGTAACAAAGCAATTGTATTGTAGAATGTTTTGTGGAGAACATTCATTCTTCGATGAAAGCTGCCAACCATTTTCTCATTTCACAATTCCTGCCAAATCATCAAAAGTAACTAAAAAATCATGGCGCATGTTAGAACGAGGACTTTATTTGTAACCCCGTCAAATACATATATCTGTATAAAGGCTGAATTTCCAGTAACTCCACAAGATCCAGAGACGAATGTTTAATTCCACGCAGTAAACATTAGCCTTAAAGGGTTATGCCTACCTGTAAGTTCTGAAAACACAAGTATTTTCGGGAGTCTTTTTTAGAAACTTGAACACTTTTTTAAATAAACAGTTATATATTCGAAAGTATATATTTTAAAATTCTTGTAGTTTTTTTACAATGCTATTTCTAAATAAATAATGGAATTCCAGGCGATCTCCCGGCAGCGCTTTTTTATTTAAGCACTTTACAGCGACCACTGTAGCTTTGACCTGGTTCATCAGAAATAAAAAATTCTAAAAGTTAGTATATTAGATTATCCGGTCCTTAATCGTGGCGTTTTCATTTCCGTTGTGTGGTTTTCATTCTACAAATGAAAAACGATGAAAAATCAGAGCGATTCGGTAGCGAAAATCGATACTTTTGCTATGAAAAGCCGCCATTTTGTAGCAAATTAATTTTTCAGGATAAGGAAAAATTAAGGTCTAGATAATCTAATATACTAACTAAATTTCCGCAATTTTTTTATTTCAGATGAACCAGGTCAAAATTAGAGTGGTCACCGCAAACTACAGAAAAAAAATCGCTGTCGGGAGATCACTGATATTTCTTTTATTTATTTATATTTTCCATCGCAAAAATTACTACAAGTAGCTTAACACGTACACTTTCCGATACATAAATGTTTGATTAAAAAAGCCTTCAATTTTTCCTCCCCAAAATTCCCGAATACACTTTTTTTTCAGACCTCATAAATAGGCATAACCCTTAACCACTGTTTCACGTGCGCCATTTAATATGGAGTACAATGTAAAAGACACAATATGGGGGATTGTAAAAACGTCTGAGGTGCCTAGACAGGCATGGAATCGCAGTGATCGGTACACCGACCCGATGGCTTGTAAAAAGACATTATCCCCTGAATCTAAATTCAGTATCTCCGTGAGCATTATTCGTGAAATCGCAGGGACCGGCGTGCTGCGCGTTATTGTTTACCGGCCGCGCGTTTTACTTCCCTCGATTTCAAAACAACTCGCAAAAGTGGTCCGCTTTGAGGGAAAAGCACCGCGCAGCGGCGGGAAAAGTTAACTTCGCCAACTGTTAAACCGCGCGAATCGATAGCAGCAAGCTTTTTTTAAATCCCGATGAACGGAGAGGAGAAGTTGATGCACGCGCCAGGCTAGAAATCGTACCGCGGCTACGCTATTACGAAAAAGGAGCGCGTCTCTCTTCTATCAAGATCTCGCCAACGTGCCCCCACCCTGTTTCTCAATATTCATTACACCAGCCGGATTCGGGGACCGCGAATTTCGTCTGAAAATCCGCCCGCGTGAAATCGGCCTCGGACCGCGTTCTCCATCGTCAACGTAGAGACGTTTCGCGTCGAAACGGCTGTGGAATAAGAAACAAACGAAAAAAGAGAAGAGGGGGCGGCTAACAAAAATGTGTACGAAAGCAAAAAGATCTGGAGTTAAGTGTGAGAACCTGTTCCTTTACTTTACTCTAACGCTACCTTTTTGCATGCCGCGGATGTTCTCTATTCGCCGTATTTCACGCCGAAAACTGTAAAACGACTCGCTGGCGCCTTTCTCTCCCACCCTCCGTTTCGCCATCCCCCTTTCGCGCTTTCTACCTCTCGCTCGGATTCACGACGTTTTAGCGATGACGAGACACACGCACACGAGTCGTCGAATCGCGTTAGAATCGCCGCGACCGGTCGCACGCTTATCCACGCGGACAGAAATAGTGATACGCGAGAAGCGGGCGGATATATAGCGACGAGAAATTATAAATTCGTGGGGCGTGTGTTGGTAACGGGGAGTTTCAGGTCGATTACTCGAGGAAGGTCAAAGATTGCCATTGTTGGTCGCAAGTTCGCGATCTTGGGTTTGGTGTTTCGCCGTTTCCTAAGCTTCGCAGTATAATTGGGGCAATTCTTGTCAAAGGGCGGTATTCGTAAACGTGTCTTAAGATCAAGCAAATGCTTAAGCACTCGGCATCCTTTACTATGCTACTAGGTTAGTAGAGGACGCCGCATGCTTAAGCATTTGTTTTTGTTATACTTAGGGCAACCGTTAGAATGCTTTTGGACCGGAGGAAATTTTTATAGCGATTATTGCAATTTGTAAAAAGCAATTAAGGGCAGTGTAAATGTAAGAGAATGATTTCTAAGGGATGAAACGATTTAGAGTTCGGGTTATCACCCGGGCAGTTTGTAGTAATAGGGTTATTCCAGTCACTCTGAGTATTACTTAAACTTCTGAGAACACAGATGAATTGAGCTTAGAAGGATTGAAAAGCTTGGAATGTTGGAGAAGAAATTATAAGAATTCTTTGAGATACTTAAAGGCAGGAAAGTAGGTTGCCTGGTAAGTGAAGATTTAGAGATACAATACCATAGTATTCGAAATACTAATACTATAAATGTCCACTATGAAAAGTTCCTACAAAATATTCTCTAGATAGAAAATACTTTTTATTACTACTGCTCCTAGTTTAATTCTTCTACTCTGAAGCATTAAACCGTTAACGTCTGTTAGCCTATTCAAAGAATTTCGTTGAACATGAAACGTTCGAACGAAAGCTTCGAGATAGATCCACGCAATCGGCACCCCCGCCGAATCAAAACCAACGCCGTTTGTCCGATTCTGATAGTCGATAGCAAAACGTTGGCACTTGACGCGCCGAGGCGCCCCCTGTCGAGTGCGTCGATTCTGCGGAATTAAAAAGCCGCTGATCGGGAAATAAGATAACGTAGCGAGACGAAACAATATTTTCCACGAAATCCTTCCACGAAAGTATCGTCGTAATAATCACGCGCGGGCACTACGTCGACATTGAGGTTGGAATAGAAAAGTGAGAAAAGAAGGCACGATCGCAATGCGCGCGAAACAATACGGTGAACGTGAATGGAATTCACCAGAGTCACTGTATCAAAACACACGCCGTAGTGGCGGGCGTGGAGTGGAAAGCATTCAAATAATTCAACAGCCCGAAACCGCGAATAGCTTCTTCCGAATTCAAAACCCGGATCTCTTGAAATATGTCGGAGAATTTTGAAATTCTTCTACACGTCAAAAGTTCTCGACACGAAGGGATGTTCTCCGCTGGAAAATCTTTCACTGTGTCCCGAGGCCATCGCTAAGGCCCGCGAGATCTTTCCCCAAAGTGTAAAGGGAACTCGTTGAGGGTCGGGGCTAAATAATAAAGCGAAGGGGAGAAACAAAAAAAAATAAAAGAGGGAAATGTAAACTCACCTTCCATCCAGCGCTGCTGTTGCTCTCCCCTTTCTCCCTGAAGTAAGGAATATTCTGCATCATCCATTCGTAGATCTGGGATAGGGTCAACCGTTCGTCGGGGGCGCTGGTAATGGCCTGGGTGATGAGATCGGCGTAACTGTGATTCCCCCAGGCGTTCCGCCGCGAGGAATTCTTCTTGACCGGAAGCAGGCCGGTGCCCTGGCCGGCGATCGAGCCGTGCTGGGATGTCGCGGCACTCTCGACGCCTTCGGCGCCCTCCTTGATGGCCGACACGCACGGCACCGCGTTCCCCTCGATGTACTCCTCTCTTGGCAGCGGCCACGTGTGCGACCGTGCTCTGGTCCGAGGCTCGAACCCGCTCTCAAGGTCGTACGGTACCCCCTGCTGCGGTGGCAACCCGGTCTTCGATCCCGACGTGGAAACCGGCACCGAGTCCATCATGTAACATTCCTCCGTGTACTCCACTTTGACCGCGAGCACCCCGCGAGGTGCTGCCCACCGACAGATATCGGCCTGCCTAACTAGGGATCGCGGATAATCGACGAAACAGTCTATGCCGCGCCGAGAGGACGGGGCTCTCGATGCTCCTAACACTGCCACTGCTACGGATCTACGGCACTGATCGGTATCGGCGAGCCGAAATCCGGTGGGGGGTGGGGGGGTGGGGATGGGGGACGGGATCACTTCAGGCGGCCAGCGAATATCGCCGTTGCGCTGCTTTCACGATCGTCTTGCACACTTGTCCGTCTAATCCCGCGCACAACCGACGCGAGCGGCGAGTACGCTGTTATCTATCACTCGCGAGAAGACCGCGCGGAGGGCGTGCGACGACGGAGAGCCGCGAAAGAAATCGGAGCGCCGCGCGGATCAGCCGAATCGAACTCTCCCGCAACTGGCAGCGGACCGACCGAGAATACACTGGTACGTTGGTACTGCGTGTCGCGAGCGAACGATAGAGAGAGAGAGAGAGACCGCTGGTGGCGCGAGTGAGAGGCGCCGAGGACGGGAGAGGGGGCAGACCACGTGGTCAAACTCTCTGTTTACAAGCCGCGCCGTCGGTCACGTGGCCATGTTTTGATAGAGAACTTGGCCCAGTGCGAGTAGAGGATCCGCGACTTTGTTGTCGCGCGTCGCTAGCACGGTGCGTTCCTGCGAGACGTTTCGTCGAGCGAAGCGGTGGAGCCGCGGCCAGTCGATTCGCCTGCACGGTGTCGCCGTAGACGTCGGTCGATGAAATATCATCGATCGGACCGATGATCCTCGACGAACTATCTGCCGTTCGGTGGCCAGTTATCTTCCTACTGTTCATCGATCCTCCCCCGATGCTCCTTCACTCCTGGCTCCTTCCAGGTCGACGACCTTCGGATCTACCGTCTCCTTCGGAGATTTCAAAGGATCGCGGACGATCGTGGGCGTCGTGTGCACTTCCGGCGCCCGGCTGGTGCGCGGATTCGAACCGGCTAGGTAGCCCGCTCGGCGAACCCGACTACAGTTGGAGCGTACACGCAGCGATACTATGCCCCCGGTACTTATCTCACGTCGTATCAGGCACGCGCACTCTCGCGATTACTACGGAAATCAAAACACCTTCCTGCTACGTACAACTTGCCGGCAAGGCAGCGCGGCGAATACTGACGAATTCTTTTAGCCGGCGCGGCGACCGGAACTGACCGAGCGGAGCCGAAGCCGCGAGAAGTGAATTCGTGGCGCCTGCCTCCGCGCGCGCACGGGAGAGACGAGGAGAGAGTCACGAGCGTCGGAACGCCGCGCCAGAGAAAGAAGGATCGCGTGGGAGCGAGCGAGGGAGACTGGCCGTTCCGCCGCGACAGAGAGGGAAGAAAGAGGGAGATCACGGGGCATAGCGAACGAGCGATCTGGTGGGTGGTTCGACGCCGCGGTAGGGGCAACGGGGAAAGTGGGGCGGGGGGGGGGGGGGGCGAGCTGGCGACGCTGGCGCGAAGGAGAAGAGCGCGGCATGCGAGCGAGCTGCCCGGCAAAGAGGTTAGCGGAACGCGGGAGGGAGAAGGAGGCAATGGTCTGGAATGAGCTGGACGGGGAAGGAGGGAGAGAGACGAGCTACTCGAGGGAGGGAATCGGGGAGGGCAGCGTGGTCGGTTAGATCGAAAGGGTGGGCGGGGAAAGGGGTACGTTATGCCCCCAGGGCCAGACACTGTTCTCCATGCATGGGCGAAGAGAGGGAATTCGCACGCGGCCACCTACCCCTGCTAATGGGCGTTCAATTCTCTTTCTCCCTCTCTTCTGCCAGTTTTCGAATAATTCTCTTATACACGGAAAGGATGCTGGAAGAAATGCGAAATGCTTATTCGGGACCGATACTGTGTCAATAATGGGAAATTCGCACGCGCTCGATAAACTTTTGTGTTCTCGTTATAAACGATTTTTTAAATATTAGGAGAAGCAGCCTTACAAGGGAAAATCCCGAGCCCAGAAATTCAAAAAAATCTGAAACTTTGGGAATATTTAGGGGATTTTCTTCCGATTACAACGCAATTTTTCTTTGCTGCCCAAATTCACTCTAAGGGGGTGAAATTAACCTCTGAAAATTCGGCTATTTTCCGATTTTATTTTGTAACTCGCAATCTGTAAGAGATTGAAAAAAAGGTTCGAGACAAAAGTTACTTCTTTTAATTAGGACTATTATTTGGTAAATTACAGTTCTTATAACAGAAAATCGGAAAATAGACGAATTTTCAGGGGTTAATTTCATCCCCTTAGAGTGAATTTGGGCAGCAAACAAAAATTGCGTTGTAATCAGAAGAAAATCCCATACATATTCACAAAGACTCAGAATTTTTTTAATTTTCGGGATCCAGATGTTTCTCTGTTAGAAGTGTACCCCGAGTCGTAGGAAAGAGTAATGTGTTTCGGATTATTACGTCAAATATGTCGGTAATACATTTTTTAAGCTGTGTACAGTTCTAGGGGTAATGTTTCAATCGCTTGGAATTTTACTTAGGTTTTCCAGTGACAGATCTTGGAAAATATAGTATTCTGAACGAACCTAAGGCGCAAGGCATCGTTGAAGTATAATAATTCCTTGAGACAGTTGAAAGTAGAGTAACGCGCAGTTCTATGGAAACTCCGAATAGTTATTAAAATTATATTCTGAATGTTTCTTTATAGATGAAAAGTTGTGAGGTAGTAGCTTTGAAATTATAATACTGGTAATAATAAACGAAGCATTTAAAGTGATAAAATGAAGGTAGTATTGACACTAGCTATAAGAACCAAATAAACAATCAAAGTATGTATGTGTGGTGAAATTCTAATGTTTTGAATAGTGGTCATTATTATCTCTAGAAACATTCGTGAGAATTTTTTAACAAAAAGTGAAGAATATTTCTGCTCACAAATTGTCGTTCCTTCCTCGAAATCTCCTCTGTTTTTTCCCCATAATTTTCAATGTTCTTGATGAAGTTATTAATAACTTTAACGTTCCTATTGATTTTTTTGTAATTTCTAGGCCTGAAAACTCTTTTTCCTTCGGAGCATTATTTCAATGCCTGAGGGCTTCTATAACTTCGAGAAGTTTCGCTTCTTAGTACATTCGTTAAGTGTTTCGTGATTTTTCAGATGCTCAAATTTCCATAAATTCGATTAATATTTCAAACTAATGAAAAGTAATTCCTATAGTATTGATCTGATCGTTAGACATACCGTTTTAAGCACGTTGTTTTTCTGATTACTACCCTCGATTTAATTTGCTGGCGTACCCCTTGGACCAGTTTTATGTTATACACTCAACCTTCCGCTGTTTTGCAAATTTCAACGTCATCGTTGAAGACTAAAAGTGAAGCACGACGTTATCAGAAACTTTCGTTGACCTCTTGCGATATTTCGGCGCAGTGTGCGCGAAATAATGAAGGTTAACGAAATACATAAATTCCGAAATGCTGATTGCAGTGTTTTCCATCGTGCAAGAATATAAGGTGTGCTCTTGCGCATCCTTCGAGAATTTCGAGATAAGCCAATAACGTGCCCTTCCCGAGGTCCTCGATATTGGGCTGTCAATAGGGAATACAATCCCGACCATTATTTACTATCCCGGCATTGCGGGATTTTTTAAACTTTATCTCGGGATTCCGGGACTAATCCCGGGAGTATATAATAGAAAATTTCAGTAATTAAAATGATTTATTATGTGCTAAAATTCTAGATCTTTATTTAATGTAAACAAACTTACTTTCTATCGTCAGTCTGAAACATAAACTAAAATCATTTTTCACAATAAAAACAGTAATGAAAAATAATAAAGTCTAAATACGTAGATAATATCAATAAACCATTATGAAGATCCCGGGATACCCTGTTCCGGGATTGTATTCCCTAGCTGTCAACCAATCGTTTAGAATTAATTTCTCAACATACATATTTTATATAGTACATACATATTTTAATATGGCGAAAAGTGGGAATGCGCAGTGGAAACGAAAAAGAGTTTCTAAGAGAGCACACATTATATTCTTACACCATGGTGTATTCCTACTCAGTGGCGAATTTAAAAACTTTGAACGCGTTTTTCTAGGAACGGCATTTTTTCACATGGTGCAGGTAAAATCTCAAAATCTATCGAACCGATTGCTTTATAAATTGAACTGATTATTCTGCACACCTATACCTCTGGCCGGTACTACAACCAAGTATTTCTGTCGAGTCTAACCTACTTTTAAAATCGAAATTAGCACAGTAAACACAGCCAAAATACATTGATTCTTGTATTTTGCCCACCATTTTGTTAATTTTAAGGATAAATTATTTATTCTAGTTCGGGCCATAGCGACTGTCATACTGATCAAGAATCTGTTTGTATTTTTGGTTTTAAATAAGTTCAACTGCTGAAATCACCTGCACGAGCGAGGCATGAATTTTTAAACATGTCATCAAAATCGCCATCAAAACCATTTTCGAAGCAATAATTTTATAACTTTTATATTTTTTATTTACCGTAGAAATGTAGTTTAATCGATAGAAAAAAAGTTTTATTCCATTACTATAATTCCTGTCTTCGCAATAAATTCCTGAAAATCGCTGAATTTATCGGCGCGCTAACCAGAATGACCCGTTAAGAAAAAAGGCCCAGGTGGCAAATGTTCCGAGGGGCCCATTTTTGGTGGAAAATGAGGAGGTAGTTTGCTGAAAACCGGCCAAGCGTAGTAGTACGAAAATAAAATGTATTGTTTGGATACCTATACCCAATCATAATTTTTATTTTGGAGATGGGGCCCTGTGGGTGCCTTCTGCGCATGGGACCTAGGCGGCAACTGCTCATCAGCCGCCCTGTTAAATCCGTCACTGTTCCTAACATTTCGGGGCTACAATCAAAATTTTACCGTTCCCATTCTTAACCCTCTAGATCCATGCCATGTTTGCACTCATTACCAAGTTAGAGGGTGGCACTCTATTTTCGAAAATCTGTCTAGACTCTGCTCTATTATACTAATGCGAATACACTAAGGGCATCGATAAACGTTTCACAAAAGGAGAAAGAAGAAAGGAAAATATAAACGCGATTGTTACAAAACACCATAACCCTTACGAAAATCACTACTTCGGAATGAAAATTACTCTAGTCCACAGAATGAAACTGAATACAAATGATTCTGTGAATTGGAAAGGCCCGATGTTCGAGCGTATGGATTAACCGAAAGCATAGAATAGTAGTCCTATTGTACAATGAAAGAATGGAGAACGCATCGGCGACGTTTGAAAGATGTTACATTTTCTCTGTTAAATAATTGGCTGATATTTAGAGTTAGAAATTGTTTCAATGTTCCATCATTTAGATTTCACAAAAAAAAAAGAAAGAAAGATAGAGAGACGAAATGTTCTATCGTAAGCGAGTCATTCGGAACTTCCGGTGCGAAATTTTATCGTGTGAAATTGCACATGCTGGGCAAATTAAAGAAAGAAGGGAAGCTACTGGCAACTCTTATCCATTAGATCTACGTGAAAAGAGTAAGGTTGAGCTCGTACTATCAATTACGTCACCCCAGTTCTAAAGCTTACTTTACACCAAATCGAATCAAGACGTTCGGGGTAAAATTTGTTACGTTAACGACCAGCGAATTTGTTCTGGAATAGATTCGTCAGAGCAATAGGAAGTATATTGAATGGTATTTCTTTTGGTCCTTTAACAGTTAATTATTAGAATATATCGTTGCATTTAAAATGGCAGTTAAGTGGAATTGAAATGAAAAGTATTTATATCGATCACGTCGTGTGACGCAGCACTGCGCAGATTTACATAACGATTACACATTATTACTTAAGTAAAATGTAAGGTATACGATATTACTTTCATCTGCGAATTAAACATTTCCTTCCTCTCAATCGCCTTCCGTCATCGCTTCCCTCTGCCACGCAAAGAATTCCCAACTTTTCGATAACCAAACACTACCAATAGATTGTAAATATTTACTGCAAACATTTCACACTCTATAAGCAAGATACTTTTGCAATTATTATAACACGAGCCCTTAACATTTATAAATATAAAATAAATTAATAAGTATCACAGATACCTCGTTAAATTCCAAAAGCACGTTCAAACCATTACTTCCCGTTTGAATTTAAAACAACATTTGCTCACCGCTGCTCCTATATCCCCGAATTTAAGAAATCGAGCAAAGTTGAATTGAAATCTCAAGTCACACTAATTTAAAAAATACCGCGAATCTGTGTTGCCAATCGACACTAAGTTATCGACTCAGAGAGAACTTTATCCTCCGTCCCTCCTGCAAGTAAGCTTCCTTACCTACCGTATCAGAAACGTCCCTCGACGTTCTTTCCCATGCGCAGATACAACAGAGAGTATCAAGTTACCGCCTCCAGAGGGATCTCCTCGAGCCCGGTGCAGTTACACCAGACCCGTACCAGATGGCTGATCGGTAGTGGCGCCTTCATCGTTCTCGAATTGAATGAGCCTAACCGGACAACGGTTTGGCGACAGGACGGAAGGCCGGCCGGCACTTCGCGTACCGTCGTCGCGTCGCGCGGACGTTCGATCTGCGTTCGTTTGGGCCTGCTTCTCCCCCTAAACTCTGCGACAGTATGACACCCCTACCTTCCACCGAAAGCTAGCACCTACCACTCCGCGTATCAGCCGCCGCAAATGCCCAAGAAGGCCCAACGCTCCTGCTTTCAAACTAACCGTGAAACCCAAGTGCCCGTCGACCGCGGAATCGCCCGCGTGCCGGTCGTTCCCAAGGATGCGTTCCGAAATAACCGATCTCGGGTCACGGCGGCAAAGTGCAGAACAGTGTTGTTGAAGTGTTGAGTGTCGCTGGAAGAAGGTGGCCGGCGTTAGTGGTCGCGTATAATGGGGCGGTGTGGTTCGCTGAAGGGACACTCGTGCGGGATCGTGGAAGATCTCGGGCTCGACTCGATCACAGGCGCGAACGATCTATCCGAGCGCGCATCGACCTGGTGACGATAGAGACCGCGGTGTCCCGTGCCCCGAGCGGCGGTCGCAAGGCTAACACAGGTCGTACCTCGAAAGGTCCGGTGTTATGTGTGAAGGTGCCGGTTACCAGGCCGAGGAATCATGCCGTTCGTGCTACGGAAGGTGGAGCCGCGCTATTTGTGCCGCGGACACGTGCCGGCGGGTTCGGCACCGCAGGGTTGGCCGGTGGGCGCCGAATTGGAGGCGGTGGCGAACGGCGCGCTGACCACCACCCTCAAGCAGCTCGCGTCCCTTCTAACTACCGCTGAGGACATATTCGCCGAGCTGACCGCCGAGCTGACCGCGGTAGCCGATCGGAGCAGCCGCCTTCGGCAGAGGATCGACAAGGTCGAGGAACGTCTCGCAGCCGTCGACCCGAAGAAAGTGCCAGTCCGTGAGTACCATTCCGTTCACCTTCGCTAGCGCGCGTTTCCGCCCGATCTTATCGGTGCAACGGCGGACAAGCTGCCCGTTGTAAACGGAAAACTCGGACGGTCGGTAAGGGAGGAGGTGCTCGCCGCGAAGGCTTCTCCGAACCCCAAGTGCCGCGCGCGAAATCGATGGAGTAGAGTAGCAGACCGAAGAACCGTTGCTACTTTCAGGTTTGCTCAGTGGCCAGGGGCCTTGTTTGCCGCGAGCCACGGAGCTGGGGATGGTTTTCTTCGAGCTTCGGGGCGGGATACGTTGATCCGTTTGCGGTGCTGTCCGTTGGAGTTGAGAGATAGTGTTGTTTAGATATGCCGGGAATCTTGAATAATGACATTTTATTCTTCTTCGTTTCACATGTGAGTTACGGGTACTTGATTCACCAGCCACGAACGTGTAATTCTTTCTTGCTTAGTCATTTGAGGGATGTAGTCATAGGAATAAGGAAACTTGAGGAAATGGAGTAAGAAAGAGGTGTGACGAGGATAAAAAGGTGAAACACCTCCGGCGACATATGTAATTTCGAACAAAAACTCCGTCAAATGGGTGTATTTTCTGTGACGTTCTTCCAGTTGGCAACACACCGCTGCACGTAATCAAATGCCACCGACTGTATGAACTAACAGCATTGTATTATAAGCAAGGCTTGTATTTACCAATAAGCGTCTGAACGCGGGCCCAGAACAATGGGAGTCGGATCTGAACATTCCAATCGCTGAATTATTGTTTGAGGATAATGCCACTGTGGATTATCGTTTGTCTACTTTATTCTTCTATTACTTTAGATACGCAGTCATTATCTTCAATCTCATTCCTTCACATAATAAATAGGATAATATTTCAAACAGGAAGTAAATAGGAAATGAAAATGTCTGTAGTTTAAAACAACACGTCAAATTGTCTGATGAACGTCACAGAAGGTTTCGTTTCAAGCGTTGATAAAGCCGGGAATCCACCTGGAAGTTGAGGTATTTTATGCTATGCTATGTTTGAGCTTAGCTTTTGGTGGAAACGGTTTCATAATATTGTATTGAAGCTAATTTTTTCAAACATAGCATGGCACGGTATAACATAACATTCCCGGCTTAAGTGTTGTTTTATTTTCCTAAGTGGGGACGGAAAGTCTTTGATGTAAAGTATCACTTCAGGGTGCACTTCGTGCTTTATCAGTTTCTGTCTAGAGAGAAATTTGTCATCATAAAGTAACTTTGACTTCACGTGGAAGTTGCTCCTTTTAGAGCAAGCTGTACCTTTCCATGAACACTTGTTTTTCTCCCTAATATAATGAAGTAAATTTAATAATACGCAGAAAGAAAATTATTCCCTTCGTTGATGCGTGCATTCTGTAACATTCGTTTTCATTAAAGCTGAGGTATAATCTGACTAGTACGTAGGTGTTTAACTGTAATGATAAAGATAAATTATCACTTCAATGGATTCCCTGTCATTCTCCACTGCACCTGCAGCTTTTTGATATAATAATACGGTGGACCGAGTTAATAGAAGCTGACAAGTACAGAATGCTTTTACACGAATATAAATATTCATTACAGCAGGGCGGACTTCATTTAACTGAAACCAAATGTTATTTCAGACCTTAATGTCCCTACGAAATTTCCATGTTAATCAGAAATTTATCTTCATATACATTAAACAGCGTGCAAATATGCAGTCGGTTATCAAGCCGTCATTCGGTTATTTAAATACTCCTCATTCACTGCTTAAGCATCTCCATTAGCAAACACGTTCTCATTAATCGATTCCTTTATTCCCCCTTAGAAGTTACAAATAAACAAACATTACCCCCAGCTAGACACAAAAATTAAAAATATACGTAACCATCGTCTTCATAATTTAACACCTTATCTGGTGAGAAACAAACCCAAGCCGTAATTTAGCATTAATAAAAAAACTCATTCCAATGCCAAAAATTCGTTTTCATCACGAATACCCTTCCAACCCCGCTGAGCGCAGAAATTCAAATGTCCCGAAAGTCTACTTATAGCCTCCACCAGTATTTTCCTCCGCCACAAGCGTTCAACGGCAGTACAACATAATCAGACCTACTAAACGCTGCAACTAGGTCTCGCCTCGAGTCTGTGGAAACGAATCTCCCGGCGGAAAGTTCAACCGCTGGAACGCGTCTTTATTATCCCACCCAGAAGTCGCTTAAATGCTAGCCAACGTTGCTCCGCTCGGGCAGCCGCACAATGCACCGAAAGTGCAAAGCCTAGTCCCGATGCTTAGGCCGCTAAACAGCCAGGATCCCTGTGTACCGTTCAGCGCGGCAGGATTCGAAGGCTGACTCCCCTCGCATTAGCATTCCATTCGCCAGTGCATCAGCGGCGTTACGTCGATTGCCGAGCTGCCTCGGCAATCCTTTCTTTCTACCTGGGCCGAGGAATCGTAAAAGACGCTCCTCGCTGATTTCACAGGCCAGACTTCGGCGAGAGAGGAGGAGCACAGGGGCCGAGAAAGAGATAAGCAAGGACGGGCGCGAACGGGCGAACCAAGAAGAGCGTAGCGGCTAGAGGGGGAGTGAGAGAAGTGGAGGGGAAGTATCGCGGAGACCCACATTACAGGGAAAACGCTCCGGGTTACCTGGCCTACCGTGGGAAACGGATCTCGATGCCGAAAGCAAGTTTCACCTGAGGACGAAGGATTAGCCGTCTCTCGTGGCACAATCTTACAAAGAGACCCCTTGTTCTCTAGCCGCGCGCCCTGGGATAAGACGAACGAGCTTCCGTCAGATAAAAAGCCGCTCCCAACGAGACCGTTAACGACACCTTCGTCCCAGGGAATATCTAATTATGGGCGAAGTAAAGGACCCAGTGATTAATTGTCGTAAGAAATTCGCCGGAGGAGTTTCATCTGCTGGATTCTGTGCTGTAGGTGGATCGGTAGCGTTCTGTGCTTCTCTTCGTGCCATTGGATTCTAGAAGGCATCCGCCTCGTAACGTCTTCTATCATCTGCACGCAATCGCGTAATCTCGTGATTCGAGCAGAACGATGTTTTGTTTTAAATGTCTCGTTTATTATCGAGCGGTCTGCGTATACGGTTGGACAGGGAACGAATTGGGAACAGGAGAAAATTTCACTTATACCTCGCTGCACATTCGTTTTCGCTCTAGGCTCACCTATTCCAATTACTCTTCCGTGCAGGACTGTCGATCATCCTTAATCCCCACTCGTACCATCTCCCTGCCGCCTCACTCTTACTCGCATTCACTTCCATGTTGGTGGTCTCGCAAGCTTACCCCCCCCCCCTCGCGCGCTGTACCGCCAAAATTACATCCTCCAGAACTATATTCTTTTAAAGCATCCTCCATCTACGCACGCAGACTGATCAAAATCTGCGTATGACGCTTAGCGTCCTCGCGTTATTACCAGCAAAATGGCCCTGAAGAGCCAGTCGATTTCACTCAGACTACAGAGCGCCTCTTCCATCGGCGCCCGAGTGGACGCTGGTGTTAATTAACCACCCCTTCTCGAGCAATCACCTTCAAGAGGCCGTAAAACCAAGGAACTGGTAGTAGGGTTTATTAGCCCCGACTGCGAAACAGCGAACCCAATGTTCCTCGGCCCCAACCACGGACCTTTCTGATCATCGTCACGCTAGTCGCGCCCATCCGACTGAATTTTTCCGACGCGTCCCGCCGCTCGTCGAGACCAGGAAGCGCGTGCTTTCGTTCCGACCGTGTCCTGCCCGGGAAATACGATCTCGCACCGGCAGCTATCCCGCTCCCTCGCACGCTTCAGCGTCTTCCAGCCGCGTCCCTGCCCGCCTTTTTCCCCCCAGTTTGACCCTTTATTCCCCGGCCACGGCGAAAGATCGAACACCCTCGACCGCGAAGTATTACCACGTTACCGTTCGACCATATCAGCCGCGTATTACCATGCACGACTGTATCCAGTAACAGCCAGCGGCGGTTCTGTTCGCTGTTGCACGACGGAACGGGCCTGCAGGTCGCGGTAGACGGCGTAAAATGCATCCTACGGCTTCCATCGGCAAACAGCTGAGGCTTCTTCCTACGATCGGGGCCCCTAACCCCCCGAGGGAACTCTCCAGTCCCACAGGTCTCTCTCTCTCTCTCTCTCTCTCTCTCGTGGCGTCTTTTCAGAGATCGCCCCTCGTGGAGAGCGCGGGGACAGCTGACTGGTCAGGTACCCCGGACCGTCGACAGGCTATCCCAGGCTCTCCCATCGTTCCCCCGGTCTTTTAAATTCCCAGAGATTTTCCGTCCCACCAGATCGCCGTCTCGATACCACCTTATCCAGCCACTCGGACGCGAACCACCTTTAGATCGCTCGTGCAGATCCGCTGACGGTTTACGCAGTGGACAGGCGTCCGAGCGGTGCATAGCTCTCGCATCGCGCAGTTTACACGCGGTAATGTGGCCGTTTCAATTAAACGCCGCGTCGCCGTGCGTTTGCAGCCAGGATTATCCATATCGTTCGCGGCTGGGCTTTGACGTAATGGAAAACGTGCTCGGCGTCCTAAGCAGCCGATAATTGCAACCGGTACACGTGCAGTTAATTAAATCTCCGTAGACCGTAATTTCGATCCAGCGTCTTGTACGCGGTGTCTTGCGCGGCCGGGCTTCGATAAATATTTACCGCGGTCTCCGTTGATATTCGTGTTGTTCGCGTTCGTCCTTCGCCGTCGTTATTTGCGATTGGCAACGGGCTGGCTCTCTTCGCTGGTGGTCCAGCGTCGCTCGAGTTTGAACGCCCTCGCGGCTTCGCGCCCCGGGGACGCGCAAGCCTGCGCAGACGCACCATGGTACGAATATGTTTGAGCTGGAATCGCTGGAGGATTATTAATGGTAGAGGATGAGCGCGTACGGTGTTTCTTGGCTCCTTCATGGAATTACGATGCATCGGCATTCGAAAGTATCGGCAACCTTGAACCCTCCGAGGCAGGTACTCGCGCCGGGGATATAGGTTCTCGTGAAATCGCAGTGTCTCTACATTCCCACTGGGAATATCGTGTTCAGAGGGAAGAATATGTCAATACAAACGTATCGTTTGCTCCGTGTGCTGGGGTCACGTTTGTCGCATGTGTTAAGCAGTTTCTTCGTCTTGCTTTGTTTGACGATGCGTTTTTCACACCGTTGACAGATGTTTTAGAGGAGGATGAGGAGGAAATTACATACGATTGAGGTGATTGTTTACTCGATGATGTAACCTCCGTGAAAGTTTTAGCATTTGTCAGCTAAAGTATGCGCTAGGTTCATTTACATTTGTAGAATCTTCTTTTATGTTTAGAATACACATAACGATTTGACAGAAGTTTCATTTACACTCAATGAATTGCAGCAGACGTTACAGATAGAAGAGTGGAGGTGTCGTTCATCTTCCATTATTCGCTTCGTGCCCCCCATAGGCTGGCTTCCGTGTCGCGTACAATACACGAAGACATCCCTCTGAAACGAACACCTCGCCCTCGATAGCAGTTTAAGTTACACTTGGGCCTAGTTATGCAGAAAGCTAGCAACCCTCAATGTTCTGAAACTGAGAGAATTTAGTTTGAAGATTTTAATCATTAAAGAAAAGTAGCTTTATTTCTACTGGGTATATTTTATTCCTTGTCGTTGTTTCACCATGGCTTTTAATTGGTTATTTAACAGTGAGTGGTATAATTAATATTATTTTAAATTTTCTGTAGTTTTTATTTATTAAGCCTAAAATGAAACTACGGCTTGGTACGGTTTCTAATTTTATGCAAAATAAAGATCACAAAATTATGGGATCCGTACTGTGTTTAACTAAATTTCTGTCATTTTGAGGGTTGGTAGCTTTCTGCATAGACCCACTTATCCAACACTGTACACTTAAAACCGCTGCACAGTTACCTTTAAAATGAAAAGTGAATTCCATCCGCCTCGTTCTCCATCACTTTACGATCGAATGATCTAATGGCGCAGCGCATCGTGCTCAGTGTAACTGCAGGGGGAAACAGTGGAGCAGAAGAGGCTCGTCGAGGTTGACGTAAGAAGAAATTAAACGCCACGCTTGGATGAAGCGGAAATAGAAAGTTCTTGAGAAACTGGTGCGGCCGATCGTGAATGTGGCCACTGGGAACGTGGAAGTTGTTCGATAGACTTCATTCAACCGCTCCGCGCCCTGTATACTTTACGTGTAAACGTGCATTTAGCCGCGGCGGAGCACTCGATCATCCCCAGAAGATAAACGCAGCGGAACGCTTGCGGCCCGTGGCAGGTGACGACGAACGTGGCTATGACGTTACATAAGGATATCTTGTAATTGCGTACCTGTTATGTTTGCGTTATACGGTTTCAGACGTTTCTATGACGGTAACACGATCGTGCTCAGCGAACGCGGCATGCGTTTCGTGTAATAAGCTGCCCTTCTTCGACGAGTTAGAGTTAGGGGGTCTGGAAGGTGTCTGCCTGTTGGGATATTCTACCACTGCGCGAATTATCAGCTTACGCTCAAGGTGGTCTCATAATAATATAGCTACCGTTTCAACAAAGTTTCTAGCACGAAAAAATTGGCGTTTTGAACAGTTTAATATGTTCTTCGATACCATGGTTTTTCTTTGAAAATTTTGTAGTGTTTAACTATGAGGAATGAAGAACTATCAGGTGTCCGAATTCTTCATAGAGTGGGAACGAGAATTCCGTATTTCTTATTATGTAATTGGCATTTCTGAAAGAAGCTCTAAGCTATAAATTACGTTGTCTTTGCCCGCGCTAGAAACTGGTTTGATCGCAGTTGCTGCTATCCTGTTGCACTATTGAACCGGTGAGATTGACGGTAGATTCGTTTTACGCTTACATACACAGTGAAGTATGATCGTTCTAGTTGCGTGTTTTATCGTCAGACGGATCTACAATACTTTTGTCATCGTGTTTGTGCTGTTAAATTTTCATGCCGTGGATCATACAGAATGGGATTTTTGTTGCATTCACTGCTTTCATTTTTTTTTATTATCATTCAAAGGAAGCACTTTTACTGCCAAGGAACATGAGCACTGGTACCATGTTAATTACCGTATAAATTAGAAAGTACCTTTACGGCGAATATTACATAAGTGAAGAAACTTTCAGGGCTGAGTTGCGGTGAATTGAAAACCTTTTTTACCTTTAACCTATCACTTCTTCCCCGTAAACCTTAATTGGAACTCGTGCATGGAGCCGACCCAAGGGGGTTTTACTGATGTTGGCACTACGTTGCAGTTGCTCGTGTATTTTCCTCGCCCATGATACAGCTCAATTTCATTTTAAATTAGTTTCTTTCCTCGCGGCTTGTGCGCATTCTTACGCTATAAAATAAATTGATTTTCGTTGATAAGTAAATTATTCTTCTTCCTTCTACTATTTCTTCTCTGTGCTGATTTTCTTTTATGCTCGTCTATTTTATTCTATTTATTTAGCATTTGTGCACATTCTTACGCTATAAAATAAATTGATTTCCGTCGATAAGTAAATTATTCTTGTTCCTTCTACTATTTCTTCTCTGTGCCGATTTTATTTTATGCTCATCTGTTTTATACTATTTATTTGACACTTGTGCACATTCTTACGCTAAAAATTAAATTAATTTCCGTTGATAAGTAAATTATTCTTGTTCCTTCTACGATTTCTTCTCTGTGCCGATTTTCTTTTATGCTCGTCTATTTTATTCTATTTCTTGAAGGCAAAACGTTGATCTCGATTTCTACAGCGTTCAATAGATTGTTACACATGACGCGTGCAAACTGTAATAATTTTACGGCTGTTAATGACTCACAACGACGTGGTAAAGAATTTGCAAAAAGAATTTACAGTGGCGGTGAATTATGACAAATAATTTAATTTCACAAATGCTACAAATACTAAAAATATAAAAACTACAAATACTAAAACTACAAATACAAAGACTACAAAAACTACGCATACAAAACTACACATACAAAACTACAAATACAAAAACTACACCTACAAAACTACAAACACAAAAACTACAAAACTACAAATATAAAAACTACAAATACAAATACTACAAATGTAAATACTACTTCTTTATTGTGTCGTAGATCATTGAAAGTTATAAAATTTTGTATTCGCCTTTTTTCTGTCTTCACGATAATATGAAAACTTATATTACCAGATTTCTTTGAAGCAGTGTTTCCGCCTCTATTCTCGTTTCATTATCAGAACAAAAATAAGGCGTGTAATTGGAAGCATCTGAACTATATTTCTGCAAAGTGACAGACTCTTTTGGAGTTCCTTTGTGGAGAAAACGGCTGACCCGAGCCACGTGCCCTCCACTTGTGAGTGAGTTCATGCATCAGGCGGAACGGGGCAATGAATTGCAGCGCGAAAGGACGAGAAAGTCAGTTGCAAACAATAAGTAATAGCTGTCGTGCAAATAATGCCAGTGTAGTAGATTAGCTCTGCTGTCTCTATGACACCATCTGCGACATTAGGCGTCGGAGCGACTCCGTCGAGTCGCTGGAACGATAATTACGACCTGGGTAGGGTCTGTCTTCTGTTGTACGCCAGATCGACGGCACATTACAGTCTCCAGACGAATCTATATACTTTCGAGCTAAAAGTTTCTTTAAATCGCCTAGTCACGAGCAGGAGAAAACCTGCGGTTTCACTGCGTCTCGATATCGTGGACGATCGAACGGCGAGACCGGTAATTTTCTTGCGCCATGCAATCACGCGAATCCTCGAAACGCGATAGTCTTATAATTACAGAGACCTGGGCGAAATGAGCAATCACTACGTTAATACGAAGTTTGCGAAGCATCTCTTCGGAAGGAGTTGCAGATTCGTGATAATATGGAGGAAAGTAATCGTGATTTTTAATGAAAAGAGATTTCCTATATAGGTACCTATAATCTCTCAGCAGCTAATTCTGCTTGCTCGGAATTGCGTAACTAATCCAGAATCATGTATTACCTATGAAGTAATTAGAGTAACTTTTAATTTTATACGCTTCAGTTTTTAATTTATAAGATACCAAAAAGGTTGCTGTATGTATTGTAAATAATGCAATGGGGATAGGAATTTTGTTTTGATACCTATATAAGTAACTTTTACTACTCGGCTTCCCCGAAATTTACATTCTGATTTTATACAAAGAACATTTTTTTGCTTATTATTTTGTGAAAATAGTCAGATTCATCTGGATTAGCTAGGCATAATGGGCTGGGGTACATTTCATGACCCCAGAGTTTATCGTGACAAAGTGTTTAGGCGACAGATAATCACACAAACACTTTCTGCTTTATGCATATTAAGATATTAATGATACCTTTAACAAAATGTTTATTTCGCGTGCCTTATTTCAAAGGCTTTTACTGTTCACTTTAACGATAGTATACAATATAAAGTACACAAAATTTAATGTACCCGTTACTGTGGTGCGACTGAATATATAATCGCATACGATCAAAGCTTTTGGCACGTTTTCAAATGCACGGAGTACCTTAAATGTCGTAACGTAGCAAAAAAATATCAGACGATAGTTGTTGAACGGAGAACGTATTAAATTTGTTACCCTCCTGGACACTTTATGTTTCACTTCGTTGATCGTTTTTATGGTTGTCAGGATATACCTACAGGATGGTCCCAGGATCTCCAGAACCTTAATCATTAACCGTTATTTTAACCTCAATTATTAACCACTCTGTATAATTATAATTTATTTATCCACCACTTAAATAAAAAATTCTAATAACTGCTCGATAATGGGCATGTGGTCGTTAACCTCTTACGATCTTACGGCCACAGTGCCTGGACATCGATTTTATTCCAACTACATAGTCCTATATTCACAGCGTCTAGACATGGCGTTTGTGTTCTATAAAGATATTTCCTTATTTTCTACTATTTTACTTAAAAGATATACCAGATAAATTCATTCTTCATTAATTTCCGTCAATTTGATTCTGACCTGCTACAACAGACTTTGACAAATTTAATAAAAAATGAGAAAGGGTCATCCCAGACGCAGCACCACGCATCATTAACTATTCCCCCCAATTAAAATCGAAATCACAGCGACGCCCGGCGTTCCTTCCTCAGCAAACGAGGCGGAGAACTGTAAAACTTGATCGCGGAGAGCTGCACGCTCGAGCAACGACGTTGATTCTTTAACGGGTACTCCAGCATAATAAAATCTTCTGTTCGCCCTCCTCCTTCGGCTGCGAGCCGTTTATGCCCCAAGAGGCTGGCTGCTCGATTCGGGAGTTTGAAAAGTCAGCTGGTCGATGAGTCGGCTCGAAACCCTCGAGCCACGGGAACAATATGAATTCGGGGAACAATCGAACGAGGCGCGCTCTGTGACTGACGTTTCAAACGGCGCGCATCACTGAATGATTCCTCTGTTTCGTTAAAAGGCCGCGTCTTTGTGCCGCGCCTCGATCCGCCTCCAAAAAATAAATATAAAAAAAAATCGGCGAACAGAGCCGTTAGCGTCGGGACACTAAGTGAGCGAGTTATCGCGATTAGCGGCGAAACTGGGTGAGAAAGAACGTTACCGTTTGCAGGGTCGGCACTGCGTTTCGCCAGCATCTTCGCAGGAATTATTATTATTATGACTTCGTTGCATGATGGACACTAACATATGCGTATATGCACAGGGTGCGGCCGAAAGAATGATACACGCGGACAGGAGGCGATTCCTTATGCAGGAAGGAAGGAAAAGTGTGGAATAGAAATCTTTTATCAGAGGCTTGGTTCTTGAGAAAATTGATTCTAAAATTTTGCTGGGCACGCATGCGCCTGACTAAGAATTGCTAGAATGCAACAGTAAATACGGCACAACTGCTGTTGAAGTGAATGCTTTAGCTACATAAGCTGAGATTGTAGAATAGCTTTTCTTGTGTTTAAGGAAATCGAGTCTGAAGACTTAAAAATTGGGGCCTACTTTCTAATCGATTTTCTGGAGTATTGGTGTTCTACAATTTCGACTTATTCGAAGACGAGGGTTCGTTCCATTCGCAGTTGTACCGCATTTACTTAGCTACTTTCGAAAAAAGTTTTACTCGAAAACTAAGCCCCGCATGAAAAAATTTGATTCCACACAGTTTCTGATTTAATTGTGCATAAGGAATCACCTCCTGCCCGCTTGTGCCATCCTTTTGGCCGCACTCTGTATAAGTACACGATGAATGGGCGACGCTTCAGCAACAGGTGCTTCTAGGATACCTAAATCTAATAGAAAAACTTATAATAATGCAAATAATATGCGTATAGGATTATATAGAAGCTTAATAGTTTCTGTGGGAGACACTTGAACCATGTGCACGGGTTTCGCGTGTTTTCATGTCGATGTTTTTTGCAATTCATCCGGAGTATTGCCTGAGCGATCACGAATGTTCGTTCGGAGCGATTTTAGCAAAATTTTCTCGGTAGAAGCGACCGCTCGAAAAGGTCTGACCGAGTTTAAGCGGTATTTTCCAAAACCGTGCAACACTCAAGGTGTTAAACTATTATTATTATTATTGTTGTTATTCGTCTTCATTACGCAATAAATATACAAAGAAAAGAAATAGTAATACATTAAAGCAGATCCAAGTAAAAGGCAACTGCAACAAAAACACTAAAACTAAAACTAGAACTAGGAATCAAGAAAGAGAAATGAATAATACATTAAAATCAGAAGAAAAACTGAGTCAATCACGAAATATAACTATAATAGATGAGTTTGGTTTATTCTAATGTAAATTATAATGGGTTATTCTGAATCTGACACTTCTTAAAAATGATTGGGGTGCGTAGATACTTTTGCGAGTAACCTATGGAAACTTTGAACCAAATCAGTGACCCGGAGCTCGTGCACCACACTTGTGACAGAAAAATGGACGGGAACAGGTGTCTTGTTTAAACACGACGTTCACGCAGAGGCGGCGCGAGGTGAGAACAAGTTACCACGAATTCCGTGTACGTTCAGAAAATGTCTGACCAGGCGCGTCGTCGGGAGATAGTGATTATCGGTTGGAAATTCACGAACGGCGATAAATCGATCAGTAATGGATCTAATTGGATCGCCGCGAAAGAGTTCGCAGCAAAGGAGAAGTGCGCAAGGCCACGAGGAGGCTAGATGCCCGATAAACGAGATATTGTGTTTCGCCTTATAGGTAATGGTAATCGAGGATGCCTCGATAAGGTCGACGAGTACCGCCCGATCGTACCTTTCCCCCCTAAACTTGCTCCGTAACGAACTCGAGACCCTTTAGATGTTCCCCGTCAGCCTGCAACCCGCGTTCACGTACACGTAAGTTATTGTCCGCCTCGATCGTAAAACAATGTCAATCCCGCACAATGAACCGATTTCTCAGTATACTCGGAACCCAGACGCGGGGCCATGGAGTACGCTAGGCTCATGAGAACGCGAAACTTTTGAAAGTCGTTTTAGAAATGATTTAGGGGAACGGCTCTGAGAGATAATCGTCGTAACTAGCCTGTGCACTAGGTACTAGGGGTAATTAGATTCCATCGTTTGTCACTTTAATGATCAAAGGCCTTGCTGTACCGAACGTGATTATAGGTATCGTAGATTGCACAAGGTGTTTTTAAAAATTATATTTAAATCTTAATGACAATTCGCTGGAGTAATATGCAAATTAGTTGCACCTCTATGATTGGGCCTGTCATTCTACCTACGCAATACTACATGCGCCTATAAACGGTGTTTACTTGTCTTTGCAAAAGTGTGCTGTGTTTCTCGATACTGGATCACAGAATAGTTGGTGACTGTGATTACGCGACTGCGTCATGGGACATGACTGTCAATTGGTTAATGAGCACTGAAGGAACTCGGTAACAGCAAAGTGTATCGAATAGAATGTTTCTTTTTGCTGGGAAATGGATAATAATAATTCCAAGTAAAGGTTCGACGTTCTAATGCAAAATTGCACAGCTGGAAATGTAGGCCTACATCAAAGATTGTCATAAAAGATACATGTTTTTCATAAAATCATTTTAAGTATGTTTCATTCGCCGAGTTCCTTGGGCAGAGTATGTGATTCTTGGAATCCAATATTCTACGGAACAACTATGTACTTTTCGATCTGTCCCTGAACGACTTATGTCGATACACTTCGTCACACGTGGAATCTAGATAGACTTGTACCTCGTTCGATTAAATCGTCACGAGGCATTCAACTTTGTCTGGCCTAGCCTAGTTTAACCGACGCGACACTTAAAGACGCGATAAGAGAAGTCTCGGAACTCCTCGCCACTCGGTGGTTCGGTACTTGGAGCTGCTAATAATTGAACGAAACGATACCCGATGATCGAAAGGGCAAAAAACCTCTTACATCTAATTGACGATCTGTGTAATGAGCTTCAATGGGTTCACGCCACTTCTACGTTCTGGGCATCGACGTCCCCCTTGCGACCCTCAGTCGCGTGAGAATTTTAGAGGCTTCACTGTTCATTTGAAGCAGCAATCAGCTCGTGCAGCGAATCCGCCGCTGAAATGGTGACGACAGTTTACCTGGTGTCATCGAGACACTATACTTCTGAGATACGATGCTAGGTACCAACAATCTCGTAATCATACAAGGAGTGCCTCCTTCCTTTCCTTTCGAGGGCATTGTCACCTAGAGTTTTAATACAGCTCTGTAATTCAAGTGATCCCAAACTGTGAGTCACTTGAATCAAACATGATAATATTTCAAACACTAGTCTTCACAAAATCCACATCCTCAGCTATTCTACAACGCATACATCTAGTATCTTCCACATGGCTGTTCCAAATTAGCCTCCACCTATGTACAGAACGAGGGTTATCAGTGTCCATCGACAATCTAATCTTCGGCAACACCTTCGGTTTTCCTCGAATTAATCCATCCCGCAGAACGTTCCATCTTACCCAGTTCGCGGCTGCAGATAGTCGCGAAAGCTTAGGCCTGTCCGAGGTCGAGCTTCCGCCGCGCTCTTCCATCGTGCTTGCACGTATTAGGGCGTGACGTTTCGCGGCGATTTATCTTGGCGGAGCGCGTTGATGCATCGTAAACAGAAATGTTTGAGTAACGAGGTCATTACTCCCAGTGGGATAATCGAGCGATAACGCAACGTCTACGGACTACGTGGCCAGTCTTGCCGCGAATGTGCTTGGCTTAATTGACGTGGACCCCCCGCCTGGATCGTCGAAGGGACACTGTATCGCGGCCTATCGCTCGTGGAGGAAGTTTTATGCGATTTCTTGCGTTCCTGGCGCCCTAGGAACGGTCAGAGGTCTCGGAGGAGCTTTGGCAGGCCAGCACAGCCGAGTAATGGCGCTTAATAATAGGCTCGCGAGACGAGGGCAGGTGCGCGAGTTGTCTGTGATTAATTAACCAATGATAGGGTTTCTTGCTTCCACGGCGTTCTGGTCGCCCTGCTCCGTGGCCGGCTCTTCGAGCAGCTGATTGATGGCCGCACAGCTCGCGGATGCAAAACGATGGGCTCGTCGCGCTAGCTAGGGATACGCGTGAAACCGTTACGGATGCGTCCGCGGCGGGCTAGGGAATAGTGGCGCGCGGATGAATAATTACTATATCCTTTCGTAAGAGATAAACTCGTTTAGGAGTTCCTTTGTGACGATGCGACAGGGCTGATCGACGAGCCTCGAAAGTGACGCGTACAGGGTGGCTCAGAGATGGGTGTTTACTGACCTTCATTAAAATCTCTATTGTCATAAACGAGGATGTTTTGTAAGCCATTAATGCACTGAGTATTTTACAACTTCCCTAGTGCAGTGATATTGCTCCGGAGTTTAGAAAATTAAAGATTTGTTCAGTGTGAGTATTCTAAGGAAAAATATTCTGTTAGAAACGCGTGTGCACCCGTCCTCTCCGAAACTTAGGCAGTATTAAGTACCTAATTCGTTAGAGAAATTGCTGAAAATTATTTCTTTCTGAAGGGATGGATGCTTAATATCGACATCTCCAAAAAATGCTCTCAGTTTTTTAAGCATTTCAACTTTCGTTGCATGAATTGAGGATGCAATTTCGGAGTATTTCCATGAGAGTATCATAATCGAGAGTTAGGGCTGTCAAAATGATGAAAGTCTTACCTTCATACCTGATAAGCATTATAGAAAAACTGCATCGTATAGTGTTTTTATTTCGGAAGGGAACCTTTCTGGACCCCGCGTTTATAGAACCTTCTTTCATGTTTAAAATTGATAGAATATGTTTCTAAAGTTTGGTCACCAATTCCTGAAACACTCTGTACACGAGAAACTCGAAAGTTACGCTCGCCGCGCGGGTTGCGGTTCTGCGTGGGACGCGAATCCATCGAACTTGGCAAATTTCCGTCGAAAAGGAAACTTGAAACTAATCAACGGCTTTGATGGTACGGTGGGTGGAAACTGAAGGCCGTCTAGATAAATAGTCGGTCAAACAGGAATGTAACTATTCGAGTAATTCGTGTTGGTTTGCGTAAGATTAAGACACTCACCGCTAAGGAACTTTGGACGTGTCATATTATTAAAATTGTTTCAAATAACAGATATAATCAGGTTTCTGCTGCTTTGAATTCGATCTATTCTTTCACTAAAAATGTTGTGTCTCTGTCGTGTATGTAGGTCGTTCCATAGTCAAATTTCAGTTGCGTTGCGGCGTGGGACTTATAAAGAGAAGTTTGCGCTGATATATTCAGTTGAAAAATTGATTAGGAAACATTGTTTAACCGAGTTGGAAAAATACCCTGCATACAGGATTTTTATACAAGAATGTGTATAAGAATGCCGGTGACAAGAGTAAACATATGTAAACATGGGTATTTGAACTGAGTGTACATTCCTCGTTACAGACTAACTGACATCAACGTTGCTCCAATTGTTTTCACTGGTTCTTTCCTCGATTTCTGTTTACGTGCCTCTTCAGCTCGCGTTCTGTATTCATGACAAAACATTGAAACACGGTCGGCACTGTTGACGAATGGATTTCACTCAGGTATCCAGGTGAGTCCGCAGCGATGTTGGCTGCCATCTGCCATGGGAAATATGTGAGGCTTGTCAAGGTGTACCATAAAGCATCTATGTAAAAATCGTGGAGTGGGCTAGAAATTTTTCTACAAATACTGTGAAATATCAAACAGTTTCTTTTGAGGGAATAGCTTCATTTGGTTCGTGTTCGTTGCGCTATACGACTACCTGAATAATTATTACTTGTTATCATCAACACTATAATAAATGAGTAATCTTCGCCTAGTGTAATGGATATACACGTGTAAATGTCTGATCCTTAAAATTATTTAGAATGCAGATAGCAAATGAAACGAAAACAAAATTAAAGAGGAAATTAGAATTCAAGTAAATACTCATGTTGAAAATGTTTTCTGTTCTTCTGCACATTACACGAGATATCATGTTCTGCCTTCGAATACTTTCATCAAAGCTTTCCATGAAAATGGAGGGATCCCACGACTGACTATTACAATCTTCGATTCTTCACAAAGATTACGCTACTTTCAAATGGAATAAATCTATAGATCAATGTGTTGGGCATTATTCTCAATTAAATGAAACCTGCCTGTAAAGATGTCACGAAGTATCTGTCGCAGTAGAATCTTTCTTATGCAGCGCATTCTAAGACAAACTATTTCTTAAAATATGTGCACCTTGAGGAGCAGCTGTCACGTGTACATATTTCGTGTGTTCCCGACACCTTATACAAATTAGGAACCACGAAGCCACGTGTTTCATTATTTATGAAACCTTGAACATGGATCTATTCTCAGTCGAAACGAATTCTGAAGGTCGTAGGAATACGATAACGAAAGTTTACGAGTATCGGTCGTGTTATTAATAATCGGCAGACGTAGATATTCTTCGACCCTCTTATTCTCGAAGGCAGAAGTGCTATCGCTGAAAATACCCGGCGCTCATCGAGAGGCATATGTTTCCCTCGCACGCGCACGTGGCGAAGGAACCGTGGAAATGAGGAGCAGCGGCGAAAGTGACTGCGCGAGAAACTATGCCCGCAACGCTCCGAAAGGGAATAAAAATAACACACGATCGAGAATGGGAGCGTTCTTTGTCTGGGAATGCTTATCATTCTTTAGACGCATCCCACTGGCGACAGTGGCAGGAAGAACAGAAGCTTCTGGTTAAAGAATCGAAGTCGCCGCCACGCATGTTCTAAAACTGAAACTTAGCTTTCTCTCGAACTGCAAATAAGTTAATTCCCTATTGAACAGAAAGGAGTATCGATTTACGTAAGAATCTCTTTCTGTAACCTTTTTCTAAGGATACAGATTTAATTTGTCAAGAGTCAGTCACTTGTTCAGTCCGAAGGGTCTTCGATCCACATCCCTAATCCTCTTCACACTCGAGCTTCTTTCCCTTTTCTTTCACTATCTACAGATCTCGAGTATCCTTCCTCCCACATTTCTATTTGTACTTCAAACAAGCCTTCTATCACCTCACTGTTTCCACAACCGTAACCGTGGCATGCGTGTTTCTTCATTGATGTATACTTCCTGTGTTCCTACTACACTGCTCTAATTCGAGAAGTTGCATTAGAAAGTGTGCTCCACATCGATGTCATCCATAATTTCAGATACCGTAAACTGGGGGTGACTTTGCCCGCCCGGGGTGACATTGCCCACTTTTCGGAAAGACTTTATTTTATTTTATTGTGAGGTAATTAGAACATATGGTGCTTTGTAATCGATAGCAATAATTTCTCCAAGGGCAACCGCAAAAAAATAGCGAATTCAATCATATGGTAATTTTTCAGTCAGAGTAAAAAAGTGGGCAATGTCACCCCGGCGGGTAAAGTCACCCCAGTTTACGGTAAGTCACTTTATGACACTTTGTACAAAACCACCTGTAGCTTTAAATTTCCCATTTATTGTAATACTTTCGCCTCTACTAACTGTTGCTAATAAGTATCTCCTACCCTCAATTATTGCCAAGAGCTGGAAGTCTTCCGGTCTCTAAAACAAACGACCGTGAATTCTCGATTAACGCGGAAAGGAAAAGTTCCGTTCGTAGCACGTGCCAGTCGATGTCAAGCTGGCTAAAATTAAGCGAGAGCGGTCTGTCCCTTCGTCAGGCATCTTCCTCCCTTTGCCGGAACACCCGTGTTCCCTGCTTTCGGGCCAGCTGGCAGCCGGAAGTGGCACAAGAAGTCGAGGAGAGGGAAAGAAAGCGGGCGAAGGAATAAAACGGACACTTCGGGGGGTGCGAACCCGAAGACACGACGAGCGAGGACCGTTGCACCCAATGTGGCCCACTTTTATTTTCCCTTGCATCGTTATTATTGCTCAACCAGCCACCCTTTTCGGTTTCGATCGTGAAATTCATGGGGGGCTCGCCCTTGCCCCGCAGGAATCCGATAAAAACTTGAATTCCGACTCGAGTAACGGATGCATCGTGCACGGGGAGGAAACTGTAATACGATTTGTTGATCGACACGCATGGGAAAGTATTTCGTCATTGGGGAGGAGCAGAGTTGGGCATTACCTAAATAAAACATTATCTAAATATTGTATCCAATAAAACATACTATATCTTAATCCATTGACGAACAAAGTTTGTATCTTTTATTCAAAGTCTTTATTTAAATACATTTCTGTCCATCTCTGGGGAGAAGGGGTAGCTTTTGTACTAAAAATTTGTGGATTTTCGTTTAGGTACTAAACTTCTATCGAGATACGTCCACTTATAAGAGCATTTAGCCTCAATTTTCCTGCACTCAAAGTCTTCGATTTACCCCTGCTTAAATATTGAATACATCTGATATGTTAGTTTTCAACATCCCAAGACGATTATAATATTTTCATAGAAAAATCCACGTCCCGGAGTTGAAGGTAGTCGTCGCAAGGCGTACTGCGAATTAAATTATCAAAGTGCTTCAGAAAATCGCAGGGTGAATAAAATGAGCCGATGCAAAGAGTAACGGAAGCCTATAAATTAGGGAACTTTGCCAAATCTGTAATTGAGAGGGAGCATTGAACTCGTTCTTCATTGAATTACCCACGTTCTGTTTGAGGGAAAGCTGGCATAGAAAAGAGGTGTAAATTGGAGGTGGATTTGTGTTAGCCTGTTTAAGAATGGAGTGTATTAGATGTGCTGAAAAGTGAAAGTTTGAATTTTGTATTGAATTATGAACAACCGTTTGCAAGGTCTTATTGTAAGCGTGAAAAGGAGGAACGAAACGGGGTCTATGTCTCTTTTATTGTTTGGGACAATACTGAGAAAAAGCAGGCTGGGGAAGCAAGGAGGAATACGACGTCTCCGTGGGGAGTCCCATAAAAATGACTTTAACCTTCGAATACCATTGAACCTGTTCAGCCAGATCGAATTGCGCTGTCTGTGGTAAGAATCTGGTTATTTTCAGCTGAAACATTCACTTTTGGTAGTTGCTTCTACGTCTGGCGTATAGTTCACTGGAAATGTTTAAACAATTAATACTTCCACCATGTTTTATGCATAATTTCAATAAATTCTTACAAAAGTCAATTACTATTATACAATAAAACATCCATAAAATAAGTCCATTTAACTTTTAACTCAAAGCACGTATGCAACCTTAATTATAATATTAGTAGAAAATTAAACACTTCAAAACAATCGAGGAAAAAACATACCAATTCAACAAATACTGGATACTTATTGTCTGAAAATATACATCTTTCGATTACTGTTCTCTCTTTAATGTTAAGTGAAAGCAATAATTTTATAAACAGTTTTTTCTAATTTATTCGAAGCCGATAAAGATGGAGCTGCGCCCCTCTTGCTGTAAAGTCCTCAATTTTACACTTTCTACGTACAATGCTATTTGTTCCCAGCGAGAACGTGTGACTTCACAGTACAGCATATTCCATGAAAATCTCTACGCGAAATTACGAACGCTTACCGAAATGTTATTCTGGGGCCTCGCGGGTATGCAGACACCGGTTCTGAATGCCTCGCTCGGCGTAGGAAACGTCCTTCCTCCAGCTGCCACTCAAAGTCCTGTTATGTTCAGGCCTATTTAGCACTACGGCCGCGTCGGGGCCTAAGACACAAATTATCATGTCGCGCGTTCTTTCTATATAGGTGAGGAAGGCGGAGGAAGAGGCTGCAGGTGATCGCGTCAGTTCAGGCCACGGGAACTGTAGAAACACGTTATAGCAGATGTAAATATATGTATATGTATACCACGTACGGTTCTACGTGGCTGGAGTTATCAGGCGTTTCCCTCGACCAACGGACCAAGAGCACCTGCTACCAGGTACACGTTCGAACAGAGTCAACGTACGATGCTCGACCACGCGAAACCACTTTCAACGTTGCATTCCTAGCTGCGTGCACACGTGCTCCTTAGCGCCTTCGGCTGTAATGGCCACTCTGTCTTCGATGTTTTATCTTCGATATGCTCTGCTTCTCGATTAACAATTCATTATACCGAGGATAACACTTCGAGGAATATCACGTAGGATTCGAGATTTAATTATACGATACGAGAGGGGTGCGAAGAAAATAATCTCTGCGACCATTACCATTCCCGTGCTTATGACTGCACATCTCTTGAATTCAAGACGCACTGCACGCATTGTGTCGATTTTTTCGCAAATTCTATCTCACTTCCGAGGCAACAAGAAATTTTGTCGTTACTCGCAAACCCCCCTCCAGCCTACCACCAATCTACGCCCCGCATTTATCTCTTAGAACAACGACAACGCATGGCCTCCAATTATCTCAGCTCCCGACTCAAGCACGCGAAGCCCTTGCTCCCTCTCCTTACGCCACGCTCGGTCCCGCTCCCGTTTTACTCAGATATTGCGTCGTGATCCGCTCAAACAAAGTCATCCAATAACGCTTCGATGTTCCCGCTTACGCGGTCGTAAAAATCTTTAATACATCCCCTCGTTTGCCGCGGCTAATGTCCTGTTCCGCGAGCTCGGCACGCCGATGCCGGACAATTTCATCGGTATACGTGGCCGGCTATCGATCGAGGGCCTCCGATCTTGGCATGGAGGCACGCCTCGTCGTTCGAAAAAGTGGCGCCAATTTTCCTGGCCAAGACGAAAATGCTCCCTCGCCCCCCGGGATGGTCTGCAGTAGCCTACGCTGCCCGTTCGCGTTTAGTGTTCGTTCGATCGAGCTTCGGCCACACGTGCATGTGCATATACACAAGCTAGCGGCGCGTTAGACCGAGGGTGGGCGAAGGGTAGTTCGGAGGGTCGAAAGGAGTGAGGAGGATCGCGAGGGGGAAGGTTTGATCACGCGACGACGACGAAGACCCAAGGTTATTGACATCTCCTCTGTGTTGTTCGTAGCTACGCTGTATAGACTGTCCCTGCTCTCCTCTCTTTCTCTCTCTCTTCCTCACTCCCTTTCGCTCCTGCACCCCTGCCCCGCTCGCTCCACCGCGAACCTTGGGCTCGACGATCGAAAAAAAAAGCCGTAGCTTTCGCACGAAGTCTTGGAGATCGTGTGGCGAGCCAAGATTGCCGTGCTTCTCGCGTTGAAGTGCAGCGAGGAGAAGCCTTCCCAGCCACGAGCACGCCGCTGCTTCACTTGGCTACCTTGGGCCCTTTAATTACGCGCGGCCACTAATTGGCAATTTATTCATCGGTACCGAGACGGTATTACGGCCCTCTACCGACGTTGCGTCATGTGCCACGGCGTGCCGCGCGCGAAACGCCGCCATCGCTCACGGGGCACCAGCGTAGGATGTCTTTGATACGCAATTTCTGGTTTGGTTTTGTTGGAATTGCAGTGGATTTGCCGGGCATTGAGAATGTTAGAGATGTCTGTTATAGTTGGTGGTAAGTGACTTAAGGGGGTTGAAGCGCCCCGTTAAAGTCTGAGGGTGTAGTAGGTCTCCTGTAATTAATTCTGAATTATTTGTGAAACCGAAAATTTGCTGAAACAGAAGTGGCTCGTTGTGACGTTTAAGCGTGGAATTTATATGGAAACGGAAGGAATTTAATTTTCAATAATTTCTGGGTTAGGTATAAAACCCATAGGCTTAGCTTGAAGGATAAAGCACACAACTTTTTGATTCATTTGCATCTGTTCCAAAGTTTGATTCGGGTTGAAATGCAACGACAATGAGGTAAAATGCAGTGAAGAAATGCAATTAAGAATTGTTGTTTTTTATGGGCTAACATTTAGTTTTTGTTAATTTAGTATCTAGTGTTCGTTTCATAGTATATGATTTAGATAACAAATAAAGTTTGTTGATTTGATAGAAGTGTATATTAAATTGATAAATTTAATGAAAAACCTTAAGCGTCCCCCCAATTAACTTCCTATAATACGAATATAATGTTTGATTAACATTTTAACACTTTCTAAATCCGAATAAAAGCATTAGCGGACTATTTATAATTACCGCACGATGTCCTCTTTCCCTTTCCAAATTTCGTCGGATATTTAATGGACATTCTATGTCACAAGCATGTTACACGAGCAATTCTTCCTAACAACTCGTGTACCGCTCGTTGTATGCTAATAAATCCTATCAATCCAGTTCCACGCAGAATCGCGTTTCCGTTTATGCAAATTCCTGTATCTCTTTCCACGTTCAAAGCTGGCGTAAGGTCAGTATAGAAAGGCGACGCGCGCGCGAAAGCCCCTAGTAAAAGACTTCTAACCGCGTATTAGTTGGAACGGAGTTTGAATGAACACAAGGTGTCAGGGGAGAGCGCATTGTCCGCCGAACGATAAAAGCGATCGAACGTCGGCCTCCTGGGTCCACAAGGGAATCAGACTTTAATTCACCGTAAATGAAGTGCCTTCCGCCTCGACAATACGGTTACACAGACCGCTGCGACCGTTTTCACCCCTCCGCCCTCTCGAACGAGGGGTGCATAATACGCGCCCAGACATAATTACCGCGCGTGCCGACCCACATTCGCTTCGTTCCACTTTCCAGGAGTCAGCGATACTCGCGCAGCGTGCATACGCGCGTGTGCTTAGGGGCCTTTACACGATCGTTCCCGGCGCGCGTTCCCGGCGTGCGTTCCAGCGCGCGGCAGGCCAAAAGTACTTGAACGCCGGAGCGACGCTCCTTCGTGCGCGCCAGAAGATTATACTCGCCACTACTTAGAGACAACAGGTTCGGCCTCACATTTCTACGTGGACTCCATCCAATTTTTCGATCTACGAAACGATCAATGACATATCTTGATATACCTGGCTTATAGGGGATATCATAAATGCTATTACTGTAGGGTACACTGAAACATCTGTTTTTACGAAGCTACATTTGGTTGACCTGAAGATGCTATAAATTATGGAAATGGTTTAAGACTCAGTTATAACGACTGTAAAATTTTACAAGGGTACATTAAAATATCCAAATGTTTCCCCGGCAATGCGATGGCAAATGAAAGTGCAGGTAACACATTCACTGTTCTGACGATCATAATTATTACTATTGACGGCAATAATTAGCATGTCATTGCTTGTTTTAATATAAAAACTAATATTGATAAACAATAAATACACATAGGTATGCAAGTGATGTTATATGTAAGATAAATGATGAAGAGGTGTAATGTGCAAGATGTTTTGAAGAAAGGGGGTAGTCTTCTGATGGCGCGTGATGCAGGTCAAATTTTTCAGCCACGCTCTAGCGTGGCGCGCAAGAAAGCACCACACTCCTGCCCGCGCGCCAGAAAGCACCACGCTCCTAGCCGCGCTCCAACCTTCGCTCCAGAAGAGTTTACATAAGAGACAGAAAAAGTAGTTAGAAAAGGAAAACGGCAAGGGTTCGGCGTGGCGCGTGGATTTCCGACAGTTTTGAAATCCTGGAGCGCACGCCGAGCCTGGCAGCCGATCCTGGCAGCCAAGACTCCAGAAACAACGCCGTCGATAAGCCGTGCCTCGATGGGTTTCGAGTACTTCGACCCTCGAGACCAGGGGGGGCCGTGCAATGTTGCCCCCTAAGACGTGACGAATCGAAAATTCTACATTTCTCACCGGATCTTGGCGAAAGTGACGTGAATCGTTTCCTTATGTTTTCCCGATGAAAATGGTCCAAAAACGACACAAATCGGATTGTAATTAAGGAATCTTCATAATAAATTGATTTCCATAACTTCGTTAAAAATAGTCCGATTTACATGAAATTTGGTATAATTTTCATTTGAAAAACATGAGAAATCCATCGGTATCACTTCCATATCGATACGATAAAGAATAAAGTATACAGTTTTTCTGAAACAGGTATGAATCCTCGGCCGACCGCAGCGAATCGAGGTCGGCGACCCACAGTCGAGGGTGAAATATTCATTACAGCGTATTAAGAATTTCTTTATTCTTCATCGTATCGATATGAAAGTAACACTAATGGATTCCTGGCGTTCTCTCAATTAAAATTATCACAAATTTCATGCAAATCGGACTACTTTTACACAAACAATAAACTTGCTAATGGACTAATTTCTGTACCTATTTAAAAATTATATGAAAAAACTATATTTACTTAGTGTTCCGTGTTGCGGACAAAAGCGGGCTTATAGTGAAGCGAAAATTCATTTATTCGTTTACAACTAGGCAATTGCTTCTTTCTGAAGGTTTCGTCGGGAAGCATTTGTCTGCCAGATGTCGAAAAGGGGCAATCGACATCGTGCCGTTTTTCAGGTTTTTCGAATTTGTTCCCTCTGAGTTAAATGAGTATATTGACCCATCGGCGGGTTCCACCGCTGACCCACGGGCAATGGTTATAAACCGCGACCATATCGAGACTGGCCGATCCATTTGGCTAGTTTTGGTAAGCAGATGTCTAATTTTCACCCTCTACGTTGCGAAGAGGGAGAGGTGGTTCCTCCTACACCGTCGAACTCACAGAGAGAAGGTTCCTCCTCTCCAAGGTATATTTGGCCAATCAGCAAGGTTCTTTGCTCGTTCTGGCCATCGTTCGGACCACGGAAACCGAGCAGCCTTCATAAAACAAAGTTTTCACAATTATTTTGATCACCGTACGGATCACAGAGTCTACATCGATCAATCATGTTTTTGGATAAGTTACACTCTCGTCGGACTCCAGGGTGAGCCAGGAATCCATTTGTCACGTACATATCGATACGATAAGAGAGTGGGTTTAAGAAATGCCTACTCCTTTTATAATTTGTAGTGTTTGTGTAAAAGTAGTCCGATTTGCATGAAATTTGTGATAATTTTAATTGAGAGAACGCCAGGAATCCATTAGTGTTACTTTCATATCGATACGATGAAGAATAAAGAAATTCTTAATACGCTGTAATGAATATTTCACCCTCGACTGTGGGTCGCCGACCTCGATTCGCTGCGGTCGGCCGAGGATTCATACCTGTTTCAGAAAAACTGTATACTTTATTCTTTATCGTATCGATATGGAAGTGATACCGATGGATTTCTCATGTTTTTCAAATGAAAATTATACCAAATTTCATGTAAATCGGACTATTTTTAACGAAGTTATGGAAATCAATTTATTATGAAGATTCCTTAATTACAATCCGATTTGTGTCGTTTTTGGACCATTTTCATCGGGAAAACATAAGGAAACGATTCACGTCACTTTCGCCAAGATCCGGTGAGAAATGTAGAATTTTCGATTCGTCACGTCTTAGGGGGCAACATTGCACGGCCCCCCCTGGTCTCGAGGGTCGAAGTACTCGAAACCCATCGAGGCACGGCTTATCGACGGCGTTGTTTCTGGAGTCTTGGCTGCCAGGATCGGCTGCCAGGCTCGGCGTGCGCTCCAGGATTTCAAAACTGTCGGAAATCCACGCGCCACGCCGAACCCTTGCCGTTTTCCTTTTCTAACTACTTTTTCTGTCTCTTATGTAAACTCTTCTGGAGCGAAGGTTGGAGCGCGGCTAGGAGCGTGGTGCTTTCTGGCGCGCGGGCAGGAGTGTGGTGCTTTCTTGCGCGCCACGCTAGAGCGTGGCTGAAAAATTTGACCTGCATCACGCGCCATCAGAAGACTACCCCCTTTCTTCAAAACATCTTGCACATTACACCTCTTCATCATTTATCTTACATATAACATCACTTGCATACCTATGTGTATTTATTGTTTATCAATATTAGTTTTTATATTAAAACAAGCAATGACATGCTAATTATTGCCGTCAATAGTAATAATTATGATCGTCAGAACAGTGAATGTGTTACCTGCACTTTCATTTGCCATCGCATTGCCGGGGAAACATTTGGATATTTTAATGTACCCTTGTAAAATTTTACAGTCGTTATAACTGAGTCTTAAACCATTTCCATAATTTATAGCATCTTCAGGTCAACCAAATGTAGCTTCGTAAAAACAGATGTTTCAGTGTACCCTACAGTAATAGCATTTATGATATCCCCTATAAGCCAGGTATATCAAGATATGTCATTGATCGTTTCGTAGATCGAAAAATTGGATGGAGTCCACGTAGAAATGTGAGGCCGAACCTGTTGTCTCTAAGTAGTGGCGAGTATAATCTTCTGGCGCGCACGAAGGAGCGTCGCTCCGGCGTTCAAGTACTTTTGGCCTGCCGCGCGCTGGAACGCACGCCGGGAACGCGCGCCGGGAACGATCGTGTAAAGGCCCCTCTTCACTCCGGGCACGTTCCCTTAGCGATCTCAAGCGGTCCCGTTCCACCGACCCGTGATTATGCGACGGTACATTCAGTCATTGTACCTCGACTCTTTTTTGCAATCAGAAGTTGCGAGAAACGTTTGTCGATCCCTTTCCGACTCCACTGTGCCTGTAACGCGTGGGCTGTTTACTCCGAACTTCAACCAGTTCGTTTTTTTATTCTGAAATGTGCACGACGGCCCTTATCCCGGCGCTTCTTGATAAAACTTGAGGCTGAAGAAATTGAAACTTCCACGTCGCTTGAATTATTACATCTACATAAAGGGCCGTCCTTAAATTACGTAAGAGTAATTTTGGCGAATTATTACCCCCTCCCTCCCCCAGTATAAGAATTCGTAAGATTCGGTATTCCAACCCCCTCCTTACGTAATATTTTTACATTTACCTTTTTCAGTCATTAAAATTCTTTTAAAGGTTTATATAATTCATTTAACTCGGTTTAGGGAAATTTAAACTAAAACTACTTTTCTGGAAGATTAATGATAGAATTTGTATTTATTGATAATTAGGTTGAAAATATTACGTAAGACGCTATCTGACATCCCTCCACCCTTGTAAGAAAACGTAAGAAATTCACGACTCCCTCCTCCCCCGCCCCAAAACCCTTACGTAATTTAAGGACGACCCCTAAGGTAGTGGTGAAAAGAAAGTTGAAACTGAACGTTAACAAAAATACGACATTTCCATTAGAAGGAATTATATCTTGCAATTTATATTCCAGTAGACAGAATAGAAGAAATGTAAATTTTCATTAGTTTCTTTTGACCAGCACTGTTAAAAATTATTGTGTTTTAACCGCGGCTGTATCTACGCGATGGAAATAAAGTAACTACGTGCACAGTGGGGGATGAGTTTACAATTTTTTCTGGGTAAATAGGGGAGAAAGTTGAACGATAATAGCGAGTTATAAGGATGTTTCACTGAATTCTGTACCTGCACAGGGGAAAAGGGTTGTGTAAACCATTTTGTTGTCTGCTGCATTATTCGTAAGGTTAAACTTTTCATTGTTTGTCCCTCGATTTGCCAGGGTTGGTTAAGATAGAAGGTAAAGGGTAGTCGATCGATGCCTCCCCGACGTTGTGGTAAAACTTTCTCGAAAGCATACAATTCCCGTAAACTCATAAGCCTATTCTCCTCGAAGTAATCAAGCGAAAGTTCCGCGTCGTGACAATAGGAAAAGTTTTGACGCGCACGTATGGCGAAAGTCGAAGGAACTGCCGAGGGATTAAAAATACCACGGATGCTCATAACGGCCGTCTATAGGCTTATGAATTTTGTATCGCGTTGAAACGTGTGTAATGAAAAGAGCGCGCTACTTCCTCGATGGACTTATCCAACCACGGGACAGAGGAATGCATGTAACTAACGTGAACGATTTTATTAAAAATTCCGTTACGTAAGCGTTACTCTCGTCGATATTTGACTAGGCGTGCATGGCTAACGCGCGAGTCCAACGTAGTTGATGGATCTTCGGCAAGCACTGCTCAACGCCGCACAGAATACGCCCGTGCATCGCGATTCGGAATAAAATTTCGTATTCCGCGAGCTGGCGGCCCCCACGCGTAGCGAACGATGCTATTTGGAAGTGCAAAAGCGGTTGTACGAGTGCTTTGCCGTACGTCCAAGACATTCCTACGTGACTGAAATTTCGTTCGCGCGCGTTAACCCTCTTTTGTGGGGTTCCGCCTATCCTCGGGGAGCTGGCAACCCCTTGCGGGGTTCATCGAACCATAACTCTTTACTTTTTGGAGCACACATGCTGACTACCGCCTGGCACCGCAGGCAGATCTTCGAAGTGTGATTATCGCCGATTGTCACTGGGCTTCCACCACGGAACGAACTGCCACGTGTTCGGTTTCACAGGCCCTGGCACCTGGCAGCGGTGCGTTTAACGCGTGCACGGAATGGCTACAGTGTTACAATGCCTTCTGCCTTTGTTTGCTATAGATTTATTTAGTTAGGAAATATTTCAAGGTCTATCGACGTATCGTGGAATATTTATTCCGGGCTTTTGATTTTGGGTGGGTGTGTTTGAACTAGATATAGATACAGTACTGGAAATATTTATTGCATCACCCTCAAATTCACGCGGTACGCACAGTTTCAAAATGATTCGTACCCAACTTATTTTGGCCAAGATATTAAGCTTCACGTTTTTGCGATGAAAAAATTTTACGACAATATTTTCTTAGTATACTAATAATAAGAGAGGTATAAGTGATGATGTTTTTATTCGAGTGATGCAATAAATATGTCCAGTACTGTGTGTATGTACACGCTGCGATTTTTTCTTCTTCTACAACTGTTATTCTATAATACACGTTAACTAACTCAACGCACTTCGTCGCAGACGTGGGTCAAAATTGCATGCTGCATGAGATGCGGATTTTTGTAATTCTGTTTCTAATCCTTCGTATCCATGCATTTTGTTAACACGAATATCACAGTGGAATTCGAGGTTCTCGGTAGAACTTTGAACGCTGATTAAATAGTTACAGTACCATATTTAGTTACGAGAAAGTTATGCTTGCATTAAGTTTCTCGGAGATTTAACTTATCTTCTCTTCTGCTTTTTCTCAAAATCAAGGCAAATGACTCTTCTTTTCTTGAAAACTTTACACGCAAGATAAATATCATAACATACCACCAGTAACCCACGTATAGAGATGGGATTTTTTTATTTAAATAAATTTCGAGTAACGGATGAAAGGTAAAAAAGTTATTCGTCATGTGTCGAATAAGAAAATTAACTTTATTCTAGAGTTAAGGTAATTGTCATTTTATCCGTTATTTAAATATTTTTTTATTTATTTAATGCCCAACTCTGCTTACATTGTTATTCCCACTTTCAGTACTCTTTAAAATCATTGAAATCCTTGCGATTCGAATGACATTTGAAGTCGTTTTCTCTTTGCCATGCATTTGAACCGATTTAAAATCTTGAATCACGGTACTAGCTTTTTCTACGCGCGCTATTTTTGAATGAATATTCCGTCCACGATGAACCTAGCGCCATGCGGCGCACCACATGTCGGAGCCCTTTTAAGTGCCTCGTTGTGGATCAAGTGATATCCAAACTGATGGTTACCACGCGTCGATATCAATATCGTTGCACGGCATGGCACCGGCTGCGATCCGTTGCACGTGTAATTTTCATTTCAAGCCGGGGGCGGTTCGACCCTTTTTTTCCAGCGAGCACAGTGTACTTTACCTTTGACGACCCTCAGGGACGTTCCATGCATATAGGTCAAATGTAGTGAAAACACCGAGCACTCCCCTGCACCAGGATGTTCGAGTGCTCGCTTCTGACGAGTAACCGAATTGTGAAGCGTCAGTGGGTGCAAGACCGCTTTGCTTTCTAAACGTTACACCTTCTGTGAAAGAACCTATGTTTAAGCTGAGAATTCCTTCCGAAGTCTTTGAACGAAGCTCCTCTGCGTTTTGTAAATGTTTGTGGATGGTAGTTTGAAAAAGGCAGCAGAATATCTTCTCTCTTTCCTTTTACTTCTATGTTTTTTTATAGATTTATGAAATGAAGATTTTTAGTGAAAATACATAGTATTTAAGTCAGTGAAGAATTTTTAAACGAGACCGCGTTGAAAATCATGGGACCGATGAGTATAAACAAATCCTGAAACATTAAGTGACAATGCTTGTGTTGCCTAATTAGAACGTTGCTGCGAGTTCTTTGGAGCAGAAGCACGAGGTTGATAGAGCAGGGCATAGTTTAAGCAGAGATGGGCAAAATTTTTATTCAAATAAAATTTCGAATAACGGATAAAAGTGGAAAGAATTATTCGCCACGTATCGAATTAACCCGAGTCAACTCGAACGCGCGCCAGAAAATTGTTCGACGTCGAAGAAAGTTAAAGTTGAAGTTAAAGTTGAATTTATTCGTCCCTGAATTTCAAAGGCTCGATGGATGAAAACAATTAACTGTATTCGTCGAATACTCTAAAGTTACTTTTTAAAGTAACTTCTATTCGATCCGTTATGTTAATAATTTTTTATTTAGTTATTGCTCGACTGTGAGTTTAATTCTCTGTTTCCCAGTGCGTGAATCAGGATCGGTGACCCAGGAACTAGAATAACGCATGGTCTGACGTAGGGTTTAGGGGCACAGAGATTAGAGTCCAGCGGAAATATTCCACTCCAGAAAACATTTGACTGCGTCAGACTCCATACGTTACAAACGTCTCGTTGGAAGCTGTACATACTTTAATTGTCCCCAGGAACAGGAAACAAACGTAGCAGTGTGCAACGAACTAACGCTTGCCACAGTGGCGTAGAGAGAGAAAAGAACACATGCCGAGGACGTGCACCCTTAATTATTGTGTTACTATCGAGCACGTACGCGGACAATGGGGTCTCGAAACAGCATAAAGGCGTGTTCGACACAACGGCCCTTGACGGATGTTCGATCGTGCATCCTGTGAGAGAGAGGAATAGGAAAAAAAGAGGGCCGCATTATCCAGATGTAGCCCGGAACGGATACTTTGATTATACGGGCCCGTATAAATGTATCGCACTTGGGCATGATGCGAAATCGTGCAGGTAACGAAACGCGAACAAATGGTGTATAGATCTTTGAGGCGATGTCTTTGAAACGTCAATCGCATTGTCGCTGCCGGCCGAAAATGATGTTGTGGTTTGGGATCGACCCCGTCCGTATGAAAGGGGCTTAAATTGCGAGTGAATGGACGCGAAATTATGCCGGCTGTTTTTGTTTCACTCGGAAACGCCGATCGCGCCCGTCCTGCTTTCTGCTTCCCACCAATTTGCCACGGATTTTTGCAGTAACTTCGTTATATAATCTGAGCAAAAGTGTGTGTTTAGATTTGTTTATTTACGAAGAAGCTGAGGTTCTTGATAACTTTTGAGAATACTTTATGTATGATCGTGAGTACGGATGAGATTATTTTGGAGCTGTTCGCGTGAAAATAGTATTAATCTATTTTATTTCAGAAAGTGTACGTATAGAAGAATAAATCTTGTCTATATTATCGCATAATCACATTCCATAGTTATCTGTGGAAGAGTATCCTCAACACGAATATCTAATTACCTACTTACAGCTTTTACAATGGCAATCTGATTCTTATCCTCCTTCCTCAAATTTCTAATTAAACTATAGGTACTAGGTCTAATTAGTACCAACTAATTCAATAATTAGGTCTTCTAATTGATATCTTAGATTGTACAAATGTGATGCAGAGTAGAAGAAATATTTCTTCATTCGGAATGCACTAGAATTCGTCCCAAAATTCATTTCATTTGAAATTTCATCTAAAAATACTTCTTAACAAATATTCAAATGCTCCACGTATTCGAAACTCTCGAGTGAGCGTGCTCTAAAGACAATGATATCGTTGGGAGATCCAAAGTATACGGCACCAGTATCCATCGGACATCACGAATAGCTACATTTATCGCGTATTCGTAATCGTTTTACCGAGAAGTGGAACGAGAACACTCGAATTACTCGATTGCGCTTGTAACGTGTGGTTATCACTCGCGGCCTTTTACTTTAGCCGACGATTAGACCGAGCACTTTACCAGCATACCTTCTGGAGCCTCGAGTGTGTGGATAAGGTTCCGGCGAGCGTGGAAAGAGACTCGCGAATCAGGCAACCGTGCAGAACACAATCCACCGTGACTGATGTTACGTACGTCATAAAATATCTCGTGTCACGTTATATCTGTCAGCGAATTCGTCTCGCGCCCATAGAAGCCGGCGATTACTGCCGCCGCGTGCTATCGAACGCGCGGGACTTCAAAGTGGCCCTGATAATAATATCGTAGAGAGAAGCTGCAGGTGCTTTCGTATCTGCTAACTGTACCGGCGTTAACAGTTAGAGGGACGACTTGAGCTTTGAACCGTGCTGCAAATCAGGGATCTTCTTCACTTAACTCTCGACGAACTTCTTTTTCCTAGAAACGTCGAGACAGTTTCCATTCCTTTCGCCGATCGCTACGTATGCAGCAATTTATGGCCATGCGAGATGGATAAGGAAGAGCACAGAAACGTTCATTAATTCCAGTCGGAGTATGTTTGCGCAGGAAGACTCAGTAGTTACCTGTTGCATGATGGGCAGACGAATCTATAAATCTTTAGGAGCAGCGTTTGTTTTTACTTCCTCAGCTTCACTTTTGACCATTTTTGTGTTGTGACGTGTAATATATGTAAGAAAAAATTCTACATCGTTTGGTGCACGTTTTGATGCAAATTTGATAACAAATGAGCGATTTATTGCAAATTTTTAATTTGCACATATTATTGTTTTGCGAAATACGAATGCTCCAGATTTGAAGAATTTTCCGAAAATAGAAATACAAACATATCGACTTAATAACTACTACTTATCGTGTGAAAAATATATATTTTTCAATTAGTGTTCTCGTTTTAAGGTTGTCTCAGAGCAATAATTTTATAAACAGTTTTTTCTAATTTACTTGAAGTTGGTAAAGATGAAGTTGCTGCAAGATCCTCCATTTGTTATTGTGTTATATTATGTATAAAAAATGTAGATTTATAAATCTTATCCACTGGACAACCGTGGATGATTGTCAAAATATTGTGGAGCAAAGATGTGTTTTACTTTTCATAGATATTTTTCTTTTCATATTTCCGTGTATGCTGCACAGACGTTGTAGGAAAACGCGTCGCGCACGTTTATATGATTTTATTCCAAGCATAAACTAATCAACATCCAGCAAGCGAATGTTTGTGATTAATCAAAAATTCCTTTGAAATGATTACTTTCAGCGGAATTCTGTTTGAGAATTTAGAAAGGCATCAAAAGTAGGATTTAACGTCGCAGATGATACCTGTCGAAAACAATTATACTCCTTATTGGCTCTATCGTACCTAGCCGCGAGAGAATGCGAGCTTTCAACTTAAACATGCCCGTCGAACGACAGGAAACCCCTGTGCACGCTTTTATACCCGGCACATGGGCCGCTGAAATTGTCCGGCAAAGACTTTTAACAGATATTTCACGCGTTCACGACAAACACACCCGTGGCGGATTCATAAATCTAGATTGTTGAAAGTAGAGATTAGGCGAGTTTAAGAGGATCAAGGATGATAGGGTTAATCGTGAACGGGGCACGAGGGTGTATCCCTTTCTTTATTTGCCTTCACAGAGGCGGCTTTTAATTTTACTAGCAATTAGTTTTGATTATCAAAGATCGCAATTTGCATTTCGGAGGGGGAACGGTCGAGTGAACTTTAAAAGAGAAAGCAGGTGGACGATTTATAAAATATTTGGTATTGTGTTTCTTTAATTTCAATATTATTTGCTATTATTTTAAACAACTTATATACTCCTGGACACTATTTTTTGCCGATCGGTCACGCGAAAAGTTAAACGAAATTCATGGAAAGTAAATAATACACAATTTGATACATAAATGGCATTGTTCGAAATGTTCAATTATTACTATTATTAACGAGAAGAAAATGGTGTATTGTTTCAAATTTAAGAATTAGTAAACAAGTGACTATTCAAAGTGACAAACTTTACCGTCAAAATAGTGTGTCGCAATAAATTTGCACTTGTCATAAATTTTCTAAAGATCTATGTAAATTTCGTTTATTCAAATTGTTTTCCCTGTCTTATTTACTTCTTACATGATTTTTAAGAAAATTGTATATGTCTTTTTGGGGCATTTGCGTTTCAACTATTGTATTCATAATCATATATTCGGAAAAAAATAGTGTGGGGCAGTATATTAGTGCACTATTATATGGATGAAATGAAGCACTAAAATCTGATTCTTCCACACTCTGTCTTCGCTTATTCTGGACTAGGCTCAATATTTCGGAAGACAACGTTCCAATGTTAGATCGCAGCTGATCTATGTATAGATCAATTGAGAATAGTCTACCCTGTAGGCCAGTCGGTCTCGTGTCTGCACCAAAATACAATCTGGTCACTGTCCAGAGAAATGTGTCTTAAAATAAGTAGAAAGTCGTGTGGCCTAAAATCCTAGAGCAGAATATGAATTACAGTGGCACAGAAAAACTATGTCACTGAAACAATTTGTCTAACCTACTCAAATGTAAGGAAAGAGGTAGAAAATTATTTGATACAGATATTATGGTTTCGTAGAATTAATAAGGAGAAATCGCAAAAATTGTTAAATATATATCCAACAACTGAATCTTCCACAAATATTCTGTCTCATATTTCGTAAGCTAACGAATGCGATGAGCTCGTTACAGCAGGCACTCAAAACCTCCTGCTTTCTCATAATATTTCTTAAACTTCCTCTGACACTGAAAGCTTACAAATAATATAACACCCTTTTAACTGACGACATTATATTCACGCATAATCGTAAATTCTGGGTGTATGGCATATAGTGGCCGTATTTCAGTTGCAATATGTTACATGTTTTAGTCGAAGAGGAAGCTTCAGTATTCTACGTGACACTTTACAAGGTGGCGTTTAATGGCGCGCTCGCATTTGCACAGGGCTCAAGAACTGGCCATCACGCAGACTTTGTATACGAATGTCTGTAAACAGCAAAATTACACCAGGACGTGCCCTAGATTAATATCGAAGATATGACGTTAATGGCGGTCACGTGGACGTACGCTTCTGTCCACAATCGTTTGCCGCCCATTACGTTATACATATAGCCGCGAGGGGTGGCAGGATCTGGGTGGATCGTTAGCGTCCAGCCAGAAGAAAAATGCGACGATTTGTTTCAGCGGTGTCAGCTATTTCGATTTCTAATACAAAGTTGGGTAAACGCATTATTCCAGCAGAATTTGCATGGGATTCCTTTAATATCTACTTAAAATATACAATTTCTACGTTACATGTAGGTACATTGCTTTATAAATCCGATAAACAACACTCGTTTTCACAAAATGCGGTGAACCTTCTTAGCAGTTGTACCGAAGAAAATATCTTTTACCTACTTTCCACTGTGCTAAGCATAGGTATCCCTAGTAGCAAAAATTATTGTATAAATATTTTTTCAAATATTAAAAACATATTTGTTTAGCCGCACTTTTTAATGTGGAATAAATGTTGACTGCAAATATTATAAACACACACAGAAAATGTGAACTAAATATTCAAGGAATGTAAAATTAATATTTCAAAAATGTAAAGTAAATATTCAGGCAATGTGAAATTAATATTCAGATTTGTAAAGTAAATATTCAGGAAATCTGTTTTGTGCTACTAGGGAAGTACGTCTATATTAATTCATAATAATTTAATACTCAAATTACATTTCGTTTCGAAATAACGTCACAACAGGTGAAAATTTGCTGCAAAACTTTGCTTCTTTCTTTCCAAAAAAAAAAATGAAAACCACAAATTATATGAAACTTACAGTTAGAATGAACCCCTACTCACTATGCTGTGCACTTGGAATTCTGGTGTCGCCAGCAAGTGGCCATAGAGATATTATAAACAAACGGTGGCATAGATCATTCCTGTTTATCGTTGATGATGCATGAAAAACGCATGTTCCGTATGAGATACGGGGGTTGTCTTCGCGGAGTTAATTTAATCGCGGTAAGAAGAAGTAGATATATGTATGTATACACTTGCGCTTCCCAAAGGCAACGCGCAACGTTCCATCTGAATGGGGAATCGTAATATTTTACTGTCTCGTTGGTATGTATGTAATTAAGCCTCTTTGAGAACGCACATGGCTGGTAGTGGGTGGCTACGTAACGGTAAAAGAATTTTGGCATCCACTAATTAGTCCCCGGCGTCGCGGCGGTAACCGAAACTCCTTTTTATCGATACCAACGATCGGGCTCATATTTCTGCGCGTAGGAAGCTTTACAACGGCTTCCCTTTCCGGGATCGAAGTGCATCTGCCCACCTCTGTTCTCCATTCCATTCCCATAACACAGCACAACCGTTGATAGCGTGTTTTGTCGAATGGGCGTTAAAGGGGTAAATGCAAGTTTTCCAGCACAGGAAACCCGGTGCCCTTCGTTCAGACCAACCTTTCAATTCAACGCACTCTGTTTCCCAATACCGTTATATGTGCCGATTTATTATAGGGTGGACTAAGAAATTGGTGGACATAAGTTTCTGCAGAAATACCTAAATAATTATAGGTACCGTAAACTGGGGTGACTTTGCCCGCCGGGGTGACATTGCCCACTTTTTTACTCTGACTGAAAAATTACCATATGATTGAATTCGCTAAGTTTTTTTCGTTAGACCTTGGAGAAATTATTGCTATCGATTACAAAACATGATATGTTCTAATTACTTTACAATAAAATAAAATAAAGTCTTTCCGAAAAGTGGGCAATGTCACCCCGGACGGGCAAATTCACCCCAGTTTACGGTACCTATTTAATCACATTTTGTACAGAGAAACAAGTGTGAAACGGTGATTACTCACAATCGTTGATTTCGGGACTTTTGCGATTTTCGACTTTATTCTGCGATCTTTAAGCGTTTATAGCTCAGAGCAACGTTAACCGATTTTTCTGAAATTTTAGACATGTATACAACTTACTTCAAGCTACAAACAATTTTTATTACAGGCTGACAAAATAGTTTAAAAAACGACATTTATTATTTTTTTCCTATTCCGACCAATTGCATTTTTTTCTTAAAACGATGAAACACGTCACTCAGGGAACTAATCCTTCTAACTTCACAAAAAACTCATGTCGTTTGAATCAATTCTAAAAAAGTTATGCGATTTTAAATGTTGCAAACTTTCTTTCGTCCGCCACTGTTCCTACAATTTTTCTTTAAATTAAAAGAAGATATTTTCTAGATACAATATTGCGCATAATTCATAATGCAGAGGAAAAGAGGTACAACTGAGTTCACTGAAATGAACTCGTTTCATTATCTGCCATTATCAATCGGGTCAAATTCAGCTAGCTTCAAGTTTTATTCATATAAAACAAGTGGCATTTGGAATTAATTAATATCGGGGAAACTTTAAACTACATAAAATCGGCAATTTTATATACACCAACCTAATGAAAGTGGGAAAAGTAAAAAAGATATTTCCATACAACTGACGTCGCCTAACAGCGAGCGAATGAACTTTTCCACCGACCTAATACATGTATTATTTTGCCATGCACCGAGTATAGGAATGTTTAATGTCGAAGTTGGATGTTGTTAGAGAAAAGTACCTATTATACAAAGACCTCGATGAAAGTGACCATTTTTACGACCCGTAGAAACCGATCGGTTTCTTCGTGATATCGATGAGCAACGTGCCATATATGCGGACACTGAAGAGGTTAAATGCGGCAGGTATCTTGGTTACAAGGCACGTACAGCCGCTCGTGGGCTCCCACAGTTCTTGTATCCTGCATCTCCGCGCATCCTTTTCCTTACGTATTCCGCTCCAAGTCCGGGAATTCGTCTTGAAACGAACTTCGCTCAAGTTCTTCGAGGTGGACGGACGAGTACCACTGGGCAGCGCAGCGTCTACTTAGACCACTCGAATCAAATTGGATGAGTCCGTCCGATTAACAGCCTGGGAGCACAATCCCAGCAACAACGCGTTATTGCAACCTCATCAGGCATTCTTGGGTTCTCCCTGCGATTGCACTCTCTCCCAAAAATATTTATCATTGCCCGGTTGGTTTAAAAACGGTTAAGCGTTTAAACAGCGCACGTAGCCTTTCGTAAGTGTGAGAATCAAAAATATTTGGGGCTGTAGGGAACATTTCATTTTGAATCTGAGGCAGTAGGTAGTTGTGAAAGGATCATGTGTTAGACTGGGCCTTATACTTATAGCCTAATATTGTAAAGGTGCGAATCCACGAGGAGATTTTACACGAGACTTTTCTATTATGAGACAAAAATTTCAGCAACAACTAAATATAAATAATGTAAATAGTCGCGAGAATTGGAATTTTTTTAAAATATATCATGAAACTTGTTTCATTGGAGCCTACTTTCATCAAACTAATGGCAAAATAATTAAAAAATAATACTATAATGAAAAAATTGTCTCATGAGATTAAAGTCTCACGGGAGTCACAATATTTTTGTCTCATCGTGGATTTGTATCTTAAGGGAGTCATTTTTATTCTGAATGGAGGTATAAAATTCGAAGCCCCCATCGAGTGGCATTGGCGAAGTGATTGAAAAGTCACAAATATGTATATTGTCTATATTATGAGACCTGAACTGCAGAAGTGAATATTAACGACTCGTGCGTGGCGTGCGATGAAACCAGTAAGTCCCAGGGGTCGTAGGATCTGATGTCAGCGAGTTCTGGAACGCCGGTCCCGATGTCGAGGATTTGGTCGGGTCACGCAATGTGGAACTGCAGAGTAAAGAGATCGTGGGAGCGTGTATGCATGTACTATCCACCGACCCGGGACTCCTTTCGTATCGACTCACATGGCTAGTGGGTCGTCGGTATTGGGATTCGCAACTTGAGGTTCGCTGATGCAGTTTTGGAATCTCAAGAATCGTCGCCACAATGGCATATGGCCAGTCATTTTCTTACCTTTTGTTACTTCTTTTCATAAATACGTACGTGCTGCAATTATAACCAGAAGTAATAAAATTCTAATGCAGAAAGCTTCTCGTAATTCCAATATTATAATGGCATTAAATAGCTTTAATCAGCGAAATGAACCTTACCCTTCAAACTCAATAATTCTTCGTGATAGAATACACTGGTCAGTTTATTTATTTACTGAAAGAGCAGTTTTTTTTTATTGTATTCTTCTGATTTACAATGTTTTTATGATATTATATCTTAACCTATTTCCACTTCGTTTTACTCGCTTATTCTCGTTGTCCGTCTCAAACCTACTTATACTATTTACATGCGTGTGTCTTCCCCCACCCTTTGTCTCTCCTCTGCGGAATATAAATTCTTCGATTCTATTTATCCTGATACAAAATCTGGCCAAAATTGACATTAAACAGCGTACGATTATTCCTCGTAATCGGTGAAAATGTGTGCAGAGCAAGTATTCTAGTAGCAGCGGGTAGTATAGGTTTCCTCGGACTCGTGACGTCTCCGATTGTTTCACAAAGAACCTCGAGAACCAGTCGAACGTTTTTTCGCAAAATATCTCGGGATACTGGTCCCGCGGAGTTACGAGCTGATACCTTATAAACCGGATATACGTCACGTCACGTCAGGGCGAGCATCGCCAACGTCCATCGGGATGCTTTAGGTTCAGTAGCCCCCGCGAGTTCAAGCCAAGAACCGTAACAAAACCTGCGAACTTAATTGCGACGAGCAGACTTGTTTTCAATCGGGTTACCAAAGGGATAATGATACAATGCGACATCTCAGTAACGTATCATTAGTTCTAGTTATTGACGATAATCCTCGACTTGTCTGACAACAAGCTAGCTACAGCTGTTTAGGTCATTAAATAAAAAATTCAGAAATCCTTTGTTATCCGAATAGTGTAACGGTATATGGTGAAGAGTAAAATAGTATTTCACAGTTAGATGAGACGCATGAATTACTCAAGTTAATGATCATGCTTGTACACGTTATGTGCGCGCTTCTAGACAGACACTGGCGCCACATCCGGCTGACTCAATTTTAATCCGATCACTCGCGAATTCTCGATAAGATTCACTCGGGATACGTTTCTACGATTCGAAGTGCAATCTGAGTCCACGGATTAAGTATCAATGTTTCGTCTGTGGAATGCACTCAGCATAATATTAACGTCATAAGCGACAATGCTGTAATGACGCATAATTCATTCCAGCATGCAGCTTTAAGTGAACTGTGATTGTACTCGTTAAGTCCGATTTCTAGAATTAGAAGAGGAAATGATAATTACCTATACATAACCGCGATATCATCCATATATTATCATATTTCAGTTAATTATCTGATTTGATTATCACTTAGGCTACTAATGGAACATAATTAAAAGCTAAAGAGCATGTCATTCCAAGACCTTCTGTGTTACAAGCTTTTATTCAGCTTCACTTGTGAGTTCGTTAGTTAGTTTCTTAGGCAGAAATCTTGTAAGCTAATTTTGACACACTTCCACATATCCGATCGACTTGAAACTTTGTACAGTTACGTACTTCCGATGACAATACAATAATTTCACTAAAAAGCATAAAATAATTCATAGTAATTTCTTTTTTCAATAAACAAGTTTTTATTAAAATATACTAAAAGGGAAAAAATCATTTTTATGCCGGCCTAAATGACTGCCTTAGAAGAATTTCCTTATATGGCGAATAAAAGCGTGGGGCGTAAATATTGAATATTAAAAGTTATACGAAAACTAATTGCTGAACAGCATGATTTTATCTTGACATTTAATCTGCTTAGATCTCAGGACAGACTTTGAATTGAGGAATTAAAGTGCTCGCAATGAAGTGGAAAAAATTTGTGTAACAAGGACGCTCTAGCAGAATGTGAAAACTGATGTATCAGAATACGTAGAGAATTATAAATCTTAATATATAAAGCAGAAAGTGTTTCCGTGCCTGTCTGTCACCTAAAATCTTTCGAACGGTAAACTCTTGGGTCACGGAATGTGTCCCAGCTCATTATGCCTAGCTAATCCGGATGAACGTAACTATTTTCACAAAAAAAAAGAAATAAAACTTCTCTTTTTTGTAAGATCAGAATCTAAATGTCGGGCAAAGCCGAGTAGTATAGATAGTATTTCTATAAAAAGAACATTTCAATATTTACGCCCCCCACGCTTTTATTTTTAGCCATTTGAGGGAATTCTTCCAAGTAATTTTTGTCCCTTTTAATACAATTTAATAAAAGCTTGTTTTTTCTTAAAAAATTATTCCATTCATTAATTTTATATTTACAAAAGATCGTGACTCATCGTGATACCCTTTCATCTTCATAATATATTTTTCCACCTAATCATTCTATACATTTTAAATACACATAAACTTTACTCCAAATTTCTTTCTGGCCAATACCCCAACTAAATCACGTACGATTCGCTGGGATGAATCAACATGGAGCAACCTAAACTATGCTCTGCCACCGACGACAAAAGGGAAAGCTTTTAGGCCACGTTGGCTTATAACAGACAACATCCCAAATATATACGCGACAAACATAACAATGTATAGGAATTATTACGTTTTATGTGATCTCTTGTTTGCTCAAAGCGAATAGAGCTATTTGCAACGGGTACTCCGAACAAGGACAGAGTGTGTAGACAGGCGGTGGATACATAATTTACACCACGCCGTTAGATGGGGCCTATTGGGTTTATTTTAAGTAAGGAAGAGCGTTTGTTGTCTCAGCACGAACTGGGCACGAGAATTCCCTGTTCCTCCTCGTCCTCGTGTACCTCTGCACTTTCTCCTTCCCCTTTAACCGCAGACCGTGGTTTACGCTCGAACCTTACTGCCGCGCCGGAGCGAGGTTGCGTCAAAAGGTTTCGCCAGGATGCGTTTTATGACCCTTGAAACGCACGCAACGAGATGACGTCCGGGGAACCCGTAGACGAATGTCTATTTTCGACGCGGGAAAACAGTGGAATCGACTTCGCCCGAATCTGTCATTCATTCGCGCCAACAGACTGACGCCCCGAGTTTCTCCTCCCAAATATAACACGTTGCGAAGTGGTCCATGGACTCGAATTACAATTTAATAACCTTTGAAGCCAAATGAACGCCAGTAAAATGAACTCCGCTTGAACCTTTCGCGGGTTCATGGCTTTAAGCACAACGAGCCGCAGACGCGGTATGCAATTGCGTTTGCGACCTGTTGCACGGAAAGTGATCGTATAATTTTCTGTATTAATGCGCTTCTAGGCTGTATTAACGCACCTCAACCTCAACAACCCCGTCATATCAATTGTTGAAGGCAATTTACGCAGCAACTTGGTCCACGAAATAACGGAGCACCACACCTTCTCCTTCCCTCAGAGCAAAAAGAGCGCAACACTACGCCAACAGTTACAAAAACTCTGTGAAAGCATGGAACTCCGCTTATCGTAGAATTACCGATACAGCGCTCGGCTTTGATCGCGGCGATGGAATTCCGCGAGTGGCCGCGCGCGTCGGCTTCGTTTTTCCATAAATTTCACGCCAAGATTTTCCCCATTAGCGTTAATCGTCCCGAGCAATTAGCGATTAGCCCACGGCAACGGCAGCGGTTATCGGCCGTCGCGGGGAAACAAATTAACCAATTAGAGGACGATCCGCGATGGCCCGAGCCGCAGGGCGCGGGTAAACGTCCGCCGCGTCTGCCGAGTGCCTCGTGGCGCGCACGAAAGCAAAGTTCGCCGCGGTGACCCCGCGAAATGTTCGCACGATAAATTTTCGCGGTGAGCATGTGCATTCGCCGGCATGCAGCGTCCAGTGCAAATTGGTTTCCCGGCGAATGGAGGACGAGAACGATGATTGCTGTTCGAAGCGGCCGCCTGGGCCACAGATACCACCACGGGCCGCGCGGATGCGCGTGAAAGTATGCCGCCCGACGCCGTCAGATTTTACCGTGTAAATACAGCGATTCGTAGGTAAACGTGGTTTAGCCGCGCGCGAATCATCGCACGGCCCCGTCGTTCCTCATCCTCGACGCTCGATGAACCTCGCGCGAGTTACTTCGAAGCGAGGCTTCTTGTTTACGATATACTGACAAGAAGCATCATCGAGGTGTCCAGCGCCGATTTTTTCCACCTTGAAGTATGTTGTTAAGCAGAAAAATTTAAGGGGCGCGTGTCTTTTTATTTTTGCCCTAATGTCAATTTTATTTTAAGGGATGAAACAGTCCCTCGAAGTTCGAGATTGGGTTTTTCGAATGAAGTGTTTCGCGCTGCCACTATGAACACCACATATCCAGCGAAGTACGTGTGTTTTAGAAGAAATACATATTATAAAGTGAGGCAACTGGAAGAGTGGGGAATTAATTGATGGGATTCGAAGCGCTTCGAACCGCTTCGAATCTGTCTTGAATATCAGGCGACTACTTCGAAGCACTTCGAAGATGATTCAAAGCTTAAAACTCTTGAAAGTCTTAATAAGTTTTGAGTCTTGGTAGGTCTTGAAAATCTTGAAAGTCTTGGAAGTCTTGGTAGTCTTGGAAGTCTTGAAAGTCTTGAAAGTCTTGAAAGTCTTGAAAGTCTTGAATGTCTTGAAAGTCTTGAAAGTTTTGAAACTCCTGCTTTAAAGGCTTGGTAGGTTTCGGACCCGTATGTACGTCCACCGCCGACTCGCGGAACAGTACAGTCATAAACCGGGACCCTGGCGAGACCTACTGGCTGATCAACCTGGCTGGTTTTTGGCAACCAGATGTTCATTTTCAAGACTTTCAAGACTTCCAAGATTTCCAAGACTTTCAAGAGTTTCAAGACCTATCAAAACTCAAGTCTTATCAAGACTTTCAAGAATTTTATGCTTCGAAGTTTTCGTCATATATATAGATTCGAAGCGCTTTGAAGCGCTTCAGATCCCATCACTGCGAACTGGCGTAACCTGTCGCCTTGGCCATTGTGGTCTCCAGGGCTTTAAAGAGAACAGGAACTCAGCAGTTGCATCATAGGCCTCGTTGTACCTATAACCGAGGGGTGAAAGTTTTCTGACAAAACGATCAGCGCAAGATGTGCACAAAGCTAAAAATCAGAGTCACAGAACCATATTGATAAGGATATGTATGCATTGAGATGTGAGCGTATAAATAGATTCGCTCAATATGTTTGCCGTATAATACGTATACATCAGTGTGAACTATCTAACTTCATTACCCTGAGCAATTCTGAATTAAACTACTGTCTGAAAAATCTATGGCAGGTATCAAAGTAGGGTTGCCACCTTTGTGCGGGGGTAATGTAGTATTTTTGTGGAATGTTGAAAAAAATATAGTATTTTCAGGGAAATTTAGGAAAATAAAAAGTACAGATTTATTTTTGTATTTTACTTATCATTTCAAAAAAATATCTGTTGTTAGTTTGTGCTTTCAATATCAAGGAATTATTTTTTATAAAGTACCCAAGTATAAGAGTCTCAGCATTCTGCGTTCATATTAATATAAATTAATAGCTCATTTATTTATTAATTTAATTGTAGTTTATTTCTTTCTTCTCGCCATTTAATATTCATATAAGAACATGCATAATGTCGCATGATTATAATAGCTAAGGGTGCGTTCTGAATACTGAGACTGGCTGCAATTAGGTTAGTTTATTTAGGTTGATAATTAAATTTTTTTAATTTACTATGAAATGAAAATATAGTATTTTGCGTACTATATTTTATTTTAACACTATATAGCACAATTTACCGAAATATAGTACGGGTGGAAACTCTATATCAAGGGGATATATAATGTTTGCATCATTTTTACAGAGATATCTAGGTTGCCTTCGCTTTTTAAATGCTCCAATTTTAATTCCACCGTCCCAAAGTAACTCGAATTTTCAATAAAAAAAAATGTACCTACCACATGTATGTAGAACAGTGTCTACCCTTTGTTGATTGGTATTTTATCGAAAATACGATTCGTGCACCATATGCTCCCAGCTTTTACACGAAAGGTACTCCATACAATAGTTGATTCATGAATTATTTACAGCGAAAAAGTTAGATGATTCAGCCCGTATACGCGCACGCAAAGCTACGGCTTTACAAGCGATCAGTTTCCCGTTCGGAGCGCGGGGATCGTAAAAATGTTTCGCAATTCGTCGATACAGCCTGAAAGCGGAACGTCTAAAAACCCGACGGCTCTCGTAAATGCCACCCGTATATGGATTCTTGCCTGCGCCATTCTCAGCTGGCGCGTTCGCGATCCCAAGTGACATTCTAAAAGTCGTTTCCGTCGAAGGTGCAGACCCTCCAGGTCTCCATCGCGCGGAAACTTTACGTAATCGTCGTTCCTTCGGCGGTTTTCAGGAGTTCCTGAATTCGGCTGTAACCCTTAACGAGGCATCGATTAAGCCGTCGTTGCGAAAGCAGCTGCATCGTTAAGGCCCCGTCACGTGCGAGGATTATGGCCCGCTCGCGGCTTCGATATGATTCTTAGAAATTCCCGCCAGCGATCGAGCCCTCTTCTTCCTCCTTCGAGTAACGTTCATTTTTTCCCCGCTGATCGCGCCTCACACGCCACGAAACGCGAGCAAAAACGACGAATGCTGATACCACCAACGAATCGCTTAGCGTGCAAACTGTTCCTTGATACGCGGCAACCGCTGCGGGAATGAATTTAGAAGCTGGAAATGATTAAAGCGCCTCGCGCTGGCGCATGGCCGATGCATCTGCGAGGGCACTTCAGATTTTTCGGGCCACTGAAAATAGATTGCAGGCTGATAGAATAGAACGGGGTTCGTGGTGCAATAACTTCGTGCGTTACATCGATTGGAATCTTGGGGGCTGAGATGACGCAAGATTTGCAAAAAAACTAACTCGGTACACCGTACAAAGACGAATCTCGATGGCCACTTAGGGGGACATTCCCAGCAAACCGTTCAAAAAATATCTTTATTTATTCGTTACGTGCAGTGGTTAGAAATGCAGATACATGAACGCGTTCGTAGGGCTTCGTCGGCGAAGTTGCAAATTTGCAAAGATGCTCCAAATCTTCCCTGAAACAACATACCAAGTGTTTCCTTATTTCTCGTATAATTACATTGTCGATGGACCCAAAACTTTTATAAATCAATTAAATCGAACATCTCTTTTTCCATAAATAGTACGAAATATGTTTGGGCAGAATCGTAACTTGTTCTTTGAAGTCCCAACAATTTGTCAACTTTTAACTTTTTTTTCGTTTATTATCGAAACAAGGAAATTTTAAGTTTCTCAGTTCAGGGAGGAATTGGGGCGTCCAACATAACTTCAAATTTGCAACTCCGGCACGCGAGTGCTTCCGAATGCGTTCACATATCTCCATTCCTACCGAACACTTGAATTAAATTAATTTTCATTGTTTGAATGTGAACTAAAATATCCTGAAAGTTTGGAAAAGATCCGCTTAACAGATTCTTGGAAAAAAATTTCCAAGTATCCCCTTATTCCTAGCGTCCTAAATAGGACTCCCTCCTTAATTGCTAACACGAGGCACAAGTTGAATACTAATAGCTTTGGGTAGCAGCGATAACGCACTCTTGTCAGTGTTCGTTTATTACTACCTATCCGTCTATAGCTTTCGATTTACCGCGACTGTGTCCAAGGGTTTCGGTCAAGCATCGGGGATTGCACGAGCACAGGGTGAAGATACGCAAAAGCTGCAATGCGATCAATAGCACGCACGTGTTTTGCGCGATACATGTGCAGCGGACAAAAAACGTGCATCGGCCAAGAGTCTCGGTAACGTTCGATCGGGAGTGGCGGGGTGGAAAGCCCTGTAGATCCGTTTTGCGGAACGACAACAATGCAGGCTGGACGGAGTGCTCGTCCTGCACGGCCATAAACATCGCATCTGCCATCCGGTTTTATCTTTCTACGCTCTTTTTAATCCGATCCCCCGGCAGGGGCGGGCAGGAGCAGCAGACGGGCCAACCCCCTGATTGCGAGGCACTGAATGGTCAGCTGCCTCTGGACCATCCTATGCAAAATCGTTGCGCACGTTGTGGTCCTCTCGAAGAAGGGTTGAAGTGAATCCAGGGGCTGGGGCCTAGCCTCCCCGTTAATTACATTTGCCCCGCGTATTTCCTGCACACAACTACGCAGTTACGCGAGCTTCTGCACGGCGATTGAACGAGGCCAAGGCAATTCCGTTTGTCGAATGATTGATCCGCTTGTATTAACCTCGATCGCACAGGTATCGGGTTCGAATAACTTAATCGATTCTTCCCTTTTCGGCCATCCGTCGACGCGAACGATTTAACCCACCCCAGGCGGTGTAATTCCACGGCATTCCACGGTGTTTGTTTTACATATAACAGCGCGCGTCAGCGAATGGTTAACGCTCGTTGTGCATTCGTTAGTCGGATTGATCAAGTGCTGGTTACGGTTGTCGATAGCCGTGGTACCTCTAAGAGTGGATCGCGCGTAATGGACAACAAACGACTGTGCCTGCTTTCGTTGGACATGGACACGCGAGCTTTTATTGGGCCCCGGGCGGGCCGACAAAGGAAAAATCGATTATAATAGCAATTTATCGCTTTGTCGCTGGGAACGATGCTATCCGACTGGATATCCCCGGTGCAGTTTTCCACCATCGAGCACAGCCTCGCGAAATTCCGTTTAAATTATGACACATCGGCGGAATTCTCGTTACAAGGGGCCCAATGTACTCTCGGTGCGCCGCAGGCTCGCAACTTGCAATAAATTCTGCGCAACGGCGTCGCGAGCGCGCGAAGGCTGCCTCGCGAGTACGCCAGCGATCTATTCCGCCTCTGCCTGCTGCCTTTTCCTTTCTCACATGGATTCTCTTTCTACGGAACCTTGTGTTAACAATCAAGTGTTTCGGCTTTCTATCGAATCAGAGTTCCGGTCTAAGCACCAAATTTGCATTTCCTTCCATTTTCGATCGCTGAATTTGTGGGAAAATTTGTGGAAGTAGGTGCATACCTACTGCATGGATTGGTAGAGTACTTTCCACATTTCGGGTTTAATTCTACGACAGAAAATTTTAGAAATTTCTTCTAGATTTTTAATCTACTGGATTTAAGAAATACAATTGAGATCTTTCAAGCGTGCACTTGTTCCAATAATAAATATCAAATAGAAACGAATTCCTAGATGTTCCCATATATATAAATGATAGGGATTACGATGTTACGTATATTTTTTGTGCCCCTTTAATTTATTCCGCTGAAGGTTCCTTTTAAAACAACAGAAAATGTTCAGAATCTGAATGTTAGCATATTTTTACATTAGATAGTCGAATTTATTACTCCGGCACAGAGATTTTCCCTCGTTCTTTCATTCCTCTCAGTTTCCATGATTCTGAATCGTCACTCCTTTCTCCCCGGTCACCCCCTGTCCCGTCGCTCGTTTCTCTGCTCGAAGCTTCCTCGTTCTTCGCGTTTCCCGTTTCTCTGTCGCGCGTGCCCAGTTTCTTCTTCCCTTGCACGGCCAGTTTCTGGTCGAACAACCGCGGCGGTGGCCACCTTGCCTTCTCGCGGGAGCAGCCGGTGGTAGGCAGCAGCAAACGGCACAAAGATGCTCCGAATAAGGGAATCGCCATGCGAGACAAGTGCGCGACTGGGGAACCTCGGGGATGACCGATGAACCCGGGTTCACCGACCTGCTTGCAGGGGGGAGGAGATCTCGGGACCATTACTAATTGCCGAGAGCAAATATCGGTGCCAAGTATGTACGCGTTGTGGTTTTCTGCAAGACAAACGCTCCCGCGACTGCCACTCCGAAGAACGGAGCGCAGCCTTTGTGGTCCAAGTTGCTTTCAGTGCTACTCTTTACTTGGGTCCTATCAATCGCGTCCATTGTAATAATTTAACATCCAAGTATGGCAACGTCACATCTACAGTGGCTTGTTGGTTATTCGTTTCATAAGTAACACGGTATCTCTGAGAACCGAGTGATTATTTATTCACTTATTTATTTAATTCCTTATAAGAGTAGACCCCATTGTTTAGAACATGAGAAACGAAATACATTAACGCGCACGAGATTATGAAAGCGGTTTAAGTTACCTTTTTCTCAATTCTTTTACAGTTTTTAGTTGGGCTACTTTCACAATCACCGGCGCATGTAATTCGATCACGAGTCGAATTATTGGTTCGCGTAGGCAGCTTGCGACGCTGCTGTACCAAAAGTTAGTGGGAAATTTCACGTATCGCGAACGTTTGCGACGGAGGGGAGTAGAAAATTGAATAAAAAGAAGCGAGTAATTTGCTTCCGTCGAGAAGGCAGGCGCCAGTCACGGTTAAAAACTACCGTAGCCAGGCGCGTGCACTCTGATTCGCTGGTTCCATATTAATCCAGATCATTGCTAGGCACCCCGTGCTCCTTGCAGCTAAAGGACAACCTCGTTTCAGTTACCGAGCTTACTTGAGAATAAAGTAATGTTACAACGAACAGGTTCGTTATCGACCATAAACCGCGAAATGAAATGTACAGAAAGACTGTGGCTGGTTACGGTTCGCAGCCTCCTATTATCGCATCTGGTCGTCGACGATTTTAAAGTACGCGAAAGGGAGGCTCGTAAAACTCTAGGCAAAATGGCGTAGCGTTCCGCGGTGCCCTTAATTACGCCGATGAAACGTTTACGACGGCTGCGTCGTACGTTTTGCACGTCGCTAATTATCATGGAATACGGGGTGCAGTTCTTCTCCGTGGAAATGAGCGATCGTTTTTCGTCGGCGTGCAAAGCGCACTGCGCGCACGTATACGTCAGATTAAAAGAAGCAAAAAGAGAGCTTAAGTAGCGTTTGTTAAACGAGAATACATTGAACGCTGGATTTTCTGATAAAATGTTACTCACTGTCAGATATAATGGGTTGTAACGGGGTTTAGAAGCTTGTTAAGATTTAAATATTCTTGTATTCAAAGAGATTATCCTGTGAAATAAAATAATAACAATAATAATAATATTACGTTCTTGCTTGTTCGATGTATCGCGAAAGAAGACATGGATGGAGTTTCCGCTGGATCGTTAATATAAGAGAAGGAGGCATTCATGGTATCGCGTATCTTTGTACACGTGCAAGTTTAATTATTATCAATGAATGGCTTAATCAGCGATTCAGAAGTCAACGAATGAGTATTAGCAAGATTTTGCGACGAACTTTTTCTGCATAGTAAATTATTATATACCCATGTTCAGTGTATTTAGAAACTTGGACAATTAATTAGAGAAAAGTAATGAATCTACGCAGATTAAATGTTACACGAACGAAGTCTCAGTGTTCGTTTTATCAGGAAAAATTATTCTCCATCAGCGCAACCTGTTTAGTAATTACTTCATCGAGACGTGGATTCGCGTTTAATGAAATTTCTGTCGGTTACAGGCTCGCTACGTATCCTACTGTGAAACAGAGCGAGCCTAACAAGAATACAGGCCCACTCACGGCAATGACCATTTCACAATGATTACAGTTTCTTAAGCGTTCCTGGTTCTAGCCCGATGCTGATTATCGGTTAATTTATAAGCCGTAAAGATTTTTCGAATGAAAGGGCGGCTACCGGTAGCTTATCGATTTCAAGAAGCGATTTGTTCGAAAGCAAGGCCCCGAGCTGTGAGAATTCTTACACCGGGAACCCTTTCAGGGTTCAAAGAAGTGGGCGAACCAGTCCGCTTTGGAACGATGGCCGGGGACCTCGATACTGCCAGTAGACCCTGCAACAGTTAGTTGTGTATGTCCATGGTCATGCACATCCATTCAACGAAATTGCTCGGGTGCATCTTACAATTCCAATTGTAATCTAGGTATCGAGCTTATCGAGCACCTCCACGCGCTACTCGAGAATGTTTGTATCTTGTTTTAAAGGCTTCTATATTTTAGGTAGCGTTCTAATGTTACCTTTAGGTTTAGAGTGCTCTGCAATCTCATTTTAGAATTTGTGGGAATTGCATTCCGACAGGAAAACGAAAAGGGGTAAAAGTTTGGATAAGAAGTTATCTATGTAATGAGAATTGTTGATTTTAAAACAGATTTCTTTTACTTTTGGTAAATCTAGATGGAAAATATAGAGCGTTTAGGGGTTTGCGTTAGTGTATAGCCAATATTATAATTATTGGAAATTGAAAATGGGTTTAGGATTCTTTTAATTAGGAACTAGCATTGTTATCCGAATAAACTGTGCTAGGAAAGCACGAGGTCCGGAAATTGTAAGTATATTATAAAGTGTACTACATTTCCAAGAGAGTTGGGCATTGTTAGAACAAATTTTTATATAATGTCGAATAAAAAATTATTCGTTATTCTCGAATAACTTCGTTTTATTCGCAATCCTTATTCGAAATTACTCGAATAAAAATTTATTCGGATAATACCCAACAACTGATTTCCAACTACCTTGCAGAAAATAATGATTCGTGAGATTTAAGCACAATACTCACCGCATTAAAAGATGACCAGTTGTCAACGAAACGACAGTATTATCCTCGAACAATCAGCAGCGAACGTGTTAACTTTATTGCGTGTTTTATTATCGGATTGTTCACTGTGTTCACAGACAAGCGTCGGTAGAGTTTCAGGTAATTACAGAAGCCTTTATCCTCATTTTATGCGCCGCCATTGCACAAGGGTGCTTTATAGGGCCGAGTAAGGTGGCCTGGATTCGTATGTGTATGTCCGAATGGCCATAATCTCGTGAAAGTTAAACGGGTGCGTGTGAAACGGCCAAACCACACGGAACAATTTATGGGCCGCGCGTGTAATCCGAACTATGAATAGAATTCCTGATTGAAATGCAGGCTTTATGGCCGATCCTAGAATTCGACTGAGCACGCAGCCGTCGTTGTTCCCTTCCTTAAACGAGGCGGCTCTTTCAGCAATTCCCACCGACCCCTCGAAATATCAATTATATGGAGCAATTTTGCAATTCCGGGGACTTTCGGCAGTTTTCTACGTAAAATCGAGAAAATTGGTAAATTTACGCCACAACGCTTGAGATATTCTATTTAATTAAACTAGGGGGTTGAAATTTTTCACAAATTTTTATAGTAGTAAGTAGTAGTAAATAGGTTCTTTTTTGCCTGTCGGCCTCAAAATGGGGTTACATGTGTTGTGTGTGCAAGTGTTTCTGGGCCTGTTAACTCAAGATTGTGTTTTCGTTTTGACTTCTTCCTTCATTTTGGGCTTCTTTTCTTCTCCCTTTTTCGAGAAACATACGCATCCACTCCGCTCCTTCGTCTTCTCCCTTTGGTATCCTTCTTATCGTTGAATTTTCTCTTTTCAACTCCTTACAGTCTTGTAGCATGTGACCCCGCGTCTCTCTAAACCCTTTATATAGTCTGCATTAGTTTGTCTCTTTTTTTTCCTTCCAGTACTTGCTTTCCCGCTCTTCGTTCCCACATCTGAACCTTCCGAACATGCTTTGGTCTCCGTTTAGGTAATTTGCTATCTGGTTATCCCTGATTTCTGCGTGATGAACGTTGTATCTGTCTCCTCGTATTCTGTCGCATTGCCATTGAACCTGCTCTGCCCTGTCTCTTTGCCCTAGTTCCTCAGCAAACTCTCTTCCTCTCCTTCTTTCTATTTCCATTTCTTGGATATCCATAATTTTTTGCCTATAGTATGAGTCTCCCATTTCCTCCCCTTTCGACCTTTTCTCTTCTTGTTTCGCGTCTATTTCCCTCCAGCATTCTTGTACTATTTTATTCTTATTCAGCTGTTTCGTTTTCTCCTCATATTTGATTGCTCTTTTTACCCGCTTCTATCCTTACTTCGTACGTTTTGTATTTATGTATTTCTCCTGTATTTTCTCTACTGTTTCTGCTTCCATCCATTCTCAAATATCTGGCACCTACAGCAAGATACTTTTCACTATGCTTCTGAATATTCTCATTCTTCTCTTAAAATTGTTCTTCAACATTCTTTGTCCTATTCCTCATATCTGCGCCATTTTTATTCTTGCTTTCTTTATGACGTCCCTTATATGCATCTCTCCCCCCCCCCCTCATAAATTTCTATATATCTTCGCGATAATAGAAGTCATTGATTTTCAATTTCCACTGAACATTTCATAGAAATAAAATTATGTTTTTGTTTATTTCGACGATTACTTATTGAAACTGAAATTAAGATTTGTAAAGGACGCAATTTCAAACTTGATTTTCTCGCACAGGTTGGAATGCAGTACTCTGTACGTTTAATACAAGATTATACACACTTCATACTAACGATATGCAAAATTTGAAATGAAACGGACGGACCTTATACAGTTTCTATCGATCAGACTATTTAAACGATTAAATAATCCTGTAAAAAGAAGGAGAAATAATGAGTCGTGGCGCGAGTCACTCAATCGTAAATGGAAGATTGGACGCGCTCGAATAGCCGGTCCGACGCACCTGTCAAATTAATTCAATGCAATGAGGCTCGGTATTTAGTGCCCGCGCGACGACTGTAATCGCGTATCCAGGAATTCTAATAAACGGCGAATCGTAAAACGTCCGCCGTAAAAGTGCCGTAAACACGGCGGTGCGGCGCGGCGGGCGCGTCGACTTGAATTTTTGGACGGCGGGCGATTCCGATCGCTTCCGTGCACGAATTACCACCTGGCTAGGGACGATCAATTTCAGGAATGCACGGGCAAAGTATGCGCCCCGAGATATTCCGCCCCGGGGAGACATCTGGAATGAGTAGCGGCGCGAATGCTTCTTCTCATGCAGATTGCGCGCGCAGCTGTGGCGACGCGGTAAGAAAAATTATTCGGTTCGTCTCATTCTTCGCCGAGTCCATCCCCCCAAACCGAAAATACACTCCTGGCGTCTCGCCAAAGTAAAGGCGTGCACCGCGGTGTCATTCACGCTTCCTTTTTCTCCCCGCCGCGCGGGACCTTTCTAATTTCCTTTATAAACCCTTTGAAGAGGATTCGAAGAGGATTCCCCGTATGCAATTTCGGCGTCCATTCGGTACCCCTTTTGTGGCAACAGCGCCGCGAGGGAATATGCGATTATATGGCTTGCCACGTTGCATAGGATTACGGGAACATTGGGTATCGAGATTTTCCGGGAATTTGATTTACAAATGTGCAATGCTGATTATTGGCTGAATTGATTTTGAATTTTATTAACAGTTACCAACGTTAGCGCAGTGTTTCCCAACCTTTTTTGAGTCGCGGTCCCCTTTTATAATATTCAAATAACCTGCCCCCTTCCCCATAGGGCAAGCTAAATTTTATAAGCTAAAGAAAACGGATTAAACATAGGTATTACAGAATATAATTCTAATATAATAATTTTATTAAAAAAAAAAATAATAAAAACCGTGACGAAGACTAACTTTAAAAAAGCGATTGAGGAGTTTGGGTTGGAGTTTGGTTCGTGTAGAGTACATAGCTCATTCTGTAAAAAATTGTTAGTTTCTTATTCATATCCTGAGTGTGAATATACAATATTTATATACGTATTGTAAAATCGATATGTACACTTGGAGATTCATTGTTCGTGGCGATATTTCGTCGTCAGTACATCACGAGTTTAACGTTCTGCGAACATATCAGGCGAGTTCATAAAAACGCGAAGCTCGACTTTTGGTATTGTCAGGATGTCGGGGAATGCGTAACTGTTGAAGTAAAAGCAAGCTACGAGCAGCCTCAGGAAGACTGGCGCCAATTTAAGGACCGTAAAGGTACGGATACTCGGTTCGTTCCAAGTTCGAGGAAACCGGGATGCTTTAACGATCTTCCGTAACATTCGAGTCCCATCGCGTTACCGTCTCCTTCCTTTCCATCTTCGTCTTTTAACGGCGATCGGAAGAAATTGGGGATGCATTGCCAGGGAAGCAGTAGTATAAACTCGTAACTAGAATCACGGCTGGGACATTTTCGAGAAGTGTCGATAAATTCCAATTTAAAATCAACTCGTCGATAGTGGCTTTAAAATAAAAAATTCCCTTCGGTAATATGTAGGCATGTCAAACAGTGATAAACTTGGGAAGTTACTGAGCGTTTGGCACCTCCATTCTTTTTCATCACACTTATACAATTTATACTCCTTCCACTATATAATACAATTCTCCACTCCAAAATCTAACTAAGTAACCTGTAACTAGTTCTCAATCCGTATCTCAACATCTTTATGAATCTGTACTACCCAATAATATGTATGTAGGATTTTTTTTTAAATGGCTAACACTCAGGATCGCAAATGACGAAAGAAATTTATTAGTACAAGGAAACGAATAAAATAAAATAAATATAAGATAAATATAAGGAACAAGTGTGCATGGATCATACTTCGGAGATCTCGTCTCACTCAATCCAGTTCACTCTTACCTATACGCAAAACTAAGAATCATTCATGTATCTATGTCAAATTTACAATTATATTTCTTACTGTATTGTATGTGGCTAATAACCTGTAGCAGTTGATGCGACAATAATAAGTAATAGAAATAAAAAGATAAGTCTCCGATCTAAATTAAAAAAAAACAGTCTTCAAACTCAGAAAAATCATTCCCCAAGCTTCTTATTTTTGCACAAGAAATCACGTCTTTCCCAATTGTACCAACAATACGTACTTTCACCAAGTTTGATCGCAGAACGGTGCCACGAAGAACTGAATTTGAAGAGCCACTCTACTTTGGCCCAGAATTCCTACAGAACAGGATATTTACGAGCTTCGACCAGTGCCCCTCGGATAATTCTATCCCGGATAATTCCCTTTATTATGCCTTTAAACGCGGCGCGATATGCTTCTCTGCCTGATGTGGGCGGTGCGGGCAAGGCTCCGCGGTTTATCATCGCCGTTGCAGCAGTGACTTCTCTACCTTCGCGATGATACGGGATTGTTTTGGGGAACTCCGCGCATTACGGAGGGAGCCGCGTATGCTGGATAGATCATGGCTCGTTGAATAACGGAGGGAACAGGGTATTTCGCGTCGGCGCGAAAGTAACACTGGCGCGGGTCCAATTGCTAAAATGTTACGGCCAATTTTGATGGGGGAGGGTGCAGGGAAAAAAAGTAAGGCTGTTACAATATAGGGAGAGGTGACGCGACGAGTTCACTGCCACTGGAGTCGATCCAAATCGCCCTGACTTCTCGGGGAGACGATTTTTATCGGGCTGGGAGCTTACGTGTACGATTGCCGCTGGGAAAGATAAATGATTGCACTCGCTGCACTGCCACCGTGTAATTGTGCTCCTTTTTTTTTCTGTTTCAGGTACGTATCCCCATTTTCTTCCCTCTGTTTCTTGGCGGCGATTCAAGGTAACGAACGCCACTACTTCGTTTCACTGCCGTCGCTTGTTTGACACGCTCCCCCTGGCCACTGTGGCCTCCCGGTAACCGTAACTTCATTCCCCATTTCGAACGGCCGAAAGTGCTCGTGGGAAGTTTTCCTGGAGGCTTCACCTTTGACGATATTTACATTCAGATGGAATTCTTCGTAAAGCTTTCTATCCTGCGAGCTTAAATATTGAAATTTTCTAGATTGAAACGAAGAACTAGGTCTGTATAACCATTACGCTTCAAACAGCCTTTATAAAATCTTCCTTCCACCGCAGGAGACTCGCGGCTACAATACTGATTGCCCCAATCAGGTGCCCGACCCTAACGAGCCTCGAAAAATGCCGTAACGGACACTGCCCGCTTGGAAATGGAAACAAATGTCACATGTGGGCTGAAAATCCGTCCCCTAATAGCCCACTTTCCACTAAATACCTTCAATTCCAGCTTAAGATTCGTCCCACGAAGATTTGCCCCAGCATCGTCTAACGACACAAACGTCATAAATCTCTTTCCTACGTCTGAAGCCACCGACTTACGCGTACGAGCACAAGCGACGGCTGTATTCGCTCGCTCAGCACCGCGAGATCTCTGTAACATCATGGCCGACAGCGGCCACCAACGTAGCAACAAGAAAACGCTCAGCGCCGGCAAGAGCGACGGTGAAAGAATTGGAAATCACGCGAATCGTTAGCGGCTCGTGCTAGCTCGCTCGGCGAGCTCGCGAAGAAACTTTAAATAGAGCCGCGCCGAGCCACTCGTGTAAAATCCGCTGGCTGACCTGGAAACCAGGGTACCGTTCGGAAGAGACAGGGCAGATTCGCGGATTGAGGGATCACGTCTCCGTGACGCGGAGCCGCGCCACGTCCGCGGGCACCGTACCCCGCTCGGCGATCGCGCAATCGTTCGATCAGCTCTCGAGCGCAGCCGGGAACCCCGCTGCCCATTAGCAATTCATTAGCGGCACGGTGTGACGCGTTAACAGCGAAATCCATTAAACGAATCACGTGGACCGGGGCCGACCCCCTCGCCGCGGGGTGTATCGAGAACCGTCCAGATCCGCTCCGAGATTATCATTGTTTATGTAACACCCTCGACGAAGACAGACTCGCCGCGGCGGAGGGGCAAGGTGAGGAAGGGAACCTTGCCCCGCTTGCGCTCGCTCGTTCCGCGAAGTAAGCTATAGTTCCAGAAACATACGCCCACGCGGCCGTGAATACGGGCGATCCGCGGGCTGCCCTCGACGTTTTCGGGGACGGCCGGAGAAATGGAAAGCAGTCGTTTCCTCGACCTAATTGCCCGCCTGGCCGTTTCGCTCGCGTCCTCCCTCGACTGGTCGTTTACCATTTTACTTTTCTGACAAGGAGAGTATTTTAGGTGTCCGCCTCCGATCATTTTGATTTTTGGATATGTTATAGAGGACCGAAAAATAAGAAATACGTGTTTTTTTATTTTTCCCCGTTTTCATATTTGGGGGGGGGGGGGGGTGAAAACTGCGTTCAAAGTTAGGGTTGAAAAATAAATTTATTTAAACAAATGGACTTTTTGAAAATCTGGTGAGTCAGTCATATTTCGCATTCAAAGACACAAAATTCGTCCATTGACACTATTCCCCTATCTCTAATAGTTCTCGAGATATTCCACAAAAATGATTTTTCAACCCTAACTTTGAACGCAGTTTACACCCCCCAAATATGAAAACGGGGAAAAATAAAAAAACACGTATTTCTTATTTTTCGGTCCTCTATAACATATCCAAAAATCAAAATGATCGGAGGCGGACACCTAAAATACTCTCCTTGTGAGACACGCGAGTCGGAGGTAGACTGAGAGACGCCCTCCGCGGACATTTGGGTAATAACGTGAGGTGAGATCTCCGTGGGGTCTATCTTTGTGGGTATAGAAGTCCTGTCGATGCACTTGGCGGACCACCGAAGTTGGTCGAGTCGAGGAACAGGATAATGGACATTATGGTAGTCTGTTAACCCTCGAGCGATGGTGGCTGGGTTTATTTGAACTCAGGTGTAAGGTCGACAGGTGTAACAGTAAATAGCAGGGAGGAAAAAGTTGTAGAACTCTTTCCATTTTTAAAAAAATTCTGTTAGAACTTGTATGTTGCGTTTAAGGAAATATCCGTTCCTGTGGAATTTTTATTCAAGGAAATGTTACCTTTATGAACTTCTTTAGAAAGTGTTCTCATGGAACAGATATTTTAGAACATATATAATAAAAGCTCCACGCAAACAGTTATATTAGAACATTTATTAAAAACGGTTCTGTAAGATAAAGAAAAGTACAGAACTATTAGGTACTAGTTTTATTTAACAATATAATATCATATTCTTCGTGTTTATTTAATAAAAGGTATGGAAATTATAACGTAAGTAATTAATAGTTTCATAAGAAGTATTGAACAGAACAGAGAACTTGTCAAGAATAACACCTAAATAACATTTTTTTTTATAACTTACATGAATCAAAATACATAAAAAATTCTATAATATCTGCGTAGAAATTATCTACGTAGATAAATATTACAAATAAATAACACGTTCAGAATATCAATTTAACTGTAATAAATATTTATTATTGTTTTAGTACTATTCATTGAATAGTATTCAGTATTTGTCACAACGATTGAGAACTTTTTTAATATTCATGAACAAAATATCTGTTCCTGTTATAGAGAAATTTTCATTTTTATATTTTATAACTTCCATTCCAACTAGAAGTTTTATTTTCAAGAACTTTTACTTTATCAGATCTCATGGGCGCTTATAATGTGAGAACATTTTGAAAAAAAGTTCCACGGTTCATGTTTCAAATAGAACCTATTGAAAACTTCCAGAACTCATTCGAATCCTGGTAAATAGTACCTACTGAAATATTTAAAAATCAAAAATATGAACTGCTATGACAAAAAGGAAAAACAGTCGCCTAAAATAGGCATAATAGGACAATTTCTATAGGTCAAAATAGACGGTCGCCCAAAGCTTCCACCATTTCAGGACGAAACAGTGCTTCTGGGATAGTAACGGGACAGAATGGTGGATTTTGAGAAACTTACAGTGTATGATAGCTCAGTACGTTTTGTAGGTTGAACTAGAAACTGTTAAGATTATACAATCAGTATCACGAACTCTTAATCATTTCCTTAATCTCACAAGTACATAGTCCAACAGGGAAGTTCAACCCCAGTAGACATGTTCATACATATGTACCGAGGAAACACTAGAGAGTAGACCCTCCCTTGATTTATTCATATCTGTGTTACACAACTGTGTTATACAAAAGTTCGCTCGCTTTATTGAACCAGACTCTTTATTAAAAGTGAATATATATTACAATTTTTTTGACCATAGTATTTTCCTTGGCTATCTACGACCTTTTGCCACTTTTCTGGTAAAACTACAACTGTAGTAAAAATAAACATGTTCGTGCACCTAACATCACCTAACAGTGAGCGAAAGAACTTTTGCACCGAGCTAATAAATGTCTGCCTCGGCGGGTGCCATCAATTATTCGTCGAGCACAGTTACCATTCCCTAAATTCGATCCAGGCAATCGCGACGATCTTGAGTCGCGTTAATCAAGAGACCGCTAAGAGTAATAAGCCCGGCGTTATATTTTCGTCCCCGTATTATGGAGTCCCGAGGACTATTTCGAGTTCGGTAGTGGCTGCGGCCGACGCTGCCACCCCTGCAGTTATATTTAAGTCCCTGGTCCCTGGTCCCTAAACACTCGAGACCAACCATCTCGCGGTAACTGGACGCGAGCGGTGCTGGTAAATGTCTCGAGCTTTGTCTTCGGAAGCATCAGCCGTCTAAATGCGGCCGAATGCCCCTGCTCCGTTACCGCGTGACGGTGTCAAGGGCCGCTTAATATAGGAAAGCTCGGGTTCGATGCACCTTTTGCATACACGCAAATAAACGCGGCCTGTGTCCAGGTATTCCAGAGATTCCGCAGACGCCTCCCAACGCTGGGCCCGTGCGAATAAATGACAAGCCCGAGTCAGCGGCGCGAATACCTTGAATTTTCATTCACGGTTATTATTAACCCCTTCGCGCCAACCTTCGGATCTTGCACAGCCCCCGCGTTTTTCCTGTGTCGCCGTCAGTACGAGACACGAACCAACGCGACCGTTCGTTTACTTTCTCCGTGTTGTCACGCGAATAACTACAGAGACCGCTGTGGTCGTCTATCTAGCCGCGCAAGTCTTACGCCGAGTCCATACATGCGTTACCGAATATTCGGTGGTCGCTCATGAATATTTGTGAATTATTGTAGTTCGTCTCGAACAACGAAGCTCGGCGTTAGTGCCTTGCTAGTGAACAGGTTGCTTGGATGTTCCCTAATTTACAAACTCCAGTTTTTCAACGTGCGCGCAAAGTATTCGCATAGGAGTACCGCATGCGTGGAGGCGGTGTTATTGTCTACATGCAAATTCCGGGCTGCTTGGAAAGGAAATAGGCTTCAGGATTCTTTTGTTCTCTTCTTCAGTCAATTTGTGCACCTCTGTATGCTAAGACACTTGTTTAGCAGATTGTATAACATGTTAGTGAAATTAGCATCGACCTTCATCGAGCTAGAGCTGAGCAACCGCGTGCTAATTATCATTTGAAATTAATGCAAATTTAAGTGGGCATTGGGTTAACATTATCCTTGGGGAATACACGCGGACCATCGAGCTCATGGCGTTGAGGGCGTGCAATAAATTGCGTGTCCCCAAACGAATTTATACTTCCGTGTTCGCGGTGCGAAAAATTGCGGTGCAAGTTGGAAGATCGAATGAAATATAAGTTTACCGGTTTCAGATATCGTTAAATATCGCAACAACGCGGACATCGATACACGTCGCTATTTTTCACGGGTTCGAGCTATTTTTTCGCCGAACAATTGGACACCGGCATTGGTGTTCCATTGTATGAAATTTATTATGTCTACAATCGTTGAGATATAAACGGGATAACTAAATATGAAGATGAATATTCATGCAGAGTCATGTAGCAGGTAGCGTATCCTTTCACGGTACAACGATAACGAATGTTGGTGGAATATTTTAAGGAGCGTTGATTTTCTTTCTTTCTTTCGTGCAATGACCAAGAATTCGTATCGATATTAATCGAGTTATTACGATAAAATTTGTACTTTAAAACAGCTTAGCCTTTCTGATATGGTATACATTTCTGCCACATTAATTTTTCTCGCGTTAGGGGTTCGATCGAAATGGTGGGGAAATTCGATATTTCGACTGCAATTCGTTTTCACACCCCCTTTGATTGGCACAGCCGTTTCCCCCGTTTAATGAGACACTTCAACTGGAAACACATTTGTAAATTATCGTTGCATACTCGTTCGCAGTCTGCGAGAGATTTCGACTGTCAAATTAAAGAAAATTCATTGAAATGTTTTGACATCTTCACGAATCGAGATTTAAATGTCCACTGGAATTCTAATGTGCAAAACGTTGATGGAGTTAAAACGTATTTATTTTAAGTTAATCCAGGACCTAGAGTTTGGCTTACAATTAAGCTCCTGAATTTTTATTTCTCATAATCTTTTTTCCAATCATTCAATCCTCTTTTGCCTCTTCTTTTCATTGAAGTACCCTAACCTTCCCAACAAATTTCCAAAATGTCCTCTCAGATCGCAACTTGTATTCAAACCTCTTCTTTCTCCCAGTAATTCATCATTTCCACAATTCCGTTATTAATTTTCAGTTATCGTCCCCACCAACCCTTTTATTTGTACTCCTAAATACGATACAATTGAACTTATCAAAACTGTATCCTCCATTTACAAGAAATTCCAACAGTCAAATCTGTCTCTCACGAAACGTGAAATATCAAAGAGAAACGGGCGCTTGTTGAAGATACATCGTTTGCTGGTCGTTCGTTCGCTGGTTGAGCGTTATTTCGTTAGGTTCGTTACGAGCACGACTTTAAAGTTGAAACTTCTATGTAACGTAACGTGACCCGTAATGTTTCCGATGTTATCACTATATAATTCATGACGGTTGGCGTACCGGCATAAGACTGAATTTCGTCGTGCTTACGATTTACGGCTGTACGTGCAGGTAGGCCTGAAAGCACCGAGGTGCCGGAACGATGAATATGTTCTTGTATACTTCATAACCCGAGAACTAGCGTTGGGACTTCGGGACGCGGCAAATATTTTCCACGAATCAAGATTACAGAATTTTTGAAATTCTTAAAAATCGTAAAAACATTCAGGCCTGGAAACATTAATTGAACGACACTGAAGAACTCGCTTTTATTCGTCCTACAGATCAATGAAGGTGCCTAATTAAAACAGAAGTAAAGCACTGAACATAAAAAAAAAAACTCAAAGTTTTCAAGTGTATCCAGACTTCAAAGACATCCAAGATTTCAAAACATTTTCAAGATTGTGCAAAGCTACCAGACACAAGGTTCGTGCAACATGTCCCCGGTTCTCTGGAGTTTTGAATTTGAACTGAAGATGTTTTGAACCGTCTTGAATCCCATCACTAGCGAGAACCATGCCGCGCGGAATGTAGCGTTCAAAACAGAACTTTCTCTGCACGATCATCCGTGCCCTTCCAATACCACGTCTCCGTGGGAGTTCTGATTACTTTCTTAAATTCCGCTTACTCTTAACAACATCGCCCTTCTCAGAGATATCGAATGATGGGTATAAAGTTTCGGAACCGGGATTTTCGACTGAGCAAGCTAATTAGAAAGTTTAGAAGTTCAACGGCCTGTGACACTTTTCAATTTTTATTCTCTAATTTTGCTCCACTTCCACTTGCGAGAATATGTGATTTTAATCAGAACCTACAGATGATTCCAAACTTTTGACTAGTGCTGTAATATCATTCAAAATCACCGATCTTCTTTATAGATAATTAATATATTCTAGCACCAATATTTCTCCATATTCTTAATTCAAAAGAACTACAATAAGATGTCTGATTCCCATCAGGCCACACACCGCGCAAGACCATTCGATGTCATTTCTGCCACCGCTATACGTCCGTTTATCACGTTTAAAGATTTTACAAGGTCTTAAGTCCGATCCGTACACCTGATCGCATAGCTCGCCTGAACACACAAGAATTTCAGCTAGTAACGCGGAGGCTTTCGCCGTGTTTAGTTACATTAAATAGAAATATAAAGGCTTAATGCAAATTGTCAATGTAATCAGCGGCCGTCGAGGAAACCTGTTATTTCTGTTGAAGATTCGAGGAGACAGGGAAGGCTTCGCATGGCCCGTAAGCGATACGAGAGAAGGAAACCGAGACTTTGCTTGAGTAAGCCTGAATAAACCTTGAGACGACCGGCCGAAACCCTTCTCTCATTTTCCATCCTCTTTCACCAACGGCATCTCGCCCGCGATGGCCCCCCTTCAATCTGTTCTCCGTTGCTCGAGTCTGGCTACGATCCGCCACGGGTGTTCTGGATTTCGTTTCCCGTCCGCGCGAGATCGCGAGATAGAACAGAAATTATCGAACGCCAGGAATTGCTCCTAATGGCGGACGGTGCGTTCCTTCTAACCGAGAGCAAATTAAACCCGAGCCTAGCCATTACTCTTTCTACCTGCAAGGAGTTAAGAATCGTTGTGCAGTCGGGAACAGGTTGATTCTTGGCTGGTTGATTAGATTTCTGGCGCACGGTCACGAATCAGCGAAGTGTTCGCCTAATAACTTTGCTCTGGTAGATGGCTTCTAAGCGTACGAATCATTGGCGTGCTTGCTTCCTATTTTAAAGGATAGGTTCGTGTGAACTGTAGTTTAGGTAGTAACTGATGGTTAAAGTTATCTTTGTATTGATTAAACGTGCGGTTGAAATGGCGAATGATGTACAATAAGTGTAAGAAGAGAACATTTTCAACCACAGCGAATGATTAGAAATTTAAATATAATTATCGTAGGTAAACGATAATTATATAATTAAATATAATTACGGTGGTAAACGCTGTCACTGCTACGATAATTATATTTAAGCAGAGAATTTAGATCCGTGTCCACTAAATAAATATTCTTTTACTTCTATGGTGTTCACATCGTTTACCATTTCAACTCCTCTAATACCGCAGTGTACCTACATCTATTTGTCATTTATCGAGAAATGATGTGTGTTGTCAGAGACTAGATTAAGTAAAAGATTAGAATGAATAATTCAGTCATCACTGTACCAAATTTTATCATAGGAATCTTTTATCGAACTATAATTTATTGTTATATCATTCTCTAAATCCTTTAGTTTGATTTGATAAACTGAAACACAATAGTGAATTTGTTTCCTCTCCTATGAAACTCGGAAATGGAAAAAGTTTCGAGGCCTATCTTCGTTTACTCCTGATTAGAGAACGTAGGCAGAATTTAAACGCTATTTATCGAGTTGCTGGCCTGAAAGAAGCGCACGCTGCTCCAGAACAGGGCCAATTCAACTTGCAGCATTTTATCTTAAATTCGCGATACAGACACGCCGGCGGTTAATTGGGTGAAAGCGATGCGAACGACCGGACGGCGGAATTAATTAAGCGATTAACTTAGGTAGCTCGCGAGGCCTCGTTAAGGGGTTAAGTTTCGAAATTGGGGACAACCGAGCCGAGGTCAGAGTTCGTACCTCGAAAGTGACATGTAACTGTATGTTGGACACCCACGCGTGACGGTGTGGTTTAAAGCGCGAAAAGTACACAGAGACTGTATGTTGCAATCCGTGTAGCCGAGGTTCGATACGAGAGAAAAATTAGCACAAGGGCGTTGTGATTTATCGGCGTTTATCTGCAGGATTGATTCGTTCATGAACAGAAATGACGCGGACATAACTTGTCCGCAGTATGTCCGTGAGTGAATCCGAGAGGTGGTTGAACGTTAAGGAACAACTTCCCTCCATGTAACAATCTGTTGCCATTACACGTGTCGAAAGAACAATTTTCACGAGTGAACGATGGACAACCGACGAAATATTTCGAGAGGGATATTATTCAACGAAAGTTCGTAAACAGCGATAAAGTAGAAGCTGCGTTTTCTTCGCCCCTATAATTACCGTGATAAACTTAACCGCGTTTCGTACGAAGAAGCCCCTTTCTTCCGAAGGAACGCACCCCCTTCGACACCAGATATTTTCTTTAGCTAAGTCATATGGTTTCCTCCACCTACCCTGAACCCTTGTAACGCTGAAACAATCACTCCAATTGACTCTCGCTTTTCAACGTACGCGCGGCTCTTGACTGTCGCGTTTGCTAGAAAATTGACCAGACCTTCGGCTCGTCCTATTTCGTAAAATAATGATCGCGACGTTGTACTAACAAATTATTTCGAACTTTTAATAAAGTGTAAAGTGTATTTATTCTATTTTCTGTATTTATAATATTATATAATATAACAAGATATATTTATAGCAAATAGAATAAATGCCTCGAGCTTTCAACCTGGTATATTCAAGTATTCTATTCCATATCGCTATTTTTCAGAAATCTAATTTATTTTTGTCTCCAAAAAAGATTGTCTACTTCGTAACAAAATTGAGGTACACCTACACATATTTCTGTATCACGATATAATATCTTGGATTTCTCTAGTTTATCAAACTTAACACGTTTCCTACGAAAAGTTATTGATTGAAATGAAGAGGCCAAGGTGTACGAGTAATTTTTGCTGTCACTGTACAATATTGTACAGCCTTAGAACTCCCACAGTCACGAAGCAACAATAACCGGGGTCCTTCGATCGAGGGTTAAGTAAACATTCGTTCGACGTAGAAAGTTCCATTGTTATTGCGAAATGAAAGGTTCATACGTTGAATATATAGCGTGTCCGTTATTCGTGTATTGGCCTATTCTCGTCGGCAATTCGTAGGCGTTTCTCTCCTACCTGGCCCACACCTACATCCACCGAGACGGATGTCGGTGAAAAACGAAATAGATAATAGCAGAACGACCGCTGTTTCCGCCGCTGAATTTTTATTCCGACGGCTTTTCGTGCGCGTGTATACGTGTGTCTCCGGTGCATCAACGGAAATAGTATTAGTCACGGAACCAACGACTTCCTTCCGCGATTTGTTTCGCTTTTGTAACAAAGCAACCCATCGTTCTGGAAGCCTACATATGTCCGCGATGCTTCGAAACCACAGCGGCATGTGCATTTATATATGTTGTTTCGTCTTGGAGATAGGTGAACCATGATTCGTTGCATACGCTTTAGATTCGAATTATGCAGAGTGGGATGATATACTATTTCGTTATCGCTAGAAGCACGGTAGCTTAAGGAAAAGAAACCAGTGCTCGGCCTAACCCAGTACCTGCCCAGTAACGCGAATTTTATTTATTTTTAACTTGAATTTTTAATGGAATTAAAAGATATATTAATTACAAATAATAAATATAATTATATAAAAATAATTATTTTATAACACACTACATACGTATTCGAGATTTCGAGTCTTAAGCTTCTATTACGGTACGCCGCTCATTTATTAAGAAACTATTGACTGCATTTCTTATTTATATATTATAATAAAATATTAGTATAATAGTAAATAGATTGAAATTTAGTTTAAGATAATTAAACTTGCAAGAAAATTAATATTTTTTGAGAGAAGTATAAGTTTATTTACTGATACAACGAATATTCTTAATGTATCAGTAGGTGGCACGCATTTTTTGGTTGTCCGCTTATTGGAACATTTGCATATTCTCATATTTTCATTAATAAATACGTCTCTTATAATACATCAATATTTTTTTCAGTTTTCGAGAGTATTCTACAACATTTTTTTATTTCATGATGGTGTTACAAATTAAATTAGAAGAAAATTTTGCCGCTATTCCTTAAGCTCCTTAAGCATCCGGGTATTGGTACATTTACCTTATAAGATCAGTAGAAGTTCAAATTCTCTCACTCGACAAGTAAACTTCGAATTCTTCATTAACTCTTCTGGTTAAAAACCACTTTTCCTTTTAACGAACTTGAAGCTGAACCGTATACTTTACACATTGTTTAACAATCACTGTTTTTAGTTTATTTCGTCCGTGATGAATATTTAGATATTAAACTTCAGAGGAACGCGTTGCTAGTTTTATATTGAATACATCTGATCAAGAGTAAAGCCGCGAGGTTTAAAAGCCGACTTCGTTGGAGGTAGCAGGAGTTCCAGCAAGTCAGGGTCCGTTCAATTATTTTCAAATTTTTGGCAACCGCCTGTATCGATTTTTCACGTGCTGCCAACACGGACAGGCGCACGCCAGTTGTGCGGCAAGTGTACAACGTCAGATGAGAGGGGACAGAGGAATGGAAAGGAAATGTAAATTGCGCGAGTTTAAGCCGTTGTTATGTAAATCGGCGTTCCGAACGCATCCGCCGAAATAACTGGACTCAACCATAGGGAAACAACGGTACAGTCGAATTTATTGTGAATTTGTCGAATCGCTCCATGCCAATCATGCGCCAGCGTTACGGATTATTAATCTTCGTAGAGAGTACATAAATTGATATGAGGGTCTCCAGTTCGGTGCCACCGAATCGGCGGAACTATTAACGTCTCCGTTTCGCGTGGTCAGTGGAGACGCTAACGAAATTACGCAACGAAGGCTGTTCACGAGCCGCCTCGAAATTGCTGGGCTAGGAAGGAAAGGCTTGCTGGGCGCATAGGCAACGATTGGCAGCTTCTTCCACTCGCGGGCGAAAGTTCAGCGAAGCGGAGTAAAGGCGCACGGGGCTGTGGAAGAATTGCCATGTGTGGGCAAACAGGCCCCAGGCTCCATCTGCCCACGTATCCCGCCGTATCTGCGCACGCACACGCTGTCCAGTGTTCCCGTACACCTATCCGGGAACGCGTCCACGTGTACCTGCACGTACGAACTGCGGTAACCTATGAATGATATTATGCCTTGCGGTTGCTTCACACCCGGGTAGATCTCATCGTATTATCGTCACCTCCTGAAAACCGGACTGGAGTAGCGGTGACCCCGTCGCCTCCCTTGAGATCCGAGATTGGGTAATACGGGCCGAAGCCGTTCTCTCCAAGGGCCCCGAAGAATTACTCGGAATCCCCTCTCTTCCGAGGTAACCGTAGCTCACCAACGAAACGGGAGGTTTCGGCGCGACGTACAATGAACGTTAAGGTGTCTGGACGGGGTTTGGCGAATCAGGTCACCCTTTCAGTTGCGAACTATTCTGGTGGATGCGTCTGGGTTAGGTTCTCGTAGCGGGCAGAGTAGTTTAGAACATTTCCAGGATATATTAGAGGGGAAATGATTGTCTAAGTTCAGTAGATTTTCGTTTTGACGGGAAACATTGCAGAGGCATACTCAGAGGGAGCCAAGGGGCGCTGATACCTTCGAAGAAGGAGCTTTATAAAGGGAAAAGAAAACTGGATTTTATTCTTTAAATAAATTGTATAATCACCTGATGAATTTTATTGGATTTGCATTACACATATTTCTACCCGTTCAACTCGGCTTCCCCCAATATTAAATCCTGAGCGCGCCACTGAAACATTCTTTAGTGTATTGTAATATGTAGTTATTGGAATCTTGTGAGTTTCCTGTGGTGATCCTTTGTGGTTCAAGTGATTCCTCACTTCGTTAGGGTGTTTGTAAAATTTTGGTAAATCCCTGTGTCGAGTTGGAACGATGCTAAGTTGTACTCACCGTAGGGCTACGGGGTATTGACATTTATCGTAAGACTTGTTTCTTTAGGCTAATCTCTAATCTGACCTAAATATTTGTATCAGAAACAGGCTTCGTCTCTGTTAATGCTATATTCTTGTAGTCTATTCTTTATTACTTCTTTATTCACATCTGGTTATTACAGACACGGGAAACGTACAACGAGGATAAGGGTATCATTTAGAAAGAAAAATGATGGGTGACATGTCCGCGGGACCGCTATGATAGAAATGGTATGGGGACCATGTGATGCAGCAAGCGACATATCGTGTTACTTTAACTCACTTGATGACACTTGGTGTGACACCTACTACTCTCCCATGTCTTGGCACAGTTGGAAAGGGTTGACAGTGAAATTGCTCCAAAAATATTGTGCCTGTCAGAGGCTTCCAGTTCCTTGCTGTCACATTCTTCTTGCCTCATTCGTTCAGCCTTCTTTCATACAAATCGAAATCCATCAATGTGGCATAGAAATGGCTGAATACTTTATTCTATATCTAAATTCTTTACTACAATATACTATTGCTAATTTTATGATTTTCTGGCACTTTTCAATTCTTTAAAGTTATAGAAATTTCAGTTAAAGATGATGTAAGTTCAATAATAGAGCGTTCAAATTCGAACAATCTAAGTATTCGAGTAATCGAATACCAGAGAATTCGAATATTTGAATATTCGGAATGATCGAATTTCGAATTGTACCGAATAGGAATCTGAACATGAAATATTTATTTACCGTTTATCGTGAAATTCTTTTCCCATTGGCCTTTACAATTATTCGTTTTTCGAACGATTAATTTGGAACTTCATTAATCAAAACGTAAATTTATACATTTTCAAACGAAAACAACCATCAGTTGTTAGTATTATTATTCTAATTATTTTACAATCGCTTTTCAAGCAAAGTATTCAAATAAATAATGATGAATTATTCGAATAAATAGAAGTAATAATTTGTTGCAAAGAGTACATATTTATTATTTAAATGAAATATTCTACTAAAAAAATTGATTCGGATAATTACATTACATGCGTACACATTTTTACTCGAAACAATTAGAATTTTGTTTCGCAGTCGATCTACGCTACTTCATTTTCAATATAAACTTTGAAACATTAGTAGGTATAAACAGACAATTTTGTAGGAAGTTAAAAATTTACAACAGTTCTAAATTCATCAATAATATTCGAATATTCGAAAACTCTTAATTATTCGAATGTTCAAATGTTCGAATAATTCGAAGAAACTATTCGTATTTGAAAGTATCCGAATATTTCCAGTTCTAGTTCAAATAACAAGAATTCAGGTAATGGTTGGTTCTGCTGTATCTTAGAGATAAAACTCTGAAAAACTACAAAATACTGTGTTTATAGAAAGATCAACACAACTTTCCAATAAACCAATAACATTTCGTTTCCATTCTTTTCCTCTCCTCCATCTATTCGATTCTGCGTGCACGCGAGATTCCTGAAGCGTGAACGAAGCATCGTAAATAGAAGGAAAATGGTCATCTTTGTGTACACTATTTCCCACCGACCTGTTCGAAAGTTGAAGAAAGATCGTGCTTATCGTAGCTACGAATGCGATAGCGCACCTTTCGCGTTATCGGTCGATTGCGGGATATTAATGGACTATTGAAAAGTAAACCTCGATAAGAAAGTTTGTCGAAGGTATTTCATTGACAAGAGGGATACTAGAAACTCAAGGTTTTGGTCAATGGTACTTTAAGTTACTTTCAATTCCTATAATTTATTTCAATTGAACTGCCCTAATACACCGACCACGACAATTGAACAGACCTCGTAGAAAACACTGTAAAAGCCAAAATTGAAAGAAAAAATTTATCGGAAAATGTTTTACTACATCCAATGGTAATAACATAGTATAGAATTTGATTTTTCACACTTACAGTGTTCTCTACAGAGGCACTTCAATTAAAAATATCTCTTTACTCGATAAATATGTCCCACAATAGGTGACCAATATTTCCGAAGTCACTCATGTTACATAGTAGTACCCCATAAACGGAGTGCTTAATCACCTCCATCCTCGTTAATAATTCGAGAAAGTTGCCCGCCACAAAAGTGGTATAGGCCCTCATAAGTCAGGCGAAGCTGGCAGATAATTTTCTTCAAAAGTTACATACTTCCTTACACAGTAATTACAGTCATCAGCGTTTGCTTTTCGAAACGGAGCCCTGCCCCAGAATAAAACAGAATCTACCGTAATTGTGCGCTGGCACTACTTCGCAGGCTAAAAGCTACATCCGCATCTTTAACGAAGCTTCAGCATAATCATATAATGATCCATGCAAATGATTACAAATTACAATTGCCCCGTACTTTCTCCACTATAACGCTGCCAGTCTGATATATACATATGGTATACTACGATTTTTAATCAATTTTTATTTAAATTCTATTCATCGAATTGCTGTTCGATGGTCGGCCTCGCATCGGTCACGTATCTTTTTGCACGTATCGCGGCTTAATGGAGGGAAAAGCTGGACCTCTTTACCGCCCATTGTCGTCCATGTCTTTACGTGACGTGACCAGTTTATGCAAATAAGAATGGGTTTGACTTAACGCGGCGAGGCAACCTTGCAGGACAATGCCTATCATTTATTCGCAGCTGTGGCGAGATTTACAAGGCTGGACATGATTTGCAGCGTAAATGCACGCGCGCACAGATCGGACAGGAGGGCGGGGAAAGATCGAAAGAGGGACAAGGCGAGGGAGCACGGTGGAGGTGTACCCTGTGCACCGAGCTATGCCAGTCTGTCGTGTCTTGTATGATTCATTGTAATTGTCAACGATCCTGTCTATCTAACAGTTGCTGGCGCAGTGATCCACCGCGTGGCAACCTGTCCAGCGATACCGCGGCTCGCCCCCCCCCCCCCCAACCACCGATTCCTCGATGAGGAATTCGTTGAAGGGGAGCATAGTTCGATGGTTATCGATTCGGAGCCGCGGGGTCAAATGTCTGAACGACAGGTGCTATATTTTTCTGCCTTCGTTTTGGCGGTGGATTTGTAAGATGCAGGTCAGAGGGGAGGAGGAACGAAAGACGTGGATCGATAAGTTATGGTACGAGGAAGAATAAACGAACAGTGTGAAATGGTATTGTTTTTTTCACTGAATGGTGGTACATTTGATCTTCGAGCTAACGAGTTTTAGATTACAGAGTGGATTTTGCATTAGCGAAGAAATTGCTGATGATTTCCATAGGGGATAAAGAATGAAGTGGAAATAGTGGAGTAAGTTTCATTTCAAAGAGTTTTATCTCAAAAACGTTGTAGACAAATTTGTGTTTGTAAAGAGAAATTTAATAACAAATACTATATTCCTCCCTGGCCATATGGTAAACGTGAAGCGTTTGAAACTTTTTAATGGAAACGTGACGAGTTGCTAGTTGTCCCGATTTATTATCAGCTTCTGACAGATTACTGACCGATGATCGAACGATGATTGCCGCGATTCGGAATCCACTGAAAACTACGGTTAACACGGCGCAACGCGACATCGGGAGATTGCTGTCAGGCACGTTGAATATCCTGTCAGAGCAATTGGTCCTAATCTCATTTGAGCTTAACGACTAAGTGTCCTCGGCTTTTATCCCTTTGTCTGCCGTACGGGCAAGTGGCATTCACGGGCGCCAGAACTTTATTCGGCATGATCGATCGACGGATCGGGCAATGAAACGGTTACAGCGCGGTGTCATACAAAATGACTCCGTGAATGGTTGCTTTGATCGGATGAAAGATGGCGAGAAGCGGTTTAAAAAACGAGCGCGCTGACTGCCCGCTCACGTTAAGGACTTTTCCTTTGAGATGGACAATACCAGTTGACAAGCAGAGATTAATCCTGAAGGAAAGAAATATTTCATACTCTGCACCTGCGAAGCACAGTGACACTTGCTTAAAATATTCCCCCAACCTTATCGTTCTATTTCTAATGATGAAATTTAATATGAAAGAATATAAAATATTAGCCAAAACTGACATTTAGAAAACTGCTTCGCTCTAATCGCAAGAACTTTTCTTCTACTTTGGAGATTCCCTGAGTCAAGATAGGTATACCTGTAGCCATTTTCCAAATATTTTTCAAAATACCATCACTCTTCCAACTATCCAGCTCTCGAGCAACGGAGCTCGCAGTAAGACTCGTCGATATTAATACCGGTACGATAAGTCATATTAGTGCGTAGGTACTCAATTGTCAGGTTACGTTCGCGTCAATTATACAACTTATAGTACGGCCTACTCTGCAGATCGAGCTGTCTGGTTGAAATTGTGCCAGGCTCGCGTGCCTGAAATTGTTGCTACGCGTAGCGCAGATTTCGACACGTAGCTAATGCGAGAACGTGTAAACGGTGCAAGTAGAATTCACACGGTGCGCGTGCCGTATCTTTTGCTGGATCCAGCCAGGCATCGGTCGATCGATCGTTCGGTAAACGATAAAATCGTGACTGGGAACGGTTTGCCGAGTTTTATGGCGCGGACGTACGTTTCATGATAAACGGTCGTTCGTCGGTTTCTGCGCCTACCTCATTTGCTGACTCTGTTTCTAAATGTTCCGCCCGACGCCGCGTGCATCGTCAAAAACAATTGAACGGCGTAAATCACGGGGGGGAAAGTCACGAACGCGTCGAAACAATGGGATTTGAATAACTAGCGTTACATTAGAGTTATTGCTTCTACGCGATACCATGCGAATTAAATTCTGTTTCATTGAGGAGACGGAACGCTGGTCCACTTTAGGAAACTGTTTCTACCAGGATCCAGTAGCATTTGCTACCATAGTGCGCTAAATATCAAATTGTACTGTTCGATGCAAGGAGGGCCTCGTGCCAAACGACAGTTTCAGGAAAAGTGTCTGTAAACATTACGAAGTTAGATATTTTTTATACACAATGAAGTTGTAAAACTGTCTATAATATTTAAAAATTGGATATATCTACTTACAAAAACAATTCAATTTTCTTTATAACAATTCTTTTGAGTCTTTAAAAATAGGAAGTCTTGTTATATACGAGTTAGGGCCAGTTGGTCAATATCAATTATCAAACTTTACCTTTTGCTCTGCCAATTTTAAAGATACGACAATGAATTTGGGAGGGGATATGTAGAAAAGAATGAGGAATCTAATTATGCGTTTCATGCAAAAAGGGCCTGAGTGTCCTGAGGCCGTTCTTGCATCCAAAAGTATAATTCAGTGTTTCCCAACCTGTTTTGAGTTGCGACACTCTTTTATAATATACAAATAATTTGCCGCCCCGATATGAGGTAAGGTAAATTTAATCAGATAAAGAAGACACATTAGAAATAGGTGTTTCAAGATATAATTCTAACTTAATAATATAAAAAAAAATCTCCAAAACTGTGGCGATCCCCTAAAAAATTTTTCGCGCCCCACTTGGGGGTCGCAAACCACCGGTTGGGAATCAAGGGTGTAATTCTACGTCCGGATATATGAATTAAGGCTTCGAGTGGCGTGCTTTCAAGCCGAGGCAGCTGCTCGTCGCGTTTTCAAGTGCATATTTTTTGGAAAGCATCGAAAATGTTGCTCGAGGCAAGTTAGGCGAAAGTTTCTCGGCAGTAGCGATCACTCGGAAAGGCCTGTCCGACTTAAACTGACATTCTTCCAAACCTTACGCGCAATTACACTAACGGCACAAATATCAAGCAAGTACTCACCAACGCGCTACTGTTCCTCAATAATAGTAAGTACATTTCTCCTTATTAAAACCTCCCAGAGTTAACAAATAACGATGCCCAACAATTAATACCTACGATATTAAAGAATGTAAATTAAAAAAAAAAAAGAAAACGGGAGAGGAATAATTATTCGATTCACGTGTTCGGCTGAATCGGTTTCCTACGAAAATGAGATAGCGGTTGGTCCCGAAACCAGTTTGACGACTCGAAAACTTTTATCTCGGCCTGCTAAGGGGGTGTGCACTTTGTCGTTCTGTGGTGAGATCTTTTCCCCGGCTAGAGAACGAAGTGTAACGAGGCTCTCGTAAATTATGAATTATTCAATGATTCGCGACCCAAGATGGAAGAGGCGATGAACCGATGCAGCTGCTGACAGGTTCACGTGAACAGCGTGTTCTTTGCATTGGCCTTGATCGTGAGAACGGCGTTAAAGCTCCTCGAACACGTTACCTTAATTAGCATTACTTACGACCAGCAATCGGACTTCGAGGATCCACGATGCCACGTGCACCGACGACCACGTACACTTACATTTTAACAGGAAGTCATGCATAGTTTATGATTATGCTGGGATATTATAAGCGATGGGATTATCAGGAAAATCAGGACAATTATTATGTTATTAGCTGGTGAACAAAAGGGACTCTAGGGTGTCGGTGGTTGTCCCTAGCCAAATGTGACTGGTAATCTAAAGCAGCGTCCGAAGCGGCAGAAATATTCCAATCAGGCATTCACGATCGACTAATGCTCCTTAATGGCCATCAATTGTATGCAACGGGTTGAATAGAAAATTGAGGTCGTTTAATTCTGTCAATAGAGAGATATTCTTACAGCTGACGCGGTACTTGCGGTAAGACCACAAGACAGACGGTCATAATGAAGCTTCCTTTAATTAGTTTCTTTTCCCTATATCTCGTTTCAGAGACGACGAAAAAATGGTCGTTCTCCTACGGAGAGGTTCTCATTAGATATTCGTTGTAAGCCGCCAGCAAAGTTTGCCTGTATCCTAGTTCTTGCTACAGTAATTAAAGATAGGGCAGAGTCGTTATCAGACATTATGGAAATCAAGCATGACGCGTGTCAGGCGACTTTCATTTTCTAAGTTCGCTTCGTAAAAAATCTGGTAGCTTTCTTTCAAACGTGCATGAAAAGAATATCGCAATCCTGCATCCCCTGTACCCAACCATTTCGTACGTGTTTCTTATTCTACGCTGAGTCTCGTGGCCATTGAACGCCGGAAAACAATTGAGACGTTGAAATGGTAAACGATGTAAGTGTCAGTAGTTAAAAGTTTCAGTGGAAACAAAAAAAGGAAGGTTGGTTCATTTTGTCACTTACATCGTTTATCACTCGTTTATCGCTATGGTCTTTCAGCGTATACCACTTTTACAGATTTAGAGGCACGTAAAAAGATTACTGGCACTTTCATTGTCTTTCACCGCCACGAAGTTGACATTTACAATTGTTCCTCTATCTCGCGACAGCTCCGACAGTCAAAATAAATTATTCCAGCACTCATAACTTTTGCTATTCCACAAGGAATTCACATTCTTTTTGGCTAAAAAAATTATTTCTCATTTTTTGTCACTTACATCTTTTCCTTAATTCTAAACATCGTCGATGGTGTATCTTAAAAATTGAAAATCACGTTCGAGAGGCTCCCCTCGCAGCCTCCCTCGCGGCAGCTTTCTAATCCGCCGGAGACGATGGACAAATGCTGTTAAAATAGTAGGAGACAGACTGAAACGGAAACCGACGTCTCGGTGACGTAAGATTTATTTCACAATCTCCGGCCTCGGGATGCATCCGTTCGCACGCGGCCGACCTAAATTTCTGCACCTGAGGTGTGCAGCGTATCGAGCCTCTAGATAAGGATTTCCTTCTTTTTACCGCGGCTTCTTGCGACTCGCCCGCCGCGAGATAGGAAGCCCGGAGCGCACATACGCGCGGTCATTACGAGGCGGAGGAGAACGGCATCGAGTGCGCCGCGGTTTATAAATCCTCGTCTAACGAAGCATTCTACCCGTCGCGTAACGATACGTTTTTATCCACGCTGCCGCGGACGAAAGCTGCTTAAGCCGTCAAAGGGACATTTTCCTCGAACTGCCCGTTAATCGCGATGGTCTTAAGGTACCAGGAGAGAATCCTTCTCGAATGCAATCCCCCTCGCACCGAGCACACGACACCATGTGCACTGTACTCGGTTGCATCCAGGGTCAGTGTACTGTGTGGGCTGGAACTAAAAGTCACGACATACGTATACACCGGCATAATACGTCGAAGATTGTATTTCATCGGAAAAAGGAGAGTTAAGAAGGACGCCGGTATAAGCGGCTAACGTTCTCCGTCGTGGAATGTCGTCTGCGGCGTTGGTTTCTCACTCTAGCTGCACAACCGCGTGTATAGGTACCGTAATCCTTGAACATTGTTGGAGCAGGATTCGAATTTGAACTGTGTCATCTCCCTGTACCGCGTCGTCGAAATATGGGGGACTCTCGCGCGCCTTGGTACCGGCGAAACGAAAACGAACAGCGGCTCGCATTCGGATACAGGCGTGCATGAAGCATTGCTGCGGCTTATGCTGGAGCCTCAAGAAAGGGGGTGGAGATTTTCAGATGGCGTGGCCCTGTTTCGAGAGCAGTGGCGTACGCAGTCGGGGGGCCAAGGCGCCCTGGGACCCCCAAAGCAAAAGGAAAAAGGAGGTTAATGTAATCACGACTGAACTAATTCGAGAGCTTTCTAAAAAGAAAGGAAGAATGGATTTTATTTATTAAATTTTGTATAATCGCCTACTGAATTTTATTGAATTTGCATAAAAAAATATCTTTATCCGTTCAACTCGGCTACCCCAAGATTAAATCCCGAGTGCGTCACTGTTCGAAATACTAAGAGATCTCTTCAATTCCGATAACAACGATATGGAGTTTGTGTTTGAATGGAAGGATACTGGATAACCGGTAAAGTATCTCTAGAATCAGAATGATAATATCAAATAAGCGATAAGGGGAAACAGTTCTAATTTGGAATTTCCGTTGAACAGTGGGCTCGTGTTAATCGAGGATTTTTCACTTTTAATAGTAGATGCTACACTCTAAAATCTTGAGCATTACATCATCCGAAAAGGAATCATCACTTTCCTCGATTTTATCTCTAAATTCTGTTTTTGGTTCCATAACGCGAATCGTCTAGTTGCACATAGCTTGCGATGTCCCCCGATTCCACTGTCGCGATGCAAAGATTGTGCGCGCGGCTTGTTCACCAGCGGCAAGGTGAGCGCGAATGAATGAAAATAAGCCCCGCTTGCCGGGATACGTTCCATTAACGGCGCATAATCTTAACGCCATCAACAATGGTTACGCGCGTTGCCTGGCGAATGCATATGCAACTCGTTACGCGTGCACCGCCTAGGAAGAAGCAGCACTCCGCAGGCTTTATCTACAATTAACCGATGTCTAAACAGAGTTAATGGTACAATGCACTTCCTGCTGGCTGGCTGTTGCTACCGGCTGCCGCAATCAACGCTGCTGCAACGTCAAAGGGACGTCTTCGCTCCGTTCCTTTTTTCTATCGCCCTCGAATGGTAATTGCCGCCAGCATTAATTACTGCCCCGACGGTACGCGCTTGCCGTCCCTCACCCCCGACTAGTTGTCAATCTTCGCCACCATTGCTAGCCAATTTCCACAGCGGACGCGACGTTTCGTTATCACCGGAACACCGTGCCACCATTTGGATTGCCCCGCCAGCGCAAGGTCGACGCTGGATCGCGGGTGGCCCGGTTTTATTTAACACGCCAAGGAAATTAATCTTCCGCGGGACACCGAGGAACGACATCTCTGCCCTGTACAATCGAAAGATTGGAAGGCGCCAGGTTTGATTTATGAGTAATTTTTGTAGCCAGCTTCGGAGCTGTCGGGCCGCTGCTGCTGTTCGCGCGTCGCCGTGAAAGATCGATCGCCTGGGTGCTAATATATGAGTGGATTTGCTTAATTTTCGGGGATACGCATTCGGATAATGTGTTTGATAAGTTGACGACAGTCGCGGTACCGCGACGAATATCTGCTTCGGTTGAATTCTCGATATTTTTGTATCGCCGTAAAGCTTGTTATTATATTGTACTACCGTAAACTGGGGTGACTTTACCCGCCGGGGTGACATTGCCCACTTTTTTACTCTGACTGAAAAATTACCATATGATTGAATTCGCTATTTTTTTGTTGCGGTTGCCCTTGGAGAAATTATTGCTATCGATTACAAAGCACCGTATGTTCTAATTACTTCACAATAAAATGAAATAAAGTCTTTCCGAAAAGTGGGCAATGTCACCCCGGGCTGGCAAAGTCACCCCAGTTTACGGTATCTTTACTATCCGGCTTCGCCCGGAATTTAGATTCCGATTTTACAGAAGAAATTTTTTGGGTTATAATAGATAGATGTTTTTATTTCCTTTGTTAATATCACATTCATTTGGATTGGCCGAGAGCTGAGGCACATCTCTTGACCCCAGAGTTTAGCGTTCGAAAGTTTTTAGGCGACAGACAAACACACAATATATAAACTTTCTGCTTTATATATGAAGATTTGAAACTGATAAATTCCTAGGTGGCGTTGAAGTATCACTTAAAATTCCACGTTCTTAACTCGAGCCTGATTTTCCTTTTGTTACATCGTTAGTTTCATCACCTTGTCTTCGCGCATTCCGCTCCTAAATCAAATTTCCTTTGCGAAGAACGAACGATGAATTATACATGCGTACTCACGATTAGGCTTTACAAGATTTATCTTAATACAATGGCAGTATTTATTACGTTATACACGAGCAACGTTTTAAAGCCCCCGGGAATGAAGCGCAGTACAAGATAATCCTTGTCTTCGGTGGAAATTTAATTCCGCTGCGAGGGATTAGCGTATAATTCTTGCGAGATTAGCGAAGCCAAGGAACAAGGATAGTCGATTCCGATGTCAAGCTCGCGTTCCTTTCGCCGGCCGAGTATATCAGTTAACAAACTTGTTCGTTATCGTTCACAGTAGCAGCTCGTGAATTTGCGTACGTGGATTCCTGCACAGATGAAAAATCGTTAAGTCGCTCTGCGCACGCAATCCTATTCTATCATCCAAGGACGATTATTTACCTTCGCCGATTTGCATAAGGAATGCATCGTATATTTATCTATAATGAAAATCTTATACCACAGTCAATGGAGATCGTTCGAATCAACAAACTACTACGGCCGCGTTAATTAAGACCCGGCGATTTCGCGTTTAATAAGCTGTACACGGGGGGACGATTTTTTTACGAACCTGTATCCCCGTGTTCGTTTTTCGTCTCGCATTTCGCCAATGCACAGCGCGTTTCTTAACCCTACGCTCTATTGTGATGCTATCGGCCGATCTTGGATTTCCAGTCATGTCAACCCGCCAAGCCAGACAATCTGATAGAACCTTATTGTCTCTGCCGTCCTCGCTTCGTATGGTTACACGCTTTGGCTCTTTTAGGTCCCAATAAAATCAGATAGAGAGTAATCAAGATTTATGACATAGGCATGGCAATGAAGCCTGTGGAGGTATCGAAGGGTGAAGTGTAAACATACATAATTCTTTGGTAATTAATGGGCGAAAGTAATTTTCTAAGGGCATTGGAACGCTATGCGCTTAGAAGAGAGGCTTTCTGCAGAATTAAATTAATTGTACGAATTTTTTGGAGTTTAATCTATCTATCTATCTATTTATTATAGATTAAACTGTTAAAAGATATATAAATAGATAGATAGATTAAAAGTCTAAAAAATTCGTACAGTTAATTTAAGATTAGAACCGTTTAACCTAGGAACGTGAAATTTGAAAGGTACCTACTTTGTTTCATTACGTAGGCGCCCACTAAGGAAGGATTTTGGGAAATTCCGTTCTCAAGGGGGTGAAAAGGGGTAAAATGTATTTTCTCGGATTCCTTAATATCTCTTAGGTCCGATTAGATATCAACTTGGTTCTTACTCAGAAGGATTGCCCACACATATGTATAAAGCCAATTTCAGGATTTTGTCCTAATCCACTCGTAAGGGGGTGAAAAAGGGTAAAAGTATGTTTTCACGGATATCTAAATATCTCTTTGGTCCGATTAGATATCAACTTGATTTCTACTTACAAAGGTTACCCACAGAAATGCCTAAAACCGATTTCAAGAGTTTGCCCTAATCAACCCCTAAGGGGGTGAAAAGAGGTAAAATGTGATTTAAACGGATTCCTCAAAATCTTTTAGGCTCGATTAGATATCAACTTGGTTTTTTACTTCGAAATATTTCCCACATGAATGCCTAAAAACCAATTTCAGAATTTTGCCCTAATCAACCCCTACAAGGGTAGTGAAAGTGTGTTTTCATGGAGTCCTTAATATCTATTTGACCCGAAGCGAAGCGCGTGTATATTTTGCTAGTGACTAATATGTATGTTTATATTAATAAATGCCTTGATAGAGTGTGCATTTGACATTTTCCATGGAAGTCCAGGGTATTACATGTTTTTATTCTTGGTTTTCTACTGTTGTCTCCTTCTATTCCGACAGTTGCAGAATTAAGAATAATTGCTTCGTTTTATGGCGTGTATTTTTTCTGAAGTTGCTGGATGCAAATCTTAATATTTGTAGACTGACAATTTCCAATGTCTGCAGGGGTTTTCCCGCACCTGGTTTTTTTTATAATGACGCGAATAAACTTAATAAAAGGTTTCAGAGAACAGAATTGATTCGAGATATTTTGTTAATGTTCCATGTTGGAAATGAGTGCAAGTAGAATTCATTGAAAGCTGGTATCAGTTGATGCAGGATAGCAGCAGACATATATTTCCCTTAGTCTATCGAGGAACTGGTCTTAGCAGCCTTGTAAAATGGAAGCTGCTCGAATTCTACATAATACACCTACGAGCCATAAAGACTCGTTTCAGTTTGACATTAACGAGGTCTCTTTTTCACGGTGGTTGCTTGCTGTAAGTACATCCTGCATCTATTTAACGCTGTCAGCTAGTTCGCCACAGATCCTGTTTCCATCGCCACGTTTATACGTCTCTAATTGCTACGTGTTCATTGATAACGCAACATGTTTTATTACCAGTGATGTTTTTATACGATATCGTGGCTAAGTATGCTAGGAACTTTTCTTCCTTCCCTGACGAGTGTTACAAACGCTGGTGTTGCAGTGATCTTAACATCACTTCCTTTGATCTTCTTGCTTCTACTCCAATAAATACTATTTACAGACCTGCTCGACGTAGGTATGCTGAACTTTCAGCGTTCTCAATATTTCAGAATCAATTCATATCGTTCATATCGAAATGGATTTCATTTCTAACCCTTCGTGGTCGCAATTTTGTATAATCGCAAATTGGTCACACGAGGTTCACTGCACTCCAGCGTCATATCTGAGTTACCATTTTCGTATTTTTGAATCTTTTCGATCATCCTATAATAATTTTTTTCGAGAAATGTAAATTGTGATATGATGAAATGTATAGTTCAGGAAGAGCGATTTTCCACGGTTGTGGAAAAACAGTATTTTCTTTTTCGCGATAAAACCCCTTTGGAAGTCGTAAAGGCGCCACATTTGAACTCGAAATTGCTCTTGGGGTGTGGTACACCCCGCGTGATCACGAAGGGTTAAATTAAATTTCATTGCGTTGTTAATTTTATCTCAGAAAAATTGAAATTTGCCACAGTATTTACTAAGGTACACGGCTATAAGTTTCGACTCTTTTGAAGTTACCCAACTAAATTCTGTCTTTTTGAAATATAAATATAGTAGATGACAAAGTGCACAGGGTAGGGTGACATTTCATATTACACTGGTTGGTATTTGTGCATTCCTTTATCTTTTCATAATTGATAATTGGTAGGGAATTGAACAAGTTCGTATTTTTATGTAACAAATACGAGATGTTTATTATTTACTAGATTAGGTATATTATCTCCCATTGCATATGTTTCGTACAATTTCACGTTCCATACGATGTCTGTGATGTCAAGATAACGGATTCAAGGAATTTGCCTAATTTCTTGCAAAGGGTCCGGAAATGCATAGAGCATTTGCGGACGTGCCAAACTTTTCGCCAAGCTATACGTCACTGTTCTTACGGTAGCGATATTCTGCCAAGCAATCGTACTCCCCGCTTATTTTGATGAACGTTGATCCTGAAAGATGCGATGGTTTTTACGGGCGGTAAGAAAATCCAGCTTTACTGAAATCCCAGCTCACTCAGCCCGGAGGAAGGCAAATCTATGCGCTGGCGAAAAATGAATTATTGCAACGTCAGAGGTAAAAATGCATATCAGAATCTTGGCAATCCCTGCTCAATAACACACATACCTTCACCTACTTCATCGTTTTTCCATTTTACGTATCTTAATCTATACATTTCATACGTTATCAATAATATACTTCGAAAACTTTATCTAACAAGTATGTATTTTACATAGAAAAAATGAGATTAATAAAAAAAAAACATTCAATTTATTCTACGTACGAAACAAAACTTCAACTACAACTTCAGAAGCTACAGAAACTTTAAATTACAAGAAATAAGCTCCAGAGAATGAGAACGAAGTAAGTCAATACCTACTACTTCACATTCGAACATCAATCCTTGAGGTAGGATTAAGGGCCCAAATTTCGTCCCACATTCGTATTTGACCCTGTAGAGGGTGTATAAAATATTAGAATGAGCTGGCACTTGGCACGAATTTTCTTTGAACATTTCTCTATGTACCCACGAATCTCAAAATGTGATTATGTCATGTCAACACGAGATAATAAACAAAATATGAAAACGTGCAAAATGTAAGATCTGAAAAAATTGTTCTCCTTCGCAAGCGCACAAACATCTAACCTGTTGCTCGCAAGTCTGTCAGAATACTGAGGTATACTAATACGACATTTACCACCAGATGACACTGCAAAATGCAACCATAGGAGTCGAGAAATGCAGGGGGACGAAATTAGGCGCGGGGACGAAATTTGGGCTTTTTACCCTACGGTGTCTAGTATATTAGAAATGATAGTATGTATGTATATACATATCCCTATTTTTACATTTCCAGGGACTACACACCACGAGGTGTTACGAAAGACTGCCACCTTTATAGCGTGCATAGTCCTATCCTAAAAACTTTTTGTTCGAAACAACGATAATCCATTTTTCTTGCCAACGCGCACGGTCGAAGAAACAATTAAGATTCCGCCGCGAGATGGGCCTCGGATGGCAAGGTCACGAAAAAGAGAAAACAACCAGAGGACGAGCGTTGGGTTGCCTAGAAAGGGGTCAGGTGAAACGTCTGCGCGATCCTCTAGCAGTCGCAGAGGGGTCGGTGTTCTTGAAGGATGGAATTTTATTGGAGCAGCGTCGTAGGCTGATGAATGGCGCGAACGGAGATCCTCGAGAGCGCGGTGGGGCCACGCGGTTTTCGTTCTGCTCGTTTTTCGTGGTCCTTCTTGGGCCTTGCAGGACCTGTACGGGGACTGGTCCGCGATCTACCGTAACCGCATTCCTCCCTACCTCACCTTGCCTCTCGCACATCCCTTCCTTGCCTCAGTGGAGCCGCTTCAGGTGACTCTGTCCTTCTCTTTCCTCCACGGTACACCGCCCTCTCTCTCCACTCGGCCCCTTCCATCGACCCTTCGCCTTCTTTTTCACGAAACCTCTCTTCTCGTCGCTTTTATTCAGCCGTTCGCGATGTTACCTCTTTCCCTCTTCATCAGCCCTGCCTCCTCCTCCTCCTCCTCCTCCTCCACTCCTTTCAGCTTCTCTCTTTTTTTTCAACGAACGCGCCGGACAAAAGGGCTCGAGTTCCGAAACGTACTCGCTGAGAAACGTCCCTCCGTGGCCCACACAGACTTGTTTCACCCGCAATTACACGGAGTCCCCGAACCTGCGCGGCCCACTGTTTACCTGGCCGCAAAACCTCCGCGATGAGATTGTCCGTCGGGGCAGACGCGTGCTGCCGCTATTCGTCATTGTTATGTGCCCTGGAACAGCGCGAACCTGTGTGAACGTGAACTCTGGGTTGGAAGGATTCGTGCAGGTTCGTCCGCGATCATTGCGCTACCCGATGACCTCGTTTTCAGCCACTTCTGATATGTGACGTAGTATTTTTTAGAATATCATCCGAATATGGAACATCTAGAGATCTCTTGTTTCTGAATTGTCAAGAAATTGTCGAGAGTATTTTCGTTCGTCAACTTATCAGTGGTGGAATGAAAAGCAGGACACTCATTTAGACTACGAAGACTGATCGAAACGTTCGACGCTCATCAAGATGTTTAAAATATTTTAGATTCGAGCAATTTGTGAAACGATTTGAAAGAGAACAGATAGAATGGCCCCTCGGTGTTTAGTGTCAGAATTTATATAAACTCCCTTCTATTGGATTACATCGCATAAAACGTTGAACTGTAACTATTTTTATAATGTTTATATGTATGAATGAAAGGGCGATTTGCATACAATGTTTCTCTTTACAATGGATTACAGATCTACTCGTATTCCTTCGCTCGTACACAACAAGTGGCATTGGTTAACAAAAGAAGCACACACTATCGTTGTTCGTGGTAGTTCTCAGATAAATGATTTCAGGTTGAAAATTCTAGTTTTGTAAGTTACTAGTCTTTTCTACAAGAATGCTTTCCGGATAGAAAGCTGCAGGCAGCTCGTTCTATTGAAAGAATTGTCAACCACAGCACATTTCCTTTTCAAACTGCTATTCGGAGTGCTTACAAGAAGACTCTTAGCAGAGCATTGAACGAAGCAGGAAGCAATCCTAATTTCGTCAACGTCAAATGAAGCCTCGCGCGAATCTGCCTGCAGACTATTGCAGCGGATCTCGAAGCCATCGGTTGCTCGGGCCAGAGACAGTGGCCGAGGCGCGCGAACTTACCGATGCGCGCGCGCTGATTATTTGCGCAGGGTGATTTACATGCTCGGTCTGGCATAAGTGATATTGCTAATTGCAGCTTTGGGATGGTGCCGACTCTATGATTAACCGGCTCGTTCAGACGCCACTAGCGGAATATATGCAAATTTCTGATCGTTTAGCTCGGCTACTTCCGACAACTCGCAGAAACGGGCCCCACTGTGTTTACATCGGTAAAGTATAGATCCACTTTGAACGAGGCCCATTCAAAATTCTTAACCGATGAGTTTGAAAGGCGCGACACAGCCTTGCGACAAATTTACGACTGCAAATAACAGGTGGAAGTCGCTCGTTTTACCTGACCATTACCATCGTCTCGTCGTCGTTAAGTATAAACATTACTTTTATCCAACGATGAAAGCCCGAGAATCATACACGCGCTTCACGTACGTAACTTATCGATAAATTTTAATGCAGCCTTACGTGCAACGAGATTCTCGTTACGTCATTCGAAGTGATGCATTAAGGGTAACGAGAAATGGAAGGAAATCTGTGAACGGAACAGTGATCCATGTTGTGAAGGGGAACCCAATTTGTTGTATCTGTAAAACCTGAAGAGTAAAGTTTTTACTCGATTTCTACATGGCATAGTTCCTCAAATTTCACTGTCGCGGGTAACAAAAATAAATTAAATCATAATTTCTTCTAATAAAATTCTTAATCGAACAACGATATTCGTATGCACATAATATATACAAATGAATACCAGCAGAAATACTTGCGTTGCCATAGACATCCATATACAGTACTAGATATATTTATTACATCATCCTCAGGGGCGAATTTGATATTTGGCGCCCCTAGGCTAACAAGCGTCCGCCGCCCCTTCCGTATAATTTTAAAATTAAGACAATTGAGATATGAGTACCTGCGAATTTGCTAGATGAAAGAAAAGTGAATTGTCTTTAAAGTTGTCTAAAACCTCTGTGTTTGAACTTTTCTCAATTTCATTCGCCCAAAATTTGCCACCCTCCAAAATTTGTCGCCCTAGGCTGCAGCCTACTTAGCCTATATCCAAATCCATCCCTGATCATCGCCAAATCCACGTCCTATGAAACAATCTTCGCAGATACATAGGTATATTTTTGATAAAGTAGTTGGTATCCAACTTACTTTAACCAAGATATCGGGCACTGTATGCCTACTCAACGCGATCACGCGAAAGTACTTTCCAAATACTAATACTAAATAAGACCTACGCTGTATATTCGAGGCGTATAATAAATTCTTCCGGTACTGTAGACACAAACCAAAATGCATAATTACCCATATAGTATCAAGAACACAAATTTTCAATTGTCCAATACACGTTACCTGCATTCCCTATACACGTGACCCCCGGTATCTATCCCCGCGCAGAATCAACGCCGCCCTACACCTCCTGACAGCCAGCAAAAGAGCGACGTCCGCGTTACACCCCGAACTGTCAATTTTAATTCCGTTCATGCGTCGTACGCATTGGTCCGAGAGTACAATTACTTTTCCAGCCGTCCGCGTGCCGATGGTATCTCCGTTTCCGCGCCAACGACACAGATCGGGACACACGACGAACCGACTGTTGCATGTGGACCGTTCCCACTGATCGAGATCGTTCGGCGCGCGAGTCAAGCGGCTCGCCTCTCGTCGACGGAGCAGAGGCCCCACGGTTCCTAGGGCCCAGCCGCGGCGAGTGATGCCAGTTGGGCCAGTAAACGTCTGCGCTCGCGAGGCATACCTGCAGCCATGAATTACGGGCTTTCTGATATCTTGGTTTGAGCGGTTTGAGCCACGGCCAGGCTAGCGACGCCTATCGGGCCCCTCTGTGGGCCCGCGCGAGCGGCCCTCCGGGCCACTTTGCATGGCCGGGGCTCATCGGCCACGGGTAGACCTCCCACAGGCCGACCGGCTCTTCACCATCGGAAATCTACCTTCCACTCCTCCAACGTCCTCCGCTGTTTCTCCTCCCCCACTCTCCCTCGGCCTCGCCGCCCTCCTCTCGCTTCCTTAATTCGTCGATCGGCGATTCTGCAACTTCGCCCTTGAAGTCTGACGAGGGGAAGGGCGGGGGACACGATGCTCGTGGGTTTAGCTCATACTTTGTGTATCGTTAATGTACGTCGGGGGTAGAGATGGGATCAACTTCAATACGTACTCGCGAAACCAGGTTGAATCGAATACGAAAAGTTCACTTTATGGGATTCGATTACTACTCATAAAATATCATGTTCAATCGTGCGCACTTGTTCAGTACTCAGATCACACAAGCTGGTTTCGAACCCTGGAACGAGTGCCTGTAGGATTCGAATACGTAGTTGTAAGTACTTTGATATTTGAAAGAATCGAATCTCGTTAAAGTAGTAATTGAAACCTGAAAGACAGTGATTTCGCAAACAAAACCGACACAAATCACACACTTGCACGGAATAGAAAAGTCCTGGTTGAAGTGCTTATAAAAGGTTTGAATCTACTTGGTCAGGGTTTAATTATACATGAAAGTACCGCCAACATTTCTCAAAGTACTCATGAACTGTTCGAAACTATCCAGTGAGATTCGAGCCGACTTCCAATATACTCCACCCCATCACTAGTCGTGGGTGATTATGTATTGAGAGTAGGGGTTCTAGATAGAATTTTGTGCAACGCTCGGTGATCGGTATAGATTACAGGTGTACCTATGCAGTGGTGGTCAAAGGAAAGATTAGAATTCATATTTTCGTATATCTAAATAACAAACTTAATACATGTATTATGTTGGCATCACTGTTTTTTTCTAAGACACTGTCACCGTTCATAGTTTAAACTTTCTTTCGATTACCACTTTAGGTATCTTTTTAAGGTTTTAACCTTAAATTAAGGTTTAGTAAAACTCTATACTAGTGATTGAAATGACTATATAAATTAGCATTGGTCCACAACTATGGCTTAATTAGAAATCATCTAGTGCCAGCAGAAGGCAAAGCTTTAAACTCGATTTTCTTAAAAAATTTTGAGCAATGTGCCCTCTGCGTGTAATACATTAATATAGACAGTATATACTCGCTATAATATATGCAACATTTGTGCCAATTCGGTAACCCGAACCTCGTACACTCCTCCGGTGAGATTAGCTGGAAACCGTGGGCCCGATGTCTCACAACCAATTGACTAACTTAATCGACCAGATGAGTCGAAGCTCAGAAACCTCGAAATATTCACCAAAATGTTCACATCAGCATTATACCTTCCACGTTGCCGCAGATCTTCATCTCCATTGGAAGATATATTCTCCCCCCGTCATTTAGACATTCCCGTCCTTCCACGAAGCTCAGTGAACCCATCAGGAAACGCGAAGCAAAGCCGTCTATCAATATTTTCCAGTTACATTTGTTGGAGCAAGGGAGCCGTGAAAATCGATTCAAGAATTCATTAACATAATGGTAGTCACGGTTTAGAGCAGAGTTCCATTGTTCTGTTGTTCGCCGAAGAAGGGATCCACAGTTGCAGTTGCTTAATAATCCTCAGCCACGCCATTCGAAGAAACTCATTCGCTGATTTCAATTCCCGTTACAAAAAGACGCTGCTCCTTGTGTTCCTGGATTGGAAGCAGGGCTGCAGGTAATAGGAAGCTGTGCATTGTTCGATAATTTCATCCTGATGCTCTTTTGATCCACCGATCGCAATTAATCCGTAGAGCTTGTCAGAATGAATTACACTGCGCCGATTCATAGCAACCAGTTGCTCCGATTGTTTAACTGGAAGCACGTTATCCTCCGCAGAAACGAGCTACCAGGGTTGTAAAACTATCACTGTGTAGCTAGTATATCTACCACCGTTTCCAGTCATATTTCTATTCTCATGACCGAGCAACCTGTGCAGCCGACCTTGACTCGTAACTCGCTCCCTTCTTTTCGTCTGTAAAAAGCCCTCTTTCGCTAACGGCCGTGACGCGCTTAATGCCGTTCACTGCGCATTTATCGACGCAACTGTCTAAGCTTTGTACGATACAGGACCCCTAAAACACACAGCATCCCTTTCACGCGCGCAATACTGAATCAGTGGAAGGTTACACGGGATCGGACGCCATTGATGATTTAACCGTGAAACGGGTGATCCTTCGTGAAAAAATAATTCCACAGTGCAAAGTAAAGTCTCCCAAATAAGCCTTTGTAATATCTCTTGTAACTGTTTGTAGTTTCTTTTTTTCGGAGGAGGAGAAAATCGTGAGGGAGAGATAAATATAATTCGTAAATTAAGGGAGGAAAACGGGAGTGTTGTCGTTACAATATGTATAATTCTACTACGTCCCTCAGGTCTCTTTTGACCTGAAAGGTGGTCTCGTTTCTCAACCCGACTGTGCACCTCGAGTCTTTCTGGACGCACTTGCTTTCTCATTTCAGTTGTGAAAAACTGTAACATACTTTCTTTGAGAATTCAAGTTTTCTTTGAACGTAATATTCTTTGATATTGTGTTATGTGTATAGCTGAATTCATCGTGGTAGCAAGGATTAGGGAAACCAGATCTAAAGATTTTGATTCCACCCTTCTTTCCTTTGCTTGCAGTGAATCAAAGCCATTTCAAGTTCATGACTTCAGGTACAGAAGGTTGGTAAGAAGCACCCCTCGGATCGAATCAGACTGGTTTCGAGCACGTTCTTTCGCTTCAAGCTGACGGTACACGCATCAATTTCTGTTTATACACTGTGGCATAAATGCCTGGGGCAGTCGTGCGATATTACCGTCCTTGCAGCGACGAACAGTCGCGAGAACTCTTAATTCGCTGAAATCTTTCAGAAGCCAGTTACCGTGCGCAGACCCGCTGATAATGGTTAACGAAAACTTGTTCCTGTACGTTCGTTCCACGTGCACCGTGTAAATGTCAGATATCGAGCAACCGTGCCCGGTCCTTCGGGCGATTGAAATTTTGCAACTGTCAGATTCAATGATCAGGAACACGGATGGTGACGTCTTTATAGCGGTTGAAAGTAAAAGCACTCCCAAGTGACGTTAAGTGAAACGAGATTGAGTAACCATAGAAACGCAGCCAGAAGCAAATGTTTGTGTCTGGAAAGCTCCGTTTTCGCGTTTAGTTCTTATATTAAATCGTAATAATAAATTAATAATGGTAGAATTACGATTAACATTTGCGGGGACCTCGATTCTCCCAGAAAATAAACCTGATCCTGAAGAGAAATTTAATTAAATCGTCTTAAATACATAGCAAATGGTGGTCGTTTTTATGACCGTCGAGTACTGTCCGCCAGGTTCAGCAGACAAGCGTGTCCAACAAACGATTCCAACCGAAATCCGTATTCCCTTGGATTCGAGTGCGACGCGAGGGTGAGGCTCAATACGGCGCTTTTCATCGAAACAGAGAATGGACCCTATCGCGTGCTGAAACAATGCCGATTAACCCTTCGCGTTGTTGGCCGAAACAAAACGGGAACAACAGTAAGGAACAACAAGGAGCGCGCGATAATGGGCGCAATCTACAGTGACACGGAGGAAGAACAGACGGCATTGTTGTAATGCACGAATCGTTGGCCCCACGTCCAAAAGGAGTCAGCAATTAAACGCGTAACGAAACTAATCGCGGCAGAACGCTGTTTTCGCCGTTCAACAAACAGCACGGGGGCGTGCATTGTCCTGTGAGAATAATCTTCCACGAGTACCGAGCGACTATTCCAGTGATGATTCATCTACCGCGATATTCGGCATTGAACGTTTCCCTGTGTGACTTCACGTCGATCAGCGTCGTTGGTAAAAATGGTGCAATTCGATTAGCGACTGATCTTGTTTGCGTTGATAATTATTCAAAGTAACTGGACTCGAGGATTTTGTGGCTCAGTTCATGGGCACTTCGACTTCGAGTGTTCCCGATACATTCGTTGAAAGCCGTGCGCGGACGTTGCCTTTGAGGTGTGTCACGGTTGGAGCAACCGGAAACATCGAATTAAACACATGCCCCTAAAGGAAATGGAACATGAGTTATGCTTTTTTGATTTAATTGCTGCGCGTGAGAGAGCCACGATCGCTGGCAGTGATTAATATTTATTTGTTTATTCAAATATACTGGTATGACCCTTTTGGAAACAGAAATAAAATAGGTACTGCGATATTAACTATAGATAGAGACGAGTGAAACATAGAAATCGCAAAGTTACGACAGAAAATTAAATTTAAGAACCTATGTAAGGCCAAGTGCGCAATATCAATTACCAGTCATTGTCCGGGAGTACCTTGTACAGGTTCGTCTTAAAACTAAGATCGCCGCACTTACATCGCCGAATGATTATCGTTCTTCTTGTGATTTGTAACTTGTGATCGTATTTAATAGCCTAGCAGTGGAATTGATATACTGGAATAGAACGAAAACTTATAAACGCTATCTTCTGTTACCATGGTGAAATGAAATCCTCCATTTTTCAATCACAATTTTTCAGAATACTGAACTTTCCCGTTTCAATCAATTTTTTCCGGTGTACGTTACGTGAAAAATCCCATATGGTCCAACGTTGTTAACCCGTCCGAAGAAGGATCACTTCCACGCTGTTTCAATAAACACTTGCAAGTCGAGCTTGTTCACCTAGCCAGCTTTTTGAATAACTCTTGTGGAACTCATGATTACAAGCTTTTTCAAACTATTTACGTGTAATAAAATGGATTTCATTTAGATTAAAAATCTGTGTATTCACGAAGCACGATGCTTGCTTGATTCGGTTCACAATGCCCGGAAGACTCATACTAAAAACTTGTTATTTACATTGTTGCAGCGGAATCGGACATTTGCACGTTCGCGGCGAGGACTGAGCATTTTCACATCGTTAACAAACCATCGACGGCTTTATTCACGTCGAACACCAGGCCGAAAGCTCTGACGGAACTATACGAGGCCGCTGCCATAGTCGCTGTCAGAAGTTTGGATAGCCTGAGAAGGGATGGCAGCTCCATGGATATGTTCCTCTGCACGCCCGTCCTTGGCAAGAAAAGACGGGACCAGAGTCTCGACATCGAGTCTAGAATCGTAAGTACACACAGAACTGCGTATGTCAAAGTGCAGCGACGTCTCAGCAGACATGGATTGCCAGATTAATAATACATGTTTCTCCTCGTCGATGATCACTTCATCCCTGCAAAATTGTTCCTTCGACAACCAAATTACGTTATGATTATCGCTAACATTATTAAGCTTTCGAAAGTTGAAACAACGAAAGTTGAAGCAAGATTTCCTTTCGAAATTTTACATTTCACGTCGTGAGCGTTTAGTACTTCATTGCAAACGGTGTGCACTGTTTGTAACATGCAAAGTTTGAGCTGAATCGGTGTCTCTGGAGGTTGTACAATATCGTTGTAAGCTCTTTGCTGTTTTCTCGATAGATTAATAGCAGAGGGACACCGTTAGAAGCTTCCACGGTGTGTTTGACAATGAAATTGTGCACCTGCGTGAACGATCGTGGTAGCCAATGTGGTAGCAACGAGGGATTAGATTTAAGTGGACTGTGAGTTTGGTATCTGTGGGACTCGGTGCATAATCCCATCAGCATAGCTACGATAGGATTGCCCGGCATAAACAGGTTCAATGGGAGATGTCATGGGAAGCCAGGGAGATACATTAAATCCTACACGGTGGTCCCTGTCGACCGCATCAACTGCTCTATAATGATACGTATCGTCCTCTTGCATTGTCGTTTCGTTAATGCACCGCTCTCTTAATAACGCGCTACATACCACTCTTTGTGGCCCGAATGATCCGTCATCATTCACTCCTATCGGGAACGATCATCAGTAACGTATCTCTGTCGTCATTTGCTTTCGCCTGCTCCTTAATTAACGTCGTTACAGTAGTCGCGAATCGTGGACAACTACAATTGTTGATCGGCACTGGACAATTAGTGTTTCAAGGGCACAGGCAGAAACTTGTAGAACATTCCTCCAGCAAAACCTACACATATTACTTAAGGGGGAATACACTGTAAGAGTCTAAAAAGTAAGGGTATTCTCGGGAATTTTTTTCAACCAAATAACGCAAGTAAATCAATGTATTTCTTAGTATAGTTGATATGTATACATTGATAAGTAAACAAAATTTTTTCAAGCAAATTCATTAATCCGTTTCCCGGATACTCTTCGTCGAAATGTCCGCTGTGGCAAAATCCTTCCATTGGCGTTGACGGTGTTTTAGCCATACAGTTAATCTGAATTCAAAAAGATAAAAATATTTAGAAAGTAGAAGCCTACGCCTATTACAGGGCGCACAGAAAACTCTATATCATAAAAGATAATAAAATGGTGGACCACTGAAAAAAGATAATATTTTAGGGAAAAATGTTGCTAAACAAATAGAAGGAAGCCATTAATTAAAAACTCCTGAGCGTTTTTCGTACGATAAATGGCCTTACTCGTGATAATTGGATGTACCTATAGTTTTCTTTAGATGCTACCAACGCGGTCGAAAAATGTCATTCTGAGAAAAACGCGTTCGAAGTGTTTTTGACACCGCTTCATGGAAAATACTGGGTATCCATAGATCTCCGTTAATTTTACGAATTTCTTCATAAACATTGGAGAGAGATTTTTCCGATTTCTTACAGTGTTTTCCCTCTTAAAACTGCGAAACAAGAACGTCCAGCTTAAAGTTACTCTGTGGTCACTGCAATCCGCAGAGTAATCTTAATATATAAAGCAGAAAGTGTTTGTGTGTTTGTCTGTCGCCTAAAAACTTTCGAACAGTACACTCTGGTGTCACGAAATGTGTCTCAGCTCATTATACCTAGCTAATCCAGATGAATGTGACTATTTTCACAAAATAAGATTGAATTTTTTATTTATAAAATCAGAATCTAAATTTCGGGCGAAGCCGAGTAGTAAGGCTAGTTAGACAATAAAGTAAGAACCTTATTAGAAGTCAGCGCGAGTAATGCTTACATTTGTCTTCCAAGAGAAAAGAATATTTCAATGAGGTCCTAATTCTAAAGCTGTATCCACTGGTTTATTAACGGACAAAACCGTGCAATCTAATTTTTCCCCTGGAACTAGACCGTATGCCGAGCACGAACAGAATTCGGCACGGTCATTCACATATACCGACAAAGACTTTCATATTTCCACCCGGCGTTACCCTCTCCCGCATCGTAAGTTCCAGACAGTTTTACGAAATGGAATTGGAACTTCATTTCTCTGTCAAACGCTTAAATCACTCGTAGTCGCCGCGCCATAAATCTGCTACTCGTATTACAGCTCTCCGCCGCGCGGCGCGCACGGCCATTAACAATCGTCCATTATCGAAAGTCAATCAACCCTCGCCGTTTCAAGGATTTCCACGCTACAGTTTCGGCTGCCCCTCCTCTGTACCGCGCTCCGTGGCCTCCACCCTGTATCCCCGAAAATGGCCCCGTCGTATTGACAAACAGACGTGAGTCAGAGCGAGTCTTCCGGCCTAGATCGACGGAAGAAGGAAATTGGGAGTGGAATCAAGCCTGGGAACATCGGAATTCTTCTAAGAACATTCTGAGCTTCTCCGGGTTCCCTAAGAACCTCCGGAGCTCAACGAACGTGAATTAGCCCGTTCTCTTTCTCTCTCCCAACCCCCTTCGCTCGTCTCCTTATACCGAGCGTCTTGTAACCGAGCACGGATTAAATTCTTCCGTGCCATCAGACCGGGATGTAGAATGGGTGGTTCGTGCTCAAAACACATCGATCCGCAAGGGAAACTGTTTTTGCTAGCTGGAGTAACGGAAGTAGACGAGGTAGCGCTGGCAGATCGCTGGGACGTTGGCTTCTCCTCCATTGGTTCAGCGTCCATGAAAGCAGAAGCGTAGATCTGTCGTGTAACGCGTGGTAACTCCCTTCCCCAGCTGATAATGCGCCATGTGAATAGACAGATAACGGTGACCCGCACGCTATGCTTCGTGGATATTCGCGGAATTGGTTATCGGCGTTACGATTAAAAGTGAAACAGAGAGTGGATCGAACGTGACGAGGTGACGCGTCCTTGACGAGTCCTCGCTTCTTTGGGTAGAGGAGTTAATTACGTACGCGCCACAGTTTTATCAATGCTCCGAAGCCGCGCGTTGGGGCAGAGATTTATCGACCACCCGATAGACTCGTCCTTCCAGCAGAGACTATACGAGCAGGTTGCAAGTCGGTTACACATTTCTTCGTAGCGAAGGAACCCCTGCGGCGATAGTCCTGCCGCTCCTTTCCACTCTATTCTACAGGCTACCTGCTTCGTTAATATGGCCCCGAGGATCGAAGGTTAGATAGACTCGACGCTGCATCAGGAATTCTCTCCTGGCGGTTTTGAAGACCGAGTGTCATGCGTTGCGAATCGATCTAATTCCTGTGCCATTAATCGAAATGATTCCACTTCCAATAAATTGCGTATACTCGTTGGTCCATTTGCTTTTATCATTCTGGCTCCGTGTTCTCCGGATATATAGAGTGTTATAGAAATGGGAGGGTAAACTTTAGTGACTGGCGTAGTTTGTAGAGCAGTGAGCAGATTTGAAGGAGTACAGGATGAACTGTAATCGATGGTACAAGTAAATATGTAATCTCGTGGAAGAATAATTATGTTCGAAGAAATAGAATTTCAAGCGTTCTGGAGTATGCGGCAACGTTTTCATTAGATTATCTGCACGTGAGCCACTATCTCTGCTTTTTGCAAATCTTGACGATAACATATGTAATTCGTTTCCTGTCAGGTATATTATTTTATTTCAGTTCCAGTTCTCATCGAGCTTTTACGATAGCACGATTCAATTGAGTATCACAAAAATTGAGGGATACTATTGAATATTAATAGACTAATTCTAAAAAGTTGAATCGCTCAAGATGACGTTGGAGAATCAAGCATAGGTAAACAAGTTATGCACCCGAGTTAAAGTGAAGCAAAATTTCATTCGCCTATTTTGTGCTGTCACTTGGGCTAATGCTTAATGATTCCCAACATGAATTTTAACTGTGTTTTCATTAATACTGGTTTCCTATAATAGATGCACATCGATCCTGTTACCATAAAAGTATATCTGTTATATCGCGAGTTATCTAAACCAGCAATATTCCTACGTGTCACGAAAGGTAATAGCACTAAAAGCAGATGAAGCAATCATCTATTAGAAATAGCAGCTGGTCTGTCAGACAGGATGAGTCATTAGATAACGCCTAACGTTTCACCTTCTTCTGCCTTTTTCCCTGTCAGGAGGATATCGACTCCGTTTCCCTTCAATAACTATGAAACAACTGTTCTCCATATATTTTATGAACAACTAATAGAAACGTCTACTAATTTGGAATAGGTAGTCGCCTTAAAGGAATGAAAATACATATCACTCTACATGTATAGCTCATTAGGTACAGCAGCTATCTGGGAAACAAAGGTCCAAAATATTATCTAATTCTACTATCCCAAAAGTTTCACACAATAAAATTATATTTTCTGTCACTCGACTTTCACAAATCCACGTTCACGGAATCAGTTTCATTACGTGGATGTCAAACCTGATACAGAAATCATCACCTCTATTGAACACCCAACACTCCCTCAATAGTTTCCTCATTAAACTGTTCCCTGTACACCCCACAATCTCAAATCCCAAAGCTTCGCGTCTGCAGCCCTGTGTTAACCGAGATGCTCGCTAAGGGCTGTTTCGATTCATAGGTTACCAACCGAGAACGAGGCGTGGTCATCGAATCGCTGCTCATTAGCCGCTCACTTTTCTGAATTCCTGCACATTCGTGAATCTTGAAATAGTCGATCCATTTTCACCTTGCCCGTAACGAGCGCACCGCGCAGAAAGGGACCCAGACCGTAATATAATCCGTTCCGTATTCTGTGCGTGAAACCCGCTTGGTCACGAGGTGACATCCGACAATGGTCGTGCCCACGCAGCTCCGTAGTGCGTAAAACACGTCGGTCGCTTTTCGCCGCAGCGTCAAGTTTCTTTGAAACAGAAGCAACGCGCCGGCGTCCTCCGCCCCCGCGTCTAATCCGTCGCCTAGTTAGAAATCAGGGAGGATGCAAATCCCTGTTGACTTTATTTCACGCGCAATTCGCCGTTACAGCCCGCCGCTATCGAGGATCTACGAAGATGGACATCCACGGAGGCGCTCGGGGACGTCACCGTACCGCCGGACTGCATGTCCAGGATCCTTGGAGATACAACGGACGACGACGCCGTCGATCACAAGCTTCCCAGCCCCGAGGAACAGGTCCAAGCTGTCGCTCTCAAGTAAGCAGGGAATTTATGCCACCGTAAAGATAATGGACACGAGAGAGTAAACTTTTATCGATAGACGGGATGGTAAATTTTATGCCGCCTTGTGGAGCTCTGGTGAATATGCTAGTTTCACAGGGTATATGACATATAACATGACACTTTGAACAACAAATTCGCAATAGGATTTTTAACTGTAACTTTCCTTTCACCGGTAAAGGGGTACCGTTTTACACTTTGACTTGCGTCAGCGTATTTTCACGTGGGAGTTGTGTGTTCATATTTTCCCGGGAACTATTAACATGATACTTGAAGCATATTACTAATCGTGAGTTAGTTATGAAGACATATTATAAAATATGAGTTTTGAACTTTCTTTAGGACTATTATGTATGAGTTCATACCGTGGGAAGGGTTAGATTTTCAAGTCTTGCTTTTGAATTGAGTGATGGAGTGAGATACATGTTCAAGGGAATTCGATTGGTGTTGCAGATTCCCGGCAGAAATCGTGGCGGTGGACGTCAGTGGGAAAGGGTTCGAGAGGATGTCGATGAGGAGGAGATCCTTGCTGTCCGGCCCTGAGAGTCAGGAAACAGCTGTGAAGAGACGGTCGAGGCCCCGTAGGCCTAGAGGAAAGAGACGAAACACGATCGCTGGTACAGATCAGAAGGAAATCCGACAGGCTGCAGGAGGGTAAGCAATTCCCCACACCTTTTCAATCATGAGAACACGATTACTGAATCGACAAAATACAATGATCCACTGGATAGTATCTATACGATCACTGTTACTCGATTCGATCCAGCAGAGAGTGTGGCCATTTTCATGAATCTCTTATGATATTCATTCGCAGAGAAACGACTGGAGAAGACGCGGAAGAAACGCTTTCGAATATAGCGGCCAGAGCCCATAGGTCGGCGAGCACAGACATTCTGGGCTCGTCGAAGAAGGAGTCGCCCACGGAGAAGAAGTCCCACTTCAATACTTTGAAGGCGTGGGGAATGTCCAGGCTGAAACTGATCAGTCCCAAGTCTAATCAGCAGCAGGAGCAACCGGAGACGGCCGCCGCTAGCACAGAGAGGTCAGGGCGGGAGCAAGGTCAGTCAAGGTCGCCGGAAGAAACAAATATTTACGAAACGGTAACAACCAGGCGCAGGAAGGACAAGTCTCACGAAAGGAAGCCTAGCTCGTCTAGCTCGAGCGGGAAGAGCACGTCGAGCATACCGGTATCTGTCCCGAGCACAGAGAGACAACCGAGCGTGAAATTGCGCGAGAGCGCCGCCCAAAGGAGAGAAAGACGAAAAGGAAGCAGCCGCGACGACCCGCCGCACTCCAGCTCTGGAAACTGGAGTGCGTCCTCTGAAAGTGGGAGGGCAAGTATCGGAAGCGAAACGACCACCACCACGCATCAACCAAGGTATGGCTGGTGGAGGGACTTGAAGATTGTGCTTAGAATGTAATCTGCAGGATCAATAAAGTTGCTGACGTAATTGAACCGAAGCTTTCGACGCATTCCCCGCGTTTCATGTATCATAATAAAGGGAGCTCATCCACTTTCTAAGAAAATGTATATACCTGCACTGACATCTGCAGATTTGGTTCTGAGGGTTCGTAGATTTGGAGACCGTCCAGCTATTTGTGGTTGCGGCAGAAGGGAAGCTTTGCGAACAAGTTTCTCTTTAGGACGAGTAGCAGGAATATTATTATCCTTCTGGTTGTATGAAGTATTATGAGTTCTGCGTATAGAGGAAAATTAATATCACATTTTGGAGAAGGAAATTTGAATTTTGATTTTTCTTTTGTGGTTTATTAGATCTAAGTATTAAAAAATAGGCCAAGTATAAGTAATTGTTGTGGCAATCTGTTATCCATTTAGAAGTATACCTATTTCTAAACTTCCCAACCGCTTTCAACTAAATAATGCATTTAACACATTCCTATAAAATTTATCGTCTTAAACAGATATTACTTCAGTATAGTTAGCTTCGTAAATGGCACACCATTTTAGTCCTGAATTGCCTTTACACACTCCCTGCTCTCTGAAGAAGATATACAATTATATAATCATCCACTTTATAAAAAAGATACTATAAAAACTGTCACTGTTCACCTTTAAAGATCAATGTAATGCTCGGTTAGTTTTCTTATGAGTAGTTCAAGATGCACGTTCGTGAGTTCTATATAGTGGCACAAAGTTTGATAGTACTAGTACCTAACGATTATAAGCATCATTGCACAAGACTTTAAATGCATCACATTCTAACGATAAACATTTCAATACGCACGTAGATCCACGACGACAGCTTCGATTGGAACGTCGTCGACTTCGTTGAGCCACATGAGGCGATTCAAGGGCCGAGATAACTCAGCCTCATCCTCAGTAACGTCAGAAGGAACATTAACACCGGATATCATACAAGATATCGCTGTGGTGCCTTTCTCCGACGACGGCGAGACCTCGTCCGTGTATTCCTGCGACACGGAAGGGTATTACACCTCGTTCCACGTGGACTCTGGCTTGAAAACCCTCAGGGAAGAGGACCCAGTCCCGCAAAGCCCGTTGACTAGGTCTAACGACGTCAGCTCCGATCCTACCTCACCTGTTGTCGAAAACGAGTACGAACTGTTTGGAAGGGGTTCGACATCGACAACTACCAGCTCCGCGGGTACAGTCTGCACTGCCTTAATGGCGCCACCGCCTCCAGAAAGGAAGTCTAGCCTCACCGTTGTTGCCATGGTGAGGAGAGATCATGATTCTCACTATTTATTTTTATTACAAAAATTATAGTACTTAATTCTGCTTTCAAGTATATTCCTCAAGTTGCTAAAGTCTTTTGCGACTTCTTTCACGTGTATTAATGTGAAATGATTTTTCTCTGGAGATCCCAGAAGTAGTAGAAGATTAACGTCAACTTCTAACTTCTACTTTGCCAGCGCAATTTTTCAAATCGTTCATTTCCTTCAACAGGTGCATGGCCAGAATCAAAATGGTGGGGAGTCCCCGGACAGCGGGCACAATACCTCGTCCTCGCCCGTGGAGTCAGCCTCGAGTCCAGCCTGTACCGGAAGGTCGTGCTCGGAATTCGAGTACTCCGAGTCCAGCGATCTGGAAGGTTGCGAGAGGATCGAAAGGATCCGTTCGAAGACCGCGATCAACACCAGTCGTATACCGTCCATGTGCGTAATTACGCCGCCAGGATCAGACGACGAGCACGCGAGAGAGTCTGATCAAATTGGCAAGAAGAGTGAGAGCAGAAAGCCCGACCTTCAAACTGGAGGTTCGGTACTCATGTCTGCCACCGTTGGCACCTCCAAGATGGAGGTGATCAACGGGCAAGACAAGAACCTCTATGCCACAGTTCAAGTGCTACCTTCCTCCGACAAAGCTGCGGTCGGACAGACGTCAGCCAAGATCAGTCCACTCAGCGGGGTGCTTGGCAAGCTTCGCGGCGTGCTTCCGGGTAGAAAGCACGTGTCGAAGAACGCTGTCCAAGACCAACCTAACGTAGACTCCGGCGACTATGTGACTATAGCCGACGTGAGGAACAACAACGACAAGCGCCAGGATACCGGACCGTCGTCGAGCACGAACGCTGCCAAGTCCCCAGCTGCCTACGCTAATACCGACGTCTTCAAGAAGGACGCGGAGTACGTTAGCTTGAGCGAATTACCGAAGAAACCGGATTCTTCCTTGGAGAGGAAGAGACAGGGTGCTAGGGTGACGCTGGATTCGGAGGGGAAGGTTGTATATTCGTCTGACAGTTTGAAGAGGAGGAAAGGAGCGCACACTACCTTCAATCCAGGTACGCTTAACCCTTTTTCGGAAATTAATTCTTCTTTAAGTTCCTCGTATCTTTTATATCTTAACTGACGCGAGTCGCATAAAATGCAAGCTCTTTAAAAAGCTCTTCTTATACAAAATCTGTATTTGAAAGAAAATAGCCTGAACCACTCTGCGAAGCTTGAAAAGAAAAGAATTACTAACAGATCGCTTCACATCCCCGTGTTAACCATGAAGGCTGCATTATGCAATTGAAACCGTCGAAGTAACACGTGCCCTTTGTTAACATTGAAATCCAGGTCCCTTCGTAAGGGAAGGAGCATCGCCGAGCCCATCACCGCTGTTACATCGCGCAACCCCTAACATTCGAGCAGTGACGAAGACTAACGACGCTGTGGACGGCCCGACTAAGTCCACCCCGCCCACGTCGCCCCAGTTGGGAAAGCTGATCATCAGAGCGGCTAGGAGTCCCGAACGAGCGGCCAGTCCCGATTACGTTCGAACGCCAACGACCGTGGTGGGACCCACGAGTCCGACCACCCCTCACCGACAAGTTCGCGGGGCGTACGTGAACGTGCAAGACGACGAAGGTAAGACGGCTTCTAGCACAAGCACTGACGAACGTGATTGCACTGGCTGCGTCGGTAGATTAGAAGCACCATGTACATTTGCGATCACCGCTCACCCTAACGGCGAGATGAGCACAGCCCCGACCACGAACGGGGGTCCGTTGCTTTCGAGCAACAGCGCCTGTCGAACCGATGGGACGGTAGCACTGCCACCGAGTAACAAAGCACCAGACTCCGCTAAACCCAGCCACTGCCCTAACAAAATGTACATAGATAGGTCGACGGATGTAACCTGCGACGAGAACCGTCTCCCGGACTTCGATAACGATAGCCTCGTCGCGCAGACAGATCGTCGAGCTGTAAATACATCAGACGCGCCGATAACGAGCTTCAGATCGAAAAATCTAAGGCTTGACTTCGAGAAGTCAACTCTGTGCCCGATAACCCTGAGGCAGACGGGTAACACTCCGAAGTTGAGTAGGAAGTTGCTAGTGTCGGATTTGGATACACCGAGCTTCTGTAGGAAAATCACGAAGCTGGATTATCAATGCGATGATCGAGCCTCTGCTGCTGTCAGAGACAAGGAGATTCGCGCGAGAAACGGAGAGAGGTCGTTACTTGCGGTGCCCACTGCCGATGACTGTAATACAAACGCCGCAGATATTATTATAGATGCCTCAGACGTTTCTGAGACGTGTACCGATAACAATTCTGCGAAGAAATCCGATGCGTTCAAAGGAGATAGAGTTGAGCGTAAAGTGAAACGAAGCGAGAGCTATCGAATGGCGAACAGCCCGATAATGTTTATCAAGCGGTTCTCTAGTAACACAGAGAAATCGTCCAAGATCTGTAGAACGCCGTCGGAGGAGCTGCAGGAGGAACTGTTGAAGGAGACGATTAATTATCCCGAGACGATCTCTAGCCCCGATCCACAAATTAGTAGCAGCTTGAACTTTGACATGAACGTGACGAGTGCCATTCCTATCACGACGGTCCCAAAGAGTCCCCGACCTAGAGCTATGGATATTGAGCCTGCTAGAGTGCTGAAATATTCTGGTAACGATACAGAGATTTGGTGATCGCCTCGCTGAAAGGTACATTTGAAAAATATCCTACTGGCACAGTATTATAACCGTTCTTTAAACTCTGAACGCTTGCAAAGGCGGGAACACACACTTTTGGCAATTTATGATAAATTCCATGATTCTGTAACTGTGGTATCAAGGGGTTGATAATAAAACCAAGTACCCACTGCCTGCTATCAGATGCATTTTAGAGTCTGCTATCCTAAACGAAAAAATGGTACCTCTCTGTAACTTCTAGCACATGCAATAGCGTGAAAGTTACTTATGTGTGAAATACTAAATTAGTAAAGGTTAGTCGATTAAGTAACAGGTTAGAAAAGTCACCGTTCACTAGGAGTGTGCGGGCACCCAGAATTATAGGACCTGATTTGCGATTCGGGAGCCGATTTTCTTGCTTAAAATTTCCCCGATAACTTTTAAGTTGTGATTTTGCAGTGTGATCAGATGTAAAAATTTTTATGCAGGAAAATCAGCTCCCGAATCGCAAATCGGTTCCCGTAATTTCGGGTAAATCCTGAAAGTTTCTAGCCACGTAGAATTCTTTTAATCTTAACAACACAATTCAGTATCAGCGTCGCAGTTATTTGTCAAACTTTAAGTATTTAGAAGCTTCAATTACCCACACATTTGTATCATATATCGGCTTCCAAGGAGCTCGAAGTTCTTTATTCTATTTCTAGTACGAGATATGTTCTTCTACCTGGCAATGTTTGAAAATGAACGTCACAAACATTCTAGTTACATCTTGCCCTCCCCGGGATGTGAAAGACATAATTCTATGTGGCTCCAGATTTACACCTGACAATAAGAACAATTAAAGTTCCTGTCCTCTTCAGATGCTCGCGAGTAGTCCACTTACAAAAACGTCTCCTCGATATTTCCGCCGCGTTCGTGGCGTCGATGAGCGGTTAACAGTTACGTAAAATGTACACGCGATACAATTGGCGTCAGAGCAGAAAATAGATGAAATCGACGGGAGGCCTCACCAAGGACCAATATTACACGATCGAACGAAAAGTGCGCACCGATATAGGAGTTATCGACTTATTGCTGCCCGTTATGCGAAAGGAGAGTACGGGCGGGGCGAGATTGTCGTTGCATGAAATTAATGAGGGCAAACGGCAAACGATCCGCTCGACGGTCACGATAACGAGATCGGACAATGTTTTTCCGTGTTAAACGAAGATACGACAGAGGAGCGCGAACCGGTCACGTTTTCCGTATTTACCGACCCGCTTCATCTTCGCCAGCTGCAAGAAACGCGACGAACCCCTGCACGTAACCGCTGCAAAACGATGAGTGCGAGTCTTCTTGTCGTCCCCTTTGCGCAGCGCGGAATATTTTAGAGTTCAAGAGTTTCGTCGATAAGCTCGGCGAACCGATCCCAACGAGGCATGCCTCTCGCAAGGTTAATAGATAACATTCCTGTCGCGCTTCCACGTATTTCCCGAATTATTAACGTGCCATGAATTTTCCATTCTTTCCCTCCGTCATCCACAGATTGCACCTAATCTGGGGGCACTAAAAATATATCTCCCCGTTGTCGCGAGCAGATTAGTCTCGCCCCCCCCCCCCCCCCCCCGAAGACAGAGAGAGAAATGACCACGTGACCTTTTCAAGGCGATGCGAAGTTTTTTTAATGAGATTTTCTGAAAAATTTTTTAGATTTTGTTGGAAATGGTTCGTTCACTTCTTTCGTTCTTTCGCTCCTGTATTTGTTCGGGTGGTGGCAATTTCTGTTCGTTAACGCCGTAGCTGATCCTTTGACGCACGGTGCCACTAAACGAGGAAGAATTATCGCCAGTGGACGAGTAAATAGGAAATCTTTCGCATTGGCGAACGGGATGCAATAAAGTCGGTAGCGGGGGCCAAAGACGATAAAGCTGGAAAACTCCAGGGAGCCCCCAATGAAGCCTCACTTTGTTAGCCCTTATCAGCCTCATTAGCCGCTGCCTCAATAACCAACGGAATTGCATCAGACGTGATGTTTATCCCGCCCGATAATTCCAAATCCAGATAAACAAAATTCCCTCCCTACTCGCGGAGGATTGAAATACTTTCGAGCGAATGCCGCCGCCCTCAGTTTGCTCCGATCTGGCCACGTTCACGGTATACTTAATTGCTTGACGTTTCGTCAAGTGCTTACCCTCCCGGAGCTTGCAGCCCCGTTGGATCTGAAACTCTCGAAGGAACAGCTCTTCCTATGGCTGACGTAACTCTGCCAAGATCTTGCTCGATTCCGCCATCGTGGGATCACAGAGTCGCACGGCCGGTGATGGCACTTCGCGCGCTCGTAGCGTAGGAGAGACGTTCTTTCGAAGCGGTCTGCGCCCAACCGTTCAGAATTTATCAATGAAAGTTTGTCCCCTTGTTCGTCCAATTCCGTGTACAGTTGCACGCGCAGCAGGAAGTTGTTAGATGTTCGCGCGTGGACCGGCACGTTGAGCCGAAGGGCGGGGGAGAAAAATTGGCGTTTTTAGTGAGGGGGCGATGATAAGCCGGTATCAGTCTACCAGCGAAGAGGAAACCTTGTCGCTAGACAGGCGGTCGCCAACGTCGATAGCCAGGGAGATTCGGTTGTAAGACGAGCGTGGTATTCGCGATTTGACAGTCGGCGCGGGCTGCAGCTGCATTCCAACATGTTGGCGAGGCATCTTCTTTTTATAGCGAGCAGACGACAACGTAAGTCAAGGAAATATATTTCTTTCTTATGGGACGGAGTACGAGCACTTTGCTTGGTTTTTCTTCTTCCAATTACAATAACCATCCCCTCCCGGCGTTTCTTCCGCTTCAAAGGGTACAGAGATTGGCTCGCGATCGTATCGCTAAATCTGGTGTTTGCACAAGCATCTTCACAAGAACCATGTGTTCCACGTAACTTTAATTTTGCAACGGTTCGATTAATAAGGGCGAGTATGTACTTGTATTTTTTACAATTTTGGATTCGTCCGCTTTCTGATTCCGTTCTATCGAAGGGGGTGCGATCGACCCGCTACGGACTGGTACGGTTCAGATAGACTTTCTGCGGGAAGTAGCTAATATTCGAAATGCTGTACGTCAATGCTAAAGTGGCATCTACTCGTTTTTACAAAGTTTGAAAATTTCTTACAGATTTAGACTTTCATTTCACCATACACGTGCTGAATTATAAATTACAAAGTATGAGCTGATATAACATAGCTATACAGAAGAGGGAAAAGACTTTACACGTTTACACTTCATTTTAATCGTTCTCCAACCGATGAAAGATTTTTTACTAAATGCTGCAAACATTATAGTACAGTGATTTCAAACTCACGTTTGTAACATTTTAAACCTCACGAGTTCTCGTTTGGTTTTGTTGTACCGTTTCTATTTTTGAGCATTACTGAGATAAAAGTATAATAAGCAAGACGTCGTGCATACTCGTGCTTGGATTCCTCCAATTGTTCTTCATAATTAAACTGAAGGTTGTCAATGTCACGTTAAGAAACTTTCTCACTCACGACAAATGTCAGCACGATGTTATAAATAGCCACAAATAAAATAAGTTCCAATCAATGGTCCGATGAATGTTTACGAAGTTGTTCCGCAAAAGACGAGATGTCCCGTTTTTCATTCTACATACCTTTCATCTTCGTAGTGAATGCATCATCTTTTCCAGTCTTAATTGCCTCGGTACTCACAAATAAATAAAATGGAACTATGTATAGCTATAACATTTAAACACGTGTAAAATGCTTGTTGCATGGTTTATGATGATTCACAAAATGCACTTATTTACACATTCTTCTGTGTACGTTTCGCTTTGATTAAAGTGGAAAACTGTCAACGATATGCCAATTATACAATGCGTCGTCACGTTTATTAAACGAAAGCTTCGAAAGCGTTTCGTTAAATGTGCTTTTAATCACGTTCTTGATGGGCAACAATTTCGTTACGCAAACATGATTACCGTTCGTGGCAATGAATTCTTTGATAGTACCGCAGCGTTTTTGCAATAATTTTAATCGGTCAGATCGGCTCGCCTTTACTTTCATTAATTTTACATCACCACTGAGTCTTTATCGCACTTATTTCTTCATCGAAGGTTGGTCCCCCCAAACAAGTATCGAGGTTCATGAACCTTAATATCCACGGTTGCTTTTTTTTATCGCTTATCATATTTATGTTAATTGAATTAAACTTGACGCTGCATCTGAAGATTAAGCCCCAAGTTTTGTTCACTTTCTACGAACAACGTAATATTATTCTCGATCGGGCTGTCATGTAATTGAATTTATTTATTCATTTATTTCTTTTGGTTATCCAACATTCATCCATTTTTCCGCGTTTCTGCTAAACGATTAGAAATTGTTATCGCTCGCGCTATTAAAAGATACGAAATTTTAAGATAAATAGAAAATAAGGAAATGTGTAACGAATATCTTAATGTAGAAATGCGAGGAGAAATTTAGAGAACAGTGATAGTATTACTATTTTGTTGATAGCAAGTTTTCAGTTATTGTACTGAAAAAGAAATACTTAAAATCGATGCATACGTTCACGATTGAAGATAAAAATCAATGGTAACAAATTATGTGGCGTAAGCGAGACTTTATTAATCTTTTAATTTGCGATCAGTCCATAGCTGATTATATTTCGACTTACGTCACAGAAGATAACATAGGTTACGTAGCGTCACAGTAGAGGCATTACTATATAATCATATCACACATTTCAGGGACTTGTCAGGGGTTGTGCTAATTCAAATAAATTCGAAATAGCCATTCAAAGTTACAGAGAGGTACATTATTTAATTTAGTGGTAGAAATCGTATCTCCAGTCAGGTATTCCATTTTGAATGCCACCTTCCTCCTACTTCAATCGTAAGACCTAATCGTAATTCACTAAATTATACTACAATCTCTCTTGAAAATATTCTCAGCTGAACAACTTTGAAAAGTAACTGCGTGCTTATTAATAATGTCGTCTCATATTCTCAGAACGCCATTCTGTTTACTTTCTTGGAAGCGTTTTAAAATTCTCTTTACCGGCGACACTAAGATGTCTATATCTGGCCATACAGTGACAATTAAGAACAAAGAAAAAAGAATGTACCGACGATAATATACTATCGACTGTCTATATATCTATAACAACGTCAGTGTCATACACCGCGTTCAGCTTTGAAGTAAACGTGATTCACGATGGTGTATCATCTCGTATTCTTGGTAATAGTCGCGGCTGGCGTATCTCGTTGGAGGTATTGAAAAAGTGGAGCAACATGGCATGGAACTCGATGAAAATAAAACCACTTGTTCGGCTGTATTGGCGGCAATGTGGTTGCGAGATGGATTCGAAGAAACTTTGTTTTGCTTTTCCTACATCCATCGTGTAATCTCGAAATGCCACGAGTGCAGGGGACACAATCATGCAGTGGTGGAGTCGCGTGATTTGCGGCATGCGCACGCCACAGATAACTACAGATTTCGTCTGCTAGCATACGAAACAATTGTTTCAAATGCCAATTATACGCTGACAGAATCGAGACATTTAAAAGATAAGTGGATCACGGAGCTCAGATTATAACCTAACATGTAAACTCAGCAACACTTTGCTATCATCACAGGTTAAGTAAGTGGCTTGTAGAGATGTTGAGCGATGAAAACAATTGTCACGTTGATACTTAGTCCTTGAATCGCTCTAACTATTCGTTCGAAAGTAATGCTCCGTCCAGCTTGTAAATAGGCAAATTATTAAAAGAATTCTAGCGTTTAGTTGAGGATACAGGTAAAAAGAGTGGCAGTGCTTGCCTCTATTTCCTGATAAGTGCTCTACTTAATTGATCGTGTAATTAGTGTCAACCGTAACATTCTATGTGTTTTATAATCGAAAAATCCATCTGCAATGGCGATTACAGAACTACTAGAGGAATAAGAATGAGCTTAAATCAATTAGAATTGTATATTTTCACTTTCCGGGGAATATCCGCTAGTTTGAGTGTGCGATCACAGGCCACACTCGCGATGCAGAGTAGATTAAGTAACGAGGCACATGTTTGGGTACATGTATGTACACTCTCGTTTTCCTTAAGAGGCAAAACTTATTTAAGCACGGAAACTAGCGCGCGCGCGTAACGATCGATCGACTTAAAAGTTTGAAATGGCCCGTTGAAGCATCCCGAGAGTGTTAATGACTGTAGCCACTAAGAAATGGGACATTGCCCATTCTCGTAGGTCAATCGCGAAACGATAGTTGATTGCCAAGTATCGTTCTGCGTCATGCACGTATACGAGAACAGTATGCATTCAACTTGAAGGGAAAAGAAGACAGAACTGGTCAGATACTTGGAAGAATAAAGCTACGTTTGCGTCAAGCGAGTAATTGGCCTCCTCTGTTATCGTGTTCTGCCCCACCGTTGGTCATAGCTGTGAAGGGTGAACAGAATATACGCTGCATCCAATAAAAACTGTCGCAAAGAAAGATTGTCAGTGAGACATAAAGTTATACAACGTTCATCACACTGTGGCTTTCCCCATCAAACTCCACCGGTACCATAATTTTAATCACCTTACGTTACATGGTTCTCCCTGCCAACAGTTCACGTAACAAAACTGTCACCGTCGTAAAGTAGCTCTGTCAAGGCATACGCGAATGTTCACAAATCTCCTTTCTTCTTTCGTGTTGTCACACGATTGGCGCTACTAGCGTTAGACGTTAACATTTTGACTGGCGTCGGCGTGGAAACACGCCGAGGTATGTTCGTGGTGTACGAGTTAAGCAAAATTTCCTCGACAGATACGATCGTTCGGAAACGAATCTCTCAAAACCTTGCGCCACTCGAAGTGTTAAATTTTGTACGTCGATAAGTTATTGAGAAAACCATCGACTTCAGGTTTTGGCATGTGGTGAAGACGTAAGTGTGCCTCGACTTGCCGTGTCGCATGTTAGCTCGATGCGTGGTGCTCGCCCCTCGTTGTAAGTAGCGTTTAACACTAACAAGGACTAACTTCAAACAATCCTTTGGTACCTCATTGTTGCAATCGATTTTTCACCCGCCATCTCATTACGCGCCTATCATTTACACTACAACCCCCCACCCCCGTCCCTAATCCAAGGGGGCCTGTTGAAAATTTTAAATACACTTTCCATACGCGACAGCTTCGAAGTTATCTGTCAATTAGCTTCAATTAACGATAAACTCCCCGCGATTCATGTTTCAATGATGGCGCTTGGACGCATGGCGGGTGAACATGGACACGTGACGAACGATATCGGGTAATATCTCATCGAACGCCACTTTTTCCCCCTGTGTTTCTTTCGCCGCGGCGAGAATTAATCAGCTTACGACTAATATCTGGAGACCTACTTACAACCTGGGTAGGGGACGATGCAGCATTTTGTACCGTACATGTACATACGTTTTTGTTACTTGTATAAGGCCTGCCCCTTACTCGGCTGCACTGTATGTTTATAAATGTGTATATTCCGTTCTGTATCTGGTAACGGGCAACGCATCTTGCCACTCGAATGTACATACCGACAGACGATGTCGTTAAACCCTCACGAGGAATGTATGTGAATAGATGCCATTTTTTTATAGAATCTACGACTGCATTTTGTTATTTCTTCTGATCTGTTTCACACATGTGTCGTCCATCCTTTCACTGTAAATAGCACGATCGGAACGAAATTAAGTGGCCACCGCGAATCATCCCTATCTGAAAACCCACCCGCCATTTCGTTTCCCCGTCTCGCCTCTCGAACGGAAATACATGAATTTCGCAGACACGATTAAGGAAAGCGACCGCGTGGAATAGATTCCAAAAAGGTGTATATACCGAGAGGGAAGGGGTTATACGCAGGATAAAATCAAATTTGAAATCGTGCCATGGCCATTGACTATCGACCTACCGGGCGAAGGGGTGCATGCACTCGTGCGCTCGGGGGTTGTCTGGCTTAAAATTCCACAACTTCTTCACTCGTATCAATCTCAACGTAATACTCTCCTAATACGTTCTCAAGGCTTCATACTTTCAGGCATTGAATGCTAAAAATCGAAAATGTTCAAGTTTCTTGAAAGTGTCCAAGCGTATCTACAGTGCTGGACACTACTTTTTGCCGATCGGTCACGCGAGAAGTTAAACCAAATTCCTGTTTTGAACGATGAATTATTAGTTAGAAGAAGATAGCGTGTTGTTTGAAATTTGAGAATCAGTGAACAAGTGACTATTCAAAGCGACAAGTTTTATCGTAAAAAAAATGTGTAAACTTTGTGTATACAAATTGTTTTCTATGTGCCGTTTCTTGGGCATTTATGTTTCAATTAATTTATATACATAACCACACATTCGGGGAAAAATAGCGTTGACCATAATACCCCCTCGAGAGGCCACTTAATTTCACCCAATTGCAACGATTCTTCATCCCCCGTCCATCCCAGCACCCTCCATTCGTTTTGTATCTGTTTTTTTTCCAATCACCTTCCTGATTCTTCACTTGTACCCGTGCACACCACTCTGTGTACATATGCGTACTAGTTTTAGAGAAAAAAAAATGCACATGACGCGCGTGTGGCACCCCTCGCTAGTAGCTCACATACATGTCGTAGTACCATAGTTCATGCCCGGTGAGTACATTTTGTTCTTAACTTCACCAACGATACACGTCGGTCCGATATCGAACACTCACTTCCCACAATGCGCGTGTCGGTGGACAGAAAATTGCCAGGCTCTTCTAATCGAGAAACTGGCGAAAATCGCGAAGCTACATTCTATATCGGACACGAACGATGCATCCACAGATGTAGATTCCCCACGCTTTCATTGCATGCCTTGCGTTTGTAACGTCTGTACGTATTGCTTGCTTCGCTTTCGTTCTATTAACAACGCTGCTAACAAATTACTCGACGTTGCGTTCGTATAATTTTCAAGAGAGTATCTATAGAACTTAAAGTTTTTTTCGTACTGGCAATACGCGAGAAGTAATAACGAACAACGTAGTTGATACATTTGTCGCACTAAAGTCGATGGGTAATATTTGCCAGTAATGAATAACTGCTCGTACGTATTTATGGGATAATAATAAACAAGCTTGACGTGTATCTAGTAATACTACTAAATCCAGTGTCTAACATAGAGGAAGAATTGCCGCGTTTCATTTACATAACTTACAGACATTCCTTCTAGAGCCTGTGTATATACTCTTCGATTAATCGTTAGTTGATTGAAAGTAACGGAGGAGAGAATCACGGCTGCGCAACGGTTAAATACAAACACGGGTAATTATTCGTATTTTTGTTTCAGACAACACTTTGTTGGCGATAGACTCGGTGCCGCCACACGGAATCGCGCAGCCACCGCCGTATATTTCGCCCCCTAAACCGGAAGACTGTCAGAAGGATCGGAAGATCCAGGAGATACTGAAGGACTCTCAGGCGACTGAGAAGATAAAGGCCCAGTACGAAAATGAGCAGAAGTATGGACCGCAGGGGCTTCAGCCGCCGAACATTTACGGCCATTATCCCCGGCAGAATCTTTGCAACAACAACAACCGATTCATCGAGCAGAACAAAGTGCCCAGCTATAACGAATGCCAGCGTGCTTGCGACCAGCGTCGCATCGTGCACATGCACAACGCGAGAAATCAGCAGTACTACGGGCCAGGGAAGGATAACAGTCAACAATTTTATACACTTCCATCGAGAAGGCCTCAGAGGGACGTCGAGCCACCCCGTAGCGTCACGCCAGACATTACGAGGGGTCTTGGACGCGGCTCCCTGAGTGCTATGCATATGCTTGCGAGACACGGCCAGAGGCCAATCACGGAGCAGGATTGCAATCGGTTTGGTTCTCAGGTAGACTTGAACCAGAGGAATTCCGAGAGATTCGAGACGGAGAACAGGCTAATGAAGAACCATCAACAGCCGCCGATTGTGGATGTCAGAAACAGGTGAATATAGAAGTTCTTGTAGAGATAAGGGTGTATAACAGAGGAAGGGGCAAACTTGATTTAGTAATAAGATTGTTCAGATGTTGGAACTGAATTTAATCTTCTCTGATTGTGTCTCACTATGGTTTGATAGCTAACAGTACATTTCTGCTTCGATGGGCGTTATTGTGCGTGAACTCGTTGGCTGTGAGTTTTATATTAAATTGTTGCGATCAGAATTAGTTTTGATAGGCGCAGAAAAGAATTCCATAAAAGAAGCGATGATTTATGTGGACTCGAAAACAATAATGTTAGTAGAACATTCGAGCAGTAGAGCATTCAGATATGCAGTGTTACATTGAGACAGAACAATAGATTGAACGTAGAATATTTCAGCAAGGTGTTAAGATAGATGAAAGTTCTCACTGAAATAATCGAAGATCCAATGTGTTATTGAGATATTCCAAGGTCCATCCCCTCAGGCAATGAGAGTTCATAGTTTCAGGTTATTACGAATAAATATTATTTGAGTAGAAGTTCCGTTGATTAAACGATGTTATTACTCACTCGAATGAGAACATACAGGGCGATTCAAAATGTCTGTAAGAAATTGACAGATTGTGTGCTAGGTGCTTTTGAAGAAAAAGTTTTACCCAAGTACAGATCCTATTCTCAGTACTTGCATCGGTGTTTCCCAAACTTTTTTGAATCGCGTTCCTCTTTTATAATATTTAAATAACCTGGGACCCCCTCTCATATAAGATAAAGTAAATTGAATAAAGTTGAACAAACACATTAAAAATAGTATTTCACAATATAATTCTAAAAAAATGATATTAAAATCAAGCTTATGAAACCGTGGCGACCCCTCAGAAAATTCTTCGCGACCCATAAGTTGGGAATCACTGACTTACATAATAAAAAGAATTAAAATTCTACTCGTGTCATAGTAAAATCACAACAGCGGAATATGAAATATCACTTATTTACAGTTCAGTGTTACAAAAAATGCTGAAACTGTGCTCCTTCAGCTTCAACACGGGTACAATACATTATTCAAATTTATAAATTTCACTTTGAGAGTATGATGTATGTTCCTACAACACTTTTTGCTCGGAATAACCATCCAAACAATCCGCCAAACTCTTTCAAACTCGCCTGAAATCATCCTGTATATTAAAACAGTTGATTCGAGACGATAAAAAACTGCTACACGAATGCCGTTCTAAATGTTCCATTTCCTTCATCTAGATTCGCAACACCATTAGGCCTGACAGCGCTTGGCTATCGATTTTTCGCGTCCTCGCCTGTTAGTGATCCCGTTATGAAGTCTCCTAGTGCTGATGCTTTAAAGCACAATCCAATTTCCCCGATCGGGCACAGCTATGGCAATAGTTTCAAGCCGTCCACACCGGCCGGACGTACTATGCCAACTGTTGCCGAACGTTTGGCTCTGACTGCCAGCAACAACTGCCCGTCACCGATGTCCAGTTCCGGAAGAAGCACACCCGTCCAGACCTCGTCGGGGAGGAGCACCCCGACGAATCTCATACTTTCTCCAACCAAAAGCACAATGTCCAACGAGGAGTTGTTCGCGGCCATCCACAAATCGAAGAAAAGACTGAACATCAAAGACGACAGCGAAAACCTGTCTCCGTACGGTTCGACCACCTCGCTGGCAAAAATGTCGCCCGGTAGCAGGCATAGTTGGAGCTCGGAACAACAGAAACCTCCAGTGGTACGTAGAAAAATGTCCTCCGCGATTTCTTTGAACGTTTCTCTTTTTTTTTCAATTCCGTTTGTAACTCTACTTTAATTCCAGGTGACGCAGAACGTTCAATCGCCGTCGCCAGCGACGTCACGACTGGACTTCAAGCGTCTGCTGCTGCAGCAGAGCGTGAAGACTGGTCCCGCCAGGCTCTCAGCTGCGGAGCAGTTAAAATTGTCCCGCCAGCAGTGCCAGCAGCAACCAGCATCGCCGACCATCCAGCAAACGACACCCTTAGCCAAAGTTCTAAGCCCGCGGTCAGTGTGGAGGTTTCAGACACCGCGGACGGATGTTCTGTCGTCCACGATCATCGAGGACACAGCCGCGGAGGAAAAGGCCATGAAACCTTCCCCCGAAAACACGTCCCCTATATCAAGACTGAACGCAAGGAGGCAGTTGGACCTCTGCGGCGATCTCCCGAATTACTCGAGCGCGGTCGACCCAGGGGCTAGGCCCTCGGACGTGTGTAACGAGAGGTTGTCGGGCAACGTGGCAGCTGTCGATTCGAGGTGCGCTAAAGAGGCTGAAACGTTAATCAGAAACGTTCAGGCGCGAGAGCCGACCACGAGGAGTAGCGTAGCGACTGCTGGCGACAATCGCTACGCTCAGACTGGTACCCCTCAAAGTACATCGATCGCTCAGGCTGTCTTAGACCCCTATTCGCAATGCAACATCGGCCTGCCAGCAATGCAGTATTCGTCGAGCTGCTCGCAGCTCACGCCTACCTGCCAGCAAGCGATAAACGCTTTCGAGTCGAGGAGGATCAGCAATCAGCTGGCCAGAGCGCAGTTCCTGGCTAGCACGCCGGCGAGTACCAATCAGGGCCACAATACTTACGTGAGGCAGATACTCAGAGCGAGATCAGTCTCCCCTCAGAACCCTGCCACGCAGAATGTCACGCGCAGCCCTAGCGCCCCCACGCTGGAAACTGCGCTGTGATGGTGGCGCGATGTATTGGCGAGGCTGAGCAACGTGGGACGTTGAGAACCAAACTGAACTATGTAATTCCCTCATCGCTTGCATCTTTCAAAAACGTAATAATCTACAACGTCACGAATTGTGAAGATCGAGTTGTTTCTGCAGATTTGTTAAATTTTTAGCTATTTTCTTTTATAGAGTTTCGTGTAGCTGGTTCTCGATGGCTCCTATTTAACAGAGGCGCGATATTGCGGCAGGTAAAATTGAAGCAGATAATTGAAAGCCTAGAAACGGTTGAATAATTGTACATTCAGTGGCCGTGAGTCGTTTTAACCGGAAATCTGATTTAATCAATCGTCTACGGCTTTGCGGAGTTCAAGGGGACAATAATATTTTAATTCCTGCTGTCTCGTGATGACGGAGAAATTAGTATTACGCAGTATTGGATTACTTTTCCGCCATGAAAGTAATAATTTTAGAGCAAAGAGTGTCGTGTAATCGGGAGGGACGACTCTGTATCGTTCGGACTCGTTTGAAATTGCAGCGTGTTGTACAGCTCAAGCCGAAGATTCTCGTAACGCGTATACGCATGCAGATTATACTTTGTTAATATATACAATGTGAATTCACTCAGAGCAATAAGTCACAATACAAAACGGTCCACTCGTTAATCTAGATAGAAATATATATATATACATATATACATATTTTATGCTGTATTGACTTGTGGTGAAAAAGATTTAATACAAAGTGAAGGGAAAAATATTGAAATAATGGCTAGCGTAAGCGTTTGTACATGAACGAATGAATATTTAAAACGATAACTCACAATATCCGTACACCTTAATATTCAAACGTACGCATAATTATTACTGGCGTTCATTTTCTTCTTTAAATGAACATGTACCGTAAGTCTTGTCACTTTTTGGAGGAAGAGTGGTACTAAAGATTCATAATCACTGGTTCCTTAATGAAACTTATCGTTGAGATATTAATTTGTTCTCCATTCGTTGTAAGAAAAAAAAAAGAGAGAAGAAGAAACACCCGAAATCTCTGAGAACTGTACTGTAAATAACGCATAATGTAATTACAAATGCATTCTGCTTAAAATTCGATCGCTTGCTTGTCTAGTCCGGGTAGCTTAGTATCCACAATTTCGAGTTTCTCGCGAACAATGTCCATATTACTGGAACTACGTAACGGGCGTGTAATTGTATTATTACGAGTCGGCGTATAATAGAACGTAAGCTTTACTATTACTGGGTGGTGAATAGTAATATATTCGAAGAAGACTAATGCGTCGAGTAATAAACAGAGTTGCCTTAATTAAATTATTTTAAGTTATGCCGCGACGATCGATCCTGTATTCGGAAATTAATCGCGTCCCCGCGCACGCGGGCGCCTAACGACGAATTTACGGACGATAACGATAGATTTTAAGCTGAAAATGTTTTGTACTTTGCTCAGAATAAAAGAAAAATATTTCATTGAAATATCACTGTTCGTAGCGCTTCACCTTCCATCATAACAATTTTGCCAACACCACACCTGACTGTCAAAGCGTGCAGCATTTTTATACAAACTTGTAAGAATTGGAATCGTTAAAGAAAGAGAAAATTGCAATAATGTATTACATCTACGCATTTTCAACTTAAACTTGGACTTGTTGTCCAAGTCAACTTAGGTATGGGAATTTCATTGAGATTTGTCTATTTACACTAAAAGTCATATAGTATCTATACCCACCGAGTTTTTGATAATAATCTACTAAAGAATAATCGTTTCACTAGTGTCTAGAATTCCTATTATACTTAAGTCAAAGTAGTTTTTGGTTTAAGTTATAACTGTTTTTGTGATTACATGACATTTACGTCGACACGAAACATTAGGTTCAAGTTCCACGAAGTAACAAGGTAAGTATTACTTATACATTACGAATCCTTAGGAAGCAATATTATAACAATTCATTTCCGTGACTAGACAACTCTTCCTTTCACGATAAGCTAGTCGAAAGAATTGAGCAATAGAAAATTACTTGAAAATTTTTCCCGTCGCGCGTTACATCTTCATATCTATACCGTCTTCAAGAATGCAATATCGAATGAAGTGGTGCTAATTCACATAAGTGTATTGGCAAATAGCGTTGTATTAAAATATAAGAATGATAATAGATTATTATAGATAAACTATTAAGTGCACACTTCTCTCCTTTTGTGCACAAGATAAACGAATGGAAATTTTTAACCCAAGAATCTATCACTTTTTGCTATTGACACATCGTAGAAACACGTATTTTTCACAATATATTAGAAAAATATTCGTTAAACTAATTTAACTCTTCAGTGTTGCGCCGTTAAAAGTATCACAATTTTAGTAGATACTTTCTTTTGTTATGCGTAGCAAGAAATTGCGAAGCGCCTAATTAGTGTACCTAATTGTTGTTCCGTTCTAAGTAATGTAAAATATTTTCATTACTAAATTCACCTACTTGTGGCACGTGTAGTGTTGTAGATATTTTGAAGAATTTCAATTTTCTCTTTCTCTGTCTCTTAAAATAATTTTATTTAAGTATTTTCTGTTGTATAAACAACAGCAAACTCCAAGTATCTCATGATATTGAGAGAAAGTATATAATTTAAATCTAGCGAGAAATGAGTGTCGACTATATCTTAATCTGAACAGTTTAACGATAGCAGCAGTAAGGATATTTATTGAATCGACATAAATTGTTATCGACTACGAGTATCGTAATAAATAGCTGTCTTTGAAATTAAAATAATTGAAGGATGTGTTGATGTACTTGACTAATGTCACCAAAACGAAATAGAATACCATTACAAAGTGACAACTTAATCTTCTTATATAAGTGATCACTGAATTACTATTAAGTACTTAATTGACTCTATCGGTAAACATCGAAAAGCTCTATAGAATGTTAGAAAATATAATGGACATTCCTTTCGGCGGCGAAACAACACATGGATTTCTAAACATTTTATTTAAAATTTACTTTAAAATTATTTTTATTCTGAAATTGAGAATCGAACATTTTCTTATTTGACTTCTTTCTTGCAAACGATTATTAATGTTTATCGAATTATGGCGTTGTAGAGTTATTTTTAAAATTAACTCTAGTACCATTTATTGTTGGCATTTTGATGGCCAACTAATTCCCACTTCGGTGATACTGCGGGCCAACCGGAAATGGTACTAAGAAAAGCGCCAAAAATGGATCTATTCGCGACATATTTGTTTAAACTTTTTACCCTATTCTCAACTAGTATAGCGTAGTCAAATAAGCTTTTTCACGATGAAATAATTTAGAGAAGTATATATAAACTAGCTGATTCGCCCAAATTACCTCGTCATAATAAATCTTCATCAACGAAACCTGTCTTTTGTAACATTAACAAGTCGCATACCAAAGTGTATACATACACCACCCCACAAGTAAATACGTATTGCTTCCCGATTAAACACGATACACCTTCGATCAGAAACTGTCATGAAAAACAGGTTAAACCGAGATTAGATGTTTGATACGAGCATCTACCTGTCTGAGACACGAACAACCGTAAGCCCCGATAAAAGACAACTGAACGATAAAAATAATTAGTACACGTATCCACGCCAATGATACAGAATGAACGCTATAAAGCACCAAACGGATGTTACTGCGCTTACATAATTGTAGCACAGTTGCCAACAGAATGTGACGAAGACAAATGTTCTGATCCCCCACAATCGTAACGTAATCTAATAACACTATGCGGTGTACAATGGACTTCCGGAGCGCCTTGCTTATGGCAACAGTCCTAGGACCAATCACGTCGATCATCGCACACCCCCAAGGATCAGACGCTGTAAAAAAGCTTGAAAAGGACATCGACCATTTGGCGTACAGGCTGCCTAAAGTGGTCGTCCCAATTTCATACGATCTTTGGTTATACACACGATTGGGAGTGAACGACTTCGGGTACCAAGGACGCGTGAACATAACGTTAAAAGTGACCGAGCCAACGGACGCGATAGTGCTGCACAACGATGGCTTGGATATAAAGGAAGAGAGGCTGTGGTCTCATCGACGAAGCAGAGAACAAACAGATTCGGTCACTTTCCCGATCCTTGGCCGAGGCTCCGACAAAGAGAAGCAATTTTACATCGTGAAGTTCCCGGCGCAACTGGAAGCTGGCGTGTACGTCTTGGAAATTCACTTCGACGGTGAAGTGCGGGACGATGTGTTCGGATTTTACAGGAGTTCTTACGTCGATAATAATGAAACGAAGTAAATCGACTACATCGAGCTTTGCGTGTACGGTAGAGGGTGGGAAAGGTTTTAGAGAAACGAATTTCCAGGTGGATGGGAGTCACCCAATTTTCGCCGACTTTCGCGAGGCGTGCATTTCCTTGCATGGACGAGCCCCACTTGAAAGCAGTTTTCACGCTGCACGTTGGTCATTCCGGGAACCAGATGGTGACGAGTAATACTGGGCTCGAGAGTTCGGTGAAACATTCGTAAGTCATTTTGTACACCTTTCAAGTTTCACTGACACCACCGCCCTTCTTGTCACCAGAAGTGACAGATTTTTAAGTAAAGGAAACTCGGACAAAACCGTGTACCTGGGTAAAACCGGGACGTGCTATTATTTTTTAAACTGCCTTAAATTTTCCCGCGTCGTCGCAGCGACATATTGTCGCGATGTGTATTATTTCATCAATAAAAGATGATCGTGCTACGAGCGTGCTTACTAAGATTATATCGTCATGTGTGTTTTTGAAGGCTCCGATCTAATTTTCGATCATTAAGAAACTTCAAATACTTTTGATAGTGTTCAGGTAGATAATTTTTAGTGTGGATTATGTTAATTGTTGCATATTAAAGTGTAAATAGTTAAAAGGTTTCTTTTTACATCGCCACGGTATTGCTGATAATTCGTAATATTTACAAAATTGTATGCTGAGGAAAAACCGTACGGGGTAAGACCGGGTACCCGATTTTGGATAAAATGTATATAACAAAGAAACGAAAAAGTTTAAGTTATCAAAATTAAAGCTAAATCTTAATAAAGGACTGCAACTAAAAATAAAGAAAATGCTGAAGGATAATGATAACAGTGGTGATGTGGTCCAAGAATCATATGGTTCATCGAAATTGAATGAAGGTTGGGTCCAGTTTACAGCTTGTCCTGACTTATTATTATTTAAAAAAGAGTTCATTCTAATGAATCCCAATTGGAATATCGTTTTTACTTAATAATGTCAAAGTTATAAGATTTTATTCTTAACGTCCAATATTGCCCCCGTCTCCCCTACACGTATTTGTGTGTTTATTTCATCTTAACTCTAAATATCTCTCTCATCCAAGGCAGACGAATCCACTATATAGCTGGCTGAGAACGATGTGTTCTCATCCTGCATTTTCTCATTCTTCCATCCTCTATACTATTCATAATACCCCCAACCCTTTATCCCATAAAGCATTGATACAAATACACACAGTAGTAATTATACAGAGTACCTATTCAAATAGCCAATGGCAGTACTGTGTCACTACGTTAATTTAATGTAAAATATCACACAGGACCCAAAGAAACACGATGGTTGGTAAATATAAATCAATTTCATTGAAAAACTTCAAAGAAACGAAATTAAAATACAATTACCACCAGGTTCTACCTCCACTTGCATCGCACTCATTGAAACACATGCAGTTTCAGAAACGATTCAAATTATTACATCGCTACGTTCCTACCGACCCCAAAGATGTCCACGTACCTGGTTGGATGGGCTGTCCACGATTTCGTCCCAGACACATCGGTCTCCTCTCCAAATTTTAAAATGTGGACGCGCAGATCCATGAGCCGGCGAGGATCGATCGCGCTGAATCAAGGTACATCGATATATTCGTTCCTGAACGGCTGGCTCCTCATCGGCAATCCAATTCCGAAAATGGACCAGGTTGCTGTGGTCGATTTTAATTTCCACGCGATGGAAAACTGGGGTATGATCACGTTCAGGGAGTCGGTGGTGTTGTACGAGGATGGCGTCACCCCTACGAAGAGCATCTTCGATGGATTCACCACAATGGCGCACGAGTACGCTCACACCTGGTTCGGGAATCTGGTCACGCCGATATTTTGGAGCGTAGCTTGGCTCAAGGAGGGTTTTGCCTCTTATTTCCAATACTTTGCTCTCTCCTCGGTGCAACCAACGTGGCACGTGATGGACAAATTTGCCGTGGACATGCTGCAACCAACGCTCCTCTTGGATTCTGCGAATCACACCAGAGTCATGAACGACTATGGTATAGGAAGCCCCAGCAGCATCATGGCTGCGTTGGATTTCGTTTCGTACAAGAAAGGTTTGTTTTTAGTTTACGCGGACCGTTTGACGCGTGGATTTCAATGACGGTTGGTCTGCTTCAGGCGCATCCGTGATCCGTATGCTCTCCCACGTGATTGGGTATCCAGCTTTCCAATATGGCCTACAAAGTTATGTGAAGAACATGTAAGCATTGCAAGCGAAGGCATATAATGTGTACAAGGAGTCTTTTCGGAATGTACAGTGTTTCTTGCAACCCATCCTTTTAACGGCACCCTTTTTGTTGTCCGATTGTAATAATCTTTATCAGGCACTAGTTTTTTTTTAAAGTGGAACCATTTTAGGGGGTGAGAGCAAAAGAAATCGCAGGTTGAAAATAAGGGCCACCCGATGAACAAAACATTATTTTTTAGAACAGGAACACGTCTATCATACTCCGTTTCCTTGGATTCCGATTGCTTACATGACAAATTATCAAATGGATCGCTAGAATTGACACCGATAACTGAGATATTAAACCAGACAATCGTATCTAAGTGCTTTCGCACTTGATAAATTTGTAAAGTCATGCCTCCTGAATAACACCATATGTATAACGTTCTGTTTTATACGTCACACGAAACACAAATATTCACTTACCCAATAAAGTCATGAATATTTATCTTCCAATTTTTACGACACATTTTCTCGTCAATCTATTTCATACTTTTACTATCATGCTCGCATTATTTGACTGTAGGTCGTACAAGGCAGCTTCACCATTCGATTTGTACGAGCATCTACAGATTTCATCGGACAAGATTGGCCATTTACGAAGCGACATAGTTATAAAAGATATGATGGAATCGTGGACAAGCCAGCCAGGTTTCCCTTTAGTGACAGTGACTCGAAATTATAAAGAAGGAACGCTTACGGTGTCTCAGGAACCATTCCGCCAAAAGCGTAATCAGTCTTCAACAGAGCATAAAACACCTGGATGGTATATACCATTAAATTTCGCCGCAGAGTCGTCGATTGTCGATTTCGCTCGGACATCCGGAAGGCATTGGTTGAAACCAGGGGACCAGAATCTAACTATCGATTTCTTCCCGTCAGAAGACTGGGTCATTTTCAACGTCCAACAAGTTGGGTACTATCGAGTGAACTATGACAAGCAAAACTGGCACATGCTCGTTAACTACCTGAGATCCGAGGACTTTGAAAAGATACACAAAGTGAACAGAGCCTCGCTCATAGACGACGCCTTTAACCTGGCTAGAGCCGGCTACATACATTATTCCATTCCATTCAAACTTTCCAGCTATTTAGTTCAGGAGACGGACTACGAGCCGTGGGTCGCTGCTACTAATAACTTCAAATTTCTGAGCAAAGTGTTGAGCAGCGTCCCGGATGTGCATCGAGCTTTTCAGGTAAGTAACAGACTATTTAGTAACGACGATTAGATACTGGCAGAGTCGGAACTAGGGAGGCACAAGCAGGGTGCCTAGGGCGGCCAAATTGGTTAATTGATAATTTCTTAATATTACATTTTTATAAAACAAAAGGCTTTTGCTATTCAACAAATATCTGCAAAAAGAAGTCACTCACTGTCAAAAATTATACTCTAAAATAATGATTTATAATTAAATACACAGGGCGGCAAAGATCATTTTTGCTCAGAGCGGCAGAAGAGCTAGATCGGGCCCTGGATACTGGAGCTTTTGGTAGATCAAATTCATGCAATTCAAACTATTAGATAAAAAGGATTTTGTTTTTTTTCGTTGAGGCCAAGATCTGAATGTATTAAATATTTAATTGTAGATAATTTTGCTAGTAGCATTGCAAAAGCTTGCGTTTTGAACAATCGCGATAGAGTGGAGAGATATGTTATTATCGATACGGTTCGATGAAAGTAGTTGAAGTAGTTTAACGAAGCTTCGATTGAGTGCAATTGATAAAAAGTGAAATAGTTGTTCAGATAACTTATTTAGTTTTCAACCATTGATATTGCAACAGGAGCACGCGCTGCGTTTACTTGAACCGATGTACAAACAGTTAAGCTTCAATGAATCCCCGCATGAAGGTTTCACGACCAAACTACAACGTCAGATAGTCTTATCGACTTCTTGTTTGGTACGCAATGCTCATTGCTTAAGGACATCTGAAACTCTATTTCAGAAGTGGATCTCCACGCCCGATGAACGGTATGAGAAACTTTACGTTATATCATATAGCAACGACTGCAGTCATGAATCATTCGTATGAATCATTTGAATCGTATGATAATCTTGCGTAAATACAAGAGTTACATAGCATCAACGACCGATATACAATAAAATGCAGAGGGATTTTGTGAAAGAAGAAATATGACAGCAGCCGTTTCAGAGTGACAAAATCATTTCAATTTGATCATAGAACATTAGTTTGTAAAATTACCTTAGCACAGTTTATCACTCATCTTTTCCATGTCATCTACACGACAACATGAAATCGTCTATTTCTTGTTGTTAAAACACAAAAATATAGTTCTTTATGGGTCATTCCACGCGAAATCGGACACTTTTCGGAGTAACATTTCGGATGTTGCTGAAACTTGAATATGTTGTAGTCTTTAGTGATATTTAAATGTACCTCAAAGGATTTTGCAAAAGTTTGCAAAATGTCGATTTTACACCTGTTTGAAGGTAAGTGGTAACATTTTTTCAGTAAATTATAGCTATGGAAGTAGTAAACAGATGAAGACGAGCTTTACGGTGCTTATAGAGAAGACATTGAAGTTTTAAGAAAAAATTATTTTAGTTTAAAAAATAATTTTTTTTACCATTTTTGTGCAATTATTTTAAACAAATGCAGTTTTTTTAACATCGGGCGCGATTTTAAAAATCTGAAAAAATAGGAGAATATAGTTCTATCCTTCCCCTTGATGGACTAATTTTAAAAAATATGGACATTTTAAAATTGACCTTGTAAAAATCGCCGAAAGTTGACGTTGCGTCAAATCACACCGGCTCGACTGGCTCAGCCGTGCGGTGATCGCAGCGGCCAAGTGCTATTCTTATACAGTTTTCTCGAATATGGTAAGTATTTGTAAAAAAACTGAAGAAGGAAAGCTTTTACTGTTTTTTATACACAACATAATACGGTAACTCAATTTTTGGTGTTCGCAATATTTTCCTTGAAACGAAGGTGACCCTCAGTTTTTTAAATGGAATGCTATATATTTGATTATCCAATATGAAAGCCACTGTCAAGACAAATTCAACCATATGGTATACTATGACCTCCAAGGATACACATGGTTAGGAATGAAATAAATATATCGAAGTATCTATAGTAGATTGAATTTCTTCTTTCAATCCTGACCATGTGTATCCTTGAAAGGTCATAGTATACCATATGGATGAATTTGTCTTGTCAGTCGCTTTCATATTGGATAATCAAATATACAGCATTCCATTTAAAAAACTGAGGGTCACATTCGTTTCAAGGAAAATATTGCGAACACCAAAAATTGAGTTACCGTATTATGTTGTATATAAAAAACAGTAAAAGTCTTCCTTCTTCAGTTTTTTTACAAATACTTACCATATTCGAGAAAACTGTATAAGAATAACACTTGGCCGCTGCGAGCACCGCACGGCTCAGCGCGTCGAGCCGGTGTGATTTGACGCAGCGCCAACTTTCGGCAATTTTCACAAGGCCAATTTTAAAATGTCCATATTTTTGAAAATTAGTCCATCAAGGGAAAGGATAGAACTATATTCCCCTATTTTTTCAGATTTTTAAAATCGCGCCCGATGTTAAAAAACTGCACTTGTTTAAAATAATTGCACAAAAATGGTTAAAAAAAATTATTTTTTAAACTGAAATAATTTTTTCTTAAAACCTCAATGTCTTCTCTATAAGCACCGTAAAGCTCATCTCCATCCGTTTACTACTTCCATAGCTATAATTTACTGAAAAAATGTTAGCACTTACCTTCAAACAGCTGTAAAATCGACATTTTTCAAAATTTTGAAAAATCCTTTGAGGTACATTTAAATATCACTAAAGACTACAACATATTCAAATTTCAGCAACATCCGAAATGTTACTCCGAAAAGTGTCCGATTTCGCGTGGAATGTCCCTTATATCGCTCGTACGATTAAACGAGTTTCCTTTAAATACGTGCAAGTAAATGCATAGTCTTGCATAGAGTCGAGTATTAACTAAATAAAAAATTATTTAAATGACGGATCAAATAAAAGTTACCTTAACTTTAGATTATTTGACGAATAATGTTAATTTTTTTTATTCGACACACGATGACTAATTTTTTAAACTTTTATTTGGTATTCGAAATTTTATTTCAATAAAAATTTTGCCCATCTCTGGGCTTGCTCCCGTTATCCAGACTTCACGAATACTCAATGTTCTAGGGGATGCTTCTACAGGCGAAAATAAGACGAAAATCAAGAATGCTAAAATTGCGGTAAAGGCTTAATTTTTCACTTATCGATGCTTAAAAATTGGCCTCTGGAACACCTGAATCACGGTCATTTTACGATAGCAGCGGTTTGCGCGAGGCAGGCCAGCCAGGGTTGCGCGCGGTGGCGACAGACGCACGAGAGATTTGCTATGTAGAATGGGTATTTACCCACCTTGTCGAAACTATGACCTACGGTACCATGTAGAGCTGTAATTATTCGAATAATTCGAATAATTTCAAAGACGATTAATTTCTTCGAATATTCGAATATTCGAATACTCCTAATTATTCGAAGATTCGAATATTCGAATACTCCTAATTATTCAAATATCCGAATATTCGAATACTCCTAATTATTCAAATGTCCGAATATTCGAATACTCCTAATTATTCGAAGATTCGAATAGTTCATAGAAATTATTCGAATTCTCTGGTATTCGAATAGTCGAATACTTAGATTATTCGAATGTTCGTTACAGCACTAGTACCATGCGATGCAGCACGACGTTCATGTGACAATTTATGAAACAAGATGCCGTGATTCAGGCGTCTCAGAAGCCAATTTTTAAGCACTGATAATTAAAAAGTGAAGCCTTTACCGCAATTCCGTCATTCTTTATTTTCGTCTAATATTTGATTGTAGAATCACCACCTAGAGTATCGACTACCCCTAGTTAAACATCCGTATGTTTCATTACATTCGCGCATTTCGTGGCAGAATTTCAAACCCCTACCAAGACTACCCTCTAAAGAATCCTCGATCTATTTCACACGAATAGGAGCCCCACTGCCTTCAAGAAATTAATCACAATTGTAGGGAGACCGACGAGGAATGCTTATTTTATTCACCCCGCGTTGGCTTCTATTTACAAGAAGGGGAATCTATAAGTTTATCAAGTATTAGTGAGATTTCTGGAAAAAGTTAAGAGGAGGGGATGGAAAAGAAACGAATTCTGGGAGGCCGTTGGTTTGTGTTAGTAATAGGTACTTCTTAATCTTCGAAAAATTCAAATATAGTCGGCCCTAGCCATAGAGAATTCGTAGTGTGTAGTGGAGTAAGTCAACGACTGCACCCACGTTTTTATCTTCTGTTTGAGCATGAGCATTGGAGGCCTCATCACTGCTCAGTATACCTATAGACACGGTTTCTGAGCTGATTAAATAATTTACTTCGTCAACCACATATCTTAGCACCTTCGTATCACAATTAAGGGGGGAATCTGGTGTAATCGGCAGAAATCAAGGTTCCGGATTGAGGGCCACCCATAGCGTAATTTTATTAAAAATCTACTTTTAGTTTCGAATGCAAATCGATTTTTTAATTCAGATTGCACGCAGTTGCATAACTTGACTGCTCCGAAAGACCTGCGCCATTTGGAATATCATAAAATGTTTATTCAGTTCTTAGAATACATAATAATATAGCCTGAAAATTTTAAAAAGATTGCGTGTATAGGTCTCTTACAAAAAATTCCCAAAGAGAACCTTGAGGGGGTAAAGGACTATTGAAATCTCGAAAAATCGATTTTTTATTATTATTAATCCTGAAAATGTCATCTTTGTCGTCTATTCTTTGTGAAAATTTACAACAAAGTTTCACGAGGAAAGTCGAATAATTATTTAAAGTATAATCTTGAAGGTAATCGAGTGCACCGCCAACTAATGGCCTCGCAGAGTAGTATCGGCGTAGAGGACTTAATTTGAAGCCGTTTATCTCGAAACAACATTTTTGAACACCGTGTAGACTGTAACTTATGAACGAATGAACATTTTCACTTGAAATTTGAACTGGAGATATTGAATTCCTTTGTTTACAGTGTGGAACTTCCGTATCAACATTTGATGCTTGTAAAACATTTTAATTCGTGTATAACTTCCACAATTTTTGTTTAAATGCGTCAGTAAATTTCCACACTCTAATTTTTAGATAATTGTAAATATTTTGCACGAAGCAATACTTTCCAGCAACCATCAGTGCACCAGATAATCCATTCTCTATAATATATTGCACGTTCAAGCATTTCTCCCATAGTAGGTGTCTATGCCGAAAGTCCTAAATTGCCCCAATACAAACGTCTTCTAATTATGCTCCACGTTTAACATTGCTACAATTTTCTGACACGCGGCTTAGGATCCTGCAAGATGTCAAGAGCTTCGTTTACTGCGAGGGGATACGCAACGGGGACGAAGAAGCCTGGCACACGGTGCTGGCAAGATGGCTGTTGTACATCGATTTACAAACCGAGCAGGAGTTACTCGTGCAAGCTCTTGGCTGTACCAGAAGCTCCAATTTAATCGACAAGTAAAGTTTCGTTCGAACGGATTTCGATGCTCAGGTAACGGCTAAACCCTAAATCTGAAATTTCCTGTCAGGTATCTCGCCTTGTCGATATCGGAGGAGCACAATGTCCGCAAACAATACAGGATTTCCATAGTCGACGCTGTTTTAAACGGCGACGGGAGGAATGTAGAGCGTGTGATGGATTTCGTTCGTCACAATTTACAGAGAATCATCAGCTCGTACGTACACCTTACGAATGCTTCTTGTCATCCTTATCTGCGGCCGTGGACTTTTTCGCGATAAGCGTGAATTTCCTTTTTCTAGGAGGGGATATGAGTTCCTGAGTAAGATGCTCGGGGCGATTGGGAACGCGATAACCACAGAGGAACAAGCAGAGAAGGTATCACTGTTATTTTTGGTTACACCTTTTGGGTAAATCCAATCACTCATTAACTCCATTGGATAAATTTCATCTGTTGTACCTTACCGTGAAACGTTTGCACGATTGATGTTATAGTTACGTTCACTGGTGGACGAGAAGGTGGATAAACTTGGAGCAGCATTGAACGCTGCGAAACAGGCGATCGTTGTATCCTCGGCGAACGTCGAATGGGTGAAAAAGTATTCTCCTATCATTGCCGATTGCTTCGATTAATGAGCTATACTTCTGTCGAAATATGTGGATTGAAATATGTTATGAATACGGTGAATAGAATTAAATGAAAATTGTAATTCGAGAATATATGTATGTTAAGTAAGAATGTAGGTAGAATGTATTTTCTCTTGTTTTGGTATCTTCATTAAAATGTTAGCTCAACTGAATCACACCATACGATAATCGTAGACTTTTTGAAAAATATTTGTTAGATCCATTAATAGTAAAGTGTATTAGATCACTATCTTCGTATCAGCAAGTATCATAATTGACTTCTAACGGCATTTTGTATCCTAACGAGGAAACGTTCCCAACTTTCTAACTGTAAGTGTATTAAAAACAGCGAAAAGACCCGATAACTTTGAGGGCTAATTTCAGGGTGAAATTTAGGCTGAATTCCCGCAGAAGAAATAAATTCAGAATTTCCGGGTTGCCAACGTTTCCTTGTAAGTCGACTAAAAGGTAAGTAGAATCGTTCAGTTGGATGTGAGCTCTGATATACGAAACGAAAAGTAAATACAAGCAGCACTTGTTCTGAGTGAACGTATTAAATGATGACAATACACATTCTTCACATTGTTCGTGGGTGAATTACTGCAATGAATGCAAATACTTGTATTCAAATAATATTAAACAATTATCCTCGTACACTCAAATTCAATTGAACCAACGCGCGACAGTTAATTATTAACTGATTAATATTCATTACATAGGAAACTAATAAACCTTGCGTATATATAAACACGATTGCAATGAAAAAGACATTATGAATCATCGTGAATTTTAAAGCATACTATGTCATTATGCCACTGGAAACATCGAAGTCGATAATGAATTAGAGAATTGTTATTCTGTAACAGGATAAATAAAATACTGTAGACACTATTTTCTAAATATTTCTCATACCCCACGCTGAATATTACTGTTAAATATGTCTGAAAAGCATCGTAATTTTATGACGCGCAGCCCGGGCAGCAAATGTTTCACCTGTTTCACAAATAACGTTCAATGATCGCGGTGAAACTTATCATTTTATCTCGTCCGTTAAATCAAGATGGGAGATTACCTAATACAGTATAACATTGTTTCAGCGATATCAACGATAAAAAACGAAACTGCCGAGGATTTTGTCGTATCTGGCGTCGATTCTGACGTTCATTGGTGGAATAGTACTATGTGTTGATTGCCACATTATCAGTAAAGCCGTTGCTTCAAAAGCGGAGGTGAACATTTCACAGAAATTTCGCGGGGCATAGTAGCTCATTTGCCGGTCACTAGCCAACGATAACCGATATCCCGTGTTCGATCGGAAAAACTCGATTGATAAGATTAGAGCAGCCGGCCATATTTTCGATAATAGTCCTACCGTGAGTGCCTTATAAAGCACGAACATTTGTGCATGTAGTCTTTCAGACAGTAATCGCCGGCGCACAATTTACTCGTCGGGTTTTCTTTTTACGCCCGACCGTCGATCGTTCATTTACAAGGTACGTTATCAAGACTATTGCCACAAGTGTCGGGAAAATTCAGTAAACGCCGATATCATCTAGCAAATTCGCTTCGACGATTCTGGTAATCACGTTCCAGACAAATTTCGAGCCGGGTCGCACGGGGGACAGTGCGAACGAAAATAAGACAGCCTTGCTTATTGATTTTTTAATTCGACGGTGATCATAGTGTTGAAGCTTTCTGCTTGATACGATAGACATTCATAGTATAGTTCCCCTTTCAAATATAAATAATTAGAAATCAACGAAGAAGCGAATATACCTAATATTAAGTTGGTGTTTGAAAGGATTTATTTTGATTTTGTACCGTCGAGTAAAAATTAAATAAATTTTCTTTATGATCGCAACGTAACGTCTTCCATCTCTGTGTGGTATCCTACGTGTAACAAGTGATGTGTTTTCTGAAACAGAAGCTACCGAAGTGGATCGTCCACTGAATGGGATTTTAGTGCCAAACCAATCCAGGATGTCAGGCTTAGTGTTGCTGCCGTTGCTTCTGCTCTCGGCAATATGTCGGGCCGATCTGCTTTTTGAGAATACAGTGACCTCTCAGGCAGATGGTGCGACGAATGTTAAATACAGGTTGCCGAATATTGCCACACCTTCGCACTACAGTCTTCGTCTGGAGCCAGATTTGACGAACTTCAAGTTCACGGGGCAATCGAAAATCACACTCACTGTTCATCAAGATACGAATACATTAACTTTGAACGCTAAAAATCTGACAATAGTATCAAATAATGTTAATGTGGTTGGAGGGAAGATCACAACACCGCAGATAGCGTCGAACGTAGATTTGAAAACGGAGGAAGAGTTTGTAGTTCTCACGTTCAATGCTACTCTCATTAACGGCACAGAATACAATCTCACAATTAACTACTCCGCCGAGTTAAACGACCAAAAAGTTGGGTTTTACAGAAGCAGATATCTGAAGAAAGACGGCACCGTAAAGTAAGTACACACGATTACTACGACGTAAGCACGTAAAATAATAGAGATTACTTTTAGCCACTGGCCACAGCTGCTATTGCTCGCAATTAGCCTGCCGTTATCTACAGCGGCGATAATTTTCGAAAATGTCCTTCGCGTGTTACAGATATATCGCCACAACTCACTTCGAGCCAACACGTGCTCGGCTAGCATTTCCATGTTGGGACGAGCCCGCTTACAAAGCGAACTTCACAATTTCTATAACACATTTACTGAACTATACGGCAATTTCCAATATGCCTCAACTAGGAGAACGAATAGCACTCTCAAATAACAAGTACACTACTAATTTCAAAACAAGTCCGGAAATGTCCACCTACCTTGTGGCGTTCGTGGTCTCCGACTACGTCAATACGACGAACGCGAAAGGAAACTTTAGAGTTTGGACGAAAGAAGAAGCTGCGAGTCAAGCAAAATATGCTTTGAAAGTGGGCGAAGATGTGATAGAAAAGTTGGATAATTATACAGGAATCAAATACAGCAAACACATGGATAAGATGGATCAGATTTCTATCAAAGACTTCACGGCAGGCGCTATGGAGAATTGGGGTCTTGTGACATACAGGTAATTATCGTGACGTGCACTCAGATTTGATCAAGGCACCTGACTTCTGATTCATACATTTGGGTGATTAATCACCAGTGTGAATGACGAACGCGAAAATTCGGAAATCATGGAGTGTTTTTTAAATCACTGTTCTATTCATATCGGTGAACACGATTCGATCATGACAGTGCAAGAGTGCTTGTCAAGTTTATTTAGGTGTACTGTATATACGGGGTGTCTCGTAAGTGATGGTAATTCGGCACGGAAAGGTAAGTTGAATGTATAAAATTTAATTTGTAAGTATATCGCTTCGTATTTGAGAAACTTGAGTTTAAATTTCAATCGAGTACCTGTGCACCAAAATATAGTTGGTGGCGTTTAAGGGTTATGCTGAGGTAAGGGGAACAGTTTTCGTCCGCGTAGGACCTTCGTGAAGCGTTCCTCTAATCTCAGAGTCCCCCTTAGACGCCACCAGCTGTACTTCGGTGCACGCATACCGTGGAGAACTTTAAGGGGTCATTCTACTTATATCGGCCGAAAAATGAAGCTACTTTTAAAGATTTTTTTCTCTATTATACAATATATAATGAAATAAATCTTACTTTTATATTGTACAAAACAAATTTAAAAAGATTGTTTTTAATTTGTTTCATATGTTTTTTTTATGGCGTCAATGTGACACTTTCAAAAAAGAGGTATGTTCGTGGCGTAGGTGATTTCCCGACTCAGGCTTACCGGAAATAAAAGAATCGAAAAGATTCTTAATCAATTACCAATTTTTGTCGAAAAGTAACCGTGATTTTTCTTGGGGAACATTCGAGAAAACACTCTTTTGGGGAACTTTTTGTTTCAAACCGGCGCCATTTTGTTCCCTTCAACAAAAGTTGTTAATGGAGCTATGGGCGATAGCCACACTCATACAGATTAAGAATCTTTTCGATTTTTTTATTTGAGGTATGCCTGAGCCGGGAAATCACCTACCCCACGAATATACCTTTTTTGTAGTTGTCACATTGACGCTATAAAAAAACATATGATACAAATTAAAAACAATCTTTTTAAATTTTTTTGTACAATATAAAAGTAGCTTAATAAATTCCAAAAAGATTTATTTCATTATACGTTGTATTTACTGAGAAAAAAAATCTTTAAATATAACTTCATTTTTCGGCCGAACAAAGTAGAATGACCCCTTAAACTCATTCTTTTCAAGCACGGAACTAGTTACGAACAAGTTTTATTGTATATTTCCAACTTGTTTATTCGTGTATATAATTATATAAATATATTCTTGTGAAGTTTATTCGTACATATAAATACGATCAAACAACTTGATATAACACACTTCCACAAATTTCATAGTTTCATGAAGTCGCTATTCCGTTGCTTTCTGGAAAAACGCACCTACGTATGAAAATAAATACTAGTGCGAAGAATAATGGGATCTGAATTGTCATACCCATCTTTTAATGGACCCGTTTGATTGTTAAAGGGAAAGTGCCCTCCATTATGAAGAAAACGTCACCACGACTGCTTCCAAACAGAACATTGCCACGATAATAGCACACGAGTTTGCACATCAATGGTTCGGGAATCTGGTCAGCCCGAAATGGTGGGAATACATCTGGTTGAACGAAGGCTTCGCTAATTATATGCAACACTTCATCATGGATCAAGTAAGTGCTAACGCTATCGTATTGCAATGATATCGAGAATACGAACTTCATTACATTCGTTCAAGTAGAAGTAAAGAAAGAAAGAAACTCCGTTGTAATTACAAATTTTAATAGAAGCAACAGTGAACTACATGTACATATTAATATCTGATTTCCAGGAAATCAGAATGCTAAATTATCTCTACACTTCTGTCCCTAATTATTTCACATGTACACAAGACTTCCTTCAACGATCCATGAAACTAAATAATCATTAAACACCCCGGGAAACTAGTCAAGAATAACCACTTACACTTCTCAAACACATCGTTATCAGATACAAACTCTCTGTCAAAGATGATGCAAGATGCAAATCAATTCTAGACATTCCGATGCATATTTATTTTAATTCAAGAAACATTTTCTAATCCTTCAATAGAAGATCTTGCAGCAAAAGGGAAGCAGCTCCATTTTTTACAGTTTCTGAGTTATGACGTGTAATATACTTAAAAAAAATTTGTTACTTAAAAACAGAAATATTAATATCAATATTTTTATTATTGAATATTTTTTCGCCAAAGGTAGAAATAAAAGCTTAACAACTCAATAGCTACCTACTATTTATTTTGTAAAAATATATATTTTTCAATTAGCGGTCTCTGTTTAACATTAAATCAAAGAAATAATTTTATTATTTAATTTCATGTTATTTTCTCTAATTTACTCGAAGTTGGTAAATATGGAGCTGCACCCCTCTTGCTGCAAGGTCCTCCATTTGTCTTCCAAAGATACTATTTTTGATGCCATATACTTTTTCGAGATAAATTGCTGTACTCGTATCTCTTCCCCAAATGCTCGCATTAAGTATTCATGTCTAAACACGAGGTGGAAGTGTTAAGTGGAAGAGTGCCGGTGTCTGAAAGTCATTAATCTTATCGGGTCGCATGATCTAAAATCTGACGAAATCTAACGACTTGTTGTGCACACTTTCAGTTGGAGCCAAGCTGGCGCTTAATGGAATATTACGTTTCGGACTCCTTGCAAGGGAAAGCTTTCCTTTTCGATGCAGGGGAGAAAACGCGCCCCATGAACAAGGCCGTCGATAGCCCGAAAGAAATTTCGAACCTGTTCGACAGAGTCGCCTACGAGAAATGTAAGATTTTAATCGGTTAAACGTGCCATCGTCATTGCCTATACGTGACTAAATGATCTCAGCCTATTCAGAGGTATCTCCGTACAAGACACTTTGTTACATTATCGGATAAAAAAGTGCGAGCAAACATGATACGTACTCTGAATAATTTTTATTTATTACCTCGCGCCACCGACACCAGAAACCGGGCACGCTCGTGATCTAACACCAGCGCAGTCTTATCTTATCAATCAATTAATACGATATACCCCGGTTATAAACATTATCAGTACGAAGATAAAGTACAAAACACGTGATGCCGAGACGTTCGAGTGGCATTGTTTCGTGGGCTGCGCAATGTAACGAAAAATATAAAATTGAAGGAATAAAATAGAATGGAAAAGAGTGATTTTAAATCGCTCTCTTTGGGACTGACGATGACGATATTTACGATCCCTACGATGATATAATGTATAACGATGTAACTTGAATTCTCCACAGCTGGATCGATTATCCGAATGATGTCGTATATTTTGAAACCAGAAGTATTGCAGGCAGGATTGAGGAGTTATCTGAAAGAAAAGTACGTACACTGCGAACTTTCGTGTGTTCTATTCGAGGGAATTTTAACTTGTTCGTAAAATTAATGTCAGCATATAATAATGTAGCGTTGATTAATTTACGTTTCACAAAAATACTAATGCAATAAGAATGCTGGAATAATAAAGAAATTAGTGTTGTTCGAAAGCTAGTATTCTCGTAGATATACCGAATTGCGGAACATGAAATAGGTACTCTTTATAAGAACACTTCTTTTAAAATACCTAGGTATATTCCTTAAAACAGGATTGTATTATTGTATTGTTCCATGTAACTTGTATTAATGATCATTACAGTGAGCTGAGTGTTGCTGATTCCGATGCACTCTTCAAGTCGCTCCAAAACGCTACTAAGGAGAGATGGGAGGGCAAGGAACTCAAGGAAATCATGAACGAATGGGTAACCAAAGCTGGCTATCCAGTGCTTACCGTTAAAAAGAACGCGACAGGAGTCTACGATATAAGTCAAGAACGATTCACACTGTATGGAACTGGTGATAATACCACGTGGTGGATACCCCTTAGCTACACCGACCAAAGCAAACACGATTTTAATTTCACCCTGCGGGGATGGTTGAAACCAGGAGTTGAGTCGATGCGGGTTACAACAAATAGCAGTGAAAAGGATTGGGTTATTTTCAACGTGAATCAAATAGGTGTGTAACGTAATATGTGTACAGTTGTGGGGGAAAGAAAGTTTAAAACTCATATTTTCACATGCCTGTATAATTAATCTAAACCTAGGCTTGAAATGTTATAATCTATGCTGGCAACCCTCCAATTTATGGGATATAAATTTAAGTATTTAATTCTTTCCAGTGGAAGTATCTTACTTTCGTTAACATTGACAGTTTAAACTTTATTTTCATCACTACTGTATACTTGGTGGTAATATTTTCAATTTTTATTCAATCCCCATTACTCCTAAAGCAGGATGTTCGAAATTCAGAAACGAAAGTCATTTAATTCCCAAAATGAGTTCGCTATAGGTCTAAAGTAAAGTGGTCATCGTGTTACCGAAATGAGGTGGATTTTTATGGAAGCTGAGACGAAAGAAAGAAAGTGTAGATCAAGCCAAATTTGTTTATATAAACATCAGCATATATTTATGATAGACGTTACAAATACGAATATAATTTTTAATTCGTGGTGTGACTAATAGTAGAACATGTGTTCCTATAATTTGTATACGGTTTAATTATTGGAGACATTAATATTTATTTTTATCTGTCTCAAGTTGAACGCAAGCATAACAGGATAATTTATTCATACGGATGCCTGCGGTTTCATTCATTTTTGCAATTCTTCCAAGGGATTCTAGATTTAACAAAAGCGAAACTTATTTTTCAGGTTACTATCGCGTGAACTACGACGACAACAATTGGAAGCTTCTATCGGACTATTTAAAGACGAAGAATTATAATAGTATAAGCTCCTTGAACCGTGCTCAATTGCTCGATGACGCTTTAAATCTGGCCCGAACAAGTCGCTTAAATTTTACCACCGCATTGTCCCTCACTATGTATCTTACCCAGGAAACAGACTACATCCCGTGGACCACAGCTTTCAGAAATTTGAACTTCGTGCACAGTATGATGCAATCTTCGAAAAACAATGCAACTTTCAAGGTACACGCATGCACATGAACAGATCAACGATTTCCTCTTCTTTCATTTCCTGTTTCTAATTTACTAACACTTTAAGTGGCGCAAGATATCGAAAAATATCTTCTTAAGTCGACCTTTCCGGTTAATCACACATTACCAAGAAATTTTTTACGAAGCAAACTCTGAGCTTGCTTACTTTTCAAAGTAAACATTTGGAAGCTCGTAGGACTATACTTTCGATACTTTACAGAAACTATGGGCAGGGAAATACGCGAAACCGTGCACGGGGTGCAAACCCCTCTACATGAAAACGCGCCGTCGCCATCTAAAGCATTAATTCTACTAACACAATCTTGAATTTCGAAAATAGTATACATCGTTTTAGTCACGCATAACTAGACTTTTTCTGGGATCCTAGGGCCAACATATATTTCACATTTTCTTATACTGTACTCGTTGTTTCAGCTTTACGTTAAGTATTTAATGAAACAATTGACGAAGGATTTGCCATACAAACCCGCGGAAAAGGACGACCACGTGACGAAACTTCTTAGAACAAACGCACTGAAGTGGGCTTGTAAAGCTGAGCAGGCAGAGTGCACGAAATACGCCAAGGAGGCATTTGGCTTGTGGGTCAAAGATCCTACTGCAAACCGGTAAGTTGCGTAGATATAATGGTGTGCTAATAGAAACAAGGGAATAGGAGTCTTGGAGTGTGTAGAAGTGTGACAAGTGCGATCCTGTAACGAGTTGTGAAAAACACATTTGGTAATTGTATCCTGAAGAATACCTCCCAGATTAATTACTATATATCTGCAAGGCACAATACATTGCGAATCATAGCGCATCAATAATCGTGTTTAGGGTTGAACATTTGCCAATTATCCGTTTAATTTGGTTTCAATTCAAGACGATAAGACTACGACAGACGTGAAGATTTTATAAAATGTGTGACAGTTGGCGGTAGGTAATGAGTTAGGAAGAAGCTCGACTTTGCCTGGTAACCTGAATCAGTCAATTTTATCTAACTTTAGGAAATGGACACTTAAAGAGACATGTGTGAAATGTTCGAAAATGTGTGAAAAACTTGATTCTAGCTTCTCCATTTAGTTCTATCCTTAAGACCTACCCTTTTACAGTTCTGTCGCGAGTTAAGCGCCATTCTTTTCCTTACAGACTGTGAGACCAACACCCAGTTATGAATCTTCATTTACCATATAGTCTTTGTGGTGTCATGGCAGCGTAAATTATATTTGTTTGCGTTTACAGACTCGATGCCGATTTGAAGAACAACATTATCTGCGTGGGATTAAGAACCGCCGATCAGAAGACGTGGGACAAAACTATGGAGATCCTGATGAATTCCACAGTAGACCAGGACGAGAAGAACGGTCTTCTGCCTATCATGGGTTGCTCTGGCTCAATCGAAATTCTCAGGACATTCCTGCTGTCGTCTCTTGAGAAGAACTCCACCGTTAACTTTAATATCGCCGTGCAGGCCGTCATCTCTGACAACCCGGAGGGATTGAACCTCGCCCTGGATGTAATTACCACGGAACGCGAGAAGATAAAAAATCTGTAATTATCTATAACACTGAATATTATACTATTGAAATGCAAAACCCATAACCATTCCGTTTTTCTAAATTCAGAGACAAGGCTGAAGAGAAGATAAAATCGTGCATAGAGACCCTTGGCAACGCTATCACGAACAAGGATCAATTCCTCAAGGTACAGTTACGATTTAGTAATTATTCTCTTCGTATAATTACAGTTGTTTCGTAATTAATTGAAAATTTTAACGGTTTGCTTCGACCCGTGTAAATAGATTTTCCTCTGGTAGTTATTAATGTTTGTGTAGTTATTCAATGATTCTGTTAATTGATGAACTACCTTGATTGCTAGTTAACTCGCTAATTAACAGCTCGTGGGCAATCAGTTTTCAAGGATGTGACTATATTATAATTAATATATTCGATATCCTTGATAGGATATTTATAGGATCTCCATAAATAATATATTAGTATTCTTAATATTCTATGATTATTCCCTTCTTCCAGCTGACCACATTCAGCGCGAAGGTCGGGGCGAAGCCAGATCTTGTGCAGAGTACTGTAGAGAAGGCGACAAGGAATATTGAATGGATGAACACCCACGCAGAAGTAATCGATGACTGGTTGTTGAAGAATGAAAAATATTTCAAAAGTTCCGCTAGCACATTGGCCCTTACGTCGTTGCTCGCCATAATTTCCATATTCATCACACGATTCTACTAAGTGTAAGGGGACCGTCATTTTGAGCAGGTCACTGAATTGGTGCCCGAACTCGTTTCTGCGAATGAATCGAAACGAACGAGGGGGGAGAAGAACAATGCAACTATGTTCTTGTATCGAGAGAAGCATACAATGTCCGTGTGTGAAATATAATTTGGATAAAATGGAAAGTCTTAGAGGAGGGCGAAATGTACAAGCACCTATATGAATTATCTGAGTTAACATGGACTCTGTTAGAATGGGAATATTTAATATGTAACTATGTAATATGATTGTAAATAATATAGATGTATCCATGTCTAAATGGTCTAAATATATTTATTTTGTATTCTTGAAAATGTATAATAAGATGAAAATGAAACTTCCATATCACTATTTAAATAACTCACTTTTCATATGTGAAAGCACTCGAGTGTTACATATTGTTAGATATGTCGAAAGGTGAAAGAAAAGCTAGACTAGAACTGATAGGAATTGCAGTATATTCTGTCAAGCAATAAAGACTCCAGGCGTCCGTTCGCTCTAGAGAATCAGTGGTGACTGCCCATCTTCGAAGTCACGGGCTCGATTGTTTATTGAGACCGGTAGATAACCGGCGAAGGCATAAACAAAACCCACGATGCCTCGATCAGCCCTCTCCGCTCAGCGACGAATTTTCTTACAATATATTCCTATAGAATGAAAAGGGGTGTGCGGGTACCCGAAATTACGGGAGCCGATTTGCGATTCAGGAGACGATATTCTTGATTAAAAATTATTTTAAGGCTCCCATACACCAGCGAGCCGCTCGCTTCGCACACTGTAAAATCATAACTTTTAAGATGTGGTACCCGATAACTTTTATGTTGTGATTTTGCAGTGTGATCAGATGTAAGAATTTTTAAGCCAGAAAATCGGCGGTGGCATTGCAAATCGGGCCCCGTTTTGAAACCAATCATAGTTTTGAAACCAAGAAATATCAGTTAAACGACTCGTCGTAAATGTTTCTCAGAAGTGCATATATGCTAATTATGATATCTTTAACACTAATGATGTAAATTTTTTCGCATATATTTCAGCGAAAAGGATTGTGGCAAAGTAGAATATATGGTTTAATAAGAACAGTAGTTCTCGAACTTCGTTTTGTAGATATACAAGATAAACCACGTTAATTACTATGAGCGAATAAAAAGATATCTGACTTAAAACATGTTTTGATGTATAAGATTTATTGAGGTAATAATTTCTAACTCTTTCTGGACCTAGTTTGCATAAAAGTGTATTGGTTAAGGATGACAAAAACTTTTATTAAAAAATAATGAAAATCGATACGTAAAAACTTTACGTATCCTTCTGTTTTGCAGTGACGTCGTGAAAAATTACCTGTCATAACATATATAAAATAAATATTTGCAAAAAGTGTGAAATGCGAACTTTTACCCGATATGTGGGCTAAAAGTTCGCATGTCATGGGGTAAAAGAACGCAACGAGAAATTTTCACAAAAGTGTTTTATTTTCGTCCATGCAATAGTTGTTGTAACATAGCAAAACGACTAATAGTTTACAATTAATTTTTTTTAATCAAGGTAACAGCAATAGCACACAAAATTACCACCACCTAGGTAGTTTGCACAGGCATCAGTCTTCTGGAGGATCAGTGTATTCTTCTTCACACGCAGAACAAATTATTTTTTCCATAGACGTTGATGGTTGGGTTATTCTCTTTTTAGAACCGATTTGTTTTGTTCCTTCCAAATATTTCAGAAGTAGGTGTTATCTTTTGGACTTCTTTGCTTTTCTAATGATTTCCTTACGCATCCGCATTCAGATTTCCTTTCCATTGCTTCATTTAGTTCAAGTGGGAAGATTGCATTCGAACTCTTGCTCCACTGCACTTGACCCCACAGCTACTTTTCCATTGTTTAATCAATCCTGCTATCTGTGAGGAGAACTGAACACTTCTATTAGTACTTTTGAATAGAAGAATTTCAGCTCTTTCAGGCGACATATTAATTAGAATATTTACTGGTCAATTTATAGGAATAATATTGATTCCTAAAAATGAGATAATTATTACATTAGAACTAAAGAATTCAGTGCTTACCGCATTGTACGGTAACAAAACGGAGCACAGCTACACAATTCGACATCGGTCACTCTACCTTGATTGACAATGAAATTCCAACAATGAAATTAGCATGGTGCGAACTTTTACCTCACTCTACTCTACAAACGAATAAATGCTGTGCAAATTTAAACAATATGTAAAAACACAGAATATTAAACTACGCACAGGTTTCCCACGAACCAAAGGAAATAAGCTGGTTTAATATTCTTTAATTATAGTTCGCGACGTAGATGTGCATAACGCAAGACGTAGGTGAAAATAATGAGAAATGGCCTTCGATTGTTTTTTTTTAGCGTGAAATCAAGGAAATTACTGTGGATTGCTGTATATTGCCTAGCAATGAAGAGCGTAGGTTAACTGAGTGAATTATTTACGCCACGGTAAGAGTCAAAATATTCACACCAAAGATGAAAAGCGTTCGAATAAACAAAGTATCTTTGGCCGTCGGATGAATTCCTGTCGAATTAACTGCTTCATCCGTGGCGTTTCGAATAAAGATATCTCGGATGATTTTTATTCGACGACGGAAAAAGATAAAGTCTCTTTATTTGACACGTTATTTAAATAATATTTTATTTAAATAATGCCTATCTCTGGTGTGACGGAATGAGAGAGTGTGTGTGGCGACGGCATGAACCGACGGAGCGCGACGTTGGGCGACAGTGTCCAAGCGACGATCGAAATCAGTCGTATGGCGAGACCGACACGTGCGTTATGGTGTTCTTGTAATAATTAGTTCTTCTATGTACTCCTTTGTGCTATTTTTTGTTCTTTAGTCACTTATATACTAAACTCATTTATTTTCGATTCTACACGAATATTACACGTAGATTGATTTTTGCTATCACATAGAACGTATATAATATAATAAAATTGTGTTTTTATTAAGACACTATTGCTTTTACAGTCGCAGCTTAGAGGTACAGAAATAAGGCGCAGGAAAATGCTGTAATTGAAAGGCGAATTATCGGACGATTTGAATTATCAAAGTTATATTGTGTCAAGGCGATAATAGAGTTGAGAAAGATGGCTGCGTTCAATATGTTACTGCCATTCTACTCCTTCGTCATTGTTAGCTTCTTATCACTTGGAACTACTGATCAAAGCATTCAGAAGGAGGCTGTAAATAAGTATCGTTTACCCGATGACACTATACCGATACATTATAATATTAAATTTGATTTACACAATTCCACTTTCGATGGTGAAACTGAAATTTACTTAAAAGTGCGGAGATCTATATCGATTGTTGTACTGCATTCGAAGAACCTTACAATAGACGAACTAACAACGAATATAAGGAAAGATAATAATACAATAAAGCCAAAGGAACATATTTACGACGATGAGACGGAAATGTTACAGCTTCGGTTCGAAGATCCTCTCGAGCCAGGAGCTTACATTTTGAAATTTAAATTCACTGGTGCACTAGCTGACGATTATTGTGGACTTTTTCGATCAGGCTACATGAATGAAGAGGGCAACGAAGTGTAAGTAAACGTTACACGAAAATTAACGAAAGTTAACTACACTTTTCGGATATACTTCCGAATGGTCCCAGTGGCCCTAAATCTAAAATTGTAGCTTCGGACATTTATTAGTTTCCGAAATATTAATCAAAAATTAAAGTTAATTTTCGTTTTCAAATTATTTTTTTGAACTGCATACACGTAGCCCTGACGGAGATCCATCCTGCCCCCTAATCTGTTCTACGGACAGCTCGACGCGTTCCCCTTACCACCGTGTGCCCCTCAGAGGCTCAAAAGGCATTCGTATTTAGCTGAAATTCAAAGCTAATTTTCTCGAAAACGAAACAGGATATTAAAAAATTGTATTGTATATTTTCGTCTTATTTTGGCTTGTAGAATTCACCCTCCTAGAGTACTGACTACCAATAGAGTAGTAGGTATCTACTCTATATAATAGGATTGATCGCATCCGCCAGTTTCTGTTTCAAATCTCCAAACTCACATCGGTTCGGTACCAATTTTTACCTCCCCCCCGCCCTCGCAATAATCTAGCCCCCACCAATTCTAATATCCAGAACAAGTTGGAAAGTGGAACGCGTTGTGTCGGAATAAATCATCAGAAATATTAAAAGTTTTTTTTATTAATATCTCGGAAACTAATAAATTCCCGAAGCAACAATTTGAGATTTAGGGTTCACACACCCTTCCCTCAAACCTCGTGTCGTTTGGCCACTGGGGCCATTCGGAAGTACAGCCCGCTTTTCATCATCTTAATTGCCGCTTACTTACTTGCCTCATTTTGAATGATGATATTAGTCCACCTGACGTGCACGAGTGTCAGACGGGTTATTCTTTACAGGCGCTTCGGCTCATCTTTTAGTTTAGGAAATACAAAGTGGTCTATTACCACTCTTTTTATTATCTTAATACCTATATGAAGGGTAAGTGGAAAACAGGGAATGTCACAAAACAGCGTTATCGAGAAAATTAAGTTTTAATACAGTAATGGAATTAATTTTCTTATATAATTTTCTTCTTTAATAATTTCCTGTTTTTAAACGACTTCAAACAGGCGGAGGTTGTAGATTCGACCCGTATGTGTTTTCTTATTTTTTATTGCTTTTTATATTTGTCCCGTATAACTCCTCAGCATATGGACCGATTTTGATGATCTTTTTTTTTTATTCAAAAGACGACGATGCCCCGGTGGTCTTATTCTACACTGCAGTAATATTGGCTCAATACTTTGCCAGTATTGGTTAATTCAACCTTCGCCTCATTACATACTTTGCATGTAGACCCCATATAACGAATTTGAGACATCCTTGTTCTCACGGTTTCAAGTCACTTATTTTTTAAATCTTCCATTTCTAGCAAACGGTTCTTTTTTACGAGCAGCTCTTTTTGGAGGCCTACTAATTTGTGTAAATAAATAAACAGTTATATAACTTACATAACTAAAAAGTAATAAATAAAATAATTTTAAAAAAAAATTATAAACGACTTCAGAAACATAAAAATGCACTAAAAAGTAAAAAAAAAAATTTTCCCTGATTTAATCTACGACTATTAACTTTTTTCATTCGGCACCAGATTTACGCAATGCATATGAGGAGACTTCAGCATAACAAAATTGATAGTCGTAGATTAAATAAGGGAAAAAATTATTTTCTAATTTTTGCTTTTGAAGTCGGTTTTAAATTTGTTTTATACTTTGTACGACAGAAGTTAATCCAGTGCAGAGTGAACATTTCCTGTTTTTAACGAGTATACCAAAGCTTTAACGATATCATACGTGGGGGGGATTTAATCTTTATAATCGTTTGTGATTCGACAGTTTTGTGGTCCTAGTTGGCACCAGCAAAATATGCTATAAATCGCAAAATCGCGAGAAATGGACATTTCCAGTTTTTCACTTACCCTTCGTATAGAATTAACCCTAAAAAATTATCCCAAATCTTTATTAACAGCCAATTACTAATTTGAATTCATGTTGCGTGGTTGATCTATTTCACTTTAATCGATTCCATTCATGCTAAACGATTGAAGGAGAAAAATTGAAACTGCAGTGGTACTTTTTATAGGCCGATTATTACAACCCATTTCCAACGTACGTCCGCTCGTCGCGCTTTTCCTTGTTGGGACGAACCTGCTCTGAAAGCGACGTTTAACGTGTCTTTGAAACACTATCCTGATTACACGGCACTGTCAAATATGCCTGCTTACATGACGGAACACGACGAAGAAGATGGAAAGAACTGGACACACTTTCAGACCACGCTAATCATGTCGACCAACATTTTGACTTTCGGCGTATTCGATTTCCCTCACGTTTCCAATTCGGACGATACGATTAGAATATGGGCCAGAAGCGAGGAAATCAATGATACAGCTTATTTTATGCAAGTTATAGAGAAAGCAACCGATGAGTTGACACGATACCTAAACAGCACGGTTCGTGTCCCAAAAATGGACCATGTCGCTATCCCACATTATTCTGCTGCAGCAACCGAGAACTGGGGCATGATCGTCTATATGTAAGTAGGAAATAAACGAATTAAGGGGGGAAGCCACTGTGAAATTTTATTTCCGATTTTTCTTATTGCGGATCTTCATAATATTTGGGATATGAAAAAATCTACCTCCACAATTTCGAAGTGGAACTCGAAAATTTCTAAGAGATGCGGTAGGTTTTGCATAGATAGTGTAGCAAGATTTTATTAAATCTTATTAAATATACGGTCGAAATTTAATTTATTCTGTTTAGATAGTCTAGCGCTCAGAATCGAATGCACGCTTAGGTAACTTGGTGTCAATCGCCCGAAGAGTTTATGTCCAAGAATTCAAATGTATCTAATAAGAGGGATTAGCTGTAATTATGAGCTTATATATTGCTTAGAACTACGTAGAGCTATATACAGCTGCGATCTGTGAGTTGCAGAAAATACCTCCTGTTAAGACTTAAAACGCGATTACCTATCTCGAAATGGCATTTTTCAAACTGGGCGGATTAATAACTCAGTGAATTTTTATCGGATTCACCTGAAGTTTTCCAGGAATTTTCGTAATAAAATTATCTTCAGTTATGCGTACAAGTGTTTTGATCGAATAATTCATCTAACATTGAAAAAAAAACATGTTGATTTTTTATAGCTTTTCTTCCAAAGTTCACCATTTCTTCAAAAATGAATATTTCTTTAAATCTATACGCTTAAATGGAGCTATTGTAATATACTTTAAGAAACCGTTCGAATTTTTCAATTCAGAGCAAACGTTAGAAAGTTACACGACCGCCCGTTTTGTAAATTTTTAACAGAGTCTAACGTTATCGTATGCTGTGGCCATACTACCCAAAAAATTTTCAATCTAGAGGCATAAAACATTAGTTAAATATATGTATTTTCAGTTAGTAATAAAGAGTTTTCGTAAAAAGTTACATATTTTCATTATAAAAGAATGCTTTAAAAATAGCCTTTGTTTTCGACGGTCACAGTGACTTTCCACCTTAAATGAAAAATTTAACTGTGATTCAGTGACGAGAACACAAGTTGTATTTCAACATCCAGGCGATAACAAAAATCTTACTTATCGATTTGTTAAAATAATACTAAGTGGCGTGAATAGCACTTACAATTTTCTTGAAACTCAATTAGTCTGTGTATCTAATCTGTCGCGTTTAATTTAAGTGGATGATATAAATCAAATGAACGTAACACGTTACTACCCATGCTATTACTCTTGACAATTCTCAAAAATTCAGAACCTTATAAACTTAAAAGGCCAGCAAATAGTCAAAGTTGGATTTTAGCACGAGGCATACTGAATTTTGAGAATTTTCTTGTTTTCCGAATCAGGCTATTTAGGAAAGTCTTATTACAGTACAGAACTTGGTTAATTGGCGGAATTGAAATCCACACAGCTAGTGAAAGCTGTACGCGTAAAAGATTCTAATATTCATTTGTAAAAAGTGGAACGTTTCATAACGCAAATGTATATTAGTTGTCCCAAATTCAGTTGACCAGTCATAGCAATTCAAACTTATTTGAGAAACAGTGCAATAAAATCAAAAAACAGTGAAGGGTGAACACAATGGTTCACCAGAGTATTAGGAGCTAGAGCTTAGTGAAGCACAAGCTTTACTACTCGACTTCGCACGAAATTTAGATTCTGCTTTTATAAAAAAAAATTTTTTGTGAATATAGTCACATTCATCTGGATTAGTAAGACATAATGAGCTGAGCCACATTTCGTGATTCCAGGGTTTATCGTTCGAAATTTTGTAGGCGACAGACAAACACACAAACATGTAGAAGCTTTCTGTTTTATATATTAAGATTCTATATATTCCTAAAAAAAATAACAGATTAACACTTTAAGTAGCGCAAGGTTTAGAAAAATGCCTCTTCAAGGCAAACAGATTTTTTCCCAATCGACAAAATGAATGATGAGCTTGGTTTCACTTCAGAATAAACATTCGGGGATTCTTGGATAATACTTTCAGTGCTTTCGAGAAAACAATCGAAACATGAAAATACGCCGACGCCATTCAAAGTGCGAAGTGTGAAAAATGCGTTTGCTGACATGGATCTTGAGGATCATTCAGCGCACCACTTAAGTACGACTCAAGTATCTTGTGCTCTATCTCTTGTCTCTTCGTGTGAATCGTAGATACATATGCACTGTTAGAACATATAGCGAAGTACTCGGGTCATCCTCAAGTGGTGTACATAAGGATACATGTATCCTTGAGGATACAAGCTGTTAAACGTGTTTCCCCTTGTCATCTACAAAGTTCATAGACTCGAAGCATTTATCTAGCTTGATGTTTGACGACCAGGACTTGATGTTGTCCAAAATCTACGGTGATTTTATCTCTTTGTTCTTGATTTGTCACACTCGAGACCGATGGTATCTTAGACTTTATACGAGCGTCTTTGTGGCTCTGTTCATGGATTTTAATGTGGAAATCCATCACGATATTTTTTTTCAAACATTCAGAGAGTACATTATACCACACGATTCCGAATTAACGCTGATCATGTCCAAGATGCAGAAAACAATGACCGTCACTCATGAGATTGCACACCAATGGTTTGGGAATTTAGTGAGTCCAGCTTGGTGGAAGTATCTGTGGTTAAGCGAAGGCATGTCTACGTACCTGAAATTTTACATCACCGATAAGGTAATGCGCATTGTGTATTGCAATTTTACTATTTCGTGGGAGTAGTGACGATTGTTGTGTCGTAATATTAATTCTAGATGTTCAAAGCTTGGGCAATAATGGATAACCTTGTACACACTCAAAACCTGTTTTTCTCAACGGATGACAGTGCTGATGTTACTCATGTAAATCGAGACTTCACTACTAATCAAGCCAGACGACGGAACGATTATTTCACTGCGTACAGCAAACGTAATAATAATTTGGTTGTGTAAATAAAAAAAATTAAAACCGACTTTAAAAAAATAAAAATATGCTAAAAAGTAAAAAATAATTTTGTTCCTTATTTAACCTACGATTCTCCATTTTTTTTCTGGCGGCGCTTCATCATTTGAACTGTGTAAATCTGGCGCTGACTTAAAAAAGTTGAGATTCGTAGATTAAATAAGGAACCCAATTATTTTTTACTTTTATTTTAAGTCGGTTTTAATTTTTTATTTTTTACTTTTTATTTATTTAAGTTATATAACTTCATTTATATAAATAATGAAGTCGGTTAATGAAGTAGATTTCATATTTTTGGTGAAACTTCAAAACTACTTAACCAATTTTGATAATTCTTTCTCCATGACCTAAGTTGATTGAAGCTAAATTAAATACAATAAGTTTCACGAAAATCGGTCCAGTAGTTACGGAGAAATTCGCGGACAAACATAATACACACTGACATACATGCATACACATCGAACGTAGAACCTCTTTCTTTTTGAATTCGGTTAAAAATCGAAATACGAAATACTCTCTTTTAGCGGCGATTCTTCTCTGGATGCTGTCAAATATGGTTGGGGAAGACGTTTTTCGAGCTGGTTTATTGAACTACATCAACGAACAGTTAGTAGTTAACGTATACTTTTTTATTTTCTGGTCTCCAAAAAATCGCTTTGTAAGAAATTATTCAAATAATCAAACAGAGGTGAAAAACAAGACGAATCAATTCAGTCTTTTATTGTTTCCGTAATTTTTTAGATCCCGTTATATCACTTCTTTTGTATTACCATTGGCACGTAGAACATTTACCGATTAAGGAATAAATTAATTTAGGCACTTAGCGTTTTCTACGAGGACTCTTCAATTCTCAAGATCACTTCGTATTGTTACAGTAAATACAGCAATGTTACGTCGAACGACTTATGGGAAGCCATGCAGGGCGCATTGAACCAATCAAACACGACTGGGGGGAATTTTCAAGTGAAGGAAGTGATGGACACCTGGATTGAACAAACTGGATATCCACTCGTGACGGTGACACGAAATTATACAACAGGTGACATCACGATATCTCAAGAACCATCACCAGCTGACACCGATAAAACGCCAAGGAAATGGTGTATTCCCATAAATTATGCAACTAAATCAGCCCCGGACTTTTCAGTGACTAAACCTATGCGATGGTTGAAGCAAAACGATGACAAATTAGTAATCCAGGGAGTGGATGTTGAGGACTGGATAATTATCAATTTACAGCACACTAGTAAGTGGTTGTATATAAACGTAAACGATTATGCTCTGTTGGTAGTTTAGAATCTTGATGTTGAATATTTGATAAATGATTAAAGGGGCATTGAAATTATCAGAAATGATATGCTAATAATAGAAGCACAAGTATCTATGCCTCGTTCATAATCGAAACAACCTTATCACATCAAATAATCTTTCAAATCCTCTGTTGCATAGCTTTCCTGGCTCATTCGAAACGTTATTGCAAAAATTTCCGAGTCTTTTTCCTGAATACTTGAAGAACTTAGAGTTCTAGAAGCATAATCCTAAGCTGCTATTCCATATGTGCACACTGGTTCATAATTACGTTTAGGTTGCATAAGAAATTGCGTAATACTAGGTATATTAATCGTAATTAAGCTAGCCACGAGTGGAGTAGTAAATATGGAAGTCTGGTTTTTCCATTTCACAATTGACATACAGTTTTCAAGTATCTTCTTCCTATCACGTGACAACAGATTATTACCGGGTAAACTACGATTCTACGAACTGGGAAAAGATCGCACAGTATCTAAACACAGAAGATTATACTAAAATACACCCGGGGAGTCGTATTCAACTCGTGAGCACAGCTGCATACTTGCTATCAGTGAAGAGGCTAAGCCCCACGATTTTTCTCCAACTTACTAATTATTTGCATCGTGAAGTGGACCCTGTCGTATGGAACGGTGCACTCTTAATAATCGAGAAGGTGACACAAAGTTATATAAAAAGTCCCAGAGGGGCTGATATCTTAACGGTAAGATTGAATACTCTCTATTGTTTATGTCAACTAAGTGTTAAATATATTGAGAAAGATATTCAATCGAAAATACGAGAACTGATTTGAATCGATTGGTAGCAAAGTAACAGAATTTATAAACAAAAAAAAACTTGAAGATGTTATGTTTTTTCTTTTCTGCGATGTATAAGTTGTGTACACTTATATTTATCTAATCTTGATTGACAGTTAAAATCTTTCGAACGTAGCTGCAGTTCCACACGTATCTTTTATAAATGAAGCGAAACATAGCAAGGATTTATTTTTACATGTTATATTGCCCTTGCAACTTGTAACGAACTGATTTCAACGTTAATAAAAGGATAATAGAAAACCGTGTGAGAACTTCCCCTTTGTGGAAAAGATTTTTCTTATCAATGCTTCGGATTTAAGTTCAATTCATCCTCCTATTTCACGCACGAGGGTGTCCACCCATTTTAAAAAAGAAACCTTTAAACATCCTTCATGTACGCTATGAACACTTTACAGCCGAAGATCCTTCATTTAATTAACAATTTTGTGGAAACACTTAATTACGACCAGCTTTTAGTCGAGGACGGTTACACCAAATCAGTGAAATTAAGAGCATTAAATTTGGCCTGTTTTCTTGGCCATAGTACCTGCAAGGAAAAAGCTGCAATTCGATTAAATGCGTATATCAGTGATCCAGCAGCCAATAGGTGAACACAAAATTATATTAATCTCTAGATATACTAGTTTAATCCACTCTGATGTCTGATCTTCGTAACACCGAAACAAATTCATTTTTACAAACAAATAGACAGTTATTGTGAGAATTGTATTCTTCCCCTGTCATTCGATAGATACGAGACAAAGGAAAGCACGCGACGCTGAAATCGATTGTTTCATTTCAGAATACCATCCGACGCGGAATATTGGATTCTCTGTATGGGACTGGTAAATGCAAATCGATCGACATGGGACGCGTTGTTTCAGTTAAAAATGCAGAATCTACACGAATCACTGAAATTCCTCAGTTGTGCAGGGAACCCAGATATCATTGCACATTACTTGTCTTTGTCGCTCATGACAAACACCTCACTATCGAAGTTTATTGAACCGAGCGGAGTTCTGCTGGAGCTTAACACTGATATACCAGCAAATATAGACGCGGAACTAGATTTCGTCACGGGAAATTTTGATAAGATCGCTAATCTGTAATTATATAATAGATACCGCGTAGATTCGTGAAATTGATAGAAGAATTATGACTGTTTACAAGATATTTCGTTTGGATGTAATTAATACACGTTTCGGATTAATGTGAAAACACACCATTTTTCTGAGAATCACGTTTTCGTGAAAATCATTCTCTCGGGAAACGCGGAATTCGGATGTATATTTTAAAAGTAACTCTTCTATCAAGAAAATAGTAAGATATAATAAAAGAAAATGGATATTTAAATGATTCACCGAGTGGAATTTTTTTTAACGAATGTTTTGATTGTTCTCCGCAGTACAGATCAGACAGAACGTGTTTTAGATAAGCTTATCTGGAAAATCAACAGGATGGATCAAATGGATAAGGTTTAATACTATACCCTACTAATGTTTATATTGTTGTCATTACGCACTGGATCTACCGGATTAAATAAGGTATAATCGATCGACGGTTCGTTTCAGCTAAAAACGTTTTTACGGGCGAGAGGAATTAACAAGGATTCATCCATATACTACCGCGAAAAAGCTTTGAAGGAAATGGAGAAGGAGATCGATGAAATTTCAAATTGGTTAACAATAGCTGCAAATCAAAATATTACGGTTACAACTGTGCCACAAGAAAAGTAACGAATTCTTTCGAAATTGTTTAATTGAATTTTTTAAATTAACTATATGCGCAATACATTTTACTGTTCTTTTATGCAGAACACAGTGAAATTGATGAAGCAAATGGGACTAAAGTGACGATGTGACGTTTGTTTAAGAACGCTGAAAGGGCGTTTATATTGTTGTAAATATTCAGTTTAATGGGATATCAACACTGGATGTTTATGTTTCTGTGTAGAAATAAAGGTTAATTATTATTGTATTAAAAAAGCTTTTTGTGAATTCTTTGTTATACATGTAAGCTTAGTCTATAAGATGAAAATTATAAACGTAATTTTATATATTTCATAATATATATTATATATATTACTTTATATATTTCAACCAATTTTATTTAAAGCTGTAATAATCACGTTTTTATGGTAGAATAATACGAGAAATGATTTTATATCTGTTGTTATCGCGGTTGATTTTTTTTATTACATACCTGTATCATTTTTAAGGATTACTGAAACATTTGTATAATACTAGCAAAGGCGTTGATCAAAGTTCATGGATTAAGTTTTAATAGCATGTTACAAATAATACAGCTACATGTCTATGATTATTGGCAAAAAAATATATTTCCCATTACTGTTATCTGAAGTAGTAAAGTATTGATAGTAACGAATACTAATTAATTTTCTCGTATGTAGTCATTGGTAGGATCAGTTTTTCCTATAACTTGAAATTAAATTCGAATTTAAAAATAAATTAAAATTGAAATAAATAGCAATGAAACAGCTGGTCTCAATTGCAATAAAAGATTTTAGGTACCTACTTTGTACTAGTATTATTATTGAATTTAGTATACGACAGATTTCAGAATCAAACATTCGCAAATGTTTAGCAGAGGTCAAGCGAGATGAATGTAAAACTTTTATGCAAGAACTGACACCCCAATTTTCGACAATAACTTTTAAAGAGAAAATACGAAACGTCAAATAACAAATAAAATTGCTGTATCATTTACAGGTAGGTAGCTACAATTAATGCAATATTAAAATTGTTGAATAAACTGTATATACGAATTTACCTGTGACAACAAAGCGAAATAAATTGTCGTAAATGCCTGTGCTTTTTTCTTTGGAAAAGTATAATTCGTGATATTTTCCAAAAAATGGTTTCTCATGGTATTATATTGGAATAAGCATTGAAGAAACAAGGCTACGATTTCGTGAGATATCACTGATCGATATTTTTATATCTTCAATCCAAACGCGCAATTTTGCATTCTGTATCAGCTAATTTGTTTTTCATTCATCAAACAAGAAGAAAAAAATGGGAAACACATTCCTCAATGTTTCAAATAGTAATCTTGGTCATATATATTATTGTGCTGTTATATATCATTATATTCATTACAATTTCTTCCAATTTAATACTATAAATAATTCCACAGTCTCCCCGTTTGTTATGTTTATTAGCCCTTTTTATTTAGATAGTAGTATTACCTTATCGTAAACATTTAGTATAAAAATAAATTATGTGTATAACATGAAGTAGTAGATAGGAATAAATATTGACTGTATGTTTGTTGCAAATTCAATTATAAAATATTGCATACCTATCATATATCATGAAATAAGCTATGACAAAACTGTACGCGACAAAACGTAATTAAATCGAACAAGTGGATAAGGTTGTAAGATAGATATCATACTTTTTTTTATCCACATAGTGTTATTAGTAATTACAAACATCTCTATCGAGAACTTTCTGCAATGTCAAGATTACTGTATTTATGTAAATAATTGAATATATAGAGAATGCAAAATTTCTCAAAACCTCATGAATCTACTTTTTGCCGTTAATAGAAAAATATAAAATTGTACTTCGAATTTGATGGATGATATGCAGACGAAATAATGGCGACGTCTCCACGAGCGGCTTTGCTGAGCAGCTTCTAAATTTAGAAGTTTATTTCAGATAAGAGTCCAATTGCATTATCAACGCGTAATATCAATAATTGCTTACCTATATTTGCTCAGTTTAAAAGCAATACTCGATTCAGAATATAGCGAACAGGAATCACTTACCTGATTTCAGAAAACATTCTCGCGTGATTCATTTAAGTGAACCTGGAACTGTAGATGATAATTTGAAACTTTTCTCTTGAACGCCACAGCACTTAAAAGCATGGCCATTTCTAAAAAATCAGGACTACGGGAGTAACACTATTACGAACAACGCACCAGTGTTTCTTCATCGCATGATAAAACGGTAATTTCTCTATTAAAGTTTCTTCAAAGTACATCCAAACGTATTGGATACAGTACCTAATTTACTAATGAAAAGTAGTACCACGAACTTATCACAAAAAAAAAACAGAAAAACACCTTGCGATTATTTTATTGCCAGTATCTCATGTTTATGCTACGAGCCAAGTAAAACAAAATTTATTAAAAGAATTTATTTAGAAAACATCATTTTTGTTCAGGAAGGAATGTCACCAGTGTTGCCATTCTGATTGTAACTTTTAACTAAAGTATTTAGTTTAATTATTCCACGTGTAATTATATAAGTAGCGTGGGAAATATCGCGTCCCTCGTTTCTTCCAGTGACATTTACGTAACGCAACACTAAAAACCCGCGAATATGGTTCTGTCTTTTGAACAGAATTTTTTTCAAGTGTACCTTTCAAGCAAGTGAATTACAGTGTGGAGAATTTTAAGCTGTCACGTCCCTGGCTTCTATAGTTATTACCGATTGAGTCTTTCGGGTGTGAGCTATGTCCACTAGCAATTTTATCCCAACGTTTCGCCAGCATTACTGATGATACAGTATCAGCGTGTTATTTGACCCGTGAAGAAGCTAGCTGCTATGCTGGCGAAGTGTTGTTTTCAATTGAAAGAATGACAGAAACATCACTAAGAAAGCCATCCACTGAATATCTCCAAATCGATATGAATTAACACTTTATTTAGAGCTCACAATTGTTCGTAACTCGGATAAATCACTTTTCTTAATACCTTGCAAACTGAAAAAGTATACTCACGTTAGTAAGGTGCCTAAGCCAATAAGCCAAGACACAATCATTTACGATGCTCGTGGCTTAATTTCCCATATCTTCGATCAGTCGATAACCATATAAAGCGTGACAGTATTTCACACATCCGTATCACTGTTTGGTAAAGAGAAAGAAGTAACACAGTATTGGGTATTGGTCAAACGTCTGATAAGATAATCGGCGATACTAAAACAAATGTGAGACGTCAAAAAGAAAGTGGCCGGCGTAGGTAATTACTTATTGTACCGCGAGCCTATAAAGTTTATAAATCTGGTGCTGCAGTTTCTTTCGTGGATTGTCATTGACGGGCGAGAAATGCGCGACGTTCGTGGTGATTTCTGGCCTATTGTGAACAGTGATTCGTGTCCGTGAAACAATCGTGATACGCATTATACTGGGAAATAAACTTTCACTTTTTCAAAGTAGCTGCTTCCACTACTGGCACCAGCTGATTATTTCTACCGAAGGATGTGACTATGAAGATACATTGATTCAGACGACAGACAGAGCTGATCTCCAAGAATCTTTCCTGTAACTGTAAGTTTGCCAGTTAATATTCTTCATGCTACGCTTCGTGTTAAAAATGTATGCAGAACTTGTGCGCAGTTTCAAGTAACGATAAATAATCGGTAAGAAGTGATCGCGATTAATTGCGAAAGTTCAACTTCTGGTGTCTACTGTCATTTAGCGACCAGAAGACAAATCGGCGCACTATGAATTCCCTCCAACTTCGAGAGTCAATTATTATCTTTCTTCTGCTCTTTGCTGGATGTCAGGCAACAGCTACAAATGACGATAGGAATGGAGGTAATTCGTTATAATTAGCAAGTATTTAACGCCATTCATACCTAGATTTAGATATTGCAGTTGCTTGTTTAAGAAGTCGAAGGAAATTATAATGGATATACGTATAACATAAATTATTAATACATTGCAGTAATGCAACGAATGTCATACAGTATTTCAACTGTTTGATACTTCTGTCCTTGTTAGTTTACTGTGACCGTTCATTAAATTATATAGACAGCGACCTTCACGTAGCATTTTTCACTAAACTTATAAATTTCAATTCATAAGGTTGTAGATTGTTTTACCCTTACGACATATAATATTCCTTGAAAAGTAAATTTGTAAGAATTGCAATAAAAAAGTACTGCAAACTGGGTGATATAAAAATTAGCGTTTTCAAATTTGCTTTAAGTATCCTATTATAACAGTGCGTCTTTTTCATTGTACTACAAGTGTCAAGATGCATAAATTTTTTATTTGTTTCCTTCTCTAGAGTAGGGTGGAGCTGAAAGTTCTGTTTTTCATATAAACCTATGTAAAATTTAGTAATAACAATCTAAAGATATACAGTATTATTTTGTATAAGCTACAACTATTATGCTTTACTTTTAAAAAGTTGTTGCTTAACAGTATTATTTTTTGTTGAGTTATATTACAAAATGTGTGTCAATTCACAATGGACATTTTGCCCCGGGTGTGGGGAAAAGGGTTTGAAGTAAAAAGTCCTTAATATCTTCTAGCAGCTTGTCGTGTAACATAAAACAAAATAAGTAAAAAACTCTATTGTAATCAACAAATATTTATTCAACCATTTTTTTTTTGTTATACAATATTGAAAGGAAATACTACGGCAACCTTTTTTAAACAAAACAATGAAAACACAGGACACAGATTCAGCTTGAACAAAAAATTGCACAATAATCTTGGCTCAACAGAAAGATATAACGCTCTTTTAAGAATCTTGGTCTTATTTCTTAAACTCAAATTATTTTAATATAAAGAAAACAGGAAAAAAGATAGATAATTTATGACTTTACTAATTGGTTTGCTATAACAAAGACAACCACTCTTTTTAGTATTTTAACATGACTTCTTTAACAAAAAATAAAAGTATAAGTCCAACATATAAATAAGGGACCTTTTGCCCGAAGGGTAGCTCTACAGTTTCGCCGATATATAGGTTCGAAAATATTATCATTCCGAAATAAACAACGTCATGTACACATTACTAATGCAGGATACAATCTTAACGTTTTCACCTTATACGCTGTTAAACTGTGGTTTACTTCGAATAACACGACAAAAACGACATACTTTTTTCACTTCTTGATATACATAATGGCAGGCGTCATATGACACGCACGAAAGCCCAAAAATGACTGGCGACCTGCAGTCCTCCCCATTACCCTTGCCATCAACATAGTTATGCTGCAATATACAATTGATTGTTTACGAATGGAGATTTTGCATTCGGGACCTTTTACCCGCTGAACTTTTAGCCCCACTGTACCCAAAACATGTTAATTATCACATCATGTAAATAGCGCCAACAGCTAAACTTTTACCAATCTGAACTTACATTGGCACTTAAATTTGTTTCTTTTTATGTTCAATGCACGCTCTTTTATATTTCCTCTATTTTGTTACTTTATTTTCACTACAAGATATGAAAATGCATACAATTGTTGTCCTTTACCTTCCTTCTTTCTAACGTTACCCCGCACTGCCACTGTTCCCTCAGTTTACGGTATCTATTTCAAAATGTTCATTATCATCCAGACCAACATATAATACATCCCTGTATAATCATCACGAAGTTGACGACCTTCCAAATATATTAAATATTTTAAAAGCTTACTTTAATTGTACAGAAACGTTTGCACAAGGTGACGTAGCGAGCCCCTCGCTTTCCGACTATCGATTGCCAAAAACAATCATTCCCATCGGATATAAGATCCTGCTCTCTCCAGAGCTGGAAAATAACTTCGAGTTCACAGGAATTACGCACATCGAGGCTATTGTACGAGAAGCGACAGACACTATAACGCTTCACCATGGGAAAATGAATATATTAAAGAATACAGTTTCGACTCGTAATGAAACGAAAGTGATACTAGCCTGCACGTACGATCCTAATACGGAGAAGTATGAAATCAAAATGAAGGAAAAACTGAAGGCGGGGTTGCATATTTCGATCAATTTCAATTACAAGAGTAAACTCAGAGACGACATGATAGGATTTTATAGAACCTCGTACGTCGATTCCAACAATAAAATTAGGTAAACATATCGCGGATAATCAGTTTTACATTGCGTCGTTACTTTCAAATTATTGTCGGACATCACATTTCAGATGGCTCGCGTCAACGCAATTTCAAACGAAGCATGCAAGACACGCGTTCCCGTGCTTCGACGAACCAAGCTTCAAGGCAACATTTATAATCAGAATTTTGAGAAAGCAGGGGTACACTTGCCTCAGCAACATGCGATTAAACAGGACCGAGGATGCGTAAGTAATTGTGTGATTAATTCTACGATTCACAAATAAGTCACTTATGTCACCGAAACCGAAAAACGCATCTATCTCTGACAATATTAATTTTTCGACTCTATGTTTACCAATGAATTTTTGTTCAGTTCAGTTACGACTATGCGCTTTCCAAGTGATGTTTTTTTAAGGCATGCATTTTGCACACGATTCGTTCTTTGTTACAGAGAACCGGGCAAATATTGGGACGAGTTTGAGCAAAGTATCCCGATGTCGACGTATTTGGTTGCTTTCATTGTTTCGGATTTCGATTATATTGAATCTGGCAGTTTCAAAGTCTGGTCCAGACCTAACGGCATCAGGCAAGCCAAATACGCTTTGAGCGTTGGCCCGCGAGCTCTTAATTACTTTTGCAACCTGTTCCAACAAGAATACCAAATTTCCAAGATGGACATGGTGGCTGTGCCCGATTTCTCAGCCGGTGCAATGGAAAACTGGGGCCTCGTCACGTACAGGGAAAACAGGCTGTTGTACGACGAGATCTCGTCTTCCGATGCAGCACAGCAAAGCGTTGCTTCGGTGATCGTTCACGAACTGACGCACATGTGGTTCGGGAACATGATCACACCAGAATGGTGGAGTTATTTATGGCTGAGTGAAGCGTTCGCTAGATACTTTCAATATTTCGCCACTGCTCAGGTAATTGTCAGTTGCACTTATTATATCACCTTCACAACTAAGAAAAAATGAAATGGAAATGCTAACATAACAATTTTTAATTAATATCAAGATTGGACTTTGGATAATTAATGTAGATTTGCATTGAATAATAGCCATTTCCTAGCGCGCAAATAATAGCAATAATTTCAGAAGTGTAGTTAAAGATCAAACTAATTTTTTATTGAAAGTCATGGAAGCATCTTGATTGTTTTTAAATAGCTACATTTGTAATCCATTTCTGGAAGAGTAAAACGAGCATGCAACCAATGTGATGCTAAGATCGCAATAAAAAAGTAATGAGTCATAAGCGATAGGTTTTCAATGTTTGTTCGAAAAAAAGGAAACCATGAATGATCGAAATACGAAAATGCAAGTGCTGCGTTCGATTTTAAAAACATTTACTTACTGGTGGCATGTTTGTAAAGTCGACGGCTCGAACGCGCGCCAAAAAGTTATTCGACATCGAATAAAGTTAAAGAAATTAAACTTCAAGTTAAAGTTGAAAAATTTATTCGACGCTGAAGTTGATACGCTCGACAAATAAAAAAATTAACTTTATTTGACATATGCCGATTCATTTTTTTAACCTTCATTCGTTATTCGTAATTTTTGTAAATAAAATTTTGCCGAACTCTGGTTTTTAATGTCTGCATGTAGAAAAAATGAAACGTGCTACTTTTCGTAACGCGCGTCGATGTGAAGTGTACGTAACGTTAGACGCGTCCACAGTGGTAACGCTACAGGGGCATGTCTGACCGCAAACCAGGCGTTTCTACTTACTTCCTGTACTGAAGAAACGGTTGCCGCATTTTGCTCTCTTCAGCAGAAAAATATATTTTATCTCGATTTCTATGTAGATACTACATTCTCAATCATACACCTGGTGCAATTTTTATTGTGTGTTGCCGCTTTATTTATCAAGAAATGGACTACACATGTAGATATCTACAAACATGAGATGTCACTTTAAAAAATCAAAACGATCTTAACGTGGTCTACATGCATCCATTTAGAAGAACTTCAAGTATCAAAAGGATAATACCTAACAAAATGGAACATGATAGTGGTCTCTACTCGGGTAACATTGTCTACAATTCGCTTTACAGATTGAAAAGTCATGGAACATGGAAGAACAGTTTGTCGTAGAACAGCATCAAACTGCCCTCGCAGCAGATGGTCTCGAAACATCAAAGCCGATGACACGAAATGTTTCTAATTCGGAGCAATTGAGCGGAATAGGAGACACTATCACATACAACAAAGGAGCGAGCATTGTACGAATGATGAACCTCATCTTCGGACCCGACATCTTCGATGCGGGATTACGGAATTATCTCAAGAACAAGTAACTATGAGATCTCTACTACAATTTATTGGAAAAAGAATAGTGTTCTCGTTCAAACATTGTTTCAACTTAAATATAATTCTCTTACTAATAATAAATCTGCCCTAAATTAATAATTTTATGAAATAGTAATGGGGGAGAATTTTTTCTATATTTTACGTATTATTTCATTCAATTGGTAGTGGAAAGTGGAGTAACAAGTTAATAATGTACAAAGCATATGATATAAAAATTAATTTACTCGTATATTTATGTGAACCTTGCAGCAAAGAGAATCGCGTGGCGCGTCCAGAGAATTTGTGGAAGGAGTTACAAGATGAAGCCAACCGTCATAAACAAAATCTTGCTGCGCCAGTTAACGAAATAATGTCTACTTGGACTACGCAAGCTGGATTTCCGGTTGTGACTGTTTCCATTGAAAATGGTGTGGCCACTATGAAACAAGAACGCTTCCTTTTGAGGAACTTGAAGTCGACACCCACAAATGCAAAGTGGTGGATACCCATCACGTGGGCCCCTAAAGACAAATTGAATTTCGATGCTGTAAACGTGACTCATTGGCTGAGCAAGGAGGAAGATTCGATTAACCTCGGAACATCCCCTGGATGGGTGATACTGAATGTTCAATCTGCTGGTGAGTAGTAGAGTTGGGCATGAACTAAATACAAAAATTATTTAAATTACGGATCGAATGAAAGTTACTTTAACTTTAGATTATTTGACGAATAAAGTTAATTCTTTTATTCGGCGGATAAAGTTAATTTTCTTTATTCGATGAATATAGTTAAGTTTTTAAGTTTAAAGTTAAATTTCTCAACTTTAACCTTAACTTTAACTGAGTAGTAACATATTCATTACATAGATACATAGATTACATAGATACATACTCAAGATAACAAATTCTAGAAATACGTTTCCAAATATGTAGTGCAAGTATTCCACTATTCAACAAGTCAAATAATATTTTATGACAAAATCTTAAACATTCCATGGCCTAATTACACGTGCAAAGCAAATGGTATCTCGTTATCTGCACTCTAATCAACTGTAATTCTCACACTGCGATATACTACAGTCTTAAATATTAAAAAATCACATTTTAATACTTAGAAATATGATTATAGATCGTTAGGCGATGCATAGATAAGGTTATTCACCAGATTGCATTTATTTTTATAGGTTTCTACCGAGTAAATTACGATAACGCTTCTTGGTACCGTATCATCAAGGTCTTAAATAGTGGAAACTACGAGAACATACATGTTTTGAATAGAGCTGCACTGGTTGATGATTTGTTAAACTTGGCAAGAGCCGGTTTACTTAATTATGAAACAGCCCTGGATGGTTTAGAATATATCAGACGGGAGACAAAATATTTGCCTTTCAAATCTGCATTGTCTGGGCTTACTTATCTCGATCAACGCTTCTGTGGCCATGCTGAGTATTATACACTCTTTAAGGTACGTCACAGCGATACATGTATGTAATCATGATCGAACGACATTATTGAGCGAACAGTGTAATGTAAAAAAACATGATGGTACTATTCTGGAAGAGTTTCTTCATTTTTACCGGTCTTCTACTTAATTGGCACTTACACGTTAGCATTAAATATTTTACTATAAAAATGTAAATTACAAAGACCACACTGTCCAAATTATTATTGACTGCTAATTTCATAAAGTCAGCTGATCATTTTGGTAACTTCGTATGACTGCTACGAGTTTAACGAACAAAACATTCGATAAGCACCAATTAATTGTTGTAGAAATTTGTCCTCACTCTAATCGACGCCAAATACAAAGAAATCGGCTACTTGGATCGTCCGAATGACGATAGAATGACGGTATTACTGAGAAGTGAACTGAACAAATGGGCTTGCAATTACGGCCACGATGGATGCGTGAACACTTTTACTACAATGTTCCGGCAATGGAAGGCGAATAATACTTTGACGTAAGGAGATTACGAATTTTAAAAATTAAAAAACGGCCAATTTCAGATTAGAATTCTTTTATAGAAGACTTGTATAGAAATATTCATTTCTCAAGTGTGAATATGAAAGAAACTTATGCTCAAACGAATCTTCGATTTTCATGAACGATATACGTTACGTATCCACAGAATTAACCCGAACCAAAGACCTGCGGCATACTGTACAGGCATCAAACATGGAACAAAGGATGATTGGAACTTTTTATGGGCTCAATACGAATATTCAAACTTTGCATCTGAACAAGCAGTCATACTACAAGCCCTTGGTTGCACCGAAGATGTCAGCATTTTAGAAACGTAAGGATTCTGTTTCTACTTGCAGGATACGAGGTGCGTAACAGTTCTATCATTCGGCAACTGTATTGTTTCAGATTCCTTCTACGCGCCCTCGAGAGTTTCGAAGTAGGACGAATTCGTAAGCAGGACAACGGCGCTGCATTTTCCGCGGTGTACAGCTCTGGCAGATCTGGCGCAGAGTTCGTGCTAAATTTCGTCGCCAAACACTACGCCAAGATGACGGAATAGTAAGTTCGAAATTAAATTACACAAATAGCAGTTTCTAGTTAGAAGTAAAATTTCCTCATTCGTTTTAAACGTCTCATTGAGTAACTGTGCCCGTTGCAGTTCCAACGGAACAAGCACAATCTCGAGCATTCTGAAGTCAGCTTCGCAGCGTTTCTCAACGCAGGAGTTGGTCGATCAATTTGAGAGTTTAATTGAAACGCGCAAGACCGAATTCAAAGATATACTGGAGTCCTTGAGGGACTCGCTGCAAATAGCAAAGTACGAGTTGCTGTGGCTGAAAAAATTCAAGGAAGCGATTATATCCTGGATCAACGCTTTCAATGATCGCGAGCATAATACTCCTAGTGGAAACGATACTACGAAGTATCGTTTGCCTGAAAATATAATTCCTAACTCGTACTGGATCAAGTTGAAGCCGCACATCGACGAATCCAGTAACTTCTCGTTTGAGGGGCAAGTGAGAATTAATGCTCAAGTGAAGAACGGGACGAGAAATATCGTTTTACATTCGTCGGGACTCAGGATCCATAAAGTTATCATTTTGAGGAAGAACGTTCCCCTTATAATTGCAAACATGAGTATCAATGAGAAATATGATTTCTTCACCATCGAGCTTGATCAGGATTTGCGGCTGTGGGATGTCGTGTCTATCGAAATACATTATACGGGGTATTTGAACGAAGAAATGCGCGGATTTTACAGAAGCTCGTATAAGGACAACGATGGAAAAACAAGGTACGTTTCTATTTTTTTTCAGATTTTTAAAGTTAGAACACAAGATTGTGATATTCAGGTATCGAAAAATAGTAGGTGTGTTATATTCTTCTTAATTTCAATCGCTTTTTGTTTTATTTTCATTTTGAAACTGAGTTGAGAAATGCCTGTTTCTTTGGAATGAGTTTTCTATTTCTGGAGGTAAAATATTATTTTGAATCAGATTCTTTTTTTTGTGTTTTTGCACAATTGTGGCATTGTATATTTAGATGGAAACATTTAGACAATTATGAAATTAATTAATATGTTTGTGAAGAAGGGATTAATTTTATTCGACTGTTTAAAGAGGAAAGAAGCAGATTTTAGAACTTACAATTGTTACGTGGAAATAGTTTTATTTTTCGTTCTTTCACAGATGGTTAGCCGCCACTCATTTGGAACCAGTTGCAGCTAGGAAAGTGTTCCCCTGTTTCGACGAACCAGCACTGAAGGCAAAGTTTACAATAGAAGCCACGGTACAGCCAGGCTATAGTGCCATCAGTAATATGCTAATTCAAGACACAGTTAGAGATGCGTAAGTAACCCTCCACATCTTCACAATAAATTAATATTCCAAACACTGTCATCTATAGTGTGAAACATCTGTGATATAATTTGAAGTGTGAAAACATTCATCTTCTTGTAAGAACACCTGCTTTAATCAAGATATTTTTCCTAACAAAACATACCACCTTTGGCCTTTATTTGTATCAAATTCTGTGATCATATTAGCCTATTTAAAAAGTGGCAATTTTCCAAAACTTCTTTACGAATGTGTCTAAACTACAATATTTAATAAACTAACTAAATTATTGATCTCATCTGTCAGGAATATCTAATTCCAGGAGCGGGGAAAAGACCATCATGTTCCAAGAAACACCAATCATGTCGACGTACCTAGTGGCACTAGTGGTTTCGGATTTCGCTTCCCTCGCTCATGGAACTTACTCGGTGTGGGCAAGACCGAACGCCATTTCCCAAGCGAACTATGCTGTGTCTGTAATGGAGCCATTGGTCAAGTTTTACGAGAAGGAATTGAATTCCCAGTACCAGCTGTCGAAGCTCGAAATGGTGGCATTGCCCGATTTCGCGTCAGGCGCGATGGAAAACTGGGGTCTGTTGACTTTCAAGGAAAGAAATCTGTTATTTCATGCCAATGTATCGGACATCGTAGCGAAGCAAAGCATAACAAATGTCATATCACACGAGATTACCCATCAGTGGTTCGGTGACCTTGTCAGCCCGCTTTGGTGGAAGTATCTCTGGCTGAACGAAGGCTTCGCCAGGTACTTCCAGTACTTCGGAACTGCCAACGTATGTACAGCTACGTTCTGTAAATTATTTTAGCGTTAGTTTTGAAAACGAACCTTCTGTCTATTCGTCGCACCGATGAGAACAGATCCACCATAAGCCCACAATCATAATTCAGGGGCACCTGTTTTATTTGTTAGGTGAAGGAGAATTGGTCTCTGGAGTCTCAGTTTCTCGTGGATCAGCTTCACTCGGCTTTTGCAGCTGACAGTTTATCATCCAGCCACGCTATGACCCATGATGTATACTCCCCGACAGAAATTCGGGCGATATTCGATTCAATATCTTACGCTAAAGCCGCTAGCGTGATAAGGATGCTGGAGAAGTCGTGTGGTCGGGACGTATTCTACGAAGCCCTTCAAAATTACTTGAATAAACAGTAAGTCTTGATTCCTGGGAGGAAAGGATCTGAATTCGAAGAGTGAAGAAGTTATGCAACTTTGGAATAGTGTAGTGTATTTTGATTATTTATTTATACCGGATTTTCGGTCTAATCGAAGTCATTCTAAAGTCTAAATGGGTGAACACAACCCACAACGATTGATTTATTTCATAAGAGAAAAGTCCTTTTTTTACACAGTGCTTCCACGGTTTCATGACAAGTTTCATCAAATTTCTTAATACTTTGCTAGATGTGCAACAGGTATTAGTCGTAATCCTTCGATGTTTATAGTCAGTATGGTGTCGCCACGCCTGAAGACCTATTCAACGCTTTCAAAGATGCAATCACTGATACGGAAACCCGTAATGCAATTCATGATATCATGAACACGTGGACCACTCAGTCTGGCTACCCTGTCGTCCACGTTGCCATTAAAAATAATCGTTTACACCTCCGTCAAGAAAGATTCTTAATCGATCAGAAGAAAAATGTTTCGACTAAAAGCACTTGGTGCGTTCCAATTACTTGGGCACCCGTCAGCAGTTCCGATTTCACTAATACGAGACCAAGGTACTGGCTCAAGGGTGCAGAGAGTAGCATCGAATTCCCAGATAGTGACAAAGGCTTGATCATATTCAACGTACAGCAATCTGGTAAGCAAGCAATGGATTGAATTTACAGTTTGAGTGGCGTCGACGTGCTTTCACGCCGGGGGAGGTCGATCCTGCGCACGGTTTCGGCATGTTTTCACGTCGACATGTTCTGAAAAGCATTGAAATTATTGTCTGACAAGGAAACGTTGCTAACTCGAAAATTCTGATTTTAATGAAACTTAGTGTGAATGTAGAACATGGGGATTGCAAGGAGCAATCTTTTTCTGCGGAATTTCACTCTGATGGGATGAAATCAGCGCTTAAATTTATCGCGTTTTTCTTCTTTTTTTTTAATATAATTTTACTTCTATTTTTTTTTTTTGGTAGTGTGATAAAGAGATAGAGCACAACAATTGAACGATTCGTATATTTGAAGTTTTGTTCTATTTCGCACCGATACAAAGTTATATTTAAAAAAGGGCTTCAACCCTTCCGAGTGAACTTCCGCAAAAAATTCCTTGCGAGTGTCCCCGAATGTTTACTTTGAAAACAAACCAAGAACAATCTGACGGACTTGAAGGGGCATTCTCCCAAACCTTGCGTCACGCAAACTGTTAATATTCTTATCTACCAAAATGCACTTTTGTCCTAACACCTACACAACTGTTTCCAGGCTTCTATCGCACGAATTATGACATTCCTATTTGGCAGGAAATAATGTATTTCCTGAGGACAGATCAATACAAGCAGATTCATGAATTTAACCGCGCCGCCCTTATAGACGATTTAATGAATTTTGGTAGGGCAGGCTACGTTGATTACAACATCGTCTTATCAACGACGGTATACTTGACCCAGGAAACTGACTATGGTCCATGGCGCGCGTTTTTCAACGGTTTGAAGTATCTGCGCAGACATGTTCAAGGAACTGACGTGGCGGAGGCGTACAAAGTATAGTATCGATCCTACAAAAGACTTTTATATTACGATGGCCTTTATTATTGTAAATATAATTGTACAATTAATTTACAGCATTATTTAGCAGAAATTTTGACACCCATATACGATTCGTTGAAATTTAGAGATCAGGAGAACGATGAGCATATAACAAAAATGATGAGAATGCACATTCGCAAGTGGGCCTGCGAAGTGGGAGTGAGTAATTGCGAATTACAAGCTTTGCTGCACTTTGCCGCGTCGTTGAACAACAGTCTTGGAATGTTAGTATTAATTAGTATTTCGAAACCATAGGTTCTAAGAATTATTCAAAATGTTCAGGGATCGGAGTATCTTCAAATTAAAACGAGGGTGGGATTGGAAGGAAATGTTGGAAAATTATGGGACAAACTAGAAAAATGGCTAAAGGCACATCAAAGTATTCATTGAAAATTTATTTTTTAAATATTATTCTTAACTCGACAGAATTCAAGTTGTATCTTCGAATAAGTATCAATGATCGTTTTTGATCTTATAAATCACGTATATTTTGCCTGCGTGGTCATACGGGACGTATCGCACCCCGGGCATTTTTTTCTTTGCCAATATTTCTGTAAATTTTTAGACCTTACTATTAAAATGGTTAAATTTGATGAATTTTAAAGAATAAAATCACTTTTTTCCGCAACTAATTCTTCAACTACAAATTTCACCGTGTCAAAATTCACACTTCTAGAAAAAGACTATTAGAACACGATTGTATGAGTATTACGAATGTACAATTATCACTCAAAAGTTAAAAGATTCAAAAATTCGAAAATGGTAACTCAAAAATAACGCTGGAGTGCAGTGAACCCCATGTGACCAGTTTGTAATTATAAAAAAGTGTGACCACGAAGGGTTATAATATTGAAGAAATGTGAATTTTACATCTTGGAATCATGCTCATAACTCTGAGAATATTAAAGAAATATTCAATATTCTTGACTAGCAAATTATAAAGCTACAGAGCATATTTTAAAATATAATAGGCTACACGAAATTAGAAATCTCACAAATCCAACATGTATACTAAAATATTTTCATCGACACTACTTTCCAGCTCACAAGAACTTTCACCAAATTATCGCAGCGTATCGTATTGCACGGTAGCCAGACTCAGCCCTTCCACGTATTGGAAAACTTTGTGGGATATGTACTCGCAAACAACAGTTGCTACAGAGAAATCAGTAATTCTGCAATCCTTAGCTTGCACTACAAAAAAAGGTCATCTTAATGAGTAAGCCCGAACCTTCTAATTTCCATACACTTCACTGTTCGTCTACGTAGAAATATAATAAATTGTGTTGTTTCTCAAAGGCTGCTTCAAAAAGCTGTGACGAAAGATTCTGGCATACGATTCGAGGACAGCTCCGGCGTTTTCTCTTCCGTTATCGAAGCCAACTTAGAAGGTGTTGAATGTGTAATGGACTTCATAAAAAATAATTACAACCAAATGGTCACGTAGTAAGTAAAGTACCATAAGACATAGGGATAGCTATATTTTCGCAAGGTATTAACTTTACGTTGAAATTTTAACAGCTACAAAGACGTTTCTAAAATCAGAACTATGGTACATGCACTTGCAAACAGACTGTCTACAGATGACCTCTATACTAAGGTAATTAATATGAATCATTTGATATTCTTTGAAATGATATGAATTAAAATGAAATTCATATTGTAGTATTTGTAATTGGGACATAATTGAGATTACCTCGCAATGTCCAGCTAAATTCAATAGTATCGTCGTTTCACTTCAAATTCTAATGGCATTTCCTTTAATTTCAGTACATCGATTTGATTAATTGGCTTAGCGAGAAAGACATATCGATTCAGTCTTACAAGACCGAAGCGGACTCCGAGTTAAAGTGGACCGAAACGCATATCCCTAAAATACACGAATGGCTGGAGACAATTTATCCGGGAAAAGATTATCGTTTGCCATCTCTGTTCTCTCCACTGAAATATAACGTTTCGCTTTCTCCGCACTTCGAGGACAAAGGCTTCGCGTTCGACGGGAACGTTCAAATAGAAATGACACGTCTGAAGAGTCGCATATCCCGTATAGTTCTCAACGCCCTCGACCTCGAGATCAAGGGAGTGAGAGTTTACGAAATCACCTCGGATTTGACGAAGGGTAAAGAATTGGAAGTGAGCAGTTATATTAAGAATAAAGTCTCTCAAACGCTAACGATATTCATGAAGGCTTTCATAAAGAGTGATCATATAATTGTTGACATCGATTTCGCGGGAGTACTGAACGAGAAATTACGAGGCTTCTATAGAAGTTATTACCTCGACAGCAAAGGAAACATTCGGTTAGTAGTGAAAGATAGTAGAGAATTCTTTAAATATACCTACCATGATACGCGAAATGGATGGTTCATATTATTTTGCATAATATTCACGTGTGTTGCATTACAGATGGTTAGCTACAACTCAGTTCGAACCTACCCACGCAAGAAGAGCGTTCCCCTGCTTCGATGAGCCTGCTTATAAAGCCAGGTTCACGATTAACATCGAAAGGCCTGACGATTACGTAGCCCTTAGTAATATGCCTAGTCAGACGTCATCTGCATCTAGGTGAGTGTGTTAATCCTTTGGGTGCTATGGGCGCGTATGTGCGTTTGTTCAGTGCATGCTCTGTGTGCGAGGAACAACCATAGGCGTTCAGAGACTATGGTTAAGAGGCGCGATTAGGGGAGTCCCGCACGCAGGGTGCGCTTAACGTTCAAAGTGCCGGCGCCCAAAGAGTTAAACAAAGTAATAAATACATATTTATGTCGACTGATTCCCTGATCCTCTATGAGTTCTCTAGAAGCATTTGAAAACTTGAATTCTAATTTTAGTGTGAAAGGCCGTACATGGGAAACATTCCAGGAAAGCGTAGAAATGTCAACGTACTTAGTCGCATTTGTCGTGTCCGATTTTAAAACCACAAGAAAAGCCAATGAAATGGTGAACGTGTGGGGCAGACCCGATATCGCATTAAACGGTGAACTCGCCGAAATTGCTGTCATGCGGATGCTAGAATTCCTGTCAAAAGAAACGGGACACGACTACACGTTACCGAAACTGGACTTGATAGGCATCCCAGACTTTTCAATGGGTGCGATGGAAAACTGGGGCCTCGCCACTTTTAGGTCAGTCATGAATTATACGAACAATTCTGTTAAAATCGCTCCACCGATCTGTCTTCTGTTTTTGTTTGTTTTTATTGCTTTCCTGTGTTTAAACAGGATGGCGTTTCAAGGTTATTGTTTATATTGCCCAACGAACTATAGTCAATAAATGACGCTTTTCATTTTTTCCGCCGCTAGTTGTCTTCTGTTTTTAAAAAAAAAACAGATTCCCTTTTGGGAATTCACAATTCACTTTTGAGAACTGCCCTTTTCGTTGATTTAAACGGAACGAATTGTTTTTTAGAAATTACTTCCTCAAAGCCAGCGCTCTTTAACAGTTCCTCCACAATTCGTACTGAGTTTAACGACATTGTATAATTACTTTCACAGGGAGTATGGACTTTTCTACGACAGAAATGTAACAACAGCCAAATACGAAGATTACATACTCACTATTATAGCGCACGAATTAGCTCACATGTGGTACGGGAACTTAGTCACCTGCCAATGGTGGGAGTATATTTGGCTAAACGAAGGTTTCGCTGAATATATGCAATGGCGCATTGCCGATTCGGTAAGCACCCATCAGGCTCAACATAATTTAAATATCTTTGATTAACAATCGAGTTTACGCGAATCCGTTACAGTTCCGACCCAGTCACGGTTTTAGCGATTTGTTCGTTGTTCATGAGTTACAACCTGCCATGCAGAATGACGCCTATAAGTCAGCACACCCCATGAATAATCCCGTTGCTTCACCTGCCGAAATAGCCAAAATATTCGACAGTATTACGTATGGAAAATGTGAGTACACTATTTTCTCGCTATAAGCTTGTTCGATATGCACGTTATAAGCTTGTCGCCATCCCCACCACTTCTGCTTCATTCTGCCTTACAAAGGCAAAATTGAATCAGAGAGGCTAAAAGCAAGTGAAAAATGATCCAAGATTTAAAAATTTGGCGTCACTAGCCTAAAAAAATTATCATAAAACATTTTAATTTAAAAGAGTCAAGACAATTTTAAAATTAATTCAATATGACAACTCACATATGAGTTATTGCTAATTTTCTGCATGAAGAAAAGTGAATTGTTTTGAAAGCTGTCTCAAGCCTCTGTGTTTAAACCTTTTCCAATTTTCTTCGCCCCAAATTTGCCATCCCCCAAAATTTGTCGCCCCAGGCTGCAGCCTAGTTCGCGTATATGCAAATCTACCCCTCGTTCTAGATAGATGAATATGATACTTTTTCTCACTACATTCTTCGAGTCCCCGATATAGTCCGCGTACACAGCCTACGTGCGAGCTTATAGAGAAAAGACTCTGAGTCTTTGCTATAAGCACGCTGCGAACTATGCAGAGTACAACACAGCGCGGGCAAAAGCGGAGTGAACCTAAGAGGGTTGAATAAGCGTACATATTAGGATAAATGAGGACAAAACGGACAAAAACGGGAATTTAAGAACAAAAACGGACTAACCCACATTTTTTGCCAAATTGAGTTAGTAGGAATAATGTATTTCAATAGGCTATACTAATCGTATAAAATAGGAAGGATTATGCCTTACAAAGACAATGCCTCAAATTATATATAGTACTTATTGATAAATCTTGATATGTGTAACATCAGGAGAGCCTCTTTTGGCAAATACCTCTTTTCTAGCCTCGATTCTTAAACCCTTCGTTTTCAATTAAGCCTGGGTGAGGCTATTAGACTTATGGAATGCCCCTAGCTGGGCTTGTTATATCTTGCGATCGGTACTCCAAGCAACTCAGAACTCTGAGCTTGTCAGCTCCTACCCTGACGACACGTTTCAGGGGGTTTTAGCACGCATGGAGGTAAACTTTAAGCCCTGGAGATGTCAATTTTTTAAATTTATTCTTGAAATCTATGGACCTATTATGCACTTGGTGTTTGGGCAATAAATCCTAATATGCATGGATCTACAAATTTTTTTGTTCTGCTGTAGGAAATCTTACACATATGCATTTACTTGCGTGCAAAAATATCCAAATGTGTAACTATTTGCTAGGTCACATTTTTAAAGACGAACAATTTTACAGCTTCCAGCGTAATACGCATGATACGTAATTCGATGAACCCAGAGGTATTCACAAAAGCGACGCATCGATACTTGCAACAACATCAGTATAACAATACCACTCCGACAGATCTCTGGAAATCTTTCGACGATGTAATCGCCGAAACGAACGCCCTTGGAGACTGGAATATCTCTATGGAAATACTGATGAATAGTTGGACTAACGAACGAGGATATCCAATTGTGCATACAGTTTTGAGCGGCCAGACACTACTTCTAAATCAGGTATTTATCTGCTGTTTCTCGTCTGTTCGCGTGATGCAAGTACATATGTTTTAAAACGGACACATACACTAAACAGGGAGATCAGAAAAGTGTGAAAAGATCAGAAGTTCGGTTACCCGAACATTCCATTTTTTTTTTTAAATTGTGCAGACTCGTAGAGAATCTCAGTAGAAGTAGGTACCAGGCAATTTTTATGTGTGATTTCCTAGTTTCCTGTATACCATGAAAACTATAGTAGATATAAAGAAATTATTACAATGAAAACTAAACGGTTTTTATGCCCTATGAAACTATGTAATCAAATTGTTTAAAATTTGTAGTGCGGGACATTTCATTTTATTTAAACTACAATTTTTTAACAATTTCATTGCACAGTTTTATAAGGAATAAAAAAGTAATATTTGTTTTATATTTGACTATGGGCACAGACGAAAAATTGCCCGATACTTCTACTGAGGTACTTTACAAACCTGAACAATTTCAAAAGAATCAGAATGTTCGGTAACCGAATATCCCTTGTAGATGACTCGAGTCAAATTATTTTGATGGAACAATTAATACAAAGACTACATACTTGCGTTTCACATCAATAATCTGCCCACACTATACAGTGAAATAGAAACGATAGACGGTTTTCAGTAGCAAAACATTCATTAGCTTCTACAAACACTTAGTTGCTTCAAATTCAGAAATCTGGGAGTATGTGTTATGGAATCACGCTGTTACATATCTGTACAAATAATCTATTTCAGGAACGTTTCTCGTTCGATGGACACTATAAAACCAAAAAAATCCAATTTTGGATACCTATTACAATAGCGTCTGCATCTAACCCGAACTTTGCGATCACTCCGACGAACATTTGGTTAGGAGAGGTGCCTGTCGACATTCACATAGAGAGACCGAACGAATGGTTCCTCTTAAACGTTCAACAGAGCGGTTACTATCGCGTCAACTATGAGGATGTCACATGGTTCCGTTTGTTTAATGCGTTACACGAGAAAGCCCACAGCAACATCCACGTGACGAATCGCGCTCAAATCATCGACGATCTTCTGAACTTAGCACGTGGAGAATACATTTCTTACAAATTAGCGTTAAATGGTACGACGTATTTACTCGCGGAGGAAGAATACCCACCATGGAAAGCGTTCTTCAATGGCGTCAGTTTCATTGCACAGCGTTACGAAGGACAGCAAAGTAGGGCCGTGCTTGGCACGTACATTAGACTTTTAACGTCGAAGATGTTCAGCAAACTTGATTTCGCGGATTCGAGCAAGGAAAAGCACTTGGACCAGCTGAGCAGAGAATTGATCCTGACCTGGACTTGCAGATACAATCAGACGGAATGCATGGACACTTCGAAGAAGCTGTTTGCTAAATGGCGCAAGAATCGTAGCGACGTGTAAGCTTCTTTGATTTTATACTTTCTTTCTTGTCTGAGCCATAGACGACTTCTTGGTTCAGAGAACCGGACACAGTGGATATTAATTTATATGGAAAGCAGGAGATAGAATATATTTTTGTATATGATCTATAGAATTTCGCCGAACGCAAGAGCAGCCGTTTACTGTACAGCGTTGAGGCATGGCTCCCAGGACGACTGGCAGTTTCTGTGGGAGCGCTATTTGGAAACGAACCTTGCTTCAGAAAAGAAGATCATACTGGATGCTCTTGGTTGCTCGACCGATCCGAAAATACTGAACCAGTAAGTAGTACGAGTAAAGTGGAGTAAAGCATTGGATGTACAGTATTGTCTCCCTATATGCTCGCTGGTCGGGACCGGCGTTGAGCCTATATCGGGTACAGAGCCCTAATTCCGAGTGCTCGTTTCTCGCTTCTTTCTGGCCGAAGGGGGAGCGAGATGGAACGCTTTGCGTGCGCGGCGGGCGTGCGCGACGGGCACGGATACAAAGGACGGAGTTGTCAGGCGTCCGAAAGACGAAGCGAGACAAAATATCAACGCGTCGTCTGTCTCGTACCGTCCTCGCTCGCTTTCGTTCCATATCGCTCTCTCCTTCGCCGGACAAGAGTGAGACAGAAGTGGTGGGGATAGCGACAAGCCTGTATCGGGATTCGGGTGCACCAAACCGAGCTTACAGGGAGACAATACTGTACCACGTTTCACACGGGTCTACCATTTTTCTAAAAAATCACCTTAAATGGGCAATTTGATATGTTTTCGTAATTGCTTCGTTTTACTACTAAATTAAAATTCACGACGAAAAAAACAATGAAATCAATGAATATCATCCATATTATGGTATACTAATTACGTATGTTGAGCGTCTTCTGGAAGTCATTTATGTATTCATGATTAGTACATCAATTTTATTGAATCTTCAGACTTCATGTGAAGTTAGATGCAATCGTACTGAAATACTTTAAAGTCCCATTTCACATGTGGGAATTAATAAATGAATAGTCAGGATCGTGGTGAAAATTTGAAGCTTTTTAAAACTTACTATTCTTTCGTCCCGTTATAGGTACATTCAATACGCATTGACTTCTAATTACACTTCCAATATTCGGAAGCAGGATGTCAGCGCGGCCCTTGCTTCAATCTACAGCGCTGGGTACATCGGGCTAGACGTGATGTTGAACTTCCTGTTAAACGACTACATAAAAGTGTATGAATAGTAAGTGAACAAATGAAGAAAAAGGAATTTGTCATTAACCAGTGATCGCGGCACGAACGTTACACACGTACGATTGTTTTTCAGCTACGGCGAGTGGGAGAGTGTTGGAGAATTGTTCTCCAAAGTGGCATCACATTTCTCTACCAAAAATCATATTGAAAAGGTATTCTTATTGTATTATTATTATTTTATTCTGTTCCAATATTAACCGTTAACGTGAAGTCCTTTGATCCTTCCAATTAGTTCTTGACACAATATTAAAATTTAGTTTCAATATAGAAAATTTTGGTTTAAGTACAGTAGTTTATTCTAAGTGATAGTGGAATTGAAGAGTAAAACGAAACGTATATTGAAGATTACTTTTGGGAGTTAAGAGAACGCTATAACTTGCTAATGATAATTCTGAGAAAAACAACACGATTAGCAACTATGAGGAAGTGCAACTAGTCCAAAATATAAGTATGAGCCAACGGATGTAGTATGAATATAAACGTAGTAGACTCAAGAGAATATACACGAGAAACGTTAATAGGAATTGTAATTGAAACTATTCTTGGTTATTTATTATCAATTAGAAATAGCTTTGATATTGAAATCTACTTTCAAACAGTTCCAACATCGGATAAGGGTATGGAGTAAAATTGTTTTCTTCTTTTACAGTTCAAAGAGTTCATGGCTGCGAAAAAGGACAGTGTTTCGAACATTTTCTCCACGTTAGTCTCGTCTCTCGAAAATGCGGAAGGAAACTACCTTTGGTACAACAGGCATTCGTATAATATTGACGGGTTCTTTACAGCATACATAAAGAGTATGGAAAGCAGTGGAACTACAGCGCATAGTTTAAGTATGATTGCGGTTACGGTACTTTCGATAATCGTGTACATGGTGAGTCACTAAGTAGTGTGGCTCGTAGTTATGCCATATAAGTATTCAGATGAATATGAAGAAGTATATTAAACGTTATTGCTGAAAGACAATATTAAATTAATGTAGGATTAGATGAGTCTTGAGAGGTGAATGATTTGGTAGTTTCGAATATAGAAGGTTTAATAGTGAGAATAGATATAAAAAAAAAAACAATAAAACGAGTACATTAACATCGCGCGGCGTAGACCCTCAACAACTGCCTCTCCGTTCTCTCCACGCCGGCTCGCCTCTCGCTCTCTCCCTTCCACGCAGCACGCATGCCACCGACGTCACACATACCTTTCTTCATGAAAGTAAAGTATTCCTTTTATATCGATACGCTTAAAATATTAAAAAATATAATCTGTGAAAATGAAATATTCAATTACTGGTATTATAAATGAAAATAATATATGTACATAATATATAATTTTGTAAGAATATCAAAGAACTTCTTTAATTTTATTTAGAGACTTACCTACATTCCCGTCCACGAACGTCCTGATTTTCAATGAATTAATAGATTCACTTCATTAAGCACAGATTCAAATGTTTGAATAACGTTCAGTGAAACTACTTTTAATTTATTAGTACTTCAATGAAAGTATCCAATCTAATTTATTTACTTTCTGCTTATTAAATCAATCTTTTATTAATTTCCTTACGCAAGAAGTTTCATTGCCTCGTTGGAAAGCATACTTAGTGCCTTTCATAATTTTACAAATTTTAATCGGTTGAATTCGCTGTTCGTGCCACTTACCTGTTTGGATAACGATGATTGATAAAGCACCTTACGTTTCTATTATGTCAAAGTTGAGGTGATAACACTCGCGGCACAGTGACTTTCCCGTTTCCAATATTTGTGAATGAAAAATTCCAATACAAGAATCATGCTTGAAACTCGTACTGATGTAACTTAATTACGGGTCGTACTTGACCCACCCGACAAGCCGTCCGAGGATTAAATGAAAGAATCCTTAACATCGAGACGACGATGACCGATGCATCCGCTTGGGAAAGTGTATAAACACATTTGGTGCATAATACAACGCAAGATATATAAAACCGATACAACTTTATCATATTAATACCGAAATACAATGGCATTACACAACGCGTTACAACCACAGCATCTTTCCAAGCGCAGAAGTTTCATAATACATATCTCCATACAGCAACAATCTGGTTCCATGCACAAGAAACATCGCGGCAGAGCTGCATTGGCTTCGCGTATCGCGTCCTATCCTTTAGAAACGTATTAATCGTGAAAAAATGCTTCATCTTCCTTCCTCGTAGAAACTCGAAGAGCGGGGTTCTAAATACTTACATTGTGCGTAATGAAAAATCGAACATTGGGTTAGGAATTTCGCAATGAAAACTGTACGAACAGTCCTTTTTAACGCCTTTGTTGTATGCAACCCCTCCAAATAGTTTCTAATATCCTACATCTGTCAATACTGATCTCAAAATTGATTAGCGGGTATACCTATATCTTCGCGAGCTGTAACATTGTATCAGCGCGAAATTAGCCTACGAAATTACGAACTCCTATGAAGATTCGCTTCATTAAATCGCACAGAAAAATTTTCAGCCACACGCAAGAAACGAACAATCTATGGTCGTGTCTCGAAGTTCATAAATAATAGCAAAAACGTGATTCACAGCACGACATTAATTTCGACGCAGATCCTTCGACACTGATCACACCGGAGCAGTATTCGCATGATCTCCATTTGTCGACGCAGAAGAGGCGAAACGACTACACGCGCAATATTCACAAATAGCAACGAAAGAAAAACGTATCTTGACGGCACAAGTTTAAATTAATTACGAGTAATCACGAATACACTGAGTGTTCTAAATTAAAAGTATCGATTACGCCGTTGCACTTGATCGTTGCACGTGAAGCGAGCGAAGTTCGAGATCGATTTGAGATTCGTACGCAATATCAAACCCAGTTATCTGTTACGTAAGTATGATCCTTAAAATATCGGAATAATATGGTTGCGTTTGAACGTATATTGGCGGGAATAGACCCTATTCTATCTATCAACTAAGTATCTAAATATTTCATTGTACACATATATTAAAGTTCGATGGATATTTACAAAAACATACAAAAACACTTAATACTTTTGCAAAGTTTGAAAACAACCGGCTTGCCACACGCCTGCGTTCAATTCGAATGTAAATGCGAGCTTTACCGTGTGAATGGGACATCCAACGATTGAACGGCACTCGCAAATGCTTCGACGCTCCCAGGACGCCTTTCCTGAGACAGTTGTTTCAAGCGTCAAAGATTTATGCGCCACCAGTTTCTCCCTGTATCATTACGCCGTGTTTCTCTTCAGCCAGTCGTGAATAGTAACGTGATTAGTATCCACCCATCGTATATTGGCTTCGGACTGTTCAATTGCTTGCTGCATTGTTCTCGTCACGCTGCCAAGCTCATCCTTATGCTCGGTCGTGAACCTCAGTAACTGTAGACAACGATGGAATGAATTTATTCTCATATAATCGGAACGAATCAGGCGAATTCAGGGGCGGATTTTGGGTATAGGCTAAGTAGGTTGCAGCCTAGGGCGGCAAATTCTGGGAACCGACAAATACGGGGAGCGATCAGTTTTGGGGAACGGCAAATTTTGAGGGGCGAGAAATTTTGTGGGGCGGCAAATCTTAGGAAGCGACAAGTTCTGGGGAGAGGAAAATTTGGGGGAGCGGCAAATATTGGGGAACGTCAAATTTTGAGGAGCGAAAAATTTCGGAAAGCAGCAAATATTGGGAAGCGGATAATTTTTGGGAGCGGCAAATATTGGGAAGCATCAAATTTTGGGGAGCGACAAATTTTGACAAGCGGAAAATTTCGGGGAGCGGCACATTTTGGGAAGCGTGAAATTTTGGGGAGCGACAAAGATTGGCGAGCATCCAATTTTAGAGAGCGGCAAGTTTTGAGGAGCGATAAATTCTGGGGAGCGGCAAATTTTGGGAAGTGGCAAATATTGGGGAGCATCAAATTTTGGGGAGCATCCAGTTTTGGGGAGCGTCAAATTTTGAGGAGCGAAAAATTCTGGGGTGCGGCAAATTTGGGCGCGCGGCAACTTTTGAGGAGCGGCAAATTTTTGAGTGCTACAGATTTCGAGCGAAGGAAATTAGAAAAGATTTAAACACAGAGGTTTGAGACAGTTTTAAAAACAATTCACTTTCTTCATGTTGCGAGTTACCAGTGACTCATATGTGAGTTGCCATATGAATCAAAATATTTTATGCTATTTTGCGGAAAGGGCGGCAAACGCTTGCTAGCCTAGGGGACGCCAAATCCTCAAATCGACCCTGAGCGAATGTCAGATAGATCGTCTCCACTGAACGACCAGATTTGGTTTTTCGTTCATACTTACATCTTTGAGCTCGTACATGCTGTTCATACTCCTCGTAGCTGCTTTCACTATATTATTGACAGCCAACAGAGATGACCCGACGCTGGAACAAATGAACGATTTAAGACCCACTTGCCGACCAGAGTTTAGAGAACATCAAGGATAAATCGAAGAATTTGATATAGTCTTCTGTAAAACTAGATGTTTAACAGTTTAAGCCACGTGTAACTAGAATTAAATTAATAACCTATTTGAATAACATGTAAACAGGATAAACGCACGAGTGCAAGGAGTTTGATAATTCTAATGAAATAATAAATTAAATAATAAAAACTGTAATTTCTGTAAACCACTCCTTTCATTTTTATCAAACAATGAGCTCATGAAGGAAGAAATTAAATATCGTGCAAGGTAAATCGATAGACTTACTACTCTCTAAGACGTGACCATTTATTTCTGAAGAAATTGAACGCCAGCCGTTGTCCAACAGAGTTGCTGGCAACAGAGTTGAAAATTCGACCAATATCTTGCTTCCTGATGCCCGAGTTTTCTGTGATAGCCCAATCTAAGTATCGACTTAGAAGCCACGTTTCTCTGGTGCAACCGAGGGCATGCAGGAGCAAATCCTTTTCGGAGCCGACGTTCGTTTCCAGGTACATTTGCCACGCGAAGTCCCACTCGACTTGCCCACCAACTCGAATTGCCGTGCAATATACAACTGTCTTCAAATTTGGGGAAATTCTGGAAAAATTATTTACTTAATAATTTACAAACTTCTTTGTCTTCGAAGCTGTATATTATATCGTAATTAAAAAAAATACAACGAGTTCAGAAAATAGTAGGCAAATTTTGGGGGTTCGTAGTTTAAAAAATCATAGAATACTAAATAGGCAAAAAATTTGCAAAGTTTCCGTAAATGCAGGATAATTTTAGTAGTAATTGATATCAATCTGCATATCTGTGGAAGAAAGGAGGACACCTGCCTAAAATTTAGCCAAATAGGATCCTCGAGAATGCTTGGTATTAAATTGTTACCGATGAAACTTACGGGTTATTCTGATTTGGATTCGGTGTGTTACGCCAATTGTGAAATTGATTCCTTGCATTCTGCACACAGTCGTCATGACCGAAGTTGCATGCCCAGGTTAACACGTCGATGCGGGTGAAAACCGTCAGCTGGGGATCACCGGGGTTGTCCTTGAAACCAACTTGCTTGTACACGTTGTCAAGAAGCTTTAAAACGTACAACTGTAAAGATAAATTACGAAAATGATATGTCGTTCTCAATTCCTCTGTAACATATTACAACAGTGGATGCAAAAATCCGGTTCAGGGAACAAATTTCAAAGAAGAAAGACATTCTCTTTCTAAGCAATACGTTCCTCGGACAAGTATCTCGTATAAAATTAATTCTAAAGAACGAAAACAGATAAATTTACGAGCAAAAGTCCGACATTTTTTCCCAAAATGATGTCATTCCGCAAATTTTTATTGTTAGGACTGTTAGACCGTGCACTGAAACAAAATACGGAATGTCCCCACTCTTTGCCTAAGCATAAGCTTCTGTTGTCAAGATGAAGCAAGAAATTATTTAAGAAGAAAATTATATAAGAAAATTAAATTCATTGAACCGTGTTTCTTTACGGCTGGACTAAAGTATTAAAACTTAATTTTCTCGATAACACTGTTTTGTGGCATTCCCTGCTTTTCCCGTCACCCCTCATATATAAGTGCAAAACATTATTCCTCTGAAGCTGAAATGTGTTGCATAAACGTCAGTTCATTTTAAATGTGCATTTACTCGGAACTTATCGTAGCCTGGCATCTTGAAGAGCATGTCATCCAAGTAGTGCATCGCAGTAAAAGCAGCCTTCCATGGCAAATATTCCGTCTCGTGGGCTAAATACGACGTGACATCCAACGCAGTTGTGTAATCCAGCTTTCCAGCTCTCGCTAAGTTAAGAGCATCGTCGATCAACTGAGCTCGATTGATCGTCGAAATGTTCCTGAAGGATTCCTTGTTCAACTGATTGATTATCATTTGCCAGTTCAACCTGTCGTAGTTCACTCTGTAGTATCCTGGAGAAACAGGAACGAAACGGACGTATTTACCGATATGACACGCTCAATGATGAATCAGAAGTGCGTAATACCTAATTCTTTAATTTCCCCTTTTAAAACGCTATAAAATAAGTGTAGAAAAAACACGTAGATCCATTAAAAGCAAGTAGGAGGAATCTCAAAACATTTGCTCAGCGAAAACTTTAATTTATACGCAAATTCCTTAACCGAATAATTCGATAACAGTATATTTCATTAGTCGAACAAAACTGTTTTTACATTTCGAGCACAATGATTTCAAACTACATGTTCAAACAATCAACAGTTGGGGAATCATCAGTCATGACTCCGTAGCAGTGATTCCCAACCTTTGGTTCGCGAAGTGTTTTCTGGGGGGTTGCCACGATTTTTTTTTTAATATTTAATTTGAAGAATATTAAGTTAGAATTATATTCGGAAATGCTTATTTTTCATATGTTTTCTTTACCCTATTAAATTTACCTTACCTTACACGGGTCCAATAATACCATTATATTACTTTATGTTTTATGCACTTGATAAATGTCTACCACCCTACTTACCGGTTTCTTGAATGTTGAAGATTACCCATTCATTTGGACTCAGATTTAGGTTCGACAGGGACATCGATTTCACGGCTTTTATCCATTGGGATGGCTTGGTTGTATTGAAATCCAACTGTCTCTCTGTTGTATATGTAATCGGTATCCACCATAGTGGTTCGGCCGCAGACGTGGTCGTCATAGTGCCGTTGCGGAGTAAAAAACGCTCCTGCATCGAAAGCACGATGAGTATCGTAAAATGAAACAGTGCCGGTGTATTGTAAACGCGAGGGTATCAACAAACCTGCGTCAACGTCACGGAACCGTTCTTATAATTTCGAGTGACAGTCACTATCGGGAAGCCGCTCTGAAGAGTCCAGGTATCCATAATTTCTTTTATAGTTACACCACGGTCTAAAACTCTATCCTTGTGCGCCTGCTTCGTCAGTGCGTTCCATAAATCATTCTGTTCGGCACTCTGATACGCCCTATTGTAACGTTTTTTTTATTGTAATTTGTAAGGAGAAAGAAAAGGGAGCATAGAAAGTGACAAATTTTAAGTTTCGAGAGCAATGTCGTCACTTGGGCAAATTCGTAGAAACGTTACTCAAAGTTAAAGTATTGAAATGAAAATGAAAATTAAATTACATACTCCATTGATTTTCAGTCATGAACCGTGGATTATAATTTTTAGACTACTGAATTTGTAAATAACAAATGCGGACAAATTTTAACTGCTAAAGGTCATAAGAAATATTTCTGTAAAGTATTATTGTAATCGTTTGAGCTTCGAGTTCTGATTTAGAATGTGGTATTATTTAAAGATCGTGATATTAATTCGTTTTATGGTATGCAAGACTTTCGTTGCACGCGAGTACTTACTTCCCATTCAAATAATTCGTTAAGCCTTGCTTGAAAACGTTAGTGGTAAGGAAATGATCCATCATTCTTATTATAGTAGCACCTATTCGGACACAGAGACGATACATTAAAATTGTATTATAGACAGCGTATCGTCTTCGTTTCTGATCGAATGACACCGTTCGATACCTTTTCCGTACGAGATTTTGTCAAAGATCTCGCTGATTTCATCGGGGTGGCCGACTTCGATCGATATCGGGTGCGAAGACTGCAACGCGTCTAAGCCGAACACATTTTGCAGATCGTGGACCACGAATTGTTCCAAAACCTTCCACGTTGGTTCTACCTATAAAATTACAAAGAAAACGTACACGGGAAACTTGAATACCCTCTGTGTAACCCTTTTACATCATATTTAGATGACTCCTACGTAGCATAGAAATCTTATCTGAATTAAATGTCCAGTGCGAGTAAAATGATATTTAAATGATCTTCAACAGATTTAAAAATTCACAAAGAAATTGAACTGGGGAGTATTCTTAGCTTCTACCATATACGACCCGAGCTAGTCGTAACATTCTATAGCCCCATAATCAAATGCGGGGATTGATTGTCATCGAATCCGAATGAATAAAATATTAAGGGGGGACTATACATTACGCAAAGTTGATACGGGCCAATCTTGGGAATATTTTTCTGAAGAAATTATGCAGAAAATCATTTTAAACCTTTTTGCAGCTTTATATTTAACATTTGAAGATACGATAAAAAAATGTGATGTTAAAAATGTGTATTGTAGATATCGCTATCGAGGCATCTCGCTACAGCGTCGCCGCTGAAGTTGCAAAACGGTGGGAGGATCTAGCGCCTTCAATTCTCGTCTGGAATCATGAAACTAAAAATATTCTTATTATTTATGAAATTATATCATCGAGAATCCTCAGAAACGACAACACAGCCGAAAATTGACAAAATAGTAGAGCTTAGAAGAAGAAATTACGATTTTTGAGGAAATTTTTTGATCGTACTTTTTCTCCTAAGCTCTACGATTTTGTCAATTTTCGACGACTTTATTTTTCTTGAGGTTCATCGATGATATAAATTCATAAATAATAAGAATATCTTTGGTTTTCTGATTTTGAACAAAAATTGAAGGCGCTAGAACCCTCGCCGTAGCAAGATGCCTCTATAGCGACATCCACAATGCATATTTTTAACACCAAAATTTTTTTTTCTTATCTTGAAATGTTAAATATAAAGCCATGAAAAGGTTCAGAACGATTTGCTTCATAATTTTTCTAGAAAAAATTCCCTAAAATTGGGCTGTTTTAACGTTGCGAAAGGTACAATCCCCCCCCCCCCCCTGAAGGAAAGCGATGTAGGAGACAATGAGAAAGGCTCGTTAAATTCTTAGTACAGGAGTCACGAACTTACCGCGTTCATACCGATGTATTCTACATAACTAGCAAAGCCCTCGTTCAACCAAAGATCCGTCCACCAACTTGGAGTCACCAAGTTCCCGAACCACTGATGAGCAAGTTCGTGAGACACTACAGTGGCAACCCGCTCTTGATTACTGCTGGTTGAGACACCGTCTTGGTACAACATGGCCGTTTCCCTGAAAATGGAATTCTTCACTAAATCTATGAATTCTTGCAAACCGAGAGAATAATCGAACTTAGCTCAAAGCTAAAGTTTGCTGACGATGAAACCTATAATGAGTTTGATAATATATGGAAAATCTGTGCGTACAAATCACAATCAATCATTAAAAGAGATATGTAAATAGTGCAATTTAACAGGTACACAAGAAAAGATTAAAAATAATAAATTCACAAAGGAATATTTGTTCATTTCCCTGATACAAATGAAAAGTTTCCAAAGTGCACTGTTTGTACACCAAGCAAGCCATCGAAAATAGAATATCTCATTGGCTTCTTCTTATCCGAAGATATGCAGATAGATTCTTGTGGACCACTTACTACACGAGACTAATAGAGCTCTAAAATTTGAGACAAAACGAATAAGAATATTGATGAATTAAAAACGTGTCCATTTGGTAATTGCGAATGTAAGAAAATTAGAATAAATTTATCAAAACGATGTAGTACGTTTTAAGAAAGAGACCATCGATTGAAATTACCTGTAAGTGATTAAGCCCCAGTTTTCCATGGCGCCTGCTGCAAAGTCGGGCAGAGCAACATTGTCTATTTTGGGCAATGGGAATTTGATCTTGAAGTAATCCTCGTAATACTCGAGTATCTTCGGGCCAATCTTCAGACAGTAACGTGCTTGCTCAATTGCGTCCCTACGTGCCCAGACTCTGAAGTTTCCAGATTCGGATTTCAATACTTCGAAGTCCGAAACTATGAAGGCCACAAGATAGGTGGACATTGGTACCGAGCGTTCGTAATGGTCCCACATGTACGAAGGCAAGCCTGGCCTGATTACAAATAACAGAGCGTGATAAATCCATAGTAATCGAGCATGCCTTAACTACCTAATTAGCTTATCCCTTTAAAGCGAACTATGATAATTTTAATCATATTAAAAGAGAAATACCATTACACAATTTTTCATTGAATTGTACAGACTAAGTTGCGCTAAATGGTCCCCTTTTCTTGTGGGCATTCTAATAAAAATTTCAAATACATCTGTCTCCTAGGTTTTGATTATCGTTCCTTATGAAATATGGATGACATTAGGGATTTAGTTATTTTTCACTACATCAACGAAATTATGCAACACACTCTTTTATTTCTGCGTTTCTCTATTCTTCATAATAAAGGAATTTTCCGAGTTCTATTACGGTATCTGACTAACAAGAAAGAGTATAAGACAATTAACTTGAACCATTCGTCTTACACAAACAAATTAATTACACACTCACGCGAACGTGATGTTTGCCTGTTCTACAAATTATTTCTATCCTCAACTCGCGCGAATAGCGTTACATCTGGGCGACCATGAATTACCAGCCATGCGCGGGCGCTGTATATTACGAAAATGTGACCAACTAATTCGCAGTGAACATACTCCAGCAGTTGTACATAGTTATATTCTACTTGAAACCTCCTGAAACCTTCCCACTATTTCACGAGGACCATTAAAAACCTGCACCCCTGAGTATCTATCCAACATTCGATTTGTTAACCCTTCGTGATTACATGGGGTGTATCGCACCCCGGGCAATTTTATTTATTAACAAAAACATCGCCTTTTCCACAACTATTTCTTCAACTACAAATTTCATTGTATCAAAATTTACATTTCTAGAAAAAGGCTATTGGAGCATGATTGTAGGAGTATTACGAATGTACAATTATTACTCAAAAGATAAAATATTTAAAAATACGAAAATGATAACTCAAAAGTGCTGTGAACCCCATGTGACAATTTAAAACACTAGACATCTCACAAGGGAAGATTCTCAACCGGAAAATTCTAGTTTTAATGATACACCATTCCGTGTGCACATCAAGCACATTGGGGAATGCATATTAAAAACAAAAACGCGATAACATTAAGGGCCTTTTTAACCCATCAAAATAAATAATTGAGAACTGCAGCAAGAAGGGTACAGCTTCATCTTTACCAACTTCAAGTAAATTAGCAAAAACATTTTATAAAATTATTGCTTTGACTAACCATTAAAAAAAAGAGAACACTAATTGAAAAATAAATATTTTCACACAATAAGTAACAGGCACTTATTGAATCGATAAGTATATATTTCTTTTTTTGGCAAATTTTTCAAATCTGGTGTAATGGATGCAGATTCAAAATTTGCATAAATCGTTCATTTGTTATCAGATTTGCATCGAACGTGCGCCAAACGATGTAGATTTTTTTAACATATCTTACACGTCATAAATCGAAAACTGCCAAAAATGGAGCTGCACTCTTGCTGCAAAATCCTCAATTGCTCCTTGCACACCGCAATACCTATCCTACGTTCACGCGGAGTTTCATTAAATCCAGAATTTTCGGCTTGGGAACGTTCCCCTGTGAGTATCTATCCAGCATTCGAATTGTCAAACGCGAGACACCCCATGATCCGCGCGCAACGCGTTTAGCGGCTTCGCCAGTTCCGTGAAATCGTCACCTCGACCGGAAACTGGGTTCGATCCGATTCAATTGCACGTTCGACCTAGACGGTAGAACGGTCGACCCTGTACGGCCGGCCGAGACATCGTCAATTTACGAAACGGCTGAAGCGTGTCGCGCTCTAGCCGTGGCTAGACGGGTTAGACACAGGTTCTGGTCACACTCACACGGGCATCGGCTCCCCCTTTCGGGGCATGTTCGAGATGGACGTCATGTTCCTGGGCCGCGCTACGCTGATCTGGAACCTGGCCTTCAGGGCTGGCTCGTCGAAGCACGGGAAGGCACGTCGCGCGTCCGTCGGCTGGAATTGCGTCGCGGCGATCCATCTGCAATAGAAAACCAAAAGGGTGCCCTCGGTAAGCAAGCGGAGGAGGAGTGTTTGCACGCTCCGAAGGCCATCCGCCGGCGACACCCTCTCGCTCCACAGCTTTATCGGGGACGGGTATCGCGAAGTGGCGGGCTCTCCTATTCAGCTTTTCAACGATTTACCAGGAGACGCTCGGGGAAATGACGACGGGGCCTGTGTAAATTCACCGCGGATGCTTCTCCCGTTGCGGGTGCAGGGTGGAGGGAGCATCGTTGCCAGGGGATGGACTTTCGTCGGTTGAGCAAAGAACTGAGGGGTGGAATTTCACTTCTTTGAGAACATTCGTGATGAACAAAAAGCGCGCGGAGAGAACGGAGCACGTTCAATGGACGTAATCGTGGAGAAAATTAGGCACCAGTTTTTAGTGCCGTTTTTCTCTTTCGGGGGGATGCTCGCTGGATATCTTTGCCTCGGTTGATGAATTTTAGGTAGGTGTTTCTAGTAACGTCGTTTTTTGGAAGTTTAATTTTTGTGGTACGATAAGAGGGATTAATGAACGTTATTCTTTCATTGAAAGATGGAGGTATCGTGTTCATTTTTCACATTTTCGTGACTTTATATTTAACATTTAAAGATGCGAAACAAAAATTTTATGTTGAATATATGTTTGAGAGTTATTTGTTTACATATCTACCTCGACGAGCTGTAATGCCGGTTCAATCGAGAGTGGAGCGATTTCTCGTTCAAAAACAAGTCGAAAACATGGATTAAAACTCATTCATATCGATATCTACTTTGTATTGATTGGAGGAAACTCGTATTTTTATTCAAATTTACGAGTTAACTAAAAAAGCTACTGTCGCTCGTGCACATTATGTATATACGTACATTAATATCCTGCAAGTGTCAGAAAAGTATACCTGCATTAAAAGTAGCAATCTAATACTTGTTTTATGATGGCACAGAAAGTGCCTCATACTTCTCAGTACGATTATTATTCAGCACGATATCTACTGCTTCATTTTCCATGAAAATCTTGATAGAAACAAGAATATAAAACGCCATTGTTAATTCAATTTCGAAAGGCACTCTACCATTTAAATAACTCTTTCCCCAACATATCGATTGGTTTAGTGCACAAATATTGTATGTCCATTTGTAGTGTTTTCGAGAAAAGCAAGTTAAAACGTGCAGTTGTCCATAAGATTCAAGGACATACAGTGAAGAAAAATATCATTTTTCACGAATTTATGAAGTAGGAATAAATATGATTTTTGTACATCATAAAGAAACAGTCAAAAACTACTTGCTACAAGTAAAAATCGAAATTTCACAAAAAGTGGGCATACAATATTTATGCACTAAACCGTCCATATATTCTCTTATTTTCGGAAGCAGGGAACATTGAAATTATCAATTTGCAAGTCTACTTTTCAACCATCCCTACTAAATATTCGGAGAACAGTGATTTCCACTTTTCCTATTACCTGACTCCACGCTTTCGATAAATAGCGTATATTTTAGGAACAAGTTAAATGTTAAAACTCGTCAGAGCAGTCCATACAACTCTAACGTTCCAAATAGATCAGCTTACTATTAGCTGTAGATATCCCTGGATAAACGTTTGAAATTTACAGCACAGAAATAGCTGCCACTTATAAGGTAGAATTAAATTGCCAGGGCGTTTACCTCGTCTGACTTTCAACGGTGTACGAGCTCCTGTAGAAGCCTTGCATGTAGTCGTTCAGATGGCCGACAAACTTTAGATGCACTACGTATTGCATGCCCCTCTTCAACGTGTCCGACGTTTTAATCACGTGAAACTGCCGTTCGGTATCGTTCTTCTGTCCTACGATTCCAATTGCCTTGGTGCTGTTCGCTCCTGAATGCTCCCTGATTGTGGTGAAACTTTCGTCGATGATCATGTCGACCGCGTGCAGCGTCACGTTCTTCGTGTCCTCGGTGACATTCACGAGAATCTTTACCTATCAGTGGGCAAAGCATCGTTATTCGAATAGGTACTAGAAAAACAGATCGCACCTGCTTTGGTTCGGTGTCTACGAGGAAGTCTGCCTCGAAGAGAAAAGAACGATCGGCCGAGGTGAAGATTAACGTTTCACTCGAAATCCTAACTAATACTAACTAAAAGCGAAAGTAAATGGAGTTTATACCACGCAACTTTTTGCCCGCGTTTTTCAACATATTTTCCTTTCCCCTTCGTTATGCTCTTTTTTTTTCCCCCGACACTCTAAAAACGTCCGTCGATGCGGGAATGAAACGGCGTTTCGAACTTTCTAGTTACGATCACTTACTGGACAAGCTCGCACACTTTCACCCTTCCAGAGGCGCTCGTAATCGTCGACCCCGTTTTCGATATTTTGTTTTCTTCTTTCCACGGTTGCATAAGGAAAGGAAGAGATAGGACGGAAGAAAGATAGAACGGAGAGATATGCTCCGAGCGTACGAATTCATTATACAACGAGTCTATATCTTTTGGGGCGAAGTATTTTGCGAGCATCGGGGATTGCGATCGACTTCCCCTTTCATTTGTACCGGGAAAAAAGGGAACCGCGAAATACGGGGAACAATAGCCTCGGCTGTCCGATTGTTCTGGAATTTGAGGAATTAAAATATAAGGGCATTCTCGGAGCGTGTCCTTTGGGTGTTAAATACATCCCTTATTGGGCGCAATTGGAGCATAATACTTTTGTTGCAGCAGATTGTGGCGATGGGATTCTGAGGATTGATTAATGACCGAAGGTGGGGCAGAAATAAGGTGGAATTTCGTCTCGATATATTTTCAAATATGTGCAGGTCAGTTATCAATGGACACTGAGAGTGATTAAAAGAGAGATAAAAGAAAGTTCGAACTGTGAATGGATAAAAATAATAGTTCCATTAGAAAGAATTACATCTCTATTTAGAGATATAGTTTTAAATATCGTACCCCATTAAAATATTAAATATTATATCCCATAAAAATATTAAATATTATATCCCAAAAATATTAAACATTATATTCCATAATAATATTAAATATTATATCCCAAACAATATTAAATATTATATCCCATAAAAATATTTAATATCATATCCCATAAAAATAATAATTATTATATCCCATAAAATATTACATCCCGATTTTGATATCCCATAAATTATTGAGGAATTGGCAGAATACACCAATGATACCAAATAGAAGATGACGTATCTATTACTGACGAAACGGTTTCTTTGCAAAAATATAAATGTTTCTCGATGAAAGCTATCATAACGAAATCAGTTTAATCAAATAACCAGTTTTTGCAGCCATCGACAGGAAATGCTAATTAAAGTGGTCTTCATATATCTGTGGTGGTAAGGAAAAACGACCCATGTCACTATTTCAAAAAAATTGAGTTTACGCATTAATTTTACTGTAGAATATTGGATGTATGTTTTTATCAGAAAAAAATGCATGAAAACGAATTTTATACGTTTGAAAAATAATGAAATTTAACCGAAGTCCAATATTCAATTAATACGCGTTTGGCAAAACAACGTAAGTTCACAAAATTTGGAGAATACGACGTATCTTTCCTTTGTGATCGTTTTTTATTTTCTATTTTTATTTGTCTGCATATACTATAACGTATTTTGTGTAAAATAAAATGAGCAAAATTATATTTCATATTTTTATTTTACTAGAAATACCACACTATGAAATACCAGTGATACTTAAATGTGTAACTTGTATTTTACAAAAAACAACGTAAAGCACAGAAGAAAACGAAAGAAGACAAAAAAGAAAGTAAAAGGAGGAAAAGTAATCATTTCTTTTCGTTTCTTCTTAACGCCATTAAGCAGTGTATGCAAATTATTACTATTTTGTTTATTATTATTTATGTTAATTATACGAATATTGAATATTACGCAAAGTGAAAGAAATATACGTTTCTATCGTAAGAAGAAAACAAGGAAGCATTGCTAATAAGAAGAATTGGTGTTCAGAACTTTCAACGACAATATCTCGAAAGTGAAAAGATGTGACATGGGTCGTTTTTCCTTACAACCACAGATATGTAGAAAGTTCTGGTTCAAGGCTAGACCGGGAAGTATAAAGGAAGAGGAATTCATGTTACCTCGCCATTGAATGTGAAGTTTCCCTCCCATATAAAGGGGATCAGCTTCAGTTCGTAAGAGTCTGGCACCACGGCTCTTGGCAATCTGACATCCAGTTTCTTCTTAGAGGACAACTCCGTGGGGAACATTCCGCGCGATTCGAATCCCGAATTCTTCAGATCAATGCATGATTTAACGAGTTTCTCCTCGAGGCACGGGGCGAAGTGATAGACCAGGAGGCCCGTCATCACCAGGGCTATGAGAAAAGCTGCGCCCAAAAGGAGACCACCGCAAGGGGAAAGCGTGCACCCCCTTTTGCGCCCGAACGTTGTCGTGTGCGTGTCCATCATTGCCAAAACCTCGCGGGACTGGGTCATATCATGTGTAAATCTGAAACCATAAAAATAGCGCGACCTCAGTTTTAATAGAGTACTCGATGATTGATTCTATTGGCTACCAGAGTATTTTTAATATAGCTGGATTAAGTTAAGTTCTTTACAAGTCTGGCAGAGGATGTTCGATTCTCGCTACCAAGCAAAAATATTTACACAAGCATTTTACAATGACGTGCACGTATGTTTCTATACGAAATGTAAATATCGAATTCAACGAAAATTTTGTACACAGCTTCGTTAGCAGTTCTGCGAATCTATTGACATCCACAGTGCAAAGTTGCGTGTGAGGTGTTACTTTTTGAAGCTCCTTCTTAATATGAATGCGAAGATTCGGCGTGTCTCTCGTTAATAGAAACCCAGAAACAATGAAGTATAATACAATAAAAGGGAAGTATAAGTTGAATGCTTTGAAAGAGTGAACGTGTTGCAAGAAAAAGCTTCTTTCTCTTGGATGACCTAGAACTGTACAATTCCAAATCAGGTATCACCGATATTTCGTGCTAAATGCTGCAAATGATGTCCTTAGGCGACGATCCATCGCCTGAAACGACCAATGACAAATTGCGATGCTCTTTCAATGGTTACCGGAGTGATAGCAGCACAAGTTCTAATTATCCATTCTGATAGCAGACAGACCTAGATATCTGTGTGATTGTGAACACGTTTGCACGTTACTCTTCACTGTTACCGAAACCTGCAAAAGCTCCAAGAAAATTCTGGAGTTTCACATCATTTTAGGATCGTGCTGTCGCAATATGTGAATAAATACTCATATCATTGACGTTAGATTATCCCAACGTTGAATTTTCTAGAGGACGAATATTCAAAGCGTTACGTAAAGTGAATTATCACTCACGTATGAAAGTGATCATTGGATTGTAAAGACCGTGATTTTACTGCTGCTAGTTGCTTAAGTATTTAACCGTGTGGAAACTCTTTCATTCCCGCTGCTATTCCCCAATCGTTAATTTCATCCTCCAGACGCGTGTAAACATAGCGTTATTAGCATCTATGACGACATACGCGAAGGTTGTCATTGGATCATTGTCCCAGGGAAGCTTCCTGTCCGGTGTAAACAGGGTGAAGGCAACCGATCATTAAAAGTAATTTCACGTGCGAAGTGAACGCGTCAAGGAAACGCAAGTCGCGATTTCAGCGACCAGAAAGGATCCTTACGATTACTCTTAGCTTTTTATTGGCAACGAATCCTGATTAAATGGGCATTCCGACCTCGGTGTAATTAATCTAAGGCGACATCGATTGCTTCAGTCGCCAAAAGTGACGATACACCTCCTAGTATAGCTGCCATTAAATTCCGCTTAATAGGAAATGTAGATGAAGAAACTGATACATAGAATGTTTAAGTACTCAGACCAGTGTTGTTTAGGATATGAAAACAAATATTTTGCGTATACATTTGTCAACGTAACACGTATACTTTCGTTATTATTGAAAAGTAATTTGCTATCTTTCATTGCAAAAGTCGTGGTTTAAAATTCGTAGTTTGATTTCAATAGTAGAATATATTCTGTATACTTGTGTGTAAGTAGATTGACAAATCGACTGATCGGTAATAGCCACTACGTAAGTTCAACTCCTTGCGTATTATATTTAACCTTCACTCCGCGTAGAAATCGTTTCACGATAACCGTGTACATTTTCAGTGCAAAAGGTGCAGAAAAAATCTTTTGACTGTGTAAGAATTTGTGGAATTTTATTGATTTTTAAGAAGTTAGGTGAGAAAAGAATTAGAACATTTAATTTAAAATACAAAAATTAAAAAGTTTTGTATAAATAAAGAAAGTTAAGTTTTTTTTAATCAAATTGTGTTTGAAACATATCACAGGTAGCATTTCTAAGAATAGTTTTATTTATGTTTTTATTGGCTTAGTGTGTGTTTGCATCTCTGTACACAGAGTGGAGGTTAAACGTATTTCTATCGCTAAATACCAAATGAAAGCATTTGGGAGTCACGTTGTGAATACTTATGTCCAAGAAACGTTACATAAAGTGTTATGGAAATCGTAAATAAAAACGTTTCGATAATTTTTTGAAATTTTAAAGAAGATCGAACTAATTATACCTTCGTGTGGATAATAACAAGATATGAAATTGAGCCAATATATTTAGGAGTTATCGTATTTAATTCTTATGGAATAATAAATTACACAGATTACAATCTATTTTATATTCGACTGTCAGTAACACATCTCCATGTAGTACAAAGTCACAATATTATAAATATCTTTATCCAATTATTTCTATTTCCATTCTGTAATAACAGAAATAACAATGATGTCAGACCATGTCGAGAACAATTACACAGTTTGCAAGAAACCAAGCTAAAGCGACGCCAGCTTGATTCAACGTCCTCGCGTCAGAATATATCGACAGATGCCTACAGTATGCGAATTGCAAAGAAAACTTTTCAAGAATCCTACGTGCAGAGTATTTCGACGAGCACACCGTTAATCCAAACCTTTCACTCTTACTGCCTCTATCTTCACTCACATTACTCCAAAATATTCTGCTCTTATGAGACCTTCAAACGAACATCAACACGAAATACTATACAAGAACAGCAAACAGAAGCAACAACAATTTACATAACCCTGCACATTGTTTTATCACTCCGCTATTATGTTTCCTAACTATTATGCTTCTCACCAAGTCGCGATTAAAATACACTAAAATCTCTAGTATCCGAAAGTTTTGACATTCGAAAGTCAGAATCAGTTGTAGCGCAGCGCTTCCATCCTTCTATAACGATCAAAATGAATACTTCAGGAGTTGTGAATATCGTGACTATAGATCGAGTCGCTAATAATCCAACTCAGACGTTGGTGCGACTTAAAATAACTAAATTAAAAAAAATGAATCCTATTCCAACTACTTTAGTATTAAACGACATTTACAGTGCAGGGATTATTATTTCATTGAAATTGAAAATTTTATTTACTTAAAATTGATGCATATATACCACCAAAATCACCGGCAAGGTATTCAAATTCTCAGGTGGCCACTATACTGGCCAACCCAGCCCTCTAAATGTTAATCGCAGATATACTTCAGAATCTACGGAACAGCGAAACTGCCTCAAAATTAACAAAAACACACAACGTTGGAAGATCTATGGTAATACTTCTCATTTATCATTCTTGGTACTGTTAGTCGTATTATCATTTACGAAATACAGAACAATCACTACGAAGCGTGTGCTCCACTATCCGCACAATTATATCTCCCTGTTAATTCGGATACCGGAGATTCTACATAGTGCGCTTATCTTTCACCTACCATGAACAGTCGCCGGAGGGACGCTGGCCTGAACGTGGCGCAGAGGTGATATCGAAAGCTCGTGCAGCTACGTAGCCTTCTGGGATCAGTATAAACAGAAAGTCACCTGCCGCTTTCAAAGCCGTTGGCTCGACGTTACTTTCCGAACTAACCGGGCACGGGGAGGCGATCGCGAAATCAGAGGCAGCACGAATCGGCGAGAGTGACTCCCGCTCGGGCCGATGGTTTGCGCGCGACTGCCAAGGACCGACGGGCATTCCGGCTTCGTAACTTCCTCCGTCCTTTCCTTGCCATCCGAGCTTCCTGCCCGCCCCCATCGCCTACTCGCCGATCGTCGTATCACCTTCCGTAACCTTACATCCTTCCACCTGCATACCGTCTTCCGGATCACGCGAAACCGTACGATCGTTTTCCGTCCCGGCTGCCGACAGGATGCCGCGAGATCGATGAATCTTCGCCGCTGCCACTTCTCGCTCGATTAAACGCGCCCCATCGGATCCGCCGGCGAGAAGCAAACGGTGCCCGATCAACGATGGGCCTGCTTTGTGACCTTTCCACGAATTTTCCGGGGCGTTAGCCTGCAGGAGGGTCTATTGATAAGTAAGGTCGTCGATCCTCTAAAATAAGCTTGAGAGACGATGAAATAATGGAACTGGTATCGAAATTAAGTAGAATTTCTCTTGAAAATTGCACGTTTATTTCTCAATATTCTTTTTTCCAAACGGTCTATCCACTTTTTCATCTGGTTTGCGTTTTGTAGAAATGCGCACAGCGTTTTAATATAAATCGAAGTATTGCTGTATTCTTCTTTTTCGTAGATTTCGAGTAATTGAATGTCTAGCAGTGCGATCTTCTTTCCGTGTGAATCGTTCGAATTTCCAATAAGAATTAATAATGCGGGACAGTTTCCAGTGCCACCGCACGGTGAACAATAATTTCTCTGAATGCAAATATTCGCTGAGGATCCTTTACGAACGCTGCTCTTAATTGGATCAGTGTTCTCTTCTTTGTAAATAATGAATTCCTCGCCTTCTGCAGCTAACTGCGTCAAAGGGAGATCAGTAATTCGAGGACGCTTTGAGGGAGGATCAAAAGCTACTGAATCCTGGATTCTCTACTATAAATTCTCGCCCATCGAATTTCTTTCAATTAATTTGTGCGGAAGTCGAGCGTTTTGTCAGCACAGAACCTTTATTGTTCAAGCCAATCGATGCACTACATATTCAGAAGATCGATTTCCTCGGTCTTTCGTCCGGGGATTCGTAAGTTCCCAATCGAAGCCTACGCAGTTATTTCCAATTATTATCAGGCTCGAGGAAGGGGAAACTGTAGACGGGTTGGATAACTCGATTGGTCGAAGCAGTAGCCCAGAAAACGGCGGAACTGAGGTTAAATCGTGGTCCAGCAATCTGATCGACCGATTCCTCTCCCTGTACACGTAAACGACGTCGTCGATCAAGGAAACGGAACGTGATGTGTTGAACTATATCGAAGAAGATTTAGCTTGAAGAAAAATGATTTCTACAGAAACAAGGAAAATGTTCAGGTACGTGTTAATTCAAATACGCGTATCTGGTGGTGAAAAGGTGGCTCTGAGAAAAATGAGTTTTAGCATTTTTTGTTAGGCCATCGGTATTTTATATAAATCGCATTAGGTCAAATATTAAATCTGGATAAAAAGGTATTTAAATATTTGTAACAAACGCAAAAAAACCTGCACAATTAACTGTAGTTATGCCTTTTATTATTAATGTTTACTGTTACTCCTATTTCATTTAAGAACCTGTTATGTCTTCAGTTTCAATCAGAGATGTGCAAAATTTGTATTTAAATAAAATTTCGAATAACGAAGAAAATGAAAAAATTAACTTTATTCGTCTAATAAAAAAATTAATTTTTTCTCAAATAATCTAAAGTTAATGAAACTTTTATTTGTTCGAGGATTTAAATAATTTTGTATTTAATTAATGCCGAACTCTGGTTTTAAAGCAGATAAAGCTTCCTGATTTAATATACATATCGATAAACAATTTTTGTGCTACCTGGCAGCAATGACTTGATTTGTTGCAAAGTTGCAGGTACCTACGCCCTTTTGAATTAACACTGTAGCAGATACATACTACGCTGATATGCAACGTGTCAATTATTTGCTAGAATATTGCACACTAAAATAGTGCGGAATTAAAGTACATAATTGCAATTTCGGTATAAGAAATCTTAATACAATATAAATAAAAAAACATTTGTTGTTTTCCCATAACGTGGTACATATGCTTAATAATAGAAACAAGCTCATAGCTAAAGAACTGATAATTAAAAGTTATTCACACTTTCCTGTTTTATCTTCACGAAACATTATGCATTATTCACTCAAAACGTCACAAGTACGACCAAGAATATACTCTACTACTTTTAAAAATAAATTACTTTAAGGGGGAAGGCTACCTAGAAATTTTCGAAAAATAGATTTTTCGATTTTTATATTTTCTTGAAGTACAACATCTTGAAAATATTCCCTGAAAGTGTCAAGTTAATCGGACCAAAATTTACAAAGTTATACGCGTGTAAGTAGATACGTGTTCCTCGGTGTAGCGCTCAGACTCAACTTTAAACGCGTTTTCCTCAAAATCATATTTTCAAAGTCAATGACACACATAACTCAAAAATAAATGAACCGATTTACTCAAGGTTCTGCAGGCTTATTTTAGGGTTGAAAATTTAAGCGCTATCGGGAGCTTTTCCTTTTTTCGCCTAGATTTTTTTTACGACGCTTTAACTTTGCATAGCCGCTATTTTGTCTCAAAATATTTGTTCCAATATCGGGCCCGATAGCGCCTAGATAATTTCGTATATTATCTAAGAATAAATCGAATTTTCAATTTTGGATGATCCTGCACCGAGCTACAGTTGTCACCGCAAAGCGCCTAAAAAAAGGGCGTCACCTATAACTGATAAACCTTTCAATACTTTTTACTACAAAAAATACTGAAATACCCGTAATTTGCACTCTTTCCAATAGAGTAATGTATAATAATAAAAGTTTATCAGTTCTGCTAGAAAAAATTCCTAAAGAAGCATGTTGTTTTTACCGTTCTAGGTAGGCCTCGCCCCCTTAATAAACAAATCCAGCGTGCGAAAGTTCCAAAGAAGGACTCTTCTCACAAACCATGAAGCATTAATTTCTTCATAAACGGTACGCGACATTTAACCCCCGGCTGCTCGACATTCCCATAAAAGCTCCCGTTTCTTACGAGGCGGACTAATTAAACGTAACCTTGATCTCAATAATCGTCGCTTTTCTTATTTCCATCGTAGTTGCCAGTTGGCCTGGCGAAAATATTATTATAGCCGTTTCATTTTTCCTATTGCTAATAATATATTCATGGCGTTAAACGGAATAGGCTTGCCGGTCACGGAGCATGATTTATGAGCTAACTCCAGAGGAATTAGAACGCGACGACGGTCGGCGTATTTGTTTTCTATCGCGCGTCATAGGAATCGCCTGTGGTATTTGCGCAGGTAGTGGGCCGTGCATATTCCCCTGGGCATTACCGAAAGTGTAAACAATACCACGTCAACGAACACACGTTCGACAAGTAGGCGCTGCTCGAAACAGAATTACCCCGATCGATCGAAGCGCATCGTCTATGGCGCGCGTACCTCCACCAAATCTGCGGAACTCTAATTCCGATACATTCGACACGCACGTTAGCAGGATCGTAATTGGTCGTTTGACCCGAAACGCCGGCGTGTAACGATTATCCGCGGCACGCTCAGTTTGAAAATTGTCAAAGTCTACGTAGCTTCTGCACCGAAAATATTAGGCCTCATTCTATAGGTCCCAAGGAATTGTAAAAGCATAATTATTCACCGCAATTATGATGGGGCCGTGGTGTGAAGGGTGAGGGGAAAAACAAGGAATGTCGCAAAGCAGCTTTATCCAGAAAATTAAGTTTCAATACTTTAGTCCACCAGTAAAGAAGCAGGGTTCAATGAATTTAATTTTCTCATATAATTTTCTTCTTAAAGTATGTCTCGTTTTACCGGGGCGACAGAAGCTTATGCTTAGGCAAAGAGTGGGGACATTTCCTGTTTTAACTAGTATATTAAGTGTTTAACGTTATCTTACGGGGGTATTTCAACTTTATAACCCTTTGAGATTCGACAGTTCTGTAGTCCCAGTTGCCACCAACAAAATATGCTATAAATCGCAAAAATCACGAAAAATGGACATTCTCACTTTTTCCCCTTATCTTTCATTTGCGTTCGCTTATGTGAAAATGGAATGTGGTCACACCTCCATGGAAAAGAATGGAACAAGTTTTTACAGTTACTTGACACTGTAATTGTTAACAATTTTGTTACTTTGCAAACTTTTAAAGTTGCAACGAAACTGATTTCAGAGTATAAAAATGAATTTTCATTTCAAATTATTATTAATTGAAGTAGTGGGAAGGGGTTGCAGAGAACAAACGGACTTGAACTTTCAAACTCGTTTATCTCAGGGACAAAGTCTCGTGTGGGGAAATTTTCATTCATGATACACTTTCGATTAGTTTCTTTCTTCGAGGAATTATCTTCGTGAATATCCTCATATTCGCATGATTCGTCAATCGCTGTAACATGATTCACTTCCAGCCGCAATTCTTGGATCTTAACGATCACTACGATCCTTTCCTATGAGCTGTGCATCATCGGACGAGCCGCGTAAGAAGGAAATGAATGCTCGTCATCGTTATAAAAATTGCGGCGATATCGATCTTTCCTTTAAATAAATTGCAATTAAATGACCACCTTACGTGTGCACCTTGGAAATTGCTATTGAAATGGGAATAATTTTTCCTCCGTTTTTCTCTGCAACGGAATCGGTGCAGTATCAAATATAATGCCGTTAAAATATATTCCACTAAGTAGCATTTTGATCATAATCGATCGGATTTGGAAATACAACAATCTATCCGTCGTTTATTATCTCAACAACATTTCTGTAAAAAATGAACGTTTATTCCATCAGAACGGAGGTCTACTCCGTAAAAATGGAATCTGCCATTGCGTGAGCTGTGGCACGAGGTTGTAGGACAGTTACTAAGTACCCAATAATCCCCTAAATCACTAGGAGGTACCTAGGTAATTGATTCAGGCGCGCGTCCCTAATTGATTGAAATGATCTTTGCCGGCAGCGGCGGTTCATGGTACGTGAAGCGTCATACGAGACCTCTGCATTGAATCTCATACCATAACATTGCCCATAAAGAATATCAATATAACACTAAAATACCATAAAGCAAAAACAATTTTTTAAAAACTTTCACTATTCAATTCTCAAATTCGATATCATACAAACTAGTTGCTAGATTACCTTCTACGTAATTAAAACACTGTTCTAAATCGAAAGCAAAGGAACGAAGTATCGAGAATAAAGGAAACAAACGAGACTCGTAGATTCAACAAAAATATCCGCTGAACGTGGACGACAGTAATGCATCCCCCCGCGATTCGATTACCAGCCAACTGTTGTCGCCCTGGCGTGTTTGTGTAATCGAATTTCTAGGAGAGGAGGACATCAGATTTCTCCTCGAGAATCTCTCCAGCTCTGGATAGGGGTGAATCAAAAATCCTTAGCGTATGTACGCGTAATTCGATCCCCCGTGCAGGACGAGCCCCGTCTACGTAGAACCAGGTTGGGTTACAGTTCATTGTGGTGTACTCTTACGGAACAAAACACCATCGTCTACCATTGTAACCAACCGTGGCGCGCACTCGAACCGAGCAAACCAAGGAGATTCGTCCTACGGCCGCAGCCTCGAAATTCGGAGGGCTTCCCCCCGTCCGGAAGTAAGCTCCTTGCTGGAGAATCGAAGCCTCTCATCGCGCGGATTCTTTTTTTATGGGATTAACTATTTTATTCCTTATGCAAATGCCTACCTTCACTGAGAGAGAAAAAAAAACTAAGGATTGTAATAATCCTTACAAGACTATTGTTTCAATTGGTATCTCTGAATGACGTGTCTGTGTATAAAGATTTCAAATCATACCTCAACTATCGTGGACTGGCAGAAATTTCTGGGCAGCGGGGATTTTAGGTTTGTTTTATACCGATGGATAGGGTGAATTTTAATGTTTAGTTTCATTTTATGAATTTTATATCATTATTTCACAATTTTGAATAACATCGAATGGAAATGTTGGTTAGAGAGGAACGAAATCTGGGAGCATAATTTTTTTTTATTATTCATGACTTCTAATAGTTGGCAAAAGTTGCCTTTTATAATGGTATTTAGCTGTCAAAATCTGAACTTCATTAATAAATTTTCTGAGGTGCCAAGGTCACTTAAAAATTATTATTCTTATTGATGTTATGAATTTTATTTTATCATACCATAGGACTTCTTTTTTAAAAGAAACTTACTTGTTAGATTTCCTAGCGGGAATCTTACATCTGACGATAAAGGAATGAGGATATATTGTATAGACAAATGAAAACGCAAATATTTAAACTAGATAAGCCTTCTGTTGCTTTATTGGATGCACAAGAAACGGATAGGTACGCGAGAGGTTTGAACAGTGGACGTGTTAAGACTATAAACAAAATTAGCACATCCAAAACTTTAGAAACATGTTTAAAAAACAAAAAGTTACCTTCAAAGTTCTTACGGCACCTCAATTTTTTTTTCCACAGAATCTAGCTTTTGTGAGCTTTATCTGAATCACTAAATGCAAGCTTTTTTCACTATTAAATTTTTTCGTTCCACCCTAATTGATGATATAGTAAGAAAGGAAGATAGTGTGATTGGGAAATGTTTTTCTTTTATTTATGAGGATGGTTATGGACACTCCTACTGATTCCAGTTTGTTTAGTTTATTCTTATATTATTGCATATACTTTTCACTTCTCGAGCAGTAGGTAGGCTACTACGATTTTTATACCTGAAAACCTTCTGTGGTATCAGATAAATATGATGTATTGCATCCGGGACACCACATGAGAAGCGAGTCATAGTTGCATTTTGAAGTGGGATGAAGGCAGCGTAATGATCCAGCTGTCACTGTCCTTAATTCTGCGCTCGGGAAGTTAATTTTAGCGAATGAGAGATTTACATACGAGACGCGATAGTATCAGTTCCATAATTGCCGATGAAATGCGAGAAATCGATGTTACCTCTAATTAAAGTTCTTTAGATTAAAGTTTCAGAACTTCATAATTACCCCCATAGTAATAATAGCCAAACGGATTCGGAAAACTTAATTTGAATGTAACGGAGCTCGTATTTCAGCGCGTTCGCCTGAATTAATTGTAACAATGCTTTCCAACTGCAGGCTCCTATTAAATGCCTCGCTACTCTAAAATCATCCACTACTAAATCCCTAATTTTTTCCCCCCACGTTACCAATCCAACATATCCGTGAGCAAGTTCAAAAAGGGCCATTGCCAAAATTGTCACTTTCGTCTAATTGGCGTTAGAAATTTTACAAAAACTTTAGGCACTTTTGCAAAATTAAAATTAACATTGAAAGCGGCCCTTCTTCAATTCAACCACAGAATTACCCAAACTCTACATGCAAAATGGGCAACAGTAACACATGCATATGTAATTTAAAACGTGACATGATTTTAGCTGAAAACTATCTTCTACTCGTTGTCAGATACATTTCCCCAATAATTACACGTGCAGCGCTGCGCGCGCGACACACTGTACAGTCCTCTACCTAAAACAAGTCCTAAAAGTCTAGATAGCTGTTACTCAACATTCTTTCCTGCGTCTCGTTACACCTTTCACGAGGCAGTTGTTGATACGTAAAAGGACACGTGATTTAATGCGGGGCAAGGCAAGATGCACCGTTAGCACAAGGTGTCTCGTGCTGGGCGAAACAGGTAATGAAAAGCACTGTTCAACATCGGCGTAATCTACTTTTGTTACTTGTCTTGCATTTCTGGACGCACTCGTTCGTCCCTATCAGCAGCGTCTACTTTATCGCTAAATGTCGCGTTTACCGTATAAAACGTATCGCGGCGTCGCTGTGTAACGCATGAAAACCGCCGGCAGCATCCTGTCTTGGAGGTGTTGGTGTCGAAAACGCGTTCAAGATACCAACAAGCCTCCCGGTGCACGATTGGCGAGTAAGGAAGGCCAGTTATGTGTCACGATGACACTAGATTCTCTGAATAACTGATAAACCAGCCATATCCATTACTGTCATTATCCACTGAGATCTCTGTGTTCGTCCCTCTTCTAGCATACCCTACTTCGACCTGACACGTATGCTCGTCAAGCATTATAAATTGTATAATCGGATAACGAGACCTCACCTCCTCGCGACATGAATGAATAACGCTCGATAACTCGATTCTCGAACTGAATCTGTTCGAGTTCCTCCCCTTTCTTTTACGCTTACACTGCTTCTACTATATATATATATAGGCATACTGGTTATAGATAGTGGATATTAGACATTTCATCAAGAAATGAGGGCCAGTGTAAGGAATTACTCACTTGAACTTTTATTTGCTTTCCATGCTCGAGTGGGTCATGTATCTTGCTGAATTAATTGTATGTTAAATATTTCTGTTAATCGTGCTTAGATGAATTGGATCATTTCCTTATGGGAATGATTTTCTGGAGAAGTTTCGAGGATCATATTTAAATAGTGTTTAAATATTTGGGAACGTTTGCTTGACTTACGAGGGGAGATACCGAAGAAAATTCAAAATATTCTGAAACTTTGTGAATATTAAGGGGATTTCCTCCTGATTTCAACGGAATTTATGTTTGCTGCCCAAATTCGCTCGAAGGAGGTGAAATTAACCCCTGGAAATTCGGCTATTTTCTGATTTTGTGTTATAACTCGCGAACTGTAAGAGATAGAAGAAAAAGTTTCAAGACAAAAGTTACTACTTTTAATTAGATCTATCATTTGGTAAAAAGAATTATTTTAGAGTTCACGAATTGCAACACAAAATCGGAAAGTAACCGGATTTTTAGGGGTCAATTACACTCCCTTAGAGTGAATTTAGACAGCAAACAAAAATTGCGTTATAATCTGGAGCAAATTCCCTACACATTCACAAAGTGTTATAATTTTTTGAATTTCCGGGTTCGGGATGTTCCCTTGTTAGATATTTAGTAAGACGATATTTTGTCTTATTTATTAAAATTCACTAATTTATATCAGCATGAAGATTTATATGAAATATCGAATAAAAGTTGGGAAAGGATATTACTATATTTTAATAATGTGTTTTCGTCAGAAACTCAGGAAACATAAAATAAATAATTGTAAATTGTTGCGGCAAGCTATAAAATCTATATCCAAGATTAATTTTTCATTGAAAACACTGAATGTAATAATATTCCGCAGCCAACTATACAGGAGTATGTGTTAAATGTTTCGGATACACAATAATTACATACTAATGCTCGATAGCGGTATCAATTGCGATAAGCAATCACGCAGAAAGTGCATATACACCAAAATCGAATAAAACGACGGCAAATGTACGAAGTTCGACTCGTTCCGTCTCTGTATCCTACTTCCTCACTAGCAATAATTCCAACGCTTGTATTATTTTTACAGCAGCGCGCACTGTCTGTATTGCTATGGCCGAGACGACCAGAGTTGATATGCGAATTTACCACCTTTTTACTTGTAGGTGTCTAAATAGATGGGGATTGGCAAAAGTCTTCTTCCCCTTCCACGCATTAAGGGGTTAGACCACCTTGCCCAGATTAAGAGATATCGCATCTTTGGGGATTTATTTTTAAATGAAAAAAACACCTTTCTCGGTTATAATTTTTCAATAAAGATAGAGAAATCTTTGTTAAGACGGGCCTGAAAGTACAACAGACAGAAAAAAATGTTTCAAACCAAAGTTTAATGGTGCAATACGCGCTACAAACTTGCGTTAACAAAATTTTGAAAAGAGTTTAAAAAAATACCTGAACGAAAAAAAACTTTTTTCAAAATTTTGTTAACGCAAGTTTGCAGCGCTTATTGCACCATTAAACTTTTCTTTGGAACATTTTATCTGTCTGGTGTACTTTAAAAGTTATACGCGAAAAAGTGGAAGTGCCAATTTGACTTTGTGGTTAGTTTTCACCCCCTTAAAGGGCCCAAATGAAACGCACCGTTGTTCTTGTTTTGAGTCACTCTAAAAACCCACAAAGTTGCGTTCCAATCGGTGAGACCGGGTTCGCAGTGTTCCCTTGTTAGAAATAAATTCCGAATGATGCGATATTTCTTAACCTAGCCAAGGTGATTTAACCCCTTAATAGAACGAAACGAAAACGCATTGATTAATACGAGCAGTGGCATTCCCTCGATTAAATAAAAGGCGATCGGCGCAAAAAGAATCGGTGACCAGCTCCCAACCACTCGCACATCGACTCACGACCATCCCGTCTCTAGCGAAATTTCACGACTCTCTTCTGTACAATCAGCCCACTTGCTAAAAATAAAACACTACCGAGCACGAGAGAATAATTACATATTTCGTAATTCTCGGAACGCATACGTTCCGCCAACGTTTCAAGTGATAACGTGCGTACGAATAAATACAGATATCAGTCGACTAGCAACTACATAGAAACGTTAACCAACAAGGACTATCGGCCATAAATTCTCTTAAAATATATCTGGAGCCACCAAGGCGGCTCCATTCGCCAGGAGATTTTTACTTGGTAGCGCCATGACTTCGTTATCTCCTACCAATAAGAAGTACACGATTTGTTCGCCAGGGCGCATCGGGCACAGATTCGCCCGCAGACGAATGCCACACTTTCGGATGCCAATCATTCTACGCTTCGGGGCTACCGCTATTTTCCACCACAAACTTCCTCGTACCGAGCGTACGGTGAGTACACACGTTTTTACTATCATTTCCACTTCGCACATACACGAGTGCATGTCAATATCCCGGAAGACCACGAGTTACAATTAAAAACACGGAACACTAGACCGTCATTATCAGCACTCGTCACTATCACCCAAGAAATTAGCACTCGCTAATTATCAGTACTTAATGACACGATAAAATCGAAGTCAAGGGTTTGGAAGCATTCGAGGGGCACGACCGTGAAACGTCGCTGTCTAAATCGGATATGGATCATTTGAAAGGTTCTTCAATAAAATTAGATAATTTTAAAATGGATGGCTGTTTGGTGTCTTTAGGATTTTTTTTTAATATTCGCCGTCGCGGTTCTGCGAAATCACTGAATAGACATCGGCCGGGTGGAACGGCACACGATATTTCATGCCTCCGCGGTGCACGCGGAGTCTCGAAATCCATTTAAGCATATTGGATCAGCTCGGCTGGAATCACCGTCCACGGGAGGTCCCGCTTAAAAATCCAATATCCCCCTGATCGGTTCTCGCTAAAGCAGCGAGCTCGTTAATGCTGTACTCATTGGCGTTTCACCTTGCCGATGTACGTAGCCCTGTTGTGCCCGCGATAACGCGCACCCGCCCGTTACAGGCCCCTGCCTCGTCGAGCAAGCCTGCTGGCACCGTTAGAATTTACGGCTAGTCTAATTTACCCTTCGTTCGTTAGAGTATCGGTTACGAATTTGCGACGTCCATTGTGAGCGCGTACACAGGGTGAGAAGGTCGTGGCGACACAATGCTGTCCCACGATTCAGTATAACTTTGGTTCTGTCTCGAAGAAGGAAAAGGGTTGGCCTTGCGTTAGGTTCGTTAGAAAATCAGTTATAAAAACGATTGTAAATGCGTGCACAGGGTGAGAAATTCGTGATGATTAGCTGCAACGATAGAGTGCTGTCTCAGAATGCGGTATAGCTTTAATTCTCTTTCGAAGAGAGAAATGTAAGGTGAATTTGGAATAATATGAATTTATTATCAGGTTAAACGTTACACGGGCGAGGTACTATATTTTGAAGGTGAATACGTGAGCATAGCGACTTTCAAAAATAGTTCTGCTAGCTAAAACATTTGAAGGAAATTATATACCGCCTGTCCATGAACACTTGTTATTTTAGCTGCGGTCTATTTTAAACGCATCTTTACGTAGCTTACATTGCATAATATACTTCTTTAAAATAAATGAAGATGTTATATGCCCGAGGAGAATGATTTGTTTTTTACTTATGAATTTGAGCAGGGATCTTTCCTAGAATTTTAATTAATAACGCGACACAGATGCAGCGCAAAAGAAGAAGATACGTAGTAACATAACGTAGGATTTTTAAAAGAATACTTCCATAGAATCTTATTACACAACGTGGATTGTACAATTAACGGAATTTCGATCCGGTTAACTTGAAACTGGCCCGAACGCTTCCAATGGAGCAGCCTATAATGCTGCTGATTAAATCATGGCCCAACAGAGTTAACAATTACGATCAATTACAGCTCGTTGCCAGTCCATGAGCAACGCTCGAAAAAATTCCATTTTCTTTACGCTACACGAAACGAGGCAAGGATGCGACACACATCAGCAACTTTATATACACCTGCATCTTTTAAACTGTATTATAACTTCCAAGCTAAATTTAACAAAATGACGAGACTCGTGAATACAGTGTATCGAAATAATTTTGTATCGCTGGCTTGGAAATATTCTTAAATAAATATTTCCCCGATGCACTTTCAAGAGTATGCGGTGCAAAAGTTATTTGAAAAGTCAGAGGGAACTTACGAGAAAACACCAACAGGAGGAATCTGAAATTTTTACGTTAAAATGCAAATTACGGTGGATGCTATTCCACCTGTATGAATAAACAGAAAAATTATTAACGGTACGGAGTAGCGATGTTTATAATAAGCCCTCTGTCTCCATCGGGCAATAAGCGTCTTGATGCTCGAATAAAATGCAAGCTAAAAATTCTATTTAATTGCAGGCCAGGGTGGGGAACGCGCGTACTTGAAAATTATAGGGAATTAACGCGCGCGTTTACGAAACGTCGCGATGGTGCGGCGACAAAAATGTGGAAGTCGGAAAGGACGCCAACTGGTAGCAGAGGAAAAATGCTTCTAATGGGAAAGCTGGTATATTATATTTGCGCGAACGGGTATTATGTACCGTTGAAAATCTCTTTTTCTTTCGTCGAGCAATTCGGCGTCATCGTGCAATTCCCTTTTACGAATATATCCTGCTTGGCAACTATCCTGGAATGTCGAAGCATGGCTCGTCTTACGGTTCTTACGAGATTACCAGCCTCGCCAACATAATTATCGTTCCGTTTCCTGGATAACATTTATGCGAGATGGGAATCGTATCTCCATCGGGATTGCCAAGCTCGCATCGATATCTACGGATCTAAGGGTCTCGAGATACCATGCGGTCGAGGTAGCACTTCAAGTGGATGATAAATACAGATATATCCTACTTCGAAACACTTATGTATCACTTTTCGCAAGGGAGAGATATTAAGACCGCTGTTTTGAGAACTTGAATCGTCTGTTTTGTTCATTGCTAGCTTAAAGTACCCGGCGCACAGTGAGACAATCTGCACTCTTTTTTATAGAGATAAGATAGAGGGACGAATCTTTTTCGAGGCTGAAGCTAAGATGTTGCAGAGCAAGGGAAAAATATTGGGAAAATATGACGAACAAGTTTTGACTTCGAGAATCTGACAAAATAATCGTGAGGGCAAGACGAATTCTGTTGCCAGATTTGAATTCAGAGCGTCAAAATCTATAGGAAATGATGCATAATAAGTCAAGGAAAACTTCAACCACACATTATAACGGAAAGGCCGCTATTTTCTTCGAAAATGTCATGTTCGAAATAGATTTTCAAGGTAAAAACTTGCGTGTCCTATTTTTTCAATATTTTTCCCTTATTCTGCAATATCTTAGCTTTATCCTCGAAAGAGATTTATCCCTCTATCTTATTTCCATCAGAAGCTCTACGATTTTAACAGGAAACGGTGCATTGTGTCCCACTGTGCGGCGTTGTCCGGGCTTCTTGTATCTTGGACATAAGCATTTTTGCGGAAATGTGAAACTAGAACTTAAATTGTCATAAAGTGTCTAGGGGATGAAATCGCGGAGAGGGAGTGGGGTGTTCAGGTTTCATGGTAGACTATATTTTTCACAGGGTCCTAAAGAGTAACTATGCAAAATTTGGTTCGAATGGGTCAAAGGATTTCGGAGTTAATATAAAACATTGAGAAAGACATTCTATTTTATACATGTATACATTTCTTACGAACAGCCATATTTGTGTTTACATTTCTTTAGTCAACTTGATTGGAGAATTAGAAGGACCAATGACTCGTGTACATCGAGTTCAACTATCTTATGTATAGGTATGTAATTTCAAAATAAATATTTGAACACAAGGGAGTATATTCTTCTGCGTCGAATAATGGAGTCGTTTACCTTACGACTGTACAGGAATCAAAGAAAGGTATTCGAACTAGCAGAAAAATTGTATGCATTAGAATATGTGTAGGTGGAGAGCAATGCTGGGCGATAACGCAAGATCTCTTGCATCGAGGATCATGACAGAAAGAAGTTAGTGAATTGCAATATTACTTCTTGACCACACCCTTCTTAGTTGCCTGCTCCTTCACTAGCATTCTTATAATTCTTCAAAAGATAAAATTCTTCCGGAACAGATAGTATACTAGAATTTCGTTCGACAAGTTCTTGGTCTTCAACGCTCTTGACTTTTATCAAACTGAAATTATGGGGCTCGAACATTTCCAAAATTTTGAGACATCGCATTGAAACTATTTACATTAAATGTACAAAGGAGGGAAAAATGCATTGCGTCAACATGCATTTGATGTTTGATTGAGAAAAGAAAGGACGCTCCACGTGCACCAACTTGCGAATATTGCGTAGGAATCTGAGAAAAGCAAAGACTGCTTTACAATTATTACCACCGCGCGTAGTTGGGCGAACAGGGCTTACAAGTTCGAGCGAAGTTGCTCTTTAACAATGCAAATGAGTATCGGCACCAGCAAAGCCCACGGTTCTGTCGAATTAGCATAAGATTAAATTGTCGCATAAACGGCGAATCAGCAAACATCGGACAATAACTTTCTCTTCTAAGAATCATTGCCACATACACTGACGAAGTGTGTCGTGATTGCTCCTTTCTAATCGAGTACTCGCAACAACCGTGCGATTCAATGTTTACTTAAGAATTCACGGAGAAACATGTACGCCGAATTTTTTCACATTTACGTTATATCTTCTTTTTATCATATAGCACAGAATAACAAATGAGTATTTTTTACTAAAGTATACGCGAGGATAAAAATGCTTCAACTATTATCGTTGTAATTAAGGAGTCTTGGCGAAATCCATTTATTATTACTTTCTTAATATTGTTGCTTACCGTGACATACATAAATAATACGTGTTTTCCCTTTTATTAAACAAGTGGTAGACTAAGGTGACATGCCACATTAACCACGAGCTACGTGAGATGTGTCTATAAAATAAAATAGTTGAGATTCTTCCACTCGGACGGACGTCACGGGCCACTAAACAAAAATTTCCCTCGTGATACAACTGTGCTGCAGGATTACCCATTGCGAAATAGTAATGTTTTATCCTTGAGTTATTCTAGGAATAACAACTTTCTGAGAGACACTAAGTGAACAGGACTTGTATTAGGTACTGCTTAGAAGCAGGATTCACTAATTAGAATTAGTCGAATGGCTTTGTGCTGAGAAACTGAGCGATCTATTTTCAGCACACCATTTACCCGTTTCGCAAAATTTGTGCGTTGAATGGCGTTTAGAATACAAATACCTATAAAGTATAATAATATCTGAGAAGCTCTCTATAGATACAAGTATAGATATGTAACTACACTCACTTTAATACTAATTCTCATACATCAATTAGCTTTACATACAAAATTTTGAAACAGTTGCAATACACACTGAAGAAACTATATTTCTAATCATACACTAGTACTTCACAGAGGAACTTTTGTGTCGTTTGCAACAGTGTTTCCACTGTTCATCATCTATCAATAACGATGCTGCGCAAAATTTGAAAAATTCTTGGGAAAGGTAATGTCCTGCGTTTTATAGCAGCAAAACAGTATTGCGTTTTATAGCAGCAAAACAGTACTAGCTTTTGTCAGTTTTGATATAAAAAGAGTGGCCGCATTCGCGTTCCAACCAGTTGTTGCTTAACTCTCAACCAAGTTACTATCGGAGAAATTTTCAATCGAGGTTCTGCAAACTTTCCTGTCGCTATAATGGTCGTAGATAACATATAACAACTATGTTAAGGCGAACATTTCAAATCACCGGTATTGCAACTATTCTCGTGAGCCAACGTGAAATTAAAACTACGTGATGCAATTGCTGGTTTGATAAGAAGTCCCAAAAGATGACGAATTTATAGAACACGCTTGGGGGACTTGATTTCGGCGATCCTTCAAAGGCACACAATGTACAATTCGTAGTTCTGAAAAAAGCGGTTTTGGTAAAGTGGAAGGAAAAATCGCTTGTCATTTTCTGCGGTGCAAGAACATTTGAAAAAGCTGAAGTCGTGCCGAAGGACGTTTCTAACGTCTCGCAGATTACATGATACATAGACTCGTATCTCTGAAGTGCTCGAAAGGCGTAGTACACAGAGTAATTACACGTGGTTGAAGGTACACCTTTCGTAACGGTTTGCTCCAGTTTATCTTGCATCGAGCACCGTCAGTCATGAAACGCTCCTCGATCAACAATCAAGTAGCGAGCGTTACGAGGCGATGCACCTTTGTATTCCGATCCATTACTTGGACGGTTGAAGTTGGGAACGTTTCATAATTGACCAAGGGGACTAAAGGGGACAACAAGCTTTAAAAAGTGGCGTCGCTAGTCGTCGTTTAATTGACCACCATTCGCCTGTATATCTCAGTAAATGACAAGCACGAATAGAAACCGTCCACGCTCCCTCGAATGCTGTAAGTTTTTAAGAATAATCACGCCAGGCTTTGTGCCTGAATTAACGATAGAACTGGGATTTAGTCAATATTACTGCGAGCAACTTAACTTTAAGGTAAGAGTCCACGACGAGATTTAATATAAGACTTTTCTATCGTGGGACGAACATCCCAGCAACAACTAAATGTAAATAATGGAAATAGTGGCGAGTGATGAGATTTTTGAAAATATATAATGAGATATGTCTGATGAGAGTCTAATTTCATGAAACTAATGACAAAATAATTAAAAAATAGTAAAATAATTGTTTCATGAGATTAAAGTCTCATACGAGACACGTTGTTTTTGTCTCATCGTGGATTTGCACCTTTAGACGTTTAAAGAACTTTGGGTAGACACTCTGTTCAGCTGACTATAGAAATGAATTAACTCAACTGATCGTACAGTTCGTCTTTTCTATCTGTTACTCTGGTGTTATCCATTGACGTTATCCTTCATGTAATATTAATATGTACTCTGTAAGAACGCAAGAGTACCCGCATTGTCTTCTCTCCACAGAGCAGTCGTTCCTGTTTTTTAAAATAGACGTTCATTTCATTTAACTAACCAGACACCTCCTGAATTACGCCAAATCTAAAAGGCACGGTTAATACCTGCCTTCTAACTACAAATGCTTCAATTTCGCACTCGTAAATAGAGTAAACTTACCTAAATCGAACCCCTTAAGAACAAATGTTTATTACATGAAAAATAACATAGAAAATGAAACAAAATGAATGGTAATCATCTCTTCATTAATAGAATAAACGGTTTTATAAACTCAAACAAAAAACTATCAACTTCTATTCATAAAAACGAGTTTTTATCGTCTCTCTTCTTCTTCCTTTCTTTCTTTTATGTATTGGTTTTGGCGGTATTCTTCCTCTCACGAGTTTCCTTTACTGTTCTGTTTTTTTCTGGTTATGATTTTCTTTTTAGCCCCACCCAATGTTTTTTCTAGATTATTTTTGTGTGCTCGTGCCAGTGCGATTTAAGCTTACATAAAGTGGTACGAAATAAGGACACAGGTTAATTTGAATTCAAATCTATGGCGTTAAAATATAGAACTCTGTTCGTTGATGTCGAAACAAGAAATAAACTTAAAAATAGACGTATTTTCGCATAGAAATATGTTTCACTGATTCTCACAAATAGTAAAACTTAAGAATCGTGGCAAAATTTTAGTGACAAGTACCCGAAAAACTGATCTGCTTTATATTCTTTTGTGAAGTGATGGCAATGTGACTCTGCTTGTTAATGGCGTATTGCTAACTGTTTACACTTTCTACCGCTAAGGGCGATTATGACTGACCTAGCTTAGAAGAAACAACGGGGCTACGATTTAGCCGCAGATACAAATTAGGCGGGTTTACCTTACAGATGTCTATTTCACTCGCGTCACGCCACACACAGGCCGATGCAATTCGGTCCCAAAACGCGCGACAGAATTTACGTGCACGCGGCACACATATGAAACGTACATACGTGGACAGACGTGCGTGTACATTGGGGAACGATAATTTATTGGAGGCCGCCGATTATACGCGACTTCGGTTCATTTCGTTTCCACTTCTACCGCACGAGTTCATTGGCATTGATTGTTGGTTTCACTGCAGCCTCATAAGGAACATAACGAATGCCGGACACTGATTCCTTCATGCAACACAGAGTCGAAAGGAATACCGTGCGAAAGTCAACGCTGGTCAACGCGTTTGATTGATATTCCCAAGAACGTTCACGGAGCGTAAAACGACAGCGGAGCGTGTGCCCATCTGGAGGAGCGAGCGGAACCAGTCGAGGAAAACTTCGTTACAAGGAGAATGTAAAAATAGCTACCGAAAATTCAGATAGGTAGACCGCGACCGGTTATTCAGAAGAAAGTCAGCTGAGACGGCGTACGACACTGTCGAGGTATGGAAACATTTTGGCTCGTTTTACAAGATACTGGACAGCTTGATGATATCTGTTATAGTTAACGATACTAATATTTAGTAGGATTTACTGAGTTACATATTATTAATTAACGCCTGGATATAGAGATTTATAGATGAAAGTGACAGTATAGGTGATAATATAAGAGTGAATTAATTTATTAAATAATCGTAATACGGATTAAGAAGCTATTTTGAGTTTGAAATAGTGTAGGAAATAATCGACATTAGAAAACGGTCTGATTGAGTAATCGAACTTGCCGTTTGGCCTTTAAGTGACACCAATGCGTTAATTGCACGATATCCGTTCATTAAATTTTAAGCACGATACTACGTGTATCGAGTAGAATACATTAACAGTTGCACTATTCGGAGTGAATAGATTTTTTAAACGTTGATGCTGAACAGGATAATTGCTGTAACAAACTATTTAATTCCATAGAAGAATAATTAAAATTTAATAACACCAGTTCATCAAATCACTTTTCATTTGAAGAATTTCGATGGTGCTGCTATTTCGATTACACGCTTGAAGCTCGTCTTTCAGAACATTCCTATCATTTAGGCAATCGTTAGAATTCAATGAATAGCAAATATTTCAAAGTGAACATATTTGAAAAATTAAGTTACCCCCATATTCTTCCTCTTCATCCACAGAATCACACTAAATTATTAATAAGGTAGAATTAATCTACTTGACCTTCGTAGTCATATTTAGCAATACCTAAACCAATGTTTCAGCAATGCAAATCTCAAACTTCCATTTACTGAAACGTAAACAATGATTGTACAATATCGCCAAGCGAAATGCAAAGTTGTGGGTGTTTACTGATCGCAAACTGTTGATTGCACACTCGCAGAGACTCTGTGGCTAAAGTCTCGAAGAGTTTCCATTCGCGTCGGTAAATACATAGTTTTGGACAGAAACGGGATACATACACGGTGATAAATGTAACGTGAGTTTCGCGAGGGCAACCACGATAGAAAGCAAGGCCGCGTACGTTATAAAGGAACAACGTATAGTAAAACACGATATCGTCACGCTTGAACTCTTATGACATTTACCGCCGTCGACACTTATCGGTCGAAAAGAAGCGATCCATGTGTACAACCTCTGTCGAAATGTAGGTGATCGAACATACGCCTGGTGGAAACGAAAATCAACAATGCCCATGTGGTGTACACATGATAAGGCACCACGTTCGCTCTGTCAAGATTATTCCGTGAACCTATGCTCAGTTCAACGTAGCCCGTGCTGTGAAAACATCTGTAGATTCCTCTAAAACGCGTGTAAGTGACATTACAAACTACAGAAAATTTCATTTAAACGAAATATACGTCTACTTGGTCAGCACCACTAAAGAAACTTAGACAGTCTGTAGTTGCTTTCTGCAGATTGAAATTAGACTGAACGACTGCCGTTGCGTTCAACACGGTGGACATTTAGATTTTTTTTGTAGGACTAAAAGTATTGGGACACCCTTTAAAACGGAATACCTTGTTTAAAGTTGGTCCAAAAGACTTGAGCTTGTTTTTTAAAAGCTTGAAGGCTTATTTTACTAGGTGACGTGTTTAATCGTTTTGAAAAATAATTGCAATTGGTCGGAATAGCGAAGAAAATAGCAAGGGTCGCTTTTTGAACTTTTTTATCTGAGCCTGGAATGGAAATTTAAGTACCCGTTTGTAGAATTAAGTATACCTGTATACAAGTTGTATACATGCTGAAAATTTCATCGAAAACACGTCACCTAATAAACTAATCCTTCCAGGTTCTCAAAAAAAAAACTCATGTCGTTTGGAGCAATTTTAAAAAAGTTATTCTATTTTAAAGGGTGTCCTAATATTTTGTCCGGCACTGTATAAGCAGCGATGAGAAAAGTAGATTATATTCAATTTGCAGAAAAATAGAGATTATGCGACTATATATTCTCCATAATTTTAGCTTGCTTGTTCTATTTTGATTTCGATGCTGAATTGGAAAATATCTTTTCCCTTGGAATGAAAGTTTCACATTCGTGGCTCACGTGCCACGGAACGTGTTTCGTATTGTGTTTTGGGATATGTATAGAAATTTCAACATATGTACTGACAAGGAGAGTATTTTAGGTGTCCGCCTCCGATCATTTTGATTTTTGGATATGTTATAGAGGACCGAAAAATAAGAAATACGTGTTTTTTTATTTTTCCCCGTTTTCATATATTAAATAAATTTATTTAAACAAATGGACTTTTTGAAAATCTGGTGAGTCAGTCATATTTCGCATTCAAAGACACAAAATTCGTCCATTGACACTATTCCCCTATCTCTAATAGTTCTCGAGATATTCCACAAAAATGATTTTTCAACCCTGACTTTGAACGCAGTTTTCACCCCCCAAATATGAAAACGGGGAAAAATAAAAAAACACGTATTTCTTATTTTTCGGTCCTCTATAACATATCCAAAAATCAAAACGATCGGAGGCGGACACCTAAAATACTCTCCTTGTGAGTGTTTACATATATTTTATCAAACTGTTGAGTTCTTCTATTATTGAAGATATGTAAATGTTATGTGTTACGTGATCCTCTGGCCATTGCACATTTGTAGTCGTTGACACGATGTAATATCTGCTGCTCTTAGGCTCCGAACGACTGAACACGACAATAATGTATCATGTAACTTCACTATGTTTCAGCAGTTGTCAGATCCAGTGGATGTACTGGTCGCGGCTCGGTGTTTACTTTCACATTTCAATCGACCAATGGCTAGTGAAGATAATTTAAACAAGTGTTCGCAAGTGGATAAGTAACCGCATACGGTGCGTATAACTTAAAATATTCAGATTAACTGGATATGGATGAGCTTTGGTGGATTTCTTAAAAATATATTATCGCGGCGAAGAATTTTGATGCAAATTAGAATGCCGTGGGCAGAAACCCGTAGCGCGGCTTCTCTAACTTAAAGGGTCATTCTACTTTGATCGGCAGAAAAATTAAGCTATGTTTAAAGATTTTTTCGCGGTAAATACAACGTATAATGAAATAAATCTTTTTGGTATTTATTAAAATACCGTAAACTGGGGTGACTTTACCCGCCGGGGTGACATTGCCCACTATTTTACTCTGACTGAAAAATTACCATATGATTGAATTCGCTATTTTTTTTGCGGTTGCCCTTGGAGAAATTATTGCTATCGATTACAAAGCACCATATGTTCTAATTACTTCACAATAAAATAAAATAAAGTCTTTCCGAAAAGTGGGCAATGTCACCCCGGGCTGGCAAAGTCACCCCAGTTTACGGTACTCTTATTTATATTATACAAAAGAAATTTAAAAAGAATTCTTTTAATTTGTTTTCAATGTTTTTTATAACGTCAATATGACACAATAGCATATTATGAGATATAATAATGATATCCCACGATATAATCGTGCATGATAACGATGTTAGATCCATAGGAACTACTTATGCCCATCATTTTTCGCCTATCGCGATCAAGGCGATTTATAAGATATGTAGATTGTATCTAATTTGTACTTATTCCTTTCAGACCACATATTCGTGAAGTCGTCCTACAAAATTGCTATTATCGTTGGACACCGAGTGCTCGCAGCAGCGTGTAGCTGTGAAAAGGCTGACAAGAAATGCTCACGGCGAGCGTGCAAGGACGGTTGTGAATTTTGTAAAAAGTGAATCCAACGCATTCTCCATGTACGAAGAATCCGTCCAGCCGCTGTTCACGTTATTAGTTCCAGTCAGTAATCCAGTTCCCCGTGGGCATTAGGACAGACCAGTTCATAAGTCCACGCGGTCACATCAACTTCCAACTTCCCTGTAAATTCGTCCCGCCTCACCAACCGTCCCAATAAACGAGCACTTGGCGGTAACTAGTGGAGCTCGCAGACTGTTTTAAGAGAACGGAAAAAGAAGCGAAAGGAATAATATTTTCGGCCCGAGGTAAAACCAGATGAAAGAACAATCTCACTGACTCGATCCTGTTAATCAATGCAATAGAAGCACGTTGAGAATGATTTGAAAACGTTAAAGAAGAAAGTTCGCTCGGGCATTACCATCTGCATTGCTAAGAATCGAGCGCCAGGCAACTGGCGGAACAAGTTCACCAGCATCGAATAGAAATAAACGAACCATGGCGAGCGTCGACAGTAATCTCGAAGAGCTGATGGCTCACCTAGGTGATTTCGGTAAATATCAGTGTTGGCAATTCTCTTTGCACGTCCTGGGCGCCTTAACAGCAGGTCTGCACATGCTGACGTTGCTGACAGTCGCTGCTGTGCCGCCACATAAGTGCAACATTCCTGAATTCACTTCCATGGTAGACTCGTTGAACGACACATCCTCAGGCTGGAACTCCTCAGCCATCGCGGATGGTGTTCCTCGACACGTCGGCTCCTGCCATTACATGGACTCGAATAACACGATGACAAAATGCGACTCGTGGACCTACGACACGCAATACTTCCAATCGTCGCGCGCAATGGAATGGAACTTTGTTTGCTCGCAAAGGTGGATGGGCGCCGTGGCGCAGTCCTCCTACATGTTCGGTGTGTTCATTGGCGCGGTTACCTTGGGCAGCATGGCGGATAAGTACGGTCGGAAGATAATCTTCTATGTATCCGCTGTGGCGCAACTGGTGCTCGGGGTAACGGTGGCCCTAGTAGACAGATACTTCATCTTCCTTGTACTGAGATTTCTGTACGGGATTTTCGGCTCGGCCGGCGCCTACATAACAGGATTCGTTCTGACCATGGAGCTAGTAGGTCCATCGAAGAGAACCGTCTGCGGGGTAATGTTCCAGCTGGCGTTCGCCGTTGGTTTCATGCTGGTAGCCGTTTGGGGTGCGGTGATCAAGGATCGTATGTGGCTGCAGATCGCTTACGGGCTCCACAGTACGCTGCTCATCGGCCACTGGTGGCTGATGGACGAATCCCCGAGGTGGCTGTGGGCGCAGGGTCGCGTCAGCGAGGCCCTGGTGATCGTGCGAAAGGGCTTGAAGATGAATGGGAGCAACGTGGACATCGACGCGGCTAAGTTAATCAGCGAGGCGAACGTGCAACACGGGGATAAAGAAGACCGATCCTACGGGGCGTTGGACCTCTTCAAGACACCGAACCTCAGGAAGAAAACGTTGAACGTTTGCCTTAATTGGTTCGCCAACTCTATCGTCTATTATGGTCTGTCGTTAAACGTGGGCAACCTGGTCGGCAACCCGTTCCTGATGCTGTTCCTCAGCGGCTTAGTCGAATTGCCTTCGTACATTCTAATGTGCTTCATATTGGACCGCGCTGGCCGAAGGTGCGTGGTCAGTACATTCATGTTAATCGGTGGTGTGTGCTGTGTAATCGCCTCCAGTATACCAACCGGCACCGACATCGCCGCGTCCGCGATCGTGACCATCGTTTTGTTCGGCAAAGCCTGCATAGCCGGCTCTTTCGCGGTCATTTACAACTACACCGCTGAATTATTCCCAACGGTAGTTAGGAACACCGCCCTCGGGATCGGCTCCATGTGCGCTCGCCTGAGCGGGGCCTTAACGCCCATGATAATGCTCTTGGACTCGTTGAACCCGAAAGTGCCGGCTGTCCTGTTCGGTTTCGCCGCCCTGGTGTCGGGCTTCTTGTCGCTCTACTTGCCCGAGACCGTGAACCAGCCCATGCCCGAGACCATCGAGGACGGCGAGAACTTTGGGAAAGGGGACACGTGCTTCACTACGTGTTTGGGGTCAAGAAGGAAAACTAGTGCCAGTTACGAAGTCACTATGGATCAAGTGGTCGACAAAGAGGAAAAAGAGAGATTGAATCAAGGAGACGGCGGGAAGTAAAGTTCACGGTGCATTTGAATTAATGAATCGTTTACGCTTGTTAGGGTGATCCTGTGTGCGAATACCTCGCAACGGAGCTGCATTTGTTCCACGATTGCTTTGCAACTCGCCGCGACAGACGTATAGGATCACATAAACTTATTCGTTCGTTGCGAGTTGTTCAGCTCTCCAGTTCGATTGCAAACGATCACTGTGGCGAAATTGTGGGTCTAAATCGATTTTGAAAATCTGTCGAGTACGCGTGCAGTTGGGTAAAAGATCGATGACATCGTCGATATCGATTTAATTGAAAAAAAAAGTTACTGCATCATTTCGCTTTATTTTTGCACAAGGAGTCAATACATCCGCAATTCTACCTACGTACCACATTTACTGCTGCATTCTGTCAATTGTTAGTCAAAGGCAGGTGTACATGACGAGTATTCCAAATCGATTCTTTTGGAAAATGACGCGTTGCATGGAAGTATCGTATTTCGTATATTCCATGAAGAATCATCCTCTTTTGGGTTACACGATAAATTCCGTGACACCCCGTAGTAAGTTCGTTTAATCTGCTACTCCAAGTAATCAATATCAATATGGCTGTTTTTGTAATTTCAAATGTTACTATCGTCTAGCAGAATTTATTTTAATTTCCTCTGCATTTTAGCAGTGTATAACATTCTGCATTTAGCAGTGGATAATGATTAGCTGTAGTAAATTGTAATGGGGAAAATGATTTAGTAGTTATTTTAGAAGGAGTACGGTAGCCAATATTGTTCTAGCATTTCGCACTATTTTTGGATAAAAGAAAAGACACGCGTTCCTTGATACATTTTAGTGTAGTATTTGAATACTTCCTTAGCTAAAGTAAGAACTCTCGCATTTACATAAATGTAAATTTTTTTCGCGCTTAAAATGAAACTTCATACTTTCGAATTGCCTAGCAAGAAATTATTTGCTTATAAGTAGAAGCAAATTAGGTTAAGAAATTGACTCGTGCATAAAAGACATCAGTTTTTTGTGATTTACATGATAACTTTTCTGATCACGTTTTCGTTAATGACAAAAGATTTAATTCTTCAGGACAATTCACTTTGAAACGTAAAAACGTAATACTGATAAGTTGGTATGGATCATTTTTATCTCTGTAGGTATTAGCAATTTTTCTGACGTAGTTAATTAAATGGATCCTTATTCGATTATGTAGATAAAGGTGACAAACGCACAATTAACTGTCCATTCTTCTAACACGATCTTCTCAAAGGGAAATTCTGGTACCATTATCCCTATCCTTACAGATTAATATTACTAGATTAATTTGGACTAATTGCAAGTGAGGCAATCGTCACGAATATTTCCTGCATTGCTGTTTTCTTAATTGACGTCATTATATTAATAAATTACCAGAGAAGTTCCGTCTGCTGGCTAAGTGGCAGATAAATGTTCAATTCTTAAAAATAACATCTACAAAGGACTCTTCGTCAGCTGATTTATTTTAATAATTAAGTTACGAATAATGGTATTAATATACGGGTTTTAGGGCCACAATTTGATTGATATGCGACATGCAATAAATGGAAAAACTTACACGGTAACCTAACATTGCAATATTTCAATGAAACGCTTTAGAATATGTACGAAGCTTCGTGTACTACTTAACACATCTTTTGGTTGGTATACTCAAGCTGTACTATTATACTTGGTAACAGGATCCTATTTATATCAGAATATAAAATATTTATGTCGTTGAACGTACGGTGTTAAAAAGTGTATGGCGTCCCTTATTTTTTAAATAAAGTGTTGTTAATAAAAACAGCTTCGTCTGTTCTTGTTTTTTCAGATTTACTAGCTCATATATCAAATGAAAATCAAATGTTTACCTGAAGTCCATCGTGTGCTTTTCACCAAGTTTCAATGTACTTTGTACAATATTCTAATATATGTAAATAATTGTTTTTAGCGGAACACAAGATTTCTTTTAATTAATAATACTATTATAAAATATATGCCAACGAGCCATCTCAGCCTAATTTGATACCAAATTTTCCCCCAAAATAAGTAGAAGAATTTATGACTAATGTTGTCCGCTATTCTTTTCTACAGTAAAGTAATAAAATCACTGATAAATCATACCACACGCGGCTATAACTTTTTCTCCCAAAAGGAACACAAATACAACGTAAGCGCGTAAATCAATATTATATTCAATCGTGCTTCTACTCGCGATGCAGAGATTAAGGAGGATGTGTATAAATCTAAAAAGTAACATCAATTCCATAACCAAAGACCAAAGAAAGTGGAACACTTAAACGAACACTAAAGCACGTTGCAAGTACATACACGATCTTAATCGCATGAACGAAATTTCAGCAAGATCCCCTCATGCGCGATCTTGAGATCAACATGCGAACGGCCACTTTGCTCTTCTCGACGCTAATAGAAAAAGTTGCCCGTTCCCCTTACGGGGACCTAACGTTTTTCCAATAATAAGGTTTGAAAAATCACCATCCCAGCTATACACTTCTCTTCTTCACAAAAGCCGTCATTTGTGAAACGCACAAGGGAAGAAACAAAGAATTACTCACTGTAATGTTACTATACTTTCCAGTTTCAAAATTCCCTAATGATACATCGTCACCTATTCTAAGTATCCTTTGTTTCTTAATTAGTAAGTACTAATATGAAACTAGTTTTACGTATATCCAAATTTCAGAGCTTTTAAAACGTAATTACAGGATTTAAATTTGCATTATGTGCTACATGTCCACCGAAAATAACTCTGCGTGACGTTTCCCTCAACGTTGCGCTATACTGTTGAAAGAAGTTTGTGCAAACTTTTAATTTTCGTTCTTACGTGTTTCTCCGTATCGCGTAATTCGCCAGAGTGTTGGAAGTCCAATCATTTAGGCTTGGGTAAACGTTGATGCAATTTAATAGCATTCAGCCCCCTTCTAATGAACGTAACAATTCAGATAATGAAAGAAGTACGCCTTATGTAAGCACAAGTTAATGCGTTTTAATTTCACTTATTGTTAGTAGCCACAATCGCAACATATCCCTGCAAAGCTGTAACAGGCTTCACGTTAAATTATTGTCATGTATTGCCAGATCGCGCAGATAGATGTTTATTTAACAAGATAATTGCTTGTTATATCGACAAATATGATGAGCAAGTGACAAACTGCTACCGTACAATGTCATATTTACTCATCGACATAAAGCAGACTAATCTCTCAGACTTGAAGCACAGCGAGGTGTACTGGGTGGGTTTAAGTTTGTTATCACCGACTGACGTTCTGAATTCTCGAGATAATCATTCTACCTGTATGAGTAATCGTATAAGGAACGATAATGTTTTAACTTTCAAATTACAGAACTGAGTATGAACTTCGAAAACGATGTGGCTATAAGCCTGTGGTAATTTAAGACATTTCTGCTCCTCGGTAGGAGTTCGATGAATTACTCGATTTGCGTCTACCGAGTTTCAAAAAAGAGAGTTCATAACTTACAGAGTAAATAATAGGTACCCGGGACCCGAAAACTTTTATATTGTGATTTTACAGTGCGATCAGATGTAAGAATTTTTAAACGAGAAAATCGGCTCCCGAGTCGCAAATCAGGTACCGTAATTTCGGGGACCTACACACTCCTACATAAAGTTGTTAGTCCTACTTCATTTTTATATTATATTATAATATTTTCATTTATTCTTTCTTAACGCAATCGCACACTTTTATTAAATTCGTTTTATTTGCGTGCTTCAAACCGGAAGCGTAATTTCGTTCATTAATTTACCACACGTCCCCATGAATGTACACAACATAATCGCAGACAGAGGTATGTAGGTCAGCTCAATTGTTCCCACGTGATAAGTTTGAACCAGTGACTGAACTTAATGTTTGCCGTCAGTGTTCATTGTCCAAAATTCAACTTCATTTACGTCGCTACGTGCGAGGACAGAAATATGAAGGAGAGACAATAAATCTCTGCAGGCAATAACCTCGGACAACTCGAGTGCAATATTGCGTGACCCTTCTCTCAAATTGTACTTACCTTCGATAATAATTTACGGGGTCTTCCTAGTGTGACGGCTGAAAAAACGCAATTTTTCGGGAATCAAAAAAGAAACAAGTATTGCACGTTCGCAACTTTATTCCGTCACCTTTTAAGACTGTAATAAAAAATTTGTAACTAACAAATATCCATTTATAGCGGAATAGGAGCATCATGAAGAGAACAATATCTTTCCGACTGTCAAACCTGATTGCCAAAAAACCAAAAGTCCCGATCCACTTCAAATATTATATCAGGCATACTGAGTAGACGTTACTTTATCGTTCGAACTAGAATTTTGCAAGCATTTGCAAAATTCAATTACTACGGTCAACAAAACCATCATTCTTCTTTGCTAACGTTGATACAATTTCTTTAAACTGTTGCCATTTCTCCGTTTCACAATATTTGTTCATTATGCTGGTTCAGACGATAGCCACACGTCTACGCTGCAGTGTTAATTCGAAAGGACGTATCTGGTCAAGAAGTGGCTCTGAGATAAATGACTTTTAGTATTCTGTGCTATGCCATCGCTATGCTATATAAATCGGATTAGGTTAAATATTAAATCTGGATAAAAAGGTATATAAATACTTGTGACTAACCCGTAAAATATTCCATAAGGTCCAAAGGAAACTTCGGTAGATACGCCCAAAATCAGAAATCGATTATCAAATACGTCCGAAATAGGTATAAACTGTTATATCTTCAATTTTAATACAGATATGGATTTCTTATTTAATATACATATAGATAAACTATTTTTCTGATACTTGGCAGCATTAAGTGAATTTAAGCGAAAGTTGCAGATACGCCCTTTCGAATTAACACGGCAGTACGGATGATCGATCTTTTTGAATTTGTGTTTGAGATACTACAATCGCTGATATCAGTGTCTGGCATCCGGAAAAATATTGTTCTCTTCATGATGTTCCTATTCCGCTATAAATGGATATTTTTACTTACAAATTTTTTATTACAGTCTTAAAATGTGATAGAATAAAGCTACAAACGTGCAAAACGATACGTGCAATACTTGTTTCTTTTTTAATTCCCGGAAAATGAACTTTTCTCAGCCGGTACACTGGGAAGATTCCATAAGGAGGGAATCCTATTCTTTGGGCTAAAATATAGCAAAATTTGGGACTTTTTTTACGAAACTAGCGATTCGATTCATCTGAAATTTCAACCATATTTTTATGCATCTCGGAAGAAGCTGCAGATTTTTAAATTAATTTTGAATAATAAATATAGGAGTTATGCAAAATTCGTCGACCATTGGTGTGCATATTTACCTACCAGGTAATTTGAAACAGGAAACTGAAACGGCGTCTTACTTGATACATATGTAGTTTGAAATTGATGGGCCAGCAAAAAACAAAAAAAATTATTACGGAGTGTGGTGAGTTTTCAAACTGAAAGATCTGATTTTTGCTAACCAATTTTGCGCCAAGTTTCTAATGTAACGAAAGAAGTATAGAACTTAGCGGTATTCTGGATCCTCAAATTGAAGCTACATATGTATAAAGTAAAACGCTGTTTCAGTTTTCTGTTTCAGATTACCTGGAAGGTGAATATCGTGCACACCAGCGGGCGATGGAGTTTTGCGCTGCGTGATGCATAACTCCTATACTTATTAACAAAAATGAATAAAAGAAACCAACTTCTTCAAGGATGCATAAAAACATGGTCCAGATTTTAGACGAATAGAATTACTAGTTTCTTAAAAAAAATTCCCAAATTGTGCTATGTTTTCAGCCCATAAAATAGGATTCCACCCTTAAGAAATAACTCTGTGCATGCATTTACATACATATATTGAAAATGCTGTGTATGTATTACTCGACACGATTTTCTTTTATCACACACATTCAAATACTTCCGCCATGCACCCCAGTTAACAGCGAGCAGAGTTATTTTCCTGTTTTCGTCTCCGTGGCCTTTAAAGATAATTACATTCACCTTCTACGAATGATTATACTTCTACGTAATTACGGCGATTCAGAAAAAATCAGTCGGTGACTGGAATTTTGCCGACACGGATCGTTTAAAGGTGAACGATCTAAGTTCGTGGTTTTTTAAGAGTCAGCAATTTCCACGGCATTACCTGCATCGCGGATGCAACACTGAAAGTATGCAATTAATGAGGAATGCCGCGCCGTCATCTGACGAGTGAAAAAACCACAGGGCAATGATAGGACGACGAAAATCTCGCGGTGAGCAACCCGCATCCATGCTGGTGCTACAAAGAGTGATTTTAAGGTACGTGAAGGTGAATATAAAATATTTTATTCTTTAAAATTATTAAAAGAGAATGTATGAATTATCTATTGGACACTACGATATAACACGAAAGACTTCACACCTTCCAATTTATTTCGATACAAAATTATTTGAAGTAGAACGAACTATTGGTTTCATATTTTAACTGTTTACATTCCATTTCGTTCGTTTTAGGGTTTGTCCGGTTTTAAAAACCGGGTTTAAAAACCGTTTTTATTTTATAAATTTGTAAAAATCGAAAATCGGTTTTTAAGTTTAAAAACCGGTTTTACATACTGGAATTAATATGTATAAAATGAATTAATTATTTAATTAAAAACGTTAACATTTTAACTTGAAATCGCCGCGGACACAAGCATATTGTATTAGATAATAGTTTACTTTAAAACTAATCTTGATTAGTTCATATTTTCTGGCGAAAAATACTAAATGAAATAAAGAATTATAATTTATATTTTGTACGGATTTTAGTTATTTTAATTCTTTTTATATATTTGGTTTTGTAAAGATATAAAGTGTATTTTATTCTGTCATATTTTTGTCATTACATAAATATTACAAAAAACCTGAAAATTTTTAAAATAAGTATAAATATTCATTTACTATTTGAATTATATTTTTTTGTATAAATTCGAAAACCGGTTTTTTCAAAACTCGGTTTTTGTATAAACCCAAATTCGTTCTAAACATTTTAGCTTCTGAGAGATATAGAAATTAAAAGATTTGGAAGAAATCAATTTTCAACATACTGTTAGGGACCCCTAATTGTCAGAACTAAATACTATGGAGACTAAATGTGGATCAAACTATGAATTTCCAGATTTCCCTTGATTCATCCTTACCATGCATTTTTATCGAGCGGAACCACTTCCCATTTTGCTTTCAACATTTGAATAATGTATAATCTTCCATTACCGCGCATCCATAAAAGATAGAGTCGCGCCTCCGAAAAAGAATTCTTGTAAGAAAAAGTTCATCCCCTATCTTTATTGTCCAAAATAAAGTTGCGAACGATACATGCCACGCTCCATCTTTAATTATGTAAACTAAAGAACTAAAACCGCAGCCAAGACCACGATTTTAAACACTTATATCCGTCTACCAATCCATTTGACGCATCAAATTGATCGACAGACAGCATGACGGAGTATTTAATTTAAAATATGAACGTGACGGACAATTCGCAAGCAAGATTTATATTCATGGCGATAACCACCATCCTCGATCTCGGTATAACAGGTACCGAATCAAAGACAGAAGCGTAGAAACGCTTAATCACGAAGGCGGCGGTAATTAAAGTTAGTTAACGTAATTTAACGAAGTCGAGCCTCCAGTTTCAGCCCAGCCACTAAAATTCCGCGTCCCTTCCGGGCTCGTCGGAATTCCTGCGTGCACATGCGTGATTGTGTGTACTCACCTGTGGAGGTGAACACGCGTCTGGGCACGGTGCACAGGGGGAAACGAGTATAAGAGCGCGCACCATTCACGAACGCGTGTCGCCGACTGAACTCGCGCCGCACGCTCGCCGATTGAAGCTCAGAAAATCGTTGCACAAGCGCGCGCAACTCTATCGGGGCTGCTGTCCGTCTCGCGGCAAACATTTTTCTGCCCTTCGCCGAGGGACAACTGAAAACTGAGCGGTACGTAATCACGGAAATACAGTGGGACACTGGAAACACGAGGCGACACCCACTGGCCGAAAGTTTATCGCCCCGTGTCATAAATCATTCTGGCTGCGTGTAGTAAAATACCGATCCTGTTATCATAATTAATTTTCCTTGAAAGGAATGCTTCTATTGGACACTTTAAACGACATCTGGACTGCGCGTTACATAAATTGCAATTGATAACGCTACACTAAATCGATTTTACTCATTTCACTTTATCCTCCCATTAATTATCATAATTTTAGTAATTTTACATTTATTCTTTCTTCATTTAAAAGTATCAAATAATCCACTTGGAACAAATAGAAATAAATATAAAATTCCGTTTTGTTAAATTCTGTTGCGTCCCACTACCTTTAGGCCTGTTTCGAAAGATCAGTTTCAAAAACTCCCGGCAAAACTATCAGAATGTAATGTAATCTGAATTTAAAAAATGAAAGAGGAAATTATCGCGCGTCATCAGTCATTAGTTATCGGTTACGTTGACGTTAATTACAAGATAACCGTTTCATGATTAGGAATAATTATAAATTTCCGATAATCGATTTATCGAAAGTTCGGAGTGCAATGAAACTTTATCTCGTAAATCATGATAATCAGGAAACTTTCTGCTTGAATCCGAGGGCGAATAATCCATTTAATGGATTATTCTTCTGTCGCGTGATCCAAGGTGTACATGTACGAACTTTAATCAAAAGGAATGACAGAGGAAAGTCAATCAGTAGGCAATTGCAAAATTGATCGTACACTTTGAGATTTCAGGTGATATATATTAGCGAGGCAAAGAATGCGGCATAACAGCAAGAAGGAATCTTTTACTTATTCCCCCGTCGACAAAATTCCCGAAACAGAAGCGGCTGATGAATAAAAGAGAAGCGACGGGGGTAAGTGTCAAAGCTCGAATTCTGAATAACACGCGGTGCCTAAAAAATGCCTTTGATTATCCCTTCCTCTAAGTACGTCGCAGAGAAGCTCGGGGTATCACGCTTCCGCTGTTTCATTAGCAACCCTCCAAGTGTAAGGGGAGAGCCTATATCAAAGTATCTTTACATGGGGTGAATACGCTGATTGGAGGGTAAAAGCGACGAAGCCCAGACAACACGAATGTTTCTAAAAGCTGCGCACGTGCTGTACAGTGAACCGGAAATAGCACGCCGTAATGAAATTAAAATTGGCTCTGGAATTTCTCGAATCAGAATCGTTTTAACTATCGCCATCGATACCTGACCATTTATCTTGATACCTATTTCAAACCGTTTCTAACATTTACAATCATTCTTCCCTTTTTCTCTGGTTGCGAGAGTAGGTATCGATAGCTTGAAAGATGAAATTTATTTATCTTTGCTTTTATTGCAATGCTTACTTAAGAAAAAATCTAGGAACACGACTTTGGTAAGTTGGAATTGTGACCAACGTGCGCTCATGTTTTCATTACCAACTAATTCTGATAGATGGTCGTCTTTAGTTGAATATTCGAGTATTCTGTTATTACGGTTCTTCGGCTTCGCTTAACATCAACCTCCTGTACATTTAACTCAAAAACTTCATCATCGACTACTTTTTTACCGGGGAACCATCATTTGAAGACGAAGAGAACGAAATATAACAATTCTTCTTCGCGTTCAACGGATTACGTTTCGTCTTACAAGAAAATTATAGTATAACTAGCAAAATAGCCCCACGCTTCGCTTCGGGCGTAAGAAATATTCGAGACTCCATGAAAACACATTTCACCCCTTTTCACCACCCCTTTAGGGGTTGATTAGGGCAAAATCATGAAATTGGTTTTTAGGCATTTACGTGGGTAACCTTTCGAAGTAAAAACCAAGTTGATAACTAATCGGGCCTAAGAAATAATAAGGGGTCCGATAAAACATATTTCACCCCTTTTTACCCCCTTCGAGTTGGAATTTCAAAAAAATCCCTTCTTATCAAACACCTACGGCGCAAAAGGAATATACCCTCCGAGTTTCATGTTTCTAAGGTCAGCGGTTTGGGCTGGACGGTGATGAATCAGTGACACAATGATTATACAAGTATAGATTATAAACGCATGTCACAGGAAAAAAATGTTCGTCCTATTATCCTCGTCAAAAGCCTGAAGTTCGGCCACGCTATTTCGTTATATTACACAAGTAATTATAAATTGCCACAAATTATAGAAAACGATAAAACAAACAGTTTTCCTTTGTACCATTTTCCTATACAACCCCTTTTAGCAAGGTTACAGGCCTTTGAAGTTTTGATCCTATCCAGTGAAGTTCGACATACTGCCTACCAACAGGCGCCTGTTGGTAATAATGTTCTAAGGCTTTTAACTTTATTATACGACATTGTACGGGGAAATAGTACTAAAGAAAAAGGTTGCCTTGTCGTACCCTATGGCATACTAAATTTGTGGCTACTTATAGCAACTTTTGTAATACATCGAAATAGCACGATCAAATTTCAAGGTGCTGCGAAGAATGCTAAGACAAACGCTTCTTCTTTATCAGTTGAAAAAGGAAAATATGGTCTTGGATTGATTAGTTTTATTTTATTTATTAACTTAATATATACCTGTAATAAATAATATTTCATTACGGAGAAGACATCACGCCATGTAATTTATTTCCTCCCCCTTTTTGTACATTCCCACGGAATCATGGGTAACATTACAAACACCTTGTTATATTCTTTAGCCAGAATTATTATGGATCGCAAGAATTCCGTACAGAAGCGTGATCAATAATACCTTAATGCGACTGCAGTTTACGAACATCCAGGGTAAGGATCTACTCTGTTCGTTCTTAAGATAAATTGAATCTTTCTAGACATATCCTCGTCGTAAATAGCTTTACTTTTCTCGAAATTTATTCTCCGTCTTGTCTGCGTTGGTTTCTCGTAATACCTAGTGCGTCTAAATTGCTCGAAAATCTTCTCCTGCCCTAATATACGATTCAGAACACGACAAGCTTTCTCTACATTGTTGTCTTTGACAATAATGGTTCGTGCAATAAATTGAGCATGTCGTTGTAAACCCATCTGAAACAAGACATCTACATTGAATCGTTTTTAAACTCTTTACGGCTTCCATTCTCCGTTGCATACCAATGCATTTCGATCGCAAATAAAATTCTAATTTTATTTACGCTCCTCTATGTACGCTAGAAGGCATAATATTACGCCATTGAATAATCGTGATAAATGAGTTTACCATCGAAAGTAGCTTTAAATTTCAAATTACTATCTTACATATATTCCATTTAATTCGTGCTACGATACACTCTGCTTTAACATTTAAATCGATAGAATTTGAAAAGTGTATGTGTTTTATAGGTTAGGTGCACGTTGAAACTACGTTCACGTTTGAAAACAATGCTTCAAATTTGTCGTATCAATGAATAGAGATGATAATTACTTCAGAAATTAAATAAAGTACCTTGCGTTCTATTTATGCACAAATTTCCAAATTAAATTCACGTAAACTCGAGACCGACCTAACCACTCACTCTAGCAGACGCACTCTATCTGACTATGGACGCGTGTTTCGATAAGTCGAATCGATAAAGTAGCGCGGTTCATTTCAATGCTTCTAACTATTGTATTAATTGATCCAAGTATTTCCATCATTTTGCGTAGAAAGAGCGGAAGAAATATTTGAAATACCGGTCTCTTGTTGTTCCTTAATCTTAAATATGTAGTTGACAAATGTCACAATACGAACTGCTGGTTCTTGTATTTCATTTTCTACGTGGGAATACAGATTCACTTATTTATCTGTCTTTCGTTACAACGAAACTATGAGAAGTGATTGAAAATTTTCAGAAATGTGCAATTATTTACCGCTCTTACTTTCTATAACTGGCTGCGATTAGTGTTTCATTCCTTGCGAGGGGTCACAATAAAATCTCATATGTCCCAGAAATAGCATATTCAACAAAGTGATAACGATGAAGTATAAAATCAAGTATGTAAGGATCTAAAAGCGTAGACCAATAATTTATTTAATTGTTATTGTTAAATTCATTCACTACAATTAATAATAACGCAATAGAAATTAAATTAACCCTTTAGCGCCCTGTGTGACGTATACGTCACATTATTTACGAGCCTATAAAAAATCTCGATGTGTAGTAAATAATTTTGGGAAACTCTGCCGGAGACTTTTTTTTGTTGGATGACTGCGCGCTAAAGGGTTGAGGTACTGTAAATTAACATTTAAAATAATTACTTCTCGATCTTTCAAGTTGTACCGGAATCCCCAGCGACATACACAAAGCCATGCTGACAAGGATATCATAAGCAATACCACTGAAAACGGAGTAGCATATATGTGTATACGGAACATTTGAGTTTAAGAATCTAACGAACCACTCTCAGATCCTCTTTACTTCCACCTTTTTCCATCAAATCCCTCATTCTGCGACTGTTAGTATCAAATTCTTTAAATTGCAAGCAAACCACATCCTCAAAGTCGAGTTTAACATTTACCTTTCGATTGAAGGATGAGAAAAATGTTACGCGTCACATAATTTCTCATCGACTCGATTAATAATAATCAGCCATATTTTATCAACGATTGTTCTGTCCGCAATTTGCCAGCAATTTTATATTACCATTGTGGCGATAATTACTCCAAAAGTGTTTCGATATTTATGTGACCACTGGAGACAGAAATTTTGCGAACTTTTTAACCTAGAGTTTAGAATAGAGGACAATCAATTTTTATATCGCTGCCCCGTCATTTGTAAACGTCAATCGAATCGATTGCCACGGACTCGGAGCTGAATTATAGATTTCGTATGTCCTAGCTACTTTCGCATCTCTGCGTACGTTTCGTTGTGCCTCGGAATTCTAAACGTTCGAATTCAAAATGCTCCGCTTCTGCAGACTCGGTGCGTAAATTCGAAGGTTTATGAACATAAATAATTTCAAATTGATAAAATGGAATGAAGCGTATACGGCGTTGCCTGCAGGACGAAAATTTCCGGCTTCTACAATCCGAACGACTGTTTGGTCGATATCCTTGCACTTAACACAGAATCTGCTTCAGCTGAGTTTCTCAATAGAGAATCAGCGACAAAGATATCATATCGCTTCTTTCTGTACGAAAGAATAGAAGATTTTTAGCTCTGATCAGTTTAATAGTCGCAACTGGGAGATCATGCCACCGAAACGGAAGAAAGAAGGCAAAAAGATATCCATCGAGCCAATTCCGACGTAAGTTTTGCCGTATTAAGTACTAACACTTACTGTTCAAAACATAATGTCCTTGTGCATATCGTGGTATATTGTGTTTCGAGATATACAATATAGATCTCCATTTTTAAAACAGCATTTTGAAATCTTTGAGAACTCATCAGATATCAGACAATGCAACTCACATAATGCAACTTAACTCCACGAGAGGCACCATAATGGTGAATATTTTTCTGATTTTTCATGGGGGAAAAGGATCGAGCCAGATATTCCAGAGGAAATAGAATCGGACGAGTCGCCGAAGCCATTGATATCGTCGGTCACAGGGGAGCCATTTGGGCCGCGGGTTTGTCATATCACCGAAAAGCCAGAGGATCAAAGCTCCGATGACGAACCCGAATCCGAAAGCGACGAGGAACTATTGAGCGAACCACCAGAAGTGCCGTCAGAGTTTTGGCATATACAGAAACTGATTAGGTACATGAAAGCGGGCAATCAAACCGCGACCACAGTGGCCTTGTGTCTTTTAAAGGATTACGATCTCAACAGCACGGTAATTCGATGGAATTATCAGAAACATAATTGCTTGAAGTACGGATATCGTGTTTTTTTATAAAAAAAAAGCAATGTTTAACATTGGATTTTATCGCGGAACTAGATCATACAGAAAGCTGTCCAAGAGATGGGAGGTTTAGAAATTTTGGTGAATCTACTTGAGACGAAAGATCTAAAATGCCAGAACGGTTCGCTGTCAGTTTTACTTCACATTGTTACTTCCATGGATATGAAACGGTACCTGATCGATCTTGGTATCATAACACCGTTGATTCAAATGTTAAAGCATCCGGCGAGAGATATTCAAGTTAGTTCTTCGTTTGCTCGAGGCACCTTTACATTTGCATTGCACAAAATATGTTCCACAACCTCGAAATTCTTTATGAATATTTGGAAAATTAGAGATATATAAATTCACTTCGGTTACTTTGCTCTTGGTTGCAACTTCGGTTTAATATTCTATTTGCTCACTTGCAGGTCCTGGCCGCAGAAACAATGGCCATCGTCGCGCAAGTTAGGAAGGCGAGGAAACAAATACGTATTCGAGGCGGTATACCACTTATCGTGAGTTTTTTTTTTAACAATCTCGAATTAAGCAGATGTAGCTGCTATTTTTAAATAGTTACTAGTAGAAGACTCCATGAAACCTCCGTCGGATCGACCGAAAATTCTGGTGAATTCATATTTTACAAGAGAGTTACCATAGCTGAAGGGTAAGGCGGGGAAACTGGGAATGTCCATTTTTCGTGATTTTGCGATTTATAGCATATTTTGTTGGTGGCAACTGGGGCTACAGAACTGTCGAATTACAAAGGGTTATAAAGTTCAAATCCTCCCGTAAGATAACGTTGAAGATTTGGTATAGTGGTTTAAAACAGGAAATGCCCACTCTGCGCTGGAACAAAATATGGAATGTCCCCGCTCTTTGCCTAAGCACAAGCTTCTGTCGTCAAGGAAAAACAAGAAATTATTTATGAAGAAAATTATATAAGGAAATTAAATTCATCGAGCCTTGTTTATTTACTGGTGGCCTAAAATAGGTACTAAAACTTAGTTTGCTCGATAAAGCTGTTTTGTGACATTCCCCGTTGTTCCCCTTACGCTTAGTTGTATTAGAATAAACATTATCTATCATAGAAGGAAAATGCCTGCGTATAGAGTGAAATTTTTAATAGCAAACTTTCCTGTAATCATTAGTTAGACGTCATGGATGTGCCAGACACTATCCTTCAGCGACCATACGACGATTTAAGCGCAACTAACAAGGAACTAGTAGATGTCGCGATTGGGTGTGCTAAAGTTCTAGACTCTCTTAGCAGTAGCCCAAAAGTGAAGGCAGACCTTCGTAAACACGGGGTAGTGAAATTCATGCAACGTTTCCTACAATCGGTGCACACTTCCTTGGTAATACCTATGATGGGTACAGTTCAACAATGTGCCAGCATGGTAAGTAAACTTTGCTGAAGTGCAAGATAAATTTGGAACTTTACAATGACAATATTTTGCTTCGGTGTTAAGACTGGTGTGCGTTCAATGAGCTTCCAGTGGCAAGGATGGATTTGTGTATAGACTAAGTAGGCGGGGAGTGACAATTTTGAGGAGCAACAAATTTTTGGGTGCGATAACATATAGGAAGCGACAAATTTTGGGGAGCGACAAATTGTAGGAAGCGGCAAATTTTGGCGAGCATCAAATTTTGGGGAGCGGCAAATTTGGGGGTGCGACAACTTATGGGAAGCGACAAATTTTGGGGAACGACAAATTTTAGGAAGCGGCAAATTTTTGGGAGCGATAAACTTTGGGGAGCATCAAATTTGGGGGAGCGGCAAATTTTGGGGAGCGGTAAATTTTGGGAAGCGACAAATTTTAGGAAGCATCAAATTTTGGGGAGCATCAAATTTTGGGGAGCGGCAAATTTTGGGAAGCGACAAATTTTAAGAAGCGACAAATTTTGGGGAGCGATAAACTTTGGGGAGCATCAAATTTTGGGGAGCGGCAAATTTTGGGGTGCGATAACATATAGGAAGCGACAAATTTTGGGGAGCGACAAATTGTAGGAAGCGGCAAATTTTGGCGAGCATCAAATTTTGGGGAGCGGCAAATTTGGGGGTGCGACAACTTATGGGAAGCGACAAATTTTGGGGAACGACAAATTTTAGGAAGCGGCAAATTTTTGGGAGCGATAAACTTTGGGGAGCATCAAATTTTGGGGAGCATCAAATTTTGGGGAGCGACAAATTCTGGCGCCAACATATCAATTAATAGAACACATTTACCGAGGTACAGTAGATGAACGAACTTTGCCCTCTTTGCAGAAAATATTCCAAGAGGCGTTCGAGGAAACGGACATCATGTACGACGTGGTGCGTCACCTGCAGAGCGAGGACATTAAATTAAAAGAAAACTGCGCCATGGCAATATTCAACTGCGGCCCGAACAAAGTCGCAAGGGATATAGTTCGGGAGACAAACGGTTTGGATATGTTGTGCAAACTGGTGAAGAGCGACGAAGTTCGCGACAATAAGCGCCTGCTGGCAGGAGTCACGGGCGGAATCTGGAAATGCGCTATAAGTCCAGAGAATGTAGCAAGATTCAACCAGAACGGCTTGGTCGCGGCTCTGGTGCCCCTTTTAGAGGAACACGAGGACGAGGATGTACTGGTGAACGTTGTAGGAGCGCTGGCAGAATGTTGCAAAGACCCTGTTAACCGGGACGTTCTGAGAATCAACGATGGCCTGCCTAAGCTGGTAATTACGTAGATCGTTTGAAAAAGAAGGTTCCGAATAGCACTAAAATACAATTTCTTCTGCTCTTTAGCCTTCGCAATTCGTATAGAAGATCCTTACAGAATTCAATTGAAATTCCAAACTCTTCGCGTAGCCAGGCCACTTTTCGCCGTACAAAGTCTTGCATGTTTAATGTTACTAATAACGTACAGATCAGATTGCTGAGTTCCACGCACGAGCCACTGTTGGAGAACATACCATTGGTAATAAAAGAGTGCGCGCAAAACGAGCAGTGCATGGACATCATTAACGATCCCGAGCACGTCTTCGATGGCGTCCGATTGGTCTGGTCGTTGCTGAAGCATCCCAGCGATATAATCAAAAGAAACGCTTGCCTCGCGCTGGTCCCTTGCATCAAGCACGCCAAAGATTCCCCTGAAATGGTCAGGGCATTCGTGGGCGGATTGGAGCTCACAGTCACCCTTCTCCAAAGTCCAGATACCGAAGTGCTGAGCGCAGTGTGCGCCACTATTGCCGAGATCGCCACGGATCCGGAGAACCTGGGCATTCTCAGTGATCACGGTGTGGTGGAGGAATTGGCGAAACTTGTAGAAACGGTAATTCTTCTTCTCATTTAATACGTTTACTCGAGGTCAGACATTGGGGAACCTTTAAAATCGATTGAGTATACTCCGCCTCCTGCGTGACAAAATGTATCAGTATGAAGGTTTAAGAAAGAAGAACTTGGAAATGTCCGAGGGCTTGTAAAAATAAATTAGTCAGAATAATTTTCCATCTCTTGCTTTGCGAATGCAAATGATTTTTTCTTTTTTCGTTAACTGTCGCGTGTGTGTCATCTGCTATTATGTATTTGTAATACAGATAGCGGATAATTATTTATATGAATACAATTGTAGAAACGGAATTACGGAAGATAATGAGAGATTTGACGTAATTAGTGGCAATTTACCTTGTCTGATTAGTGCAGCTGATAAAAGCAAGTTGTTTCATAGGATTGATAAGTGTATTCAACGTTAGCTGGATATTTAGGGGTCGTCCTTAAATAACATAAAGCTTTTTGAAGGTGTGTGGAATATCAAATGCTAAGGACTCTTATAATGAGGGAGGGAGGGAGGGGTTGTGGAATATAAAACCTTAGGAATTCTTATATCTGTAGGAAGAGATGGGGTAAGAAATCGCCACGATTATCCTTACGTAATTTAAGGGGGTAGGTTACCCTTGATAGCCCTAACACAGGCCTTCGTTCAAATGCAAATTGTAAAGTGACAAATAACAATAGAGAGAACGTTTCTTTCTATTTTTAATCGTTATTCTACGAGCTTTAACACAATAAAAGTAAAGTCTAAATATCTTTATGTACATAAAAGTTGTGAGTAACTCTCTCTACTGTTATTTATCACTTTATAATTTGCGTTTGAAAAAAGGCCTGTGTTAGGGCCATCGAGGGTAACCTACCCCCTTAAGGACGACCCCTTATCAGTTTCGAGTGCACCATATAATTCTAAATTCTTCGATTCCTTTTGAAATCACTCTGTAAGAAGATAAATAATTTATTCAGTGATTTGTTCGTCTTTATTGTGTCTCTTCAGGACGATGAAGGCCTGCGTGCAAACCTGACCCTGGCTATAGCGCACTGTAGCGAATGGGGCGAGAATAATTACAAATTTGGCAAATTAAACGCAGTAGCGCCGCTCGTCAATTACATGACCAGTAAAAATAAAAACATCCTCAGGGGAGTTTGTATAGCGGCGTATCATTTAAGCAAAGAGCCTTCAAACTGCGTCACCATGCATTCTTCCGGTGTAATAAAGGTACGCTACAGTAATTCAGTAATTTTTCTTATATTATAATATTATTAATAAAAGCTTCGTTTATCCTGACATTGTTAACATTTTATATCTTATGATAATTTACCTGAGTTCGTCTGATTTTCACTACTCCTAAAGAATCTTGTGTGTGTGTGTCATTTCCTATCAAATAGATTCAATAGAAGCAGAAGAGCTAAATAAAATTCTAACAGATTTACGCGAAATTCGATTCGAAAAAAATAATTGGATAAATATTATAGAATAAAATTTACATGTAAATATTCTTGCAGCATGTGTTGCGCTTGGTGGGATCAGATGATCCGGACGTGCAGATCGCCGCTGCATCTACCATTCGAAACATCAGGAAGCTAGCACTTACTGCAGAACTGTTGCACTTTAAAGAAATGTGTGTATTGTTGGACATTTTATCTATTTATCAGACATATGGTTATTCTAATCGATTTATCATATTCTTTACAGTAATTCGCTGGAGGAGACGAATTATCATCTATAATATCTACAAAGTGCCATAACAAAAAACGAATACTCGATTGAACAACACGTAGTAAAAGTATCTTTATTTAAACAATGCAATGGTACATCTGATGAGATTATCCTCACCAACACCTCGTATATTTCGGGGTAAATACGTCCCCGCAATTATACCACATAATGTTTCGTAAAGTAAATCACTAACGAAGACATTTCACATTATCAATTGATTTTTAACACCCTTACAAGATGATAAAATAATTTTATACACACCAGGTAATGTCTTACGTAGTGTTCAATAAATATGTAGAATTTCTGCGTTCGCCTAGGTACTAGCGACAGTAGTTGTACAACCGTGTACCATTAATGTACAAATTATGTATAAAATATACACTTTGCATAATATGTAAATATCATTACCTCATCCCTTTACGCGAAATATATCGAGTTACAAGTAAAACAACTAAGGGAGCTAAAAAAAGGTACAACGGGAATGGCACGCAATACGTATATGAATGGATTTAAGTAACACAAAAGAAAATATATTCAACATAAAGATTCGATGCAATCATTGTAACTGAAATTGACAGTACGAAAGCTTAATTTTGTATTTGTGCAACAGTAATATACAAATCGGCGTGCTTAAAATTCTGTGCCCAATAATAATTATTTCCTATTTGTTCGTACTTTACGCACTCACGCGCATACACATCCGTATCCATTTTGTTTATTTTTTAATTAATTTTATTCACTTCAGCCAGTGTTTAATTCGTGAATTATCGAGTGAAATTCCGTAGTTGTAAGTTTGGATGTGGACCTATATGCAACTAAGAAGTAAAATCAGCAAGCATGACCTCGCATTTAGTAACTTCGCAATCGTTACGGATTTATTTCCATTGCTACGAGTCTATCACACGTGCGCTGTAATTACGATTCGGTATCATTAAACATCCTAATACATAGTTTTCACTTGCACATTTGGTGATAATAGAAAACTTTTACATAGGCTGTGATTACAGGCACTTAAAATCTGTGTGTATAAATAGGTTTATTTAAAATATGTCATTTGCACAAAGAAACATTCCAGTCAGAGAAACTTGTAATAGATTTAACTTGTAACTTGCACCGATTTTATACACATCCACAGCAACGTTTGAGCACTAGTCGTGTATAGTCGTAACATTTGTAATTTCATAAACATCGCGTATAAAGAATCGAAGAGCGTTAAATATATTTCCTTTGTTTATTAGGAATGGGTGAGAAGGAAAGAGTTATAATTTTGAAGGACAGTCGACAAAATCTCTGCCTCCGTGGGATTCAAAATTAAAATTCTGCGCCTCAATCCTGTTTCTCCGCCGACAGGGCGTTCGCCGCGGCTTTAACTGCTGAAATAAAAACCATTGGTAGTTAGAATCGAATTCGTACAACTAAACGTATTTTATAAAAGCCAGAAAGTGTACCAGCATCTTGAGCGGACGCTATAAAATCATCGACTTTGTGATGATATCTTAAAAAGTTCGGTCTGATGAGACGACGGTACACGATCAGGGACCCGTTGTTCTCTATGGGCGCCATCAGCCATATGTAAAAGAGGCACTGCAGCGAACAGTAAAGTTAACGATGCACGAAACGAATTAGATCTGTAAAATTTACTAAATGCTGCTGTACCTTGAAGAGCCAATAAACTGGGAACCAGCAAAGTATAGAATCTGAAAAGTATTCGATTATCGTGAAGACTGCAAAAACGACCCAGTACGTCAGCCACTTTGTGTCGTCGTCTTTCTTTGGGCTCTCTAATGCTTTCATGGAACAATAAGCTGGATACACAGATCCAAACACGTTACACACTAATTGTTGGCCAATTCCAAATACCAGATAAAGAGCCACAAAGGCAACCGAGCCTGAAAGGAAAAATGCGCAATGTATACATGTTAGAAAATAAAATATATTTGGAGCGTAGAGATCTGCGATAATCGAAATGTTAATACGGTTTTCTCGGTATTATCGCGGTTATAAATACTCGATTACTGGCATGCGCATGGAGATTACAATCGTAAAACGACCTCGTTACAAAGGTCCTTTATTCACGGTAATGCCACGGCGATGAAAGAATTCGCGTAAAAAAGCTGTTCGTAAATCGGAGCATTTTGCGCGATCGGAGTCACGCGGCAAAACCGAGTTACGTAAAGCGGGAATGACTCAATTCTGGATAGTTAACGGGAAAAACTGACACGAGAAGCTGCGAATAACCTAATGCCCATACCTAAAAATACGTAAAGTCGGTCAACTCCTGTCTGTTTCTCGACTTTGCTGAAATACTTCGTCCAAAACTTGCTTTCGTCCCGCAACGCCTTGTCCAGGGACTCCTTTATAGCGGCTATTCTTGCCATTTTTATTAAAATTTAAAGGACACAAAACTGCTCAGCTCCCTTAGTGATTCTGCAAATCGCTATACGGTGTACGGTACTAAATGGTACTAAATTTGCATCGACCGTTGGTAAACCGTTCGCACAGGTTGTCCGCAGAAAGGAAAACGACTGGTGCGAGATCTTTCAAAATCTATCGATAGGGGGCTACGAATAGATATTAGATTCTCGCTGATTGTTCATTAAAAATCAATTTTCTATTACGGAATAATTTCTTTATCTGTGAATACTCTATTTTCTAATTCAATTCAGTAGGAAAGAAACGTCGAAATCTTCCATTCGCCTTTCTCCTGTTCTAAATATTAAAGCCACATGACGGCAGCAGCGACACCGTCCGCAAAGCGCGGGAAATATTTAATGGCATAAAAAATTCAAATGCAGTAAAGCGCTTACGAATTCATAGAATAATAAATAGCGTGTACCTTTTAATGTAACCGTTCTAAATGTTTCCATTGACTTTAATGATATGGCACAGTCTTCGAAGAAGAAAGTTTACTTGAAAGATATAAACTCTTACGGATTCATAACTCAACAGCCGTAAGTCCTATCCTTGGCTTTTCAGCTTCTTATTCGCGAAGGGCAATTAAAGTAGATAATTACTTAATACAATTAGCAATACTTCTGTTTTTATTATGACGTTCTTCGTATCTCGCTTAACACAGTTACACATCGTTCGGACATTAAACGGTCGCTTACTGGCGGTATAATTCCATTACATATTATCACATTTACACTTTGCGTCCTGTTTTATAAAAATACGTTCCACGGTTGCAAATGGAGAGCAATTCGGTATTCGATGGAGCTAGGTGAGTAAATACATGCGAGGGCAATGAAATTAACGTGCCGAGGGTTCATTCGTCAACACTCGCCCGACATACCGTGTATAAAACAAGTTAGGAACATTCCTCGACAAATTATTGTTTGGCACTGCAGCGGAATTATTTTCAGTGGCAGATTTAAGGAAAAAGGCCCAGATGCCAAACGTTTTGGGACACCCTGTGCACATAGCAGAATTACAAATATATTTAGGGGCGTGTGGTATGAAAATTATGGGAAACAAAAAAAATACAGTGTTTGGATAAAATCATAATTTTTTAGGAAAATGGGGCCTTGGGGGTCCCTTCGGGCAGGGTCCCTGCGGGGTGAGGGGAGGGGGGCTTCTGGGCACGGGCCCAGACGGCAACTGCTCATCAGCCGCCCGTTAAATCCACCACTGACTGGTTTATACATTTCTTCATTGATTTTCTTGCCTAGTTGCTTCATGAAATACGCGTAGAGTACACAAAGAAGTGCCGATTCATACCTTGACAGAACGCGTAAGTACTATGTATTATGTATTGGCAATTCATGTAACAAGTTGCCATTGTCAACGTGGATGTTTCGTCTTGCGCTTATTTTCAAACTGTTTCCCAATCTCAATTATATCGCGAGGCTCCAAAAACACTTTTCCCTATAAAACTTGTATAATCTGAAATATTTATTCTGTAATCTAGCTTTATTATTCAAAGGAACAAAATTGTATGAATTGTACTCTCCAGTTAAGTTTCTACCAGCAGATCTCAAGCGTCCTTTATTATATTAGCATTATTGAGAAAGACATGCCTTTTACTGTACCTATGGTAATGGATTAGGTAGATCAGTGGCGCACTCAGGATTTAATCTTCGAGGGAGCCGAGTTGAACGGATAAAAATATTTTCATTGCAAATTCAATAAAATTCATTAGGTAGGATTATAAAAATTTATTTAAAGAATAAAATCCAGTTCTCTCTTTTTTTTTTCAAAGCCCCTTCTTTGGGGTGCAGGGCCTCTTGCCCTCCTCCCCCTCCTCTAGGTGCGCCACTGGATTAGATATAAATAGAAACGCAATATTTTTCTTTTTAATCGCTGCGAAGATGAAACTAAGAGCGAATTAGATTGCGTGTATTGACAGGATCACTTGCAAATCAATTCGAGTGGGAGGAACGATTTGAAATCGCCAAGTTAGGAAACCCACCCTCCAGAATACGTATTGCATGGACTATCTACCAATCCACCCCACCGTGGCTTGGGAAACGCTGTTCCACACAATGCACTAGACTATTTGTTCCTTCGGAAGTAGTTGTTCGGATCATCCCTCGCGTGACGTCGTTCCGCGATCATTTCCCCCACGTTATACAATGGAACTTTCGGCACGAGATGCAATAAACGGGGCGATAGTTTATCTCGTAAGACATTACGCCGCCGAGTGTTCCGTTCGCACGTATTTCATCCGGCTTGCAACCACATTTAGCGAACCACTACTTCTTTTCCGAATATCGCGAAACGTCCGAGCACACTGCTCAAATTAGAAATACAATTTCTTATTGGTCTCATTTTATTCCAACAATCTGACCAATCTAGTGATTCCATGCAGAGCTCTTAGATTGTCAGCTGATTAGACTACGTGCTTTCTTCTCAATAATTTCCGCCACGATAGAATATTCTATAGAAATTCAAGGTTTGAATCGGGCACTGAATGATCGTGACATTTATACACGAAGAAACCGTCATTCATCTGAGAAGATTTGATTACGTGACAGTTACTTATAATAGAATGCCTACAATAAAAGGAATATAATTATTCTAAACATCCCTTTCGATTATCGTGCTGTACGTCGATATTCTTCCAACATAACACTTAAACTAGGTCAGGCTCTGCAACGAATAATCAAATTCTATCAAATACTCGTGAAAGGAATTTCATTTTAAAGCCGTTTCCTTAAGCGATGTTATTCCCTTAGATTTCCTAACAAATAGTGCAATATATTAGATTTTACTGTATGTATACCTCCTGCGTTCCCTTGCGCGATTTTCTTATCACCTAACTAGATATGTTGAGCGTGATGTGTATTTACAGTTTCTGCAATTCGACGTTGTTCACGTTCCACCCACTCGATGGTTTGCGTTAAAGACGATTGTAATGTTTCACTCTCATCGCCGTACGCCGAGTCTAAAGTGTAACATAGAAAATTATGTATAGTACTGCCTTATTTACAACCCCCTGATTTTTCTGCTCGGTATAAAAAGTTGCCCAAGGTCCCACGGCGTAGTGGCTAGCACTCTGGATCCAGCGATCCAAGCTGAAATCTCGCTGGGACCTCGAACAGCATTCCTTTAATCTTTTCTCTTTATCAGAACGCAATTAGAAATACTTGAATCGACGCGCGATTCACTCTTAATCAAACGCGACTTTCTTAATCATTCATAATCAGATCTCCACTCCGGATGATTGCTCTATGTCGGGTGTAAAAAAAGTTTTATTCGCATAAATAGAAGCTTGTACAAAATTTGATTAGATTCACAGTTTCGGGGTCTGGAGTAGTTTCTTTTCCATTGACTTCATTTTTATACATTTGGCGAGGAGCGCGATTATGGTGAGAACGGCTCCCAGGAAGGAGACGATCCCCAGGACAACGAGGACCATGAACCAGTTCTTGAAGCTGCCGATCCTGTCGCCGAAGTCGCAGTTGCAGTTATCGCTTTCGTTCAGATTCAGCGCCGAGAAATTCACCGGCCTGAGAGAGATTAATTTGAAGTCCTCCTGGACCTGCCGCCTGGTAGTGGAATTCTGTGATTTCTTAGCGAACCTGTAGGATATCGTGTAAGTGAACTCCTGGCCGTCGTACGAGCCCCTGGCGCTGTAATATTGTATCAGCAATTCATTTCCACTGGACGTGAGAGGAACTTGTATGTTATTGATGTCCTGGTGTGACACGTCGCAGTAGGACCACATCAGGACACTGTTGTTCGCCTGCAAATTTAATGTTTGTATTTGCAATTAATACAGGGCGATTGGTACAATTTACGGGAGGGAAATTAGACAGCTCAGCGTGGGAGAAAGGAAAGAGAAAAAAGGTAGCCTACTGAGGCTAAACATTCACAGGCTTTTAAGATAAAAGTCTTATTGAAAGTTTGTTACCGAAAAGGTATAATTCTGTTAAAAATATGTGTATGGAACAGTGGCGGATTTAAGGAAAAATGCCCAGGTGGCAAACGTTCTGAATAGTCCATTTTTCGGGAAACTGGAAGTTTACTAAAAACGGGCTAAGTGTACAGAGAAGTGCACAAAAGAAAAATACACTTAGTGTTTGGATAATAATACAATTTTTGCTTTGAAGATAAGACTCTGGGGGTGATTCTAGGCAGGGACACATTTTAGGGGGAAATGAAGAGATATTTTACTAAAAACGAGCTAAGTGTAGTAGTACAGAAAAAAATACAGATTAGATAAAATCACAATTTTTTGGAAAATGGAACAAGAGCGTATTAAATAACGGATTGGACTTTCACAAGAAACTATTCCCGTTTTATCTGCATCCCGAATTACTCCCCACCCTCGATTTTCCAATAAAATTATATCCTCTTTTTCAATTTGCGGAAGTAGCGACATATAAAATACTTCAAAGTCTACATAATAAAGATTAATACTATAATCCATTTTCTCATAAAACGACGAAAATTGCCGGCGATGGAGCACAGAGAATTCAGCAAAGTAGCTATACTTGGCGACCGTTTCAAAATTGCAACTACAACTCGTTAGTCTCCATAGAATTGTATTAATTATGTTTCCCCGTCAGTTACCTGTATTCCGTTGTAAACAGCAATTTCATTTCCGGAACAGTAATTCACCGTAACATTTCGTTTCTGAGAGAGGTATTCCTGGTCCAGCTCGTTCCTGATTATCTTCATGTGAATAGAGATCTTCTCGGAGGACCTGCCCAGGAATTTGTAATTGCAAAGAGTATTCGGCGGGTACCAGCTCTGCAACGATTTAATGTTCTCCCTGGTACGCTCGGAACTTTTGTACACGAACTCGCAATTCCTGTCGGATTTGACTCCAGCCGCCTCCTCGGTTTCTTGGAGCGACAACTGGAAGCCGTCGTGCATTATCGTGCCATCCTGCTCCGCGAAGAATTCTATAATGATGCTCTTCCCCCGCGAAAGAATCCGCGGCACGTGGCCCTCGCCGCAGAATTTGGAAATCTCTAAAATTTTCCCGTCCACGTTTTCTAGGAGCGTAAGATAATCGCCAACGCAGCTGTTGCTTCCCAGCTTGTCCTGCATCCGGCCCCTCCTCACGTATCGATATTCGGGGACCTTATTAGAGGGGAAAAGCAAACCGATTACCTATGTGTTCTCAACTTAAATCAAGCATTGCGCGCGTCTGCTTGTCTCTCGAACTCGGAACAGAACGCTTAATCAACTTGCACTGTCGGCTGATGGGAAACTTCGCGAAAACTGTATAGCGAGAGTTTACTTAGGCACTGCAATATCCTTTATTGGCAATCTCCAGGCAAGCTTCATTTGCGAGATCATTTTCTACCTGCACGCTAAAAACTTGTGTGTAAAATGCACGTAGCTACTCTGTTAATTACGAGATTGACAGTGGCTCGCGAAAGCGGGATTTATTTGCATGAATATTCCATAGGGCAGTATTGGCTCCTGATATGTTCGCTGCGGGAGGAAATCCCGTGAAATGCTAGCGAAGAAATTCGAGATTGAAGCCATGGGTTCGATTGATGGAGAAATATGCCATAAAACAGCACGAGCGAAAAGTTTGCCAATAATACATCGGGATGCTTTAAGGCCAATAACCAAACGCGATATCCCATACTTGTTATTCTAAATCCGCGCCAATTGGTTACGATTGACCCAAATTGAGCCGAGTAATTTTAGAAACTGCTGGCTTGCGCCCACAATGTATCGACAGCAGAAATTTGACAAATGATAAATCGGTGTAAGACGCACTTTACTGCGAGCACTGAAAACTATGCATGAAATTATTTCACGTAAAATTCAAAGCTCAAAATTGTACTATCTCTCCCTTCGAATCGAACAATCTTTATATAAATCACTTCATTGTATACTTAATAGAGTGGCACACTCAGAGAAGAGAAAACTGGATTCCATGTTTTAAATAAATTTTTATAATCACCTAATGAATTTTATTGAATTCGTGTTAAAAATATTTTTATACGTTCAACTCGGCTCCCCCAAGATTAAATCCTGCGCGCGTCACTGCCCTAATATCTTCAATATTTTGAAAAATAATATGTGCATGGATTAATAAGCAAACCACAATATTTCGCGCTTACACTTCCGAATTTCGAATCTAAATTCTAAACCAATCTGTTAAGAATCTGAAGTTAAGATCGATTGCCGCGGATGCCAGTAATGTGAGAAATTCGCCGAACGGATCGGCCACGTACAAATTATTCCACGTAACTCACCTGCGGAACCGTGATCCTCTCCTGATTCAACCCCTTCCTGGCAATCTCGTGCGTCCCGTCAGGCAGGATCTTCACGTCCGATATATCTTGCAGATCGTGATCGGAGCTCTTCTTCGGGCTTATCGTGCCCATGGACTTCTTATGGGCGCGCTGCGGGTGACGAAGTCGCTTCTGGGTAGATTCGGGCCGGGCGCCCTGATCACGATAGCCGGCGGCGGGCATCGGCCGGGAGCCGCTTCTACCCTGGAACAGATCTGCGGAGGACTGGCCGGTGATCTCCTTTGGACGGCCTCTATTTCCCCGGATATCCTCGTCCACCTCTTTTCCACGGGAATTGCGCGGACCCTTTGATCCGACAGCTTCCTTCTTGACTTTCTTAAGTCTTCTCCGATTATTTCTGCCCCTCCTGAACTTGTGCGACGTCTGGCCAATGATAAATTCCAGCTCCTCCTCGTGATCGGGGCTCCTCGCTCTCCTTACGCGGCTATTTTCCGGCAGATACCGTCCGCCCGATCTGGCGACCCTCGTCTTCGCCACTTCCGCCACGATCTCCACGTGCTGCTCGCAGTTCTCCGTCTGGCAGCTGTCCTGGGACGTGCGGTTCATGAGATCGAAAATGTCCTCCGGCTGGCCTCCGATTTTAAAGCGGCCCGCGCTCGATTCCAGGGCGATCCTGCATCTGATACCGCGAGGATAGACGCCCGGGTAACCCGGGGACACGAGCTTGCAGGATCTTCGATCGTTCCTCACCGCGCACTCCAACGGGCACTCGGACGACGGGGACGGCGAGAAGCCTCGGTGCCGTTCGGCGGCCAGCTGGGCTGGCAGGATGGAAAATTGGGCGGAGAACATCACCGGATTCTCGGCGGCGAACTTCGCGTCCGAGTCCATTATGATCGTCAGATTCGGCCCTCGGCGCAGGAACAATCTGTGGGACGATTATACTAATGTAAATTTAACATTACTTAAATAAGTAGAATATGCGACACGTATGGGCTGGGTGACAGGCTCGGTGTAACAATTATGTGATCTCGCAAAAGTGTAAAATTGATTAACTTTTAAGGATAATTGTTAACATCTGCTGATCCTGGTTTGAAGGACCAAGACTGGTGATTGTTTAAGGAGTTACGCCACCCTGAGGCGCTCGAAACAGCACTAAACTAGACGATTTTCTTTTTACTAATACTACGAGGTTGAAAATTATTTATTTTTTTCTTATACGTAGAGCAAGTATTAGTGCATATGTTGTATAAATACTGTACAAAAAATATTATAAAATGACCGAGTTATTTGTCCTCCCGCGAAGCTCGTCCGCCGTTATACGCGTGACTAATATAACAAATTATAACGCCCAGGCTCATCTGAAATGAAAAACATGATGATTTTTGTGTTCCTTAATAAAATACCTACAATGAAGCATACGGATTTGAGAAAGAAATTTATTGCACAAATGAGAGCAAGGTGAAGAAGATTATTCGTTTTTCACCTGGCAAAACGAAATTAAAACATTTATTACACATGAATGGGTTATCGCATGAAAAAAATGATATGCTACATTGTAGATAATACTATTAAGAATATGCGTACAATGTTTGAAATCCATCGGACAAATAGTTTTACAGATATTTGATATATCACCTTTGAAAATGTAGTTTCGAGAAAAACGCAAAAGAAGAAAAGTAGAATGGTCTATAACTCGGCTATTTTGGGGAATTTTTGCGTCTACCACGACTTAAATTATTCTTAAAACTTCACGTAATAAGAAAATGCAAAAAAAAGAAAAATCGATTTTATAAATCTTTCAGGATGGTGTAACCCCTTAAGTCCAAAAGAAAAGTTGATTTATTACACATTCTGTTGTCTATAATAATTATTAACTTTTTTGTTACACTCTACCCCACCTGGCCCTATCCGGTGACTTGTGGACGATAGTGTAGATCAAGTTATCGATGCTTTTATTGTCGTTTCAGTACAAGTCTCGGTTTTTGAGGGAAGTCGTATATTTTTAGGAGACTAATGTTACTTTGAAAACACATTTATACCGCCCCAACTCTGCTTAAACAAGTTGTATACAAAATCCCCGTACCAATGTTTGTCTAATTAGGTCTCTTAGTAAAATACATGTTGAAACAGTCGGTATACTGCAGGAACTCATTAATTAATGTTGCGAAAAGTGAATGGGATCGGGCAAATTGAAATTAAAGTAAACCAAAATTACGGGCTTATCACGCGGTACGAAACATTTACACACATTAAACGACGCGTTTATAAGCGGCTTGGAAGCGCTATGTTTCGAACGGCCAGGCAGCTGTTTAATCCATTACGTACTTACCATAGGCACATACATTCGGTTTATAACATGCTGTGAATACTATCTGTGTCGGTCAATTATTTTTCATTACCGATACATCAATAAATTACAAATTCTCTTATCTGTTACGCGCTCCCGTATTCCATGGGAATGTCTGCAATCTGTTATTCATTATCCAATGAAAATGCGAATAACGCAATAGGGAATGAGGTAGGAAATAAAGCCCTTTTAAACGAAGTAGTTCAGCAGAACAATTATGTAAATCTCAGTGTATAATTATGTTAAGTACGATAATAACTGCTTGACAATGGAAAGTACGCTATTAATGGAACGATCAATTATTCATGCAATATCGATTAAACGAATTTATAGTAAGTAGTGGTGAATCGGAATGAAACGTACCTGGTTGTGTTGCCACTCACATGACCGCAATAACGTCCCGTTTCATCCTCGAGATCCTCGCTACCGTCAGAGAATTGAATATAAGCACCCTCGCATCTGGTTTCCTTCAGGAAGCCTACTTGCAGTCTCCTAACTTTCAATTCGATCACCTGTGCCGGATTAAATTTGTCTGCTAGTTATTTCGTCGACGTCGATATTTTCGAGGTAAGCATTACAGACGTGGAAGCGAACTTAACGAATATTTAAACATATTTGAAAGAAGTTTAGGAATATCGAGTAGGTACCTACACATAGACGGCCGAGGTTCATGACGGTGTAAGTCATTCGCATGGTGTTTCACTGTATTTCATATATATTTACACCTTCGTGGTCACACGGGGTGTACCGCAACCCGAGATTAATTTTAAAAGGACATTTATCGCGGAAAAATCGACTTTTTCCACAAACGTGGAAAATCGCTCTTTTTCATTTAAAAATTTCGTCATTTTTCATCAATTTACATTTCTACGAAAAGACTGTTAAATTACGTTTGTAGAAGTATCACGAATGTACAATTATCACTCAAAAGTTAATAGATTCAAAAATATGAAAGTGGTAATTAAAAAATGACGCTGGGGTGCAGTGAATCCCATGTATCCAATTTGTGATTATGAGGAGTGACCATGAAGGGATATTGCATTTGTGGGAACAAATCTAAAGACTCAAAATACTATCATAATTAATATGTATATGCTTAAAAATTTGAAAAAAAATTTATTTTTTCTCTTTTCAGGATCCAATCAGCATTGGCAAATTCGTTATAATCATTTATACTGTTCATGCATTGCGTTGATAAAAACGACGACACTTATTGTTAGTCGAACTAACAGCAGTATATGTTTCGACACGCTCTGCTCTTGTTACTTAAGTGCTAAGGAGAAATGTTAATTCACTATAAAAGTAAACAGATGGAGCCATTAAGACTTAAAAACTGTCATTAACTGAAATTATCAAAATTTCCACTAACACCACTATGATTCTCAGCCATATGTCTTATTATAACTGTCTGTGAAGCTATATCATTAAAAAAGGTTTTAATAGTGTTCGTAAAAAATTTGGATTAACCTGAGGATCTCTTGGAGGTGCTCTGATACGAACAATGCACCGTCCCATCCGACCTGTCCATCGTATCCATCCAACAGAATTCCTGACAGTACGGTTGCATCCTGTAAAAAAGCAGAGGCTCGTTCTTAATTACCAGCGTGATACAAAGCTCGTTTAATGAGACAGAAAATTGGTATTTTGAAAAAAATATTACAGAACGCGAATTCTAAAGCGAACGAAATATTAACGAACTTCTATTAACTTCTATTAACGAACGAAATCCTTTGAAAGCTGAAACTATTTTATTCGATCAGCAAGAATTTCTGAATATGCTGAATATAAATGTTGTATAATTGGACGAGGCTTGTCGTTACGGAACTTGTTATCACGAAACTTTCTCCGTTGGATGAAATTACATTTTATTCATCCCAGCGATGTTAGAAAAATTTCCGCGGCAGCGAGAAAAATTCCGGCGCGTCCCGATACAAAAATCTGGATTCATTCGCATGCAGAATTTCTTCAGTAATTAAATTCTCTGGCGTTTGCTTTAAACAAGGAGTTTTAATAACGTTGTATTTTACATTTCAGGGATATGGGTGTGCTAAGATCTATGAACAAACACAAATCCAAATTAATTGCTCACACCAATAAAAGCTTGAACAAACAACACTATCGACCTTCCCCATAAATAAGAATCCTATAAATTTGAAACCACATTTTTATCAATTGTGGTTTAACTTGTACCCCTCTCTTGCAAGATAACGAAAAGCCAAATCATGCTCAGCTTTCAAAGCTTTCATTCACCCTCTCCCCGCCCTTGTTTAAACGAATCTCCACGAGATTAGAGAATCGCACGCTAATTATCAGGGTGCCATCCGACCATTCCCAAAGTCCCATCATTTTTTCCAACGTCCCCCGCCAAAAGGACCTCCCTATTGTGATCCCCGCGCGGCGCGCGTTAATCCCAGCGTAATTCATCCGGCGTGAAGTCAAAGTAGCGGGTCGTTAGAGTGCGAAAAGCCACTGTATCGGCCGATGGCAGGTGCCGACGGGCGTAATTCACGCTTATATCGTTACTCGCGCGACGCTTCCATTGTATCGGGCAAATAATACCGGCCGTATCGCGTCCGCGCCACGAATATTGTTAGGACAATCGCGCGGACAGGGGACTTAACGTTTCGCTCGTCGTTGTAACGTCGTGTTAAGCCGCGCGCAAACCGAGTCCACGGACCCAGCCCCGGGACATTAAAAATAAGTGCGCACGCTTAACAAAGCAGAGACGAGGGTATCGAGGAGGTCCGGGATGCGCGATCCAGAAACTCGGATACGCAGCCAAGTACGTGCTCGTCATTTAATACCCCTCGTCCCGCATTTCGGTGTCTTTCATGAGGTCGTTCGAAGGAAATTGAATTCTTTCAGGGCGGCTTGTTTGTTGGAAACGACCCAGTGAAAATGAAGGCGGAGGCAAGATTTTTGGAACAAGGAATTCTTATTCGCTTCTTCGTGCTTGCTTTTGTCAAGCTCCGCCAGTGGCATTTTGTGTAAGGGTTTTCTGTATAAGCGTTGACCGGGCGAGGCAGTGATTGTAGGATTATGGGTGGGATTAATTATTGCGCAGAAATAAATTGTAGTTGTGGAATATCGTTTTGTTGAACGAGGATTCGTTTTTCGTGAAATTTTGTTGGAAAATTTTGAGGAGTACCTAAGCGTAAGATTGACTATGAACCGATTCCATATCTTGCTGCGGACTAGTTGCTTCTACTTTGTTTTTAACTACTAACTCGTTTCGCTTTCTTGGTACTATCATCTAGAAAATTTCTTCTATTTCTAACTTTGACTATGATCAATTTTTTATAACGTTTTCTGATTATTAAGTACTTCATTTCGCGATTTAATTACGTCACAGGGAACAAACAATGTCGAGCAACTTTCACGTCTAATTGTTGATATCGATGCTTAATTAAACACGTTGTTAATTAAACGATTCCTGGTGCCTTGTTTCGTTATGTACACGGGCATAATTATGGCCAGCAATCTCGTGCGTGCTACAATTCTGCGTGCGTCAGACTAATCCGACTATTTTCCAGGGAGATCCCTACGCCCGAGCCCTAATATTCGTGAATGTCGTGCGATCCTGATACGCGACTATAGTGCGCTCCCCCGTTAATGAGAGTCTCGTTGGGGAAACGATCGAAGCCCCGTTAAAAACTTCCTACACAGCACGTTGCCGGGTTTAACCGTTTCGTATACTACTGCTAGGGGTTCAGCTGAAATATAGACCGACAGAATTTCAGGTGCACTGCAATTTCAAACGACTTCCCTAAGCAATTCTATGCTTAGAACCATGATTCTATACATATTTCTGTACTAATTATCATAAGTTAATGATAAATAATATTGTAGTACAGGCGATTAATTAAATTGGATACAAATAACAGATTTAAAAATTTGGTTGTGGACGGTAAAATTTTCAGTGAGTTAAGGTTTCAGTACATCTTTCACGATAGAAATGGAATTGTTCAAGAACCTCATTTATTTATAAGTTATTCTTAGGAGCATGTTAATTGGAATGTTAAACTTTATACTTTATAATTCAGGATTAAGAATTAACTAACGAATTCGCAAATGATTGCAGAGAATTTTGTTTAGATGTGTCTGAAGTACCTGTATCTATATCGATTTTCAGTAACTGCTTAAGTATAATCATAAATAGGAATTTAATATTTGCGCTGCTGTTCTGCTTATCTCTGACACGAGCACGAAGAATGCTAAAACGAATTAGCGTCTAAAGTGAAATAGTGCAACTGTTTAAGGGTGAAAAAGAGATTTTCGAGCGATATTTTCAAGCATAGACGCGATTATATGGGGGTAAGAAGGGGGGGAGTTAATCCGACTGTTTTCTACAAATGAATTATAACATGAGATATCGTTTCTGTCTCAGCCAAACGAATGGGAGATTATACATTAAAATATTAAAAGCTTCCCCCGGTGCTTGCACCCCTTGGATCACAGCGCGACTTCATTTAACGGATAAACGAAATTCCGTCGCCAAATCCCCCGATCGTCAGCAAGGATTTCGCGCTTAAATTTCTCTCGATAACGTCCAATCAATTCGATCTATGAACGCACTGCACGTAACCACCTAAGAACGCAAGTGGAATAACTCAATTCTCCCCCATTTTGGCGAAATTAACGCTTAAAGGGTGCTGCTCGATAAAAAGTCAGCGTCCATCGTGCAAATACTTGGAGGGAGCGAAATGCGCTTTTAAAAGTTACATCTTTCCACGGTAAAAGCAGAAACGAAAATTCTTCAGAGCTACCCTGCGTTTAAAAGCATAACACACCACCACTTTTTCTCTTAAAGGGGGATTGCGCATCGTTGGGTCCAAAAATAAGTAATTCTTTGTGAATTTTTTATACAAAAACGGTTCGACAAATTAATTTGAAGTTTGGCAGGCTGCTTTATTATATCTTGAACTATGTTCTGAATTTTTGTGTGACAGTAAAAAAATACATGGCAGCTACAGAGAGAGAGTGTTGAAAAATAATTGGGTGGCCCTGGCGTTGACGAAAAGTACTGTAAGAGTTATCCGAAACACAAAAAGGAAAAGAGATTCTTAAACTATATGAATGTGGCTATGGGTGGTAGCAGGTGCATTAAGAAAAATAAAAACATGTTAAAATGGGTGCCTTTTGAAGAAGATGAAGCGCCCTGATTTGAGTCTGAGAAAGGTTTTGCCTCAAAATCGGGAAAACTTCTTTAAATAAAAAAGGAACGGTAAGAGATACGGCAATAAATCTACTACCATCCATAGCCACATTCGTATAGTTTAAGAATCTCTTTTCCTTTTTGTGTTTTGGATAATCCTTACAGTACTTTTGGTCAACGCCAGGACCGCCCGATTATTTTTCCACGCACTCTCTGTATCTGCCATTTGTTTCCACTGCCACAATAAAATTCAGAACAATAGTTCAAGATACAATAAAACAGCCTGCCAAACCTCAAATTAATTTGTCGAACCGCTTTTGTATAAAAAATTCACAAATAAGTCCCTATTTTTCAACCCAACAAGGCGCGATTCCCCGTTAATATAATATCACGGCTATAGAACTCGAGTTGACGCGTTATTTCGAAATACCTGCCCAACCTGCGAGACGATTTAACTGGTCCAGCTAAATAAAAGTACCATTACGAAAAAATTCAGTTAATCCTCCATCCATCGCATACAAGCATCCCTGATGGACAGATGACTGGATCGACAACTTTAGGTGACTCAACTCATCCAACAAGACTCCTCCCAATTTCGTGGCAAGCCACAAATCCCAAGGATCCGCGATGTATCATCTAAGCGTTCCCGTGGCTCATCGGGGGCTGAAATCATTTATTTCGTCGCGCATCGATAAATCACTGCGCACATACGCGCGCCAGCCCGCCCCTTACGAAATTTCGTTCACGGAACCTCATCAATTTCCCCGCGCCGCGTTTCGCTCGCCGCAGAGCGGGGCGGGGGGAAAAAAAAAGGAAATAATTCGACGTAAACGAGTTAGTTCTTACGGTCGGTTGCGCCCGTTCCGTGAACGGCGAGAGCTTGTTTTCCAGAAAGCACGAACAGCGGGACGGCCCCGCGTGTCCTTGCCCCGCGCCGGTCGGATGGAAGAGTGATTAAGCGTCGACATCGGGGCCCGGCCGCGAGGAAGTGGACGTTCAGCAGCATCTCGAAGGTAAGATCGACCGATTAGGGGCTGGGGCACGTGAGAAATCGTTACCGAAACGCCAGACGACGGCTATTCAACGCGAAAACAGGACCTTATTTATTCAACGGCCCTCCGCAGCAACAAGGACTAATGAAATTACTTAGAGGCCGTCGACTGCCAAGAGTTCACCGGCTAATTAATTGGCATTGATGCAGCCAATTCCATTGAAATGAAGCGTCGCTCGTTGATGCTATTTCCTCTCAGCGGCTCCTACGCCATCCCCCTTCCCATCATCGTTTCTCCCTTTACATTTTCCTTCACTGAGTCCCTCTCTCTCAATCTCCCCCTCCCCCTTCTATCAGCTCGCCATCTCCGTCTTATCGCCAGAAATCTATGATGCGGCTCGGCCCTTTCAGCCGTTTTCGTCGTTTCCTTCTATTTCATCTCCCTCCTCCACTGATTTCCTCTTTTTCTCAGGTCTCTCTTCTCCATCGCTCTGCACTGCTTCGTAGGTCTGTATCTTTGTCTACCCTCCTTCGTCTCTCTTCTCTCTCTCTCTCTCTCTCTCTCTCTCTCTCTCTCTCTCTCTCTCTCTCTCTCTCTCTCTCTCTCTCTCTCACTATCCTCAGCTTTATATTTTCCATCTCTGTTTCTCCTTTAACATACTCCGTTTAGTATTCCGTCTCTCTTTCCCCTTTTATCGAAAACTTTCAGTCACCGATGCACCGATTCAATCTCTACGGCTAAAACGCGAGCCGTACTAACTTAATGGCGCTTTCAAACCGTGATGCACTTGATCCAGTTTAATATTTTTTCGCCGGGGGTTAATTGTCCCGATTTTTTAATGGCGAAATTACCGCGCCAGGGTTTTTAATAGCGCGCACCCGCGTCCGTCGCCGCGCGCGTGCTTTATATTTTTGACGTTCTCATCGCCGGTTAATATCGGGCCGGCGCACCGTGCAATTCCCGTATTATGCCCGATGTTTTTGAAAAGAAAAAACAAGGGAGAAAGGGACAGCCGCGTTCCGTTTCATCTCTAAACAATTTCACGTACGAATATTCAGGAATAAATGGGCCTGTTAGTAAACAGAAATTCACCGCTTTTGATGGAATCGGCTTTGTAATCCATTCGAGTCGGCCGTGTTCCAGGCTGAAAGGCATCTTTTCAAAAGCTATTCGTGCCCGATGCAAATTGAATTTGATCTGGTTACGATGTTGAAAAAACACGCAATTGTTGGGCTCCACTGGGCCGTGTTGCCATGAATCGGGTGATCAGCGAATAGCAGAATCGCATGCAAATTTAATGTATTGTTCCGTATTCAAGTGTTTTAATCTTCCATCACGAACATTCTCTAATTTATTAATGCCCCCGCTGAACATTGCAACGAGAACTTGATTAACAACTATGGTGATTTACAATTTCGAACTATTAGAACTTTGACCAGTTCACGTTCCGCGCTCGAATTGAGCACCTTGCAGCAAGAGGGGTCTTTGAGTTATGAAATCTAATATGTGTACAAAAAATTCTACATCGTTTCGTGCACGTTTGATGCAAATCCGATAGCAAATGAGCGATTATACTATTAACCACTACTTATTGTGCGAAACTATATATTTTTCAATTAGTGTTCTCTTTCTAATTTTAAGTCAAAGCAATAATTTTATAAACCCCCGTTGCTGCAAGATCCCCAATTTGATTCTCACAGATTTAAACGACTGCTTTCTTCTTTTTCTTGAAAATCACAGTGGACGTCACAATTGGAGATCTCGTGTTCATAATAATCGCAACGGTATAATAGAAAACGTCACAAGTGGACCTCGACGAAGTTCGGGAAATTCAGGGCATCCGGTGATAATTAACTGGCACTCGCAATACCAGGGCTTGCGAGCTGATTGTAGCAATCGCGATGAGAATGAATCTATAATAGCCAAGAGTTGACGTTATTCCCCGCATAATCACCGAAATTCAGCCCATCAGGGACGCATCACGGCCCTCGTAGTAGAGATCCTAACGATCCCGGCTAATCAGATTGTCCTTCAATCTACCTGGATATTATTATAAAAGGGGTTACCGTCGTTTTAACGGCACAATTCCGCCCTGGCGACGACTTCGACGATTTCGTTTGCGCGTTTCGGTCGGAAGGGACAAGGGCGCAATCTTCCCTCCGGTAGGCAACGCTCGCCTGCCTCCACCTATGGAAATATCTCGTTAAGAATGAATTTACATTTGCCCTTTTGTATTTTTCTTGTCGACGTCGCGCGTCGCTCGTCCTCGCGACGGACGGCAGAATTATCTCGCAAACGACCGTGATTGTTGAGAAGTAACGCGACCAGACGGTGCTAAAACGGTGAAGACTGCAGCGTGGTGGATAGAAGACGCGTTAAAACGAACGTACGATCTTTTTTTCCTTCATTAAGGAAGGGAAAAAATTCGTTTTAATATACTCGTTCACTAGAACGAATACATATATCATGATTCTTTTCATGAGAAATGAAAAAGAATTATACGAATAAGAATTAAAAAAAAAAAAAATAGTTAAAAACTGTCACGTCCCAGATAGTGAAGGGCTTGGCATCTTTAAAAATTATAATTCATTCAAAATAAGATCAATAAGATCCGTATCGTTATATAAATTGGTAGCGCTTGCCAATAAATTAAACGATGCTTGTTAAATAAGAAATAAACCGAAGAACAGACTACTCACACTTGTCATAAACGATAATACATAAGCCAAAGAAAACGAGGGAAAGAACAAAGAGAAAAGAACATGAAGAAGAAGAGAAGTGGAGGTAAGATTGAAAATGTATAAGGTGAGAAACTGGAACTTAAAATAAATCTTGAAATAAAGTGCAAACGAATAGGGGGAAGCTGATTACTAAAGGTAGATACGCTCATTAAGTAATATTAGTCGTATGCAGTACAGGCTGGCGTACATGAACCAAGAATCTCATACGGATTGCATTAAAGTGAAACGTCATTAGGGGGGTCATCAGCTCCTTGCATAATTTTAATGAGAACCGCCTAGAGCATATGGCAACTTTTGGTGGATTCAATCTGGAGGATGAAAGAGGCGTGTACTTCCATATGCACTGCTTAGGCTTTGAATCTGATCGGCCCATGCGATAAACTATTGAGAAATTAGCTAACAGAAATTATAGATGGAAAATACTGACAACAAGATGGTATAATATAGCATTGACATTTGGAGGGCCGAGATTCATAGTGGTGATGATAGTCACTCGAATTGTGTTTCTTGTACAATAATGTTTTGCGTTTACAGATATAAAATACTCTAGATATATATTGCAGCTGTGGAAACACATCTAAAGGCTCAAAATTCTATCATAATAAATATGTACAAATTACAAATTTCAAATTTCTTCTTTTTTTTTTTTGAATTGTCAGCGCAACGCATGAACAACATCCAATGAGCATCAGCACATCCCTTATATTAATTCATGCTGTTCATGCGTTATGCTGATAAGAGCGACCTAAGTACTTGGACTTACACCAGTACCTATGTATGTTCGAAACGTTATGCTCTTGTTAGTTAAGTGCTAAAGAGAAATGTTCTTATTTCTCAGTCAAAAATGAACTTATAACTTAATTCACCACTAAAGTAAACAGATGCAGCCTTTAAGACTTAAAAACTGTTATTAACTCAAATTATCCAAATTTGGACTTACCATTATGATTCTCAGCTCTCCATTTGGCGCTCCTAACACATTAGAATTTTTTAGATATTTTCACGTGGGATCATTAACTTTTGTTGTAGTGCCAGCTTCAGCACACTTTGTGCATTAAATATGTATTATACACTGCATAACACGAATACAATTTAACATATACACTTATTATAAAAATATGCACCCACCATACACATCCAACATATTCTACATATTTAGTCAGATTTAACGTTAGAATTACCAATTCTAATTCGCAGCGGTATAGTAAAAAAAAAGCACTTCTCCCACAAGACTGCATAAAATGTTTAATTACCTGCTAGTTAACGTTGCACGCCGAGTTACGCGAATCCGGCGGAGTTGAGATAAACGCGAGCAAGTCACGTAGATATTATCGCATAATTCGAAATATCATGGATTTTTAATCTGCTCCGCGTTCCCCGAGCAGCGCCGCTTTTTCCACCGTAAGATGTTTTAATCACCTGCAAGAGAAAACTAGTTCGGCTGCTTTAACGACACGGGCGAGCTCAATTAGCGTGTCAGAGCGAAAAAGCGGCGTCAATCGAGAAAAACATGGACGTTAAGATAGTGACTAATGGCATAAAGGAATACGTAATAAAGGCATGCGAGTCAAAGGTAAATGCTCGCGTTAATAGCCAATTACCAGGCAGTCGCTGTGTAGAAACCCGATGCTCTTGGTGGCAAGCCTTATGCTTGCCAGCCGTGTAATCGAAAATTGGGGTGCAGTTAGCGAGTGCTTAAGCAACGACTGTTTATTGATATAGTTAATGAATTTCCGGGCTAACTAACAGGCTCGAGTAAATACCATTGTACCAGTCGCGCCGTCCAAAATAAATGAACTCGTTTGAATGCTTTCGCGAATACGTTTCACCTTCGTAGCTACGAGTTCCTGCAATTAATAATTCCATTCATTTGGAGCATTTCTGTTAAATCACATTGAGATGATGCGAGAATTTCTAAGTAACAAAAGTGACAAAAATAGTGGCGTTGTCGGTGAAAATTATTGCTCTTGATAATCAATCTTAATAATCAATTAGAGCGCGCTGGAAAAGGGAACGGGTAATCACCATAATATAACCATTTAGGGGGAATTTTCGTCTACTTAAGTGAGACCGATCTATGGTATCTTTGTTTCACTTCCCACGAAAATGAATCTCAGAGGGGAATACCACGATGTTCTGGGTAATCATCGAATTTTCACTTGGGATAGAGATATTAAACTGTGATGTTGAACTCGATAGTGTTTAAAGCAGCAGTCTGTTACTAAAGCATTAACTAAATTTAACATAAGGAGGATCCATTAACTTCTGATAGATTCTATTGGTTCTTCATAATTTCCAGATGGCAATTCGAAATTATTGCCATTGAAGCCAAGATGTATGGAACACCCCCGAATTTAATGCCCGAATTTATTGAACATGTAAATGCATCGAAAGTGAATAGAACATTCGTACCGGGGACAATGGTACGGATAAATAAGTCACGTGTGAATTATCTATTCGCTATGCGGCGCGTACACGCAAATTGTATGCACGATCCATCGCCGATGGGTAATAGCAGGTATTGAACCCATGTGCTTTAAGGACACAGCGCTTTGGGGAAGGTGGGATCAAAATTGATCCACTATGCATTATCGTTATTACATTAAGTGGGTCGGAGTGTAACCCACTAAGCTTCAAAGGCTTATGCCGAGAATTGAGTAAAGGCTGGTTATTTATACCCTGTTAGTGAACACTAAAATCCGAAATTTCAGGGAAGACAGCAAATGGCGCCATTCGGCGTTTATGAACATTGGGGGCACGTGGACTTTAGGCATTCAACGTTATAAAATAATCTCCACTGATACTCCAATTTTAAATAATTTTTTAACGTTTAACAAGCAATCGTTCTTAGGAGGTTATGACGCACGAAGTGTTCGGTTCGTTGGACGAAAATATAATAGAAACATTTCAAACCCTACGACTTTCCACTTTCGAACGCTTCGCTCGCTTCACGAGGCATCCATCCTTCGAATTTGTTGAGTTTACTCAGCAGGTAAAGTCAACTTAGGCCTGAGAAGTCCTACAGGTTTCCTGGTAGGAATTTCAAATTTCTGTTGACTACCTTCGGCCTACAAGGCTCCCATATTTCTAAAATTCGTTTAGCCAGAAGAAAACGTGCATTATGGTTAACACTTTCTTTCACTACGGCTTATCATCGAGCAGAAAAATATACTGAAGCTATACAATTACCAATTTCACACGTAGGTACTTACGACTAGCTAATCCCTCAGAATAAGTATAATACAAGTGAAGAAAAGTTAGTTATAGCCACGTTCATTTTACTAATTAAATTAAAATTGAGTTCCACCATTCTGATCCCAGGGGCGAATTTGTATATGTATAGGCTAAATAGGCTGCAGTCTACTTAAGACGGCAAATTTTAGGGGGCCGGCAGCCTATATGCCCATTTGCTTAATATGCGAATAAAATATTAAACGTAATTTAATAGAAATGACCTTTTTATTATTTTATCTTTAAACACCGAAGCTTGAGACAATTTTAAAAACAGTTCACCTTTCTTCGTGTAATAAATTAGCAGTGACTCATATGAGAGTTGTCATATTGAATTAATTATGAAATTGTCTCAACGCTTTTAAATTAAAATATTTTATGATATTTCACGAAAAGGGCGGCAGTAGCTTGTCAGCCTAGGGGCGCCAAATCTCCAAATCCGTCTCTGTCTGATCCTCGGATTTCAATGTAAAAAATTAAAAATGAAACAGTTGAGATTAAATCTCCATTCTGACCTACAGAAAAGTGCTGCAGGCGAATGGTATCTTTATTTATACGTGTAAACACTGAAGGAGCATCTTTGAGCGAGCCTGTCATATGTATATCACGACTCAATACCTTCGCAAGATAATTGTTTCGGTAACGATATTCAAAACTGCCCTTTCAGACGATATTGCTTCGATCTTATCTCGTTCCCATAACACGCTCCCGTTTAATAAGGATACAATATGTAAAACGATAATTAACGGGCGGCCCTCGGGGGGTTAATAAAAGGTGAACGAGAAATGATTACATCTTTGACGGATCATTAATGAAAATCTATTCGCCGGAAAGTTGAGGAGCGGCGTGGAATATTGCTGTTGGCGGCGCGCACGACGCTACCGAGGTGTATAATTAGCAATAAGCGAGGCGTTATTAGTAATTAATTTGCGCGCCTCGCGGAATCGGGACTGCAATCTTCATAACTCAAAGTTTTATGTGAAATTCAGGGAGGCTGGGTGACCTGTTTCCCATCGTCTTCATTTAACGTGAAACAGAACGTGAATTCAAATCGTGTCAGGTAAGGCTAAAAGATGAACGAAAGCCCTTTCAAAATAAAGAAATGTTACTTCGCGTGATATACGAGTCTCTCTTAAACTACTAATTAATATAAATATAATATAATATATGCATAACAAATATATTATATTATTAGTATAATTATTAGTATACTAATAATAATTATACTAACAATTAGTAATTATTTAAAATTTATTATAGTATATAAATAATTATTATTAATTAAATTAGTATACTATGATAAATATTAAGTAATTATTAATTATTTATATACTAATATTTATTATTCGCATTAATTATTAATACGTAACAGGTACTTTCTTCAGAAAAATAATATCGATTCCCCAATTAAGAGAATTTACATACCCACTTCATGCCGCACTTTCTACCTACACTTTTGCACGTATAATTTTAAAGGAGCCTCATATCTCCAATATTCATTTGGCAAAGGAACGTCTCTTGAGCATCAATTTAATAATTTATTCTAAGAATATTCCGCACTGCAAGTGGCGGAGATATAACCGATCCCCGCAAAGTGAATGTTCCTCTGAATGCTTGTCCACGGAATGACCATAAGTCACGAGCCAATTACAGAACGGTGAAAAACGTCGGAACGGTGAAAAGTCAGTGGCACATCTGCGGCGCGGTTCATCGAAGCCGACGGGAGCCGCGTAACTACTAATAAGTAGCGCGTGCATTAATAATTAATTAGCGGCCTGGCGACCAGGCTACCGGCCAATTTCCATAATTCAACGGCCACGGCAATATACAATATCGCGAGCGCTTCCGAACGTGAGGACTAGCCCCGGCAATAATGGCAAACCCGATACTAATAATTACCGGTGGATTCGCACGCGAGTCAATTGCAAATTAGTCAGCGGCTGCGTATAATTGCCGAGTTTTTTGCCGGTCGAATCGTTAAGTTTGCCGTGGCCTGCCTTGTATGGTAAACAGCCATTACACCGTACGCATAAACGTTACCGAACCCTGTGTTTTGCGTGTCTTTTTGCGACCGCCCCCTCGCCAGTTAACATATTACGCGGCAAAAAATGAAGTCAGTCTGTATGGTTACGGTTGTCAATGACGTGTCAGTGGGGTTAAATATTATCTGCCCACGGTGCATAAAAATTTCATGTTCTTCAGCTTTTAATTATGTAATACAATTCTGTGCTATCTGAACACTATGACTAGCAACACGTTTACGAAGGAAAATTGGTGTTAAAATCTTCTATTTAATTTTCAAGTGGAATAAATCATAGGGTCCATATTTCTCTAGTTTTCCGTGTTGATCAAAGTTATTTCTCTAGAGAAATATATTTACATACTCACCTCTCCTACTTTCTTCAGTAAGCTCACTACATAGGTATGTACTTTGGGTCTCTTTTGACGCACCCGCGTTTTCATTTATTCAAGGACCCTTTTAATTCTTAGAAAAATGTAAGGAAGCTTTTACTAAAACGTTCTTCTCGTTTTTCGATGTTATACTATATGTATGGTTCGACCGAAGTCCGCTGCAGAGTTATTTAAATTATTCCATTACACATACTTTGGAACGCAATCAATTTATGATTGGAAATTATTGGCGGTATTATTTCTCGGGTTAATTAAAATAGCAGGGGCGTGCGAGAGGGGATGGTGGCGGTTCGAATAATTGCGACCGACCGAATTGTTTAATTTGAATCGCCGTGAACACGTGGAATTTAAATGTTCGCCGCTTTGCACCGGGCCATTTGAATACCGGTGGACGGCGGAGCGGGTCAAATTAAGGGAAAATCAGAAATGATTGTCACGTTGTCGAAGCGTTGGATTATGTTCGACTTCGAGCCCGGGCTCATGAATATTCAATGGTTTCACCCCCTTCGCGAAAAATTCCTAAGCAACGGCGGGGGCGCCGCTCGCGAATGTGCAATACTCGATGTAATTAATCGTATGCGTCGGCACGTACCTGATAACCGGATGATCCTTAATTTACTCGCTCTTTATTTCGGGGCAACACCTACCCGCCGACGGCCATGCGTAGAATTCGAAAGGGTCGCGTAAAATTTCATATTCGAATAATTTATATCCCCGCTTTAAAGAGAGAGTAACGCGCCTGTGTGCTCCCTATTAAATTAAAACAGAACCGAGGCAAATATTCTCTCGTCTTTTCTAACGAAATTCTGAAATGCGAGCGAATATACCGCGTATTCATTCATTAATTTGATATTGCACGTTCGATTAAACTTCGATGTTATCTTTCACGTAAACTATTATCCATGTAGTAACTCTAGATTTCTTTCTTCGTCACAGAATAAAAGGCTCCAGCCTCGTCTACAATCCTCGAACTTCCAAATCTCTTAGAAAGAAAGGAGGAACAGATTCCCAGAATACGGAACCGTACACTTCTCGCTCGATATAATACCGAGAGGATCGTAAAATAGCAGTAAAGAACTTTTAACGCGTGCTGCTCGTATTCGTCACGGTATCGTCGCGGATACTCTCTGACCGTAAAATATTAATAAGTGTGTAGGAGCGGCGCCCGGCCAGGAATTAGGTTCCCGCGATGGTTTCGTCACGGTTTTACGACAGCATCGCCCCGATCGGTGGAATTAATCTCGGGACGGCCGGGCCGGGATTAAGGTGTCCGGGTGAAAATTTTCACGTACCTCGGGTTTCGACGAAAGCCCAGCAAAGATTGGCCAGCGAGAAGAGCAGCAGCGGGAGCAGGTAGAGCGCGGCATCCCATCTCATCTTCGTTGTTCCGGATAGCTTTCTAGGGTTCCTCGCTGCCTTCACTCTTCCCTCGGTCCTCCTTCACCGGTCGCGCTCATCTTCTATCATCCCCCCCGTCGTTCCTTCCCGGTTCGTGGCTTCCGTTCCACTTCGAGGACCCCGCCAGGCCGCCCTCTCCGCCGACCCGTAGACTGAGGAGCGGGGGCGGGGGAGCGGTGGAAAAAGAGCGAGAAGAAGCCCGTGTCAGCGTGGTGGTTTCACGGCCGAGAAGGGTGCTTATCACCTGGCTGATAACACCTGCAAGACAAATAGCCGGCGTGGTAAACAGAGGCAGCGCTCTCTCGTGTAATTAACCTGCCGGTAATCCCGAGGCGGCAAGGAATTCCCACCCCTACCTCCCTCTTCAACCCCGACCACCCCAACCTCGCCCTTCTCTATTTCTCTAGTTCTCGTTGCCCGCGGCTTTTTTCCCCGGAGATTTTCTTTGGCGCCTCTAACGAGCCGCGTACGTACCGCGAAATTGAAATAAAAGCGAACGGACGAGAAGCGGGGCTCTCCGGCGCATAAAGCGGCTGATTTAACCGCGGCCACCTCTCTCGTCTAGGCACGGAATTCATTTCTGAGCGGGACGTATCTATGGGAAACGCCGACTTCGTAGATTGATACCAAACTTCTGCGTCTACGAGGCACCGGGAAATTAGTTCCCGGGGAAAAGAAAAGGCGAGCGTGAGGCAGGGTGTTTAACCCGACGTGGATCTGGGGCACTCGTAAGTGAACAGTTTTGGGGAGACTGGAATTCCGTCTCGTGAATATTTCAATTCTGTTGTCTTTTCTATACACGGGTATAGGCATCTGTATGTATTAATAACGTATTAGTACAGTATATATTAATTTTAGATGTAATTTGAATTCTCGAATAACTGATTATATACGAAGGTAGTTTTATTCTTTACGTTGCAATTGGGCGAACTAGACCAGTGTTCCCCAAACTTCTTTGAGTAGCGGTCCCCCTTTGTACTCAAATAACCTGCCCCCTCCCCCTGTATACGGTAAAGTACATTTAATAAAGAAAAAGAAAACACATTGCAAATAGGTATTAAAGTAGACGTAGGTAAAAGTTCGTGGCGGATAAAAGTTCCCACCATGCGAATTTTATTGTTTGACTTGTGGTAGCTGCCAATGGTGATTGACAGTGAATTGTCAATCAAGGTAGAATCACCAGTGTCGAGTTGTGTAGCTGTGCTTCGTTTTGTTATCGTACAATGTTATCGTACTGAATTCGGTAGTTCTGATGTGATATTTCTTAATTTTAGGAATCAATATTATTCCTATAAATTGATCAGTAAGTATTCTAATTACATATATTCTAAATATTCTATATTACAACAACTGTTGTATGTCGGAAAATAGAACACTTCTGTGAAAATTTCTCGTTGCGTTCTTTTACCCCATAATATGTCAAGTTTTGCCCCATATAAAGAGCAAAAATTCGGATTTGATACTTTTTGGAAGTAGGGACTTGTTTCATATAAGTTGTGACAGGTAAATTTACACTAAGTCACTGCCTATCGAATAATAAGGGGTAGTAGTTATTTCTTGCACAACGATATGTGCTATCAGTGTAATACCAAGAATATTAGGGAAGTCTAAACTTTAAGTGCACACTCTTGCCCCACAATACTCTACAGAATATAATTGTAGCTTAACAATTAAAGTAAATATATGCTAAAAATCGCCAACTAAAAATAACTGTGCTGAACCCCAGGAAGACACGCGACCCATAGTTTGTAAATCAGCGAACTAGACAATTGGGTAGAGGAATTTGATAAAAGTACACAAGCAATGCAGCAGTTTTCACAATTAATTATTCTTTTGTATTTGCACACATAAACGAACCTGCGAATGTCCGCATATCTTAAAGTTTATCTGACGTAAAAGCATCCGCTTGTAACGTTACATAACTCCCCCTGTATTCAAATAAACGCACAAGTTAGCGGAGAGACGGCCACATTTCATTGCCTCGCAATATAGCGCCCCGTTCACCATCCTCGCGTCGCATATATCCCGATTTACAGGCCAATACATTCGTCTAAAAATCTCGACGTTACAGATAGAATCTCCGTAGCGAATCCCTCCTGCGCGAGATGAAATCGTGCCCATCAAGCGGGCGATCGCGAACGAACGAGAAACAGACAGAAGAAACATTCGTCAGTACGGGAAACGGTTAGGGGGGCCAGCGGGCGTCTGGCCGTTTCGCGTCGTAAACTACTGCCGCGGCTAGCGTCGGTGCCGCTGCGATTTCCACGGGAATCCCCGGGATGCCCCGGCGGAAGGATACTCGTCCCCGATATCCATTAAACGATAACGACCGTAGAAACACTGGTATAATAGAATCTTTCTTCAATTTCGCCTGGTACGTAGCGCCGTTCCACGCGCAGATGGCTCGTTTTCGAGACGATAAAAGTGCCCTTTTATCCACCGGCCGCCGCGAACTTATTCCGATTCCGTGATCCTCGCGCCACGGATCCACGGGATTCACCGGCGCGACGTCTCTACGTGCTCGCCAGCCTCGGTGTTTGTCTCGCCCCCTTATGGTAAATCTCCGACGGGGATCTAAGGGGGACTAGCTCGAGTTCTCGATCTCGAGCGGCCCGTCGATCCCACTGGGAGACTTCATCGAGAGAGTAGAGAAAGAGCAGAGGGAGGGAGAGAGAGAGAGAGAGAGAGTGATAGAGGAGAGGAGGGTTAGGGGCGGAGAAGATGGAGGGAAGCGAGAGATCGCGGCTCGGTGAAGGAGCTGGAACGAAATTCCGAAAGTTGCTGCTCAGTGAAACAGGTCACGGAACGCAGAGAGCCGTCGCGGAGGAACGGTGGCGGTCTTTAAAAAGTTTCTCCTAGCTCCGTCGGGGCGAATCCCGCGGTGGGATGCCGCCCGGATTCCCCGGGGATAAAACAAAGGATAATCAGGTCGCTTTTTATTCCCGAGGCGGTGGACGTCGCGGTACTTGCGAAGGAGCCTGGAATTACCGGCTTCCATTGCCCCGGCTTCCGACCCTTCTTCTTCTGTCTTCGCCACTTCTAAGCTGCCCGAATTAGGCCACGTTAATCCTTCGACGGCCCCCGCGCCCCGGGGGAAAGAGTATCGCTCCGCGGCGGGACGTCTTCGTTATCGCGCTGTCCGCGCGGACTTAAATTGGGTCCCTCCGTTAATCGAGGGAAATTGGATTACGACTTGACGAGCGTTGTTTACGATTCTTAAACAGATTTCGCGATCGGTTGTCCTTGGTTAGCGGCTCTGGCAGTGGAATTGGATACGTCGTGAGTTAATGAACTCAAAGTCTAGGGATCTTGAAACGGTTTTGAGAAGCCTTGAAATTGTTGACTTTCGAATACGTGGTGTTTTGCTTTTTTTCCTTTTGTTTTGATTACAGTTATTTGCAAGACAAACGTAAGCAAATTTTGCAGAATCGAAATGGTACCAAATAGATGGATTAAGGTTTTCAAGTCTGAATATTTTCGTGACTTTCAAACCTATTTCAGTCTCATGTTTATGGGCCATTTCAGTATCCTAAGGTATTACCACTGGCTGGTAATGCTTTAAGAACCATTCATGTACCTATATCGGATTTATAAAATGTTTTTGATAGTCGAATGCGGTCTTCGGATATCACAAAAGGACAACATGCCATGAAAACCGGATGTTTAAAGTCCCCAGGCTGTACTCTTATTTCCTGACGGTAGTTTCGAATTTTCCACTTCAAATAACCCAACGTAACAACGGGTGAACCATACGCGATACTTCTTAAGTCTCTCCACAAATACGATTTAAATCTGGTGAACAGGACAGCCGTGTAACAGCAGGGTTTTCTTCGGCTGTGAAACTCTACTTTATGTTAAAAGTACTGTAACAACGAAAGGCCTATATAATATACGTACTTTATGATTTTTTTACGAATTGAAGACCTTGCAATAAGAGGGATGCAGTTGCATCTTTAGCAACTTCGAGTAAATTAGAAAAAAAAACAGTTTCTAAATTTATTGCTTTCACATAACATTGAAAAGAGAGCACTAATTGAAAAATATGTATTTCCACACAATAAGTAGTAGTTATTGAATTAATAAGGTTTTATTTTTTAGCGAATTGTTCCAATCTGGAGCTGCCCCTAAACAGGAAAATGGATGCAGGTTCAAAATTTGCAATAAATCGCTCATTTGTTATTGAATTTACATCGAACATGCACCAAATGGTGTAGAACTTTTTTTTACGTATGAATTCTTCATCCCTTACACGAACTGCAAATATTATGTTTTACTCTGCATAACAATCTATTTTTATGTCGTGTGGTTTTGAAGTCAGCTATTTTTAACAAAATTATTTGTAATATTAGAAATAAACGATATTGGATGTATCGAGAATTTCCAGTGTTATTTTGCATAAGGATTTTGCAATTACTGATTCAGCTTACAGTATCGCTACTGTTGGCTATACTAGTGGAATGAAATGGCATTGCTTCTGCTGGATTTCCCATGTTATGTTGCATTAATATATCACGACTGATTGTTCAGCCTGTGATTCAAGCGTCACGTCGATGCTTATGCTATGCGGGGAAAATGGCATTGCTTTCGGCGGCTTTGAGTGTATTATGACGAATGACAGAATGATGTATGAATTCAGTTACTACAAACAAGTAGTTCGAGTAACTTTTCAATCCTGATTTTCTGAGGCCATGTTTTCGGGAGCAGGTACCTACTCTGTTTAATGGAATCCATTAACTCCTGAACTCATGGTGTATCATGTATGACACATACCGATTTCTTTTATGTATTACTTTTTTTTCCATCATTTTCAAACAATGTTAGATGAACTTTTACCAAGCGTTAAAAATGAAATGTTATCACATATGTGAATTTGAGTAGTTTTCTTACAATGCCTCTATTATTTTTCATGTAATATGTCATTATTATTCAGATTTCAAAAGGAATTCATTAGGATATATACAAAAACCGACTTTTAAAAAAACCGGTTTTCGAATTCCACTATTCCCAAAAAAACGGTTTAACTGGCTTTCGAAAAACTGGTTTACAAAAAAATGTAATTCAAATAGGTAATAAATATTTGTACATATTTTAAAAAATTTCAGTTTTCTTAGTATTTATGGAATTACAAAAAAATAAAAAAAATAAAATACACTCTATCCATAAAAAACCAAATAAATAAAAAAAATTAAAATAACTAGAATCCGTGCAAAATATAAATCATAAATCTTTATTTCATTTAGTAATTTTCTTCCGAAAATATGAACTCATGAAGATTAGTTTTACAGATAACTGTTATCTACTACAATATGCTTGTATCCGAGGCGATTTTAAGTCAAAATATTACCGTTTTCAATTAAATAATTAATTCATTTTTACATATTAGTTGTAGTATATAAAACCGTTTTTTTTTAAATTTAAAACTGAGTTTTCGAATTTTACAAATTTATAAAAAAAACGAATTTTTCAAACCGGTTTTTAAAAACCGACAAACGCTTGAATTCATGATGGAAGGGGGTTAAAGTCATCTTTTCATTCACAGCACAAAACAACTTCTTTCTTTTTTTACAGTATACAATATAAAACTGGTAATCTAACTTTGCTATTATTATAATTTAATTGCAAGTAGATTTTTTACTCTTAGGGCTACAACCTGCCTACCTTTTCTTAGCAGATTTAATGACTTTTAGAGGATGAAGTGGCAGCTGGGAGAGAAGGAACTAATCTCTTCTGCACCTATTCTTTCGCACGATGTAATTATCCATGTACACTTTGTACCCAAAAGAAAATTTCATACACAAAGAAAATGTTAAAGAACAAGTGCAGCGTGTTTCGCATTCAGAACACGTTGTTAACGGACGTAAGCGCCCCTTTAACACAAGCTTTTTACGCTGGTATATTCAGAACGTGACCCTGACAGTTAAACTATTCGGCAAATTCTCAACACCAAGCTGTTCAGGTCGTGCCCTGAATGTAAGAGAAATACCAGCGTGATTCAAAAGGGAGGTAACGTTTGAATTTTTAAGAAGCCCTGAATATCTAGGTATTCAAACATTAATAAAGAAGCCTCTCATTTTAAATGCAGAGGACTCTTCTTGCCCTACAGATTTTATGGTAAGAAATTGAGATGGTAATAATTTAATGAAACACAGTAAAAAAACTCACGGATACTAATACAGAAAAGTAATACAAACATGGTCTAAATAAATTGACATGTTACTATTATGAAATATATTTTCTTATCTTATTGTCCATTATATTTTTAATGCTTTTTAACACAGTAGGTACTATCGCTTCAATTCTCGCCCGAGTATGCATTTGTTGTGAAACTTTCAGCTTTTAATGACGATCGGGTCTCGAGTTCGAGATGACCTCAGCCGTGGCGATCGAACTTGCAATCGAATTCCCCGAAGTGGAAGTTCAAACGGTCACTGTTATGGCTACGCTTTCGTGCCATTCGATTCGCAAGATTTCTGTGTGCTGTGAAGACAATATGGACAGAGAGCTGGACATATAAACTTCTATAACAACGCGGGAACTTCAAACTAAACTACGTCTATTAAGCTCTATCGCAAACTTATCTCCGTGGAGTGAATTCGATAAGGAATATTTGCTTTCCACCACTGCTCCCGAACCTCTCTGATCAGTCAACTAGCATAATCTTTTTAATATGCTGTCACCAATGAAGTTGCTTTCCGTGCGAGGCTCACTCGATCTGCAAACTACTTCCAAGTTTAGGAACACTTGAAAATCTGTAGGAATATCATCGAAATTACTTTCATCACAATTACACTCAATATGTCCGCATTTCAATCAAGAGCCTCATTAAACCGTATTCGGATAGCCGAAATTCGATTGAACCTTCGAATAATCAAGCTCCCACTGTAATTCATTGATCCCCCAATAAATAATTCTGCCAGACTATAATTTATAATCTGCTACAGTGCCAGGACATTAATTTCGCCCAGTGCAAATAACACAGCCATCGGAATCACGCGTCTGATCGCGAGGACCGCGCCGCGCCATCGAAACGTGGGAGCGGAAAGAAGCGAAAAAATAGAGGCGCATCGAGTGTTTACATGACAGATAACAGAACTAACGAGCCTAATCCAATTTGAAGGGGCCCCGGGTTAGCCCCGGGTTAGATAAAGGACATAAGCGCGAGGACGAGAAACGAAGAAGCTCCCTCTCGCCCGGACATTCCCTCTAGCAGTCGCTGGGAATTCCATCCAGTTGCTTTTCTAATTCACGGGAACGGTTCCTTGTTTTCCAGCCAGCGTGTCGTCTCTTTTACGGCGTCTAAGGTCGTTTTCGTCTATTCAACTTCCAATTGGATCCGGTAATTGCCGCTAAAATTATCTGGCCCGCCTCTCCTCCGTCCGTCCCCAACTCAGTTCCCTCGCTCTCAGTCCTCCCGCCTACCGGAGATCGATCCAGTCTCTGAAATCTAGATACTCCCCACCTACGACTCTATCTTTAATCGCATTTCACCTATCTCTCTACCTAACGACACGCTGGTCGATCAGGGAATACATTTTAATCCCTGGTGCAATGTGTAACGTTCGAACCCCACTGTTCCAGTTAAATCTTTCCATTCCATTTGAATATTTCTGTCCTCTGAGCAATGCGCTACAGGAATTTTCTTTGACCTAGCACCTAGGGTCAAAGATTTTGAGTTATACACTGAAGAACAGTTTCTTAAATCTTAGTCTATCCAGACGCGGATTTGAAGACTCTCCGCGAAATATCAAAAAATATTTTAATTTAAAATTCAATATGGCGACTCATATATGAGTTATTACTAATTCGGAATATGAAAAAGAAGTGAATTGCTTTTAAAGTTGTCTCAAGCCTCTGTGTTTAAACCTTTTCCAATTTCTTTCGCTCAAAATTTGGCACTTCCTAAAATTTATCGCTCCCCAAAATTTATCGCCGCCCAAAATTTGAAACTCCCCAAAATTTGTCGCTTCCCATAATTTATCGCTTCCTAAAATTTGTCGCTTCCAAAAATTTACCGCTCCCCAAAATTTGTCGCTCCCCGAAGTATGATGCTCCGCAAAATTTGCCACTCCCCAAAACTTGATGCCCCCCAAAATTTGCCCCTCCTCAAAATATTTCGATCCCCAAAATTTATCGCTCCCCAAAATTTGCCGCTTCAAAGATATAATGCTCCGCAAAATTTACCACTCCCCAAAACTTGATGCCCCCCAAAATTTGCCCCTCAAAACATTTCGCTCCCCAAAATTTGCCGCATCCCAAAATATAATGCTCCGCAAAATTTACCACTCCCCAAAATTTGCGGCTTCCCAAAATTAATCGCTCCTCAAATTTTTCCGCTTCCCAAAATATGTCGCTCCACCAAATTTGTCGCTCCCAAAAATTTTCCGCTTCCCAAAATTTTGATGCTCCCCAAAATGTATCGTTCCCCAAAATTTTCCGCATCCCAAAATATAATGCTCCGCAAAATTTACCACTCCCCAAAATTTGCGGCTTCCCAAAATTAATCGCTCCTCAAATTTTTCCGCTTCCCAAAATATGTCGCTCCACCAAATTTGTCGCTCCCAAAAATTTTCCGCTTCCCAAAATTTTGATGCTCTCCAAAATGTATCGTTCCCCAAAATTTGTCACTCCCCCAAATATTCCGCTTCCCAAAATTTGTCGCACTAGGGTGCAGCCTATTTAGCCCATACCCAAATCCGCCCCTGGCTCTATTGCATCATTTGCATCCCTGTTTCAGATGTAGATACTCTGAAAACCCACGCTGACGACCTATTTAAGATTAGTTCCAGTGTGATATCAGCTCAGTTTTTAATTTCATTCTAGTTTACAAGTCCCGGTCTTAGTCTGTCCCATTCTACTTCATTTCGAAGATAGACTTAATCCGCAACCAGTTCCAACTTTTACTCTACCATACCTACTACTCCAGCTCACATAAGTCCCAACAAAGTGGCACTTCAAGTCTCAACAGATTTCATGCCCGTAATAACACCACTAACCGTGTTAAACAAATCGGTAGCTGGTTCTATTCTTGCGACCATTAAATATAGCGTATACTATCGATTTTATGTCAATGAACGGGCAGTCGATGTCGTAAATAGTATAGTCTTATATTCGTGAATTCCTCCTTGACTCGACGAAACAGTGAAATCGGGGACGGCGCTCGGCTAAATAGTTTAATCAACGGAGAATCAATAGTATCCACTAGGGTCTGCGGAGAAAACTCATCGTCCCGATCGATATGAATTTTCGCTGAAACTTTACTGCAATGTTTGCTCCCGTTTCCCCAGATGTAATCGGATCAGGGGGCCAGGCGCTCGAGCAGAGTGGGTCGTGAAGAAATTAAGCGAACTATCGACGGAAGAACGGCCCCAAAGTTCCGCGGACCTAATCAAACGTGGCTGCAATTAGAGCCGGCTGATTGTAAGTAAACGACGAAAAGCAAGGCGAGGCGAACGGTTTCGATCCACCCGGTTCGGGAGGGCGTGCGCGGCCAATAAAGTAGTTAAACTAAGTAACTTGTTGGACGCCGGGAGTACCTCAAACTATCCAATTACCGTTCAAAGATTCAAATTACGCGCACTTGTACGGAAACGGAAATTTATTCAACTGGACGAGGCTAATTTCGCCGGGGCGGGATCCGGCCAGATCGAGTATGGCCTTATTAGGCTGCCATTGACTCGAAAGTATTCTATACACGGTGTCGGTGAAAACTAACGGAGCAGAAGCCCGCAGAAAAGTTGCGCAATTGAAGAATTTAGAACGAGGGAAGATTGATTTTAATTGGTTCCGTTGCGATGACTAGATGGGGTTGCATGTGCCGGGGGAATAATTTGCACCGTTTGAATTAATGCGTGGGAAATATATGTTGGAGGACTGGGAACTGAGAATCTGATTAAAGGCATTCCTACTATTAAACCTTGTAGATTGGATTTAGGATCCATTTTACCTATAATTTCATTGGCACACCGCTCAGAATAAGCACTTACATTATCCTCCGATTGTTGCTTGATTTAAAATCCTTGTCCCTTTTCGGAAGTAATATTGATAATAAGTAGCACACAGAGTTTAATATTAAGCGTGGGTCAAATTGGACCCGTCATCCGTCTAGCGAGGGTTAAGGTAGATTGGGGGTGTATTACCCGTCGGATTACTTAGGGCAAATTAATTGCAACGTGGTTAAAAGTTTGATATGTTATTAAGCAGAGGGTACAGTTTTGTTCATTAATATTTCTATTATTTGTAACGATATCAGGTGTTATCTTGGTAGAGGCAAATACAGAGCCAAACTTATAGAGTATCAGTGACGGTGGAATATTAATGGGAGTCACTATAGGTCGCGTGATTAATTGTATCAACATATTGTAATTATCAAATTTACGGTATAACGTTGTGCAACAACAACGGGGCAGCCGAGTTTATGGCCTGTCGATAATTGAATGACTCGGCATCGACCGGGCGAGTTTGAAATTTAGTTGGTTTCAGTTTATTATGGGTATACGCGTATCAATCGGTTTTGTATTCATTACGTTAATGAACGATAGAATTTTGCTAATAGAGTAACGGTCACCTCGAAGCCCGGTACATTGGAACAGAATTAGCACCAGTCACGCTTAATCTCATGGATTTTCACTCGCCAATCATGGGTCAGCGTTTTTCCACCGCTGTGTGTCCGCGGCGAAGCGAAATGGCCCCGTGGCTGAACGTTCGAACGGTTCCCCCCCGTGCCATTATATTGAAATAAAAATGCTAAATCGCTTTAGAAAATCGAATCCCGTTGATTCTGATGAAGCACCTGATCTGATTGCGCCGGGATTGCTTCCGATCGGAGCTAGCCTGTATCATAGATTCGCGACTCGGTCGCGCAAAGTGCCATTATATTATCCGCCGAACACTCGTTCAAACTTCCCGAGCCGAGTTTATACCCGAAGCCCGCGAAACTTGCCAACTTGCCGCGTTACGAAGTAACCGGCTATCAACTGTCCCTTCCTCGTCCTATTCGATCGGGAACGACAGGATTTCTCTTTCGGCGTGCCGCGAAAGGAGCGGCACAGCGGTCCCCTGATTGGCCCGCGAGCAGCGGGACAAATAAATGATGCTCCTTGGAAGGAACGTACCGGTGCGATCTCCTCCCGAACTTTCCACGATTTTTAGAGAATCTTCCCGCCAGTCGAATCACAGTTGATTGCGTATTCTTCGAGGGAAAGGGCGCGTGGGTGGCCGTCGTTATTTCGAATTAGCCCGGATACCCGTGAAGCTCGAGGAAAAGCTCGAGGAAAAGCTCGTTCCACGGCGATTTATCGAAATAGAATGAGCGTAACGAAGAGCTTACTGGCGGAGCGGGAAATTGCCGCGAGTTCCTTGGCTCGACAATTTAACCGTCTCCCGTAAATAACAAATAAATATCCGTACTGTCGGGCGGAATGCCCGTTGAGGGGGGGATCGCTGCTCCGTCGTTACTCGAGGATGGAACTGCCATGGCGGGAGCCAAATTCTTCGATGACTCGAACCGATATGCGGGCCCTCTTTATACACAACGGTTTGTCCAATTTCGTAGCCTCCGCGATTCTTCCACGTCCAGCGGGCTCGTCGCTTTTATACGCTCCCAAGCGACTTTTTCGCTCTCTGTCGTCTTGCCTCTCGTTGCCTCCTTTTGTCTGGGATCTTTTGTTGCCATCCGTGCTCCCGCAGCCGATACAAAACGGGGCGTCGATTATATTGTCCCGCGATCCACTGACGCGACCGTCTTACCTGCCTTGGCTTTTCACTTCTTGTTTCTCTGTCGAGGTGCATTTGACCTGAAATAATCTACGACCGCTTGCAAAGGTACGTACGTATACACGTCACCTGCGGAGGAACCGATCTGACCTTTTATAAGTTTGTAGATTTTGGTGACACTGGCTTTCCTGATTCTCCGCGCTATTTATTTAATAGTAGAACTATAGTGCACGGGGCGCAAACTGACGAAGATTAGATAACAGTCTAGACTCTTGTGTTTTTACTAACAAACTCCAATTTTCCGAGAATCTCCGTGGAATTGATTCCCTGCGTTATCGCGCGGAAATCCATCCACAGACTGCACAGCGAAAAAGAATTTTCATGCATGGAAACCGAGCCGCAACGCGCATCTCGTCCGAGGAATTTGTTTCGCGACAAAATACCACCGTTGCCCGGGAATAATTCATACTTTTAATGAATACGGGCAAACGGCACGAAAAATGATCCCCGTTACATCGGGGGTCTGTAATTATCCAAACGCGGAGCTATGATATTCGACTCGACAACGGGCGAATTTCCATCAGCTTCCAAAGAACCGCGAGATGCGTTTAATTACGAGAATAAATTCACCGGTGCTCGCTGCATCTGTTGCCCCTGTTGTTAATAACAATGTGGAAAAGTGTATCCCTCAGAAAGTAGTTTTTAATCAAATTTATTAAACAATACGTTTGTTACGGGTGGCCCTTTGTGCCCGGTTGTTATCGGCTTTTACCCGCATTCTAATGAAGAATGAATATTGAAGTTGCTTTGAAAGTCAAGTGCATTGCGGCCGGGCAAATCAATTAATCGAGCCGTACCTAAACGCTCGGGCAAAGGAGCCATTCGTGCCTTTATAACGCGAGGGGTTGGCCAGGCTTTTGTAAAATTCATTCGATAGTCAATAGAAAATAATGGAATCAATTACGTGGGAGATGAAGGCGGATTCTTATGTCTGGCTGGCCGGAGCGGCTCGAAGAAATTCGTCGGACAATATTTCTACGATGGCTTGTGGACGTTCGCAGTGGAACTCCGGCCAAAACCTACGCTGGATTTATCGCTTCGCCGATATTTGTATTTGCATAGTCTCCTCGCGTATATTTATTTAGAAACGTTCTGCGCGCAAGGAAATATATCGTCCACCGATGCACGCCACTCTCGCGCATGTTCAACCCTTATTTTTGGACAGAAAAAGCTGCGGAATTTTCGTTTGGAAATATTTTAGGCGGTGAGACACTTTCGCTGTGAATTAGTAGTGGAATCGTTAAGAATGACAAATGGAAGTCTTAACAAAATTGAAGGGTAAGGGGAAAAACTGGGAATGTTTATTTTTCGTGATTTTGCGAATTATAGCATATTTTGTCGGTGGCAACTGAGGCTACGGAACTGTCGAATCACAAAGGGTTATAAATTTCAAATAATCTCGTAAGATAACGCTAAAGATTTGGTATACTGGTTTAAAACAGGAAATGGCCTCTCTGCGCTGGAACAAAATACGGAATGTCCCCCACTCTTTGTCTAAGCATAAGCTTCTGTCGTCAATGTAAAAGAAGACATTATTTAAGAAGAAAATTATATAAGAAAATTAAATTCTTTGAAGCTTGTTTCTTTAGTGGTGGGCTAAAGTATTAAAACTGAATTTTCTCGATAAAGCTGTTTAGTGACATTCCCTGTTTCCCCCCTTACCCTTCAATTGTGAATTTGATATTATTAGTGGGGTATGGTGAAAGTTACACAAATATATTTTCCACTACTTAGAATTTTATTTTGCAGTTGAAAATGAGTGGATATTAAAGAAATATTGTGTGATACGAAATGCTACTGATATAATCTGAAACATTGTTGCTTAAAAAGATGTTTCAGAGGAATTTTTATTATAAATATTTTCTTATGTCGACTAATATTATGCTGTATTTTTGCGGGTTTACTAAAACGCAGCATCCTCTGTGCTTTATTTTGGATTAATCACACTTATCACCCTCGAAGCTCTCCCTCCCTCTGCAACACTGTGCTTCCAGCGTTTTTCCCAATACTGGAAGCAATCCTGGAATGCTTGTTTTGGCATCGCCTTCAGGGCGCCCAGCGAATTTCCTTTTATCTCCAGTGCGATGTCAAATCTTTGTCCCTGTAAAATGGATTGCAGGTTGGCGAAGAGGAAAAGCTCTGTAGGCGCTAAATTTGGCGTGTAAAATTGTCGAGGAATGACTGTAGCGGCCGTTTTCCTCAGGAAGTCTGGGATTAACAGTGATCCATGTACCGAAGCATTGTCGCGGCAGAGCAACCGCTGCTTTGCCTTCCATGATTCGTGCTTTGTGCTCGTTATTGATCTTCGCAAACGCTTTGGGACTTCCGAATAGGACTCCATCATTGGATATCAGGGAAGAAACTTCTCTATTCCGTTCGCCAGAAACAAATTGCTCTGAATTCAGATCATGTTCGATCAGTGATCAACCATCACTGAATGAAATATATAAAATCATAACACTCATAATTCCGAAAGCAATGCGTTTCGAAATATCAAACGTCACGAACACGGTTTTACATAAACACATTACCTAACATAAGATAAAGAAGGCGACGATTCAACATTTATTATTATATATTTTGTAAATAGAGAAAAGGATTCTCTGTAGTGTATAAAAGTGAGTAGATATATATTAAACATAAAGGCACAGAACGAAAGCAACAATGACAAGAAAAAGAGCTAAACTACATAAAAAAATATTATTTAGGTAATCGGGCAATTGTTGAGCGTCGACTAAGAAATGGCGAAAAAATCAAATGAGCCATTATTAATGGCCCATTAGATTTGGTGGCCTCATTGGACCAGAGTAGCCAAAACTCAATTTGCATAAAGCGGCGTAAAACAATCTTGTAAAACATTTACACAATATACAAAGGAAATACCTATAAATCCCAGTATATGCAGCTTCAACGCGCAAGAGTATACAATATTAACGTAATACAGAGAGTTCTCTAATTTATAAACAGATCTTCTATTTACATGCAACACCTCAGATTCCAAGTGCGCCAGAAGGAAGAAAAGGCGGCACAACTGTCTTGAGGACTGCGTCCGCAGGCACTCCCTTAGTCAGAAGGAGAAAAGGGTCTCTAACCATGGCGCGGCATCAATCACCATTATCAAGTTCCTTATCTCCCCGGACGTCACAATTAAACGAATCGAGGGACATTTTTCTCTTCCCAGACCACCTAATGCAGCCCTTTTGTATCGCTGCCGGTACAAAGAGCCCCGGGGACGAGGCGTAGCAACAACGGGACCGGAAGAGGCACCGGCCGGATGCCGGGGAATCCGAGGAGCGAATCTTTGCTAATTCGTGCAAGAAAAAATGCCTCGGACCGAGAAACGAGGACTTCCGACCGTGCCGAAAAATCGTCCGCCGGGAGATGGAATCGGATTGGAGGGAAGCCAGGAGGAAACGATGGGCCCGAATCAGCCGGAGAACAAAGTGAATGAAGGGTGGCACGCATGAAAGGGATGAAAGGACTGGTAGATGTGCATAGAATGGTGTGGATTTCGAGATACTAGCTGGAAGTATGTCCTTTCAACAAAAGTAAATTGAAAACTCGGGATGGACTCTTTCCTGCTTGAAAGTTTGTTGGGAACTTGGGTATTTGACTTGTCTATGTGGACTTTAACTACTTTTAGTCTACCGTCGTCAGGGGTGACTTAGTATAACAAGGGATTAGACCGTGACAATTTTTTTTTTCTTTGAACAGCTGTCCTTGTTTATTCACTGTGGTATTAGTGTACATTTTGAAGCTAATTTGATAATTTTCATCTGTAACAAATAACTGAACTGGATTAATAAAAAACAGGTCGGTATTATGGATAATATAGATTTTTAATTATATTTGTCACAATCTAACTAGTTGTACAAAGTGACGCCAGATAATTAAATTGAAGCTACAATTTATATTAATACATCATCCTATATACTACCTACTTTTTATCTTCTATTTACACGGAAAATAGCTGTGCCAAAGTTGCAGTGAAAACTCTTAAGGGGAATCCTATTTTTGGGGGCAAAAACAAAGGAAAATTTAGGATTTTTTTTAAGAAACTAGCGATTCATTTCATCTGAAATTTGGGACATGTTTTTAAGCATATTTGAAGAAGTTACAGTTTTTTTATTATTATTTTTTAATGATAAATATAGGAGTTATGCATGAGGAGTTATCAGAAACGAAAAAATGAAACGGCGTTTTGCTTTATACATATGCAGCTTCAGTTTGGTGAACCAGAATAGAACAAAAAAAATTATTGAAGAGAATGGTGAGTTTTGAAACTCAAAGGCCAGAACCGTTACTTTTTGCTATCCAATTTAGCACCAATTTTCTTATGTAACAAAAGCAGTATATGACTTATCGGTATTCTGGTTCATCAAACTGAAGCTGCATAATTCCTATATTTATTATTAAAAGTTAATAAAAAAACTGCAACTTTTTCAAAGATGCATAAAAACACGATCCAAATTTTAGATGAATCGAATCGCTGGTTCCTTAAAAAACAATCTCCAAATTCGCTGTCTTTAGCTCAAAAATGAGATTCCCCCCCTTAAATCACATTTATGTAAGCTGAAGCTGCAGAAGCTTCAAATCTTCAATTAAAGGTCAAGTGTGTCTCAGAGTTTTATACGCGGAGGTTTACACAAAACGCCACCCTATTTGTCGATTCTATTAGGATTTACGCCCCAGCCTCTTTATCATCTGGCCTCGACCCGGCGAAAGTCGCCAGGAGGGAATATAACGACAAAATGGAAGTAACAAGGGGGTAGTGTATCCGGACGTCTGGAGAGCAGAGGAGAGGACTGTGAAAGTCGCGCGGGAAAGAAGGTGGATGTATGGCTCTCTCTCGTCTGGGTAATAATAAATTGAAGAGTGTCTCGCAAAAACCTTCAAGTTCGCGAGCTTAACGTGTTCCCGGAGATGGAGGGTTGCAGCGTAGTCGGGGCTGAAGGGAGAGAATCGAAGTTTCCCTTTTGACGTTTGCTGCCTTAACCGTTTTGACAGATTGTCTTTCGAACGGAGGGTGTGTAACGAACTTTAATTACCGAAAGCTCTCACACCGTAGAACGTGCTGTAATCGCGGCATTTTCACGATGGGATTATTATTTGATAAGTGAACGGCATCGTGGAAATATCCCTTCACCCAGAAGCCTCTTTGCAGAGAAATGCACATTTACATTATAATTTTCTTGAGAAATTGAGGCTATCGCCGTAATAGTGACGAAACCCAAAATATTTGTTTTGAGAGTATTTTTTTAACAAATATAATTACTAAGGTGCATATTATTAGTATATCAAGTAATGACAAATACTGCATACCAATCAATAAAATGCTCAGTGCAAAAACACGTTTTTGTGCATATTTTTGGAAAGTCCTTCGGGCCACTATAGATTTAAAATTTTGCTGTATAAGAGGTGGTTTAGGCTAAAATGTCAATCCACATAAAATTGTGGGTTAGTCCACTATTGCGCTAAAAGCTTCAATTTATTGTTGCCAGGTATGTGACAGGATTTGTGACTGAACCATAGATTATCGATTAAAAAGTACTGTCCATAGCACACGTGATTTAATTAGTTCCAAAGCCTGGCGAAGTATAATACTAATGTTTAATTAAACTATTCATGCCAATGCCTCAGAATTGTACGTCATAATTATACGAGTAATCATCGAACACCGTAGGTTTTCGCCATAAATCAAAGTAAGCAGATTTTTCTTTGATATCCCTTTGATCCACGTGAACGTCCCAATCAGGAAGCCTTAAAAACTGCGTGAGCCCTCTGCGAAACCGCGTAACCCGTACCTAAGCCGAAAACTTTCGGCCAGGACAATTGAATTCTTCGCGATTAATCGAATGAACCGATCGACTCGTCGGAAGAAGATCAGGAACGATTAGGGGATTCGTGGAGCTTAATTATTTTACAGTCGAGAGCGTCCTTCACTATTGTGCACCCTCTTCGAAATCCTGTGGGCTCCTCTTATCGAATTCTCCAAGCCAGTTCTGGTCGTTCCTATGGGAATCCTTTGGAGGCACCGAAATCTCAAGCTATCCCAATTTAATTATCCGCCAGTGATTAATGGACAATGCCGAACTCTTCCCATTCCTTCAAACCGAGACGCTTACCGCATTGTTCTGCCGTTCACGCGGTAACTGTTTCATTCCCACCGTCGTTCTCGACGCGTTCTATATTAGAAAGTTCATTGAAATATCTGCCTATACGTCTGTAAACAGTGCACCACTAAATCTAATAAAGAGGAAACGTTGTTGGATCGCTAGTCTTCAAACAGTTTCAACTCAACGGCGCGCCAGCTCGATAACTCCTGTTTGGCCGATATTTTCAAAATACCAATATATAATCGGTCCGCATACTCGTTTTTGATCCGGGTTCCCGGCAACGTTACTGGAAAGGGGCTGCGCAAATGGATTCAAGAGACTGTTGAATTTCATCGACACGTTACACGCGATACTTGCACAACCAGAACTAAAAACATCTCAATTATGCAAACTCGTTACCGCGCGAGTAAGGGGAGCGCACACTATCGCACGGTTACGTGATTAAAAAAATTGAAATTCTCGTTACGAAATCGGAGATAAAGAATTCAGATAACCGAATCGGCCTCGTCATTAAACGTGTACGCGGTGAAACTGCAACGGCGACTCTCCGCGCGCATGTTTTAAATTGAATACGCAAACCTGACAAAGGAGCATATATCTATTGAAGCGAGTCAAGAGAGGATTTTTATCTCAACGCGCATTTCAAGTCGCGTCTCGGTCTGGCAAGCAACATTTATTCAACGTGATTATTGATTCTATCCAATAAGGGATACTTAAATGGAATATTATTATTATTATTATTATTATTAATCGTCTTTATATAGATCTATATAACATCCAAACGAATTTTTTTATTCTATATGCTAATTTACGAGAGTGAATCAAAAAATTGATTTTTGGTAAAACGGCGGCCGTTTAACGCAAAACCACGATTTTTCGATATCTGAAATGTCGAATGCCTGTTTGTTTTTCGTTAATTAAAAATAGAGTTTTGGTTAAAATAAAAAATCCTTTCATGTACCGAATTCAACCGTATATTAACAGAACCTTTTTGAACTTTTAATTTTCGATGATTCGGCTCAGAGAATCGTTTTCACCGCACAGCGCCATTTATAAAAACAGCTTCCGCGAGAATGGATGCTACTCGTTCATTTTTTAATGCTTTTCTATAACAAAATTATACAGTAGATATTCCACAAAAAAAACAGCTAACCATGCATATCCTCAAATTTGGTTTGAAAGCTAGAAAGTGGGAAGTATTGTTCCTTTTCTCATCGTTGGGATACAACAACAATTGCTAACGCACACTTAGAAGTGAAGAACGAACTCGACGCTTAATCCCCTTCGACATTTCAGAGAATACACACGCGGAATCTCGCGCGTAAACTTTCGAGCGTGAACGTGAAAGAGCCAGCTCGATTTCGAAGTTCTCTTCCGGGAATGAGAATCGTCTTTATTACCGCCATGAGTCACCCCGTTTATTTCTCGGCGTGCAAATAAGGAGAACGCCGGCGTGTTATTTTTCTTGCAAATTTTCTCCGGGCATAATTAAAATAGATCCCCTGGGACCGCTTGGATTTGCGTTTCTCGCGGGATCCGTGTCGCTGGTACGGGCCGGCGGGCTTTCCACCGTTTGTCGCGCTGTTTCCTTTCTACGTTTTGGCCGCCGCCGTGCCCGCCACGTGTACCGATTTAAATTCAGCCCTCGCCAGAGCCACGATCCACCCCGCTAATAAGTGTTTTCTTTCCAAACAGACAGCGCCCGACCGGTTGTCCTCCGTGCCTCCGGCTTCATTACCGCCAAGCGGCAATAACTCCTCCTCTACAAGCTTTCGATCATCGAGCTCCCTTTTCCCGTCTGCGCGTCTTTTTTCGAACGTCGCCACCGTCCTCCAAAACTATTCCACGCGGTCACATCTATTATGTGATTCGAATATAAAACAAAAGAAAAGCTTCCACACGAACCGTCGGGTTTGAAATCATTTTTCTGTAAAAATACATCGCAGAACCGTGTATTATCCAGGTTTGTGGAACGCTCCGAGGAAGATGTTTCGTGTCTTCGTTGAGATCCAATCTCGCACTTGCAGTCGGCGCCGTACCTTCCAAAAGTCGACCTCACTTTCGATTTGGCTTAAGGCGCCCCGCGCTTTTGTAATCTCCATAAAAGTGTATGTAATAGGAATCGTAGAAAATGAAATTGTCAGCGCGTGAGCTGAAATAAGAAGATTCGACTGGGAGTGTCGTAGTATCATCGCAGGAATCTCGAATGCGCGTGTTATTATTGTATAACAAAGGGACGAAGAAACAAGCGTTCGCTCGTATTCGAACGATGCAAATCTCGTTCGTGTTCGTTTGAGTTTATCGCGACACTTCGGCGCGATTCGCTGACATAAAACTAGGGAAAGAGCGGCAAACACGCCTTTACGATGGACTTATACGCCAGAAGACAATTTTCCATGCAGCGTATGACACCTCGGCGGACATCGATACAGCGCAAACTTCTACGGCACTCGTGCGCGATTATTTTACGATCTGTTGTTGCTGAAAGGGAACCTGTCAGTCAGGAAGCATAGTTTGCGAACTGTAGCGAAGAGAATTAAAAACATCCAATTATGCAAATGAACCAGCACTGTATTCATCCTCCAGAATAAATTCGTTAAAAGTGGATTTTACGATGCTCCCCAGGCATTCAAGGTAAAACTGCTAACAGGTGGAAAGCTTCTATAATAATGGGGATTAATTATTAAATGGAATTTACTTCAATCGTTTCTGACTACAAAAGATTACAGGACAGGAATTTGATAAAACTTTTACTAATTTAACTATCTCGTTTCCTCCCCTTTTATCGTTGCAGGACCAGTGCGCTCTTTATTTTTCCCGGAAAAGTGCATCGAAAATTGCAGTAATCCATAGAGAACGTTCCTTTCAGTTATTATAGAGTACAAGTATTTCAAAACGTCAGACCTAGCTTCCACGAAATTGTACAAAACCCTTTCTGAATATTATCAAGCTTCTCCTCCTATTAATTAAGGAGAACTTTCTTACAATCCCCTCGATTTTCAAGTGCTGTTTACCTTAACCATGCAACAGTATACTGCGCGCGAAGTCGCAGTATCGCAGTAAAATTCCAGAAGATATGGGGCGGGGTCTAGTTTTCCTATTGCTTCTTCCCTTACACGGGTTACAAGGGGGATTAAACTCTTTCTTCCAATTACACTTTCGTCATAAATATCCCGGCGGTTGTTTTATCACAAGATCGTAAGCTCTGGGTAACTGCTTATCCGAAAGTGCAGCAGCGAGTGGTTCAGTCCGCGGAATGTAATGCAATCTCGGCACTATCGCGTAACGTTCCCCTAGTCCCGGTTAAAGGACGCCGGGAAGCAAAGCGGCGCGCGATTACTGAAAAGTTAAATAAGTTCAGCTGTAATCCTGTTTTCATGAAAATGCACGGCGAAGTGTTCGCTTTTGTGCCGCGTAATCCTATACTATCGCGTTGGGGCGGCTTTGCTTCTCGCGGGCAGACACTTTAAAGCGGCTAAAAACCCTCCAGCGGCCGCAAGAAACCCGTAATAGTCAGGGTTAGTGAAATCCTCGTTATACCGGTGTGTAACCGATTCTTTAACCGTGCTTTAATATGCAAGAAAAAGGGAAACGTCAAGTGACTCCCCGCAGGACACCGTAATACCGCGAAAAAACGAGCAGAAGCGCAGGAATGACGATGCCAGCCGCGGTATAAAAATAATGATCCGTAACGATGTTACAGGGAAAAAGCGTTCTGCACGTTCCCAACGTACGTTCCGCTATGCTTCTGCGCGTTAGTCTCCATTTACATGCTATTTTATCGTAAGGAAAAAATTTTCGACTAATGATTTACAGAGAATTTGCTCCCTCGATATTAGCTGCGAAATTTCCAAGTTATGCAGTAATGGTGGAGGACTCTGTTAGAGGAAAAGGTGGTATTATGCCTCCCCCCCCCTGGTAATTCAGCCCCCTCGTGATTTTTATACTATAAATAAAAATATGTAGCGGCTAATAGTAAGGTTGTTCGAGTACTCGAATATTCGGGTAGCTTGAAGTTTGGATCGAGCCGAGACTCGGTTTCCGAGCCGAGTACCCGTAAAAATCGAGTAGCTCGAAAGAACCGAGCGGCTCGATAAAACCGAGTAGGTAGAATTTATTAATAAAGTTAAAATAAAGAAGTTCATAAAAATTCTGAATATTACTTCAACCATACATTAATATAAAGGCAAAACGCCAGATAGTATAAAGTTACAGCTTTTGTTAAATAAATTCCCGAAGATGGCGTTGAAAAACGGGCAGTTGCACTAGAGTATCCCCTTAAATGCATCATATGTGTATAATTATGGGCACATAGCGAGTGCACATCGTGTGAAAAGGTGTTTATAAATAAAAAAATATTCTTTATTTATTTATTTTGGATCTCTAATGCTGACAAAGGTTTATTTTTTATGATTTTTATCAGAGGGCAACATTACCCTCACTTTTGTATGAGCGCCGAAAATGACATTTTTTCATAATATATATTAAATTAAATTAAATTGTTTCTCTTTCGCTTCCACCTTTTATCACACATAGCCATATTAGTTGACCTACATTTTAAGCAAAAATTTAAATCAATCTATATTTTTAATCAGATTTTAGGGAGATATATAAAACTGGTGGGTCATATTACCACCCCTTTCTCTACTATATCAATATTCTTCCAACTCTTAATTGCTGATGTCATCATCATACAAAAGAAACGTTTAAACTTGAAATTTATATTCTTAATAATTACAAATATTTCGGGAGAAGAAATTGAACAGTCCTTTTAAAAAAAACAGCGTGAGTGGCAATAATCAAATCCTATACTTGGCGCGTAGAACATTTTCCGATAAAAAGAACAAAATATTTCATTTACGCACTTACAGTGTTCTCCACCTGGACTCTTCAATTGTAGGAACAGAATTGTGCCTCGTTAAACTTGTATTATAAAGTACCGAATATTGTATCCTGTTTTCCTCCGCCTCGCGAATTCGCGCCATTTGCAAAACGCGACTCGTCATCGTCACCTTACATCCCCATTACAGTGACTGCAGTAAGCGGGCCACTTCGAAGCAAGTTAAATTCCCCGTCGTTAACCGAAAAGTTAAGTAAGTCTCGGTGTAATCCTGTTTTCCTGAAAACATGCGCTGAAACCATCCGCCTTGTGCAATGTAATCCTGCAGGATCGCGTGGCGCCCGGCTCCGCCGCCGAAGGAATAAGGACGGAGGAATATTCCGCAGCGAGCGATGATAATTAAATCAGAATAATTAAATGGACGGAGCTGTTGCGATGACAAACAACAATAACTTCGCGTTTGTAGCGCGCGTACACTACTAGAACGGAGTAATCAACGACGAACAACTCCCACCGACTGAGCGCAATTAATTCCCGTAATTAATTAATTAATCCCTTCGACTGGCGAATTCCGGGCTGTTGCGCGACTCTAGCCCTGGTACGAGTAAAGACGTCGCGGGACAGTTTTTAATTGCGCTCGTTCAAAGACAAACGACGGGTAGAAGAATAGGATGCGGTAGCGTCGCGCGGCCAACAATTTCAGCGGCACGCGATGCAGAAGAAATGGAAGCGGAGGGGCATTAATGCAATTATGCGGGCGGTGGGACAAGATACAGTCGCCGCGAAGAAAGGGCCAACGGAAAGATTACACCGACTTACTTTCCGTTACATTTTCTCCACACAATGCCGCTATTATCGCGAGGGGATCTCCCGTAAAGCTGTACTCACGTATTCCCCCGTTTCTTTCTTTCCTTCTCGAATACACGAATTCAGTGTTATCTCGAGCAGTCCCATCCAATTCTGAACGAGATAAATGTCCACGGTTACGCGGCAAAACACTGCAGCCAGATATTCCGGTGTGAGAAGTATTAACACGTCTGCCCCCTGTCCCGCATACAGGTCAGGATGAGTCTGACTCACGCGTCCCCTGATGTCAATCACATCCACCATGTATGACCGCATCACTGCGTGCAAGGCGAAGTCTCTTCAAAGTTTGATAATAACGCGAGAAAGTCGAGTGGAAAGTTTTAGCTCTTAGATGTCTATGCGGAAATGCACGCATGGGAGAAGTCGGTTTAAATAACTGATTGCAAGGACGATGGAGTATTTCTATATTTTTGTAATAAAAATAAAATCGAAGATTGATAAATAAACATTTATAGAGCAAGAAATAATAAAAGCAAATGTGAAAATGACTTTAACTTATATATACATGAATTAATCAATATTCCTTGAGTAGGAGATATTAGGTACACTCTTTTCAGGACCTGATTGTTGCATGTCCTACGTTTCTTTAATTCCAAATTAAAAATTTGTATGTTTCAACGATTCTAACTTATGCTACATGAAAGATGAATAATTTCCCTTTACTTTGAAACGAATTGCATGCAAAAATATCAATTATTATTCAACTGACAGCGGTTTAACTTTTGCTAGGCGATATTAGTTACCGTTACCCTATAAAAGACCAAACTTTGAACTCGATTTTCTACCACAGTTTACAATAGCGTAACCTATGCATCCACTACTTTATTGAACACGGTACGCACTACGTATAAACGAAATATTTAGTGAAATCGGTGTCCCCGCACGCTCCCCTCGTTAAGAGCCTAGGCTCTGAGCGCGTTAACATCTACTATTTCTAACAGCCCCCGTTAAAGAGTAAAGCGACCGACCGCCCACTATAACTATCCCGAAACTAAATGCGTCTGTTTTCTTTTAATGCAGACCCGACCGGCTGCACGGCGGAGGAGAAGAAGAGACACGGACCGGCGTCGGAATAATATATTCACGCGATATCGTGTAACACTGTTTTCCTTCTCGTAAGGGGCTCCCTAAAATGAGCGTAGACCTCCCGCAGCTGCTGGCCCTGCGTTATACGCTACCACTCACGAGATACTTTCCTCTCTTTCCCTCCCCGTTATTTACCCTCCTCGCATGCCGCGCTCCCCCCCCCCCCCCCTCCTCCCGCGCACCTGCCTCTTATTCCCCTTTCCGCTCATTTCTCTCTTCGTATCGGCCCGTGTTTCGCGTTTATTTATCCTCCTCGAAGCCTCTCGCCCCTTCTTTTCCACCCTCCCCCCCCCCGTCGCTTTTAAAACGCGATTCCATCCCGTCCCACGGCTTCCTTTCCTCCGGCCGATTCCCCGCGGATGATCCCCCGCTCAGCCGCGCCGTTAGAAAAGGACCGGTAAAACGATTTCCCACCGAGCAGTCCGCGCGGTTCTGGTTATTTTAAGCAATTGTTAAGTGCCGTCCCAGCCACGACGAAGACACGTTTACACGGACGACGTCTCAACACCCGTGATTCACGGACGGTTTACACACGGCTACCGGCCGGCTCGCAACGGACAGATCCTCCCCTCGTCCTTCGCCGTTCGCCTAGCTATCTGCGCCGGTTCGCCTCCTCTTTGTCGTTTATCGCGCGTTTTGCCAGGTCTCCCCCGTCTGGTCGAAACCACTTCGCGGCCGATAAATCAGCGGGCGCAATTAGGTGTGCCCACCCGAAATCCATGCGAAAGCTGCTCCCTGTCGGCCGCCACCCGAGCCCCTGTTCCCCTTCTTTCTCACCGTGGAAAGTCTACGATAGCGACGCGTGACAGGGGCCCTCCTCGGAATTTCCAAGCGTTTGTAGCTCTTCCGAATGGTCGTTAGCGCGGATTCGGGGATATTTATCGGCACTAGGTGCACCCTCGGGGCTTACGTTCACTGATCGTCTCAGCATTACTCGATCGATCGATCGAGCCGGTTTGGATTCTTCTGGGCCGGTCTGCGGGTTCAGAGGAATAATTGCAACTTGATGCTCGATCTATGAAGTTTTTTAATTAACAGCTTGGACGCTGCTGGCTTCGCGAGATTTAATTAAAAAGTATCATTTATGAACTCCCAGGTCCATGGTAATGTAACGGTGTAAAAGGATATGTTCAGGAAGTTGAGGAACGAAGTGGCTGAAGTTGGAATCTGATATATTTAATGGCAGAGTATTTATTCGATATACTGTTTCAACCACAATTTCATACGGCTGTTGAGAGAATTATTTGTTTCTGGGTAGAAATAGTAAACTGATTAGTCGCACACAAGTAACAAGAGTATATATATTCCGGTAATTATACAAATGATGTAAATTAAAAGACCAGAAAAATGGAGATGTCTCTTTGCGTGGTCTTGATTTATATTTCAATATTATGAAAGAATGGTTGCAAACCAGTTTCACGTTCATTTCGATAGTGGTGTAAGTCATTTGCTCTCTGTAAGTAATTTGCCAGAAAGGAAATAGTTATATATTTTTGTATTATGTATTAACTTTAGACGTGAAGCAAGAAAAGAAAATAAGAAAGAAAACGCACTTAATTATGCTGAAAATATGAGAAAAGTTTCATTACCAAAAATGGTAAAGTTTTTAGTAGCAAAGTATTTCAAAATAAAAATTGCTCTAGCTCCATAAAATGTTTGAATTTATTAAGTTGTGAAGATCGAAAAACTACGTTTCAGGACTTTTGGAATCAGGGAGACATTCAAAGGTTTAAAAAACACGTTTCCGTTGAAGTCACTCATAAAATTTTACAATGACAGATAAGTTTGACATTAAAAGAGCATTACACGTTGTAAAACATTTTGTTCAATAATAGAAAAAAAATATTTTTTAATACGCTCAAACGCAACAATCTAAACTTGAACAATCATCGGCATATGTATAAAAATTACATTCCGAAGGTGACGTTTCAATGAAATGTATCTATCTGACATGGAACGTGGCGCGTGTCAATTTAAACTTTCACTCGGTCGCGGGATATTTAAACGAATAACCGAGGCGTCTGCTCTTTCCTTAAAGCGATGACTTAATGTATTCCGCTATGGACCATTTGCGTAACTCGATAAAAACTTGAGGGTTTAATAGAAAAAAAAAACGGTCCCGCTGATAATCGGAATGAACTGACGCTGACGCTGCTCGTCGCGATAAACTTCCTTGCCCGTTAGAAATTTAGTTATGAAAGTTTTTCAGACAGAACCGCCGAGATACGGAAATGCAGAAAAGTCGTAAAGCACTTTTTAAAACTGTACCGGTTCGTAAGGACTCAGTGACGCATAAAACCGCCCACATTAAAACCAAAGTGGCCTCTTAAACAATCACAACGAAGGCTTCGTGCCATTACAAACATTTCGCATACATGAATATTTCTAATTTCTTGCGCATCTGGATAAACGAAGTATCATCAAAATTTTTCTTTGTTACTTATTACTGTTAAAAGTTTGATCTAAAATAATCTAAATGATCTTCGAATGTTGAAGATTGAGAAACAGATTAAAGGGAATGATTGTTTGGTATGCATCACGTGACAAGAGATCGATTTTACTTCGAGTACCTACTGTTTGGAAAAAATTTCGTATAAATTCAAGAGCAAAAATCGTTACGAACTGTAACATTTCGCGAGGGGTTCTCGAGCGATTTAATTTACACACTTCCATGGTTGGATGCTTCTATAAAGCGGAGTAACTTTTAATTACTCGCCGGGAAGCGTATTGACCGAGCGAAACCAGCTTCCATCAAATTCCGTTAAAATACGTCCGACGATTCGCGAATTGGGACACGCGACTGAACGAACGCGATACGATTCTGTGTATCCCCGTGCTACGGCACACTCTCGCAAACTGTAAAGAACGAACAATAGTTTTATCGTCTGGGAGTGAATCAAAGGGTGCGTCAATTGCTGATAACGGACGTATCATTTTTTAACCGCAATACGTCGCGCTCGATAGCAGAGAAACCGCTCTTTCCGGTGCCTATATCGGGATGTGCTCGATTTGCAGAGAGTTTGGCAATAGTGGCGTCTAATGATTTTCAAACAGTCTCGTATCGGATTAAGAAATACACGAATGGTGGAGTTGTTCAATTCTGAAGCACAGTGGCACTGAATATGCCAAGTCGACAAATGTGATAGAAGATGCACGTTGAAAACTTTTACCAAAAACGTCTAGAAAATTGTATCAAGCATCTCTGCTTGAACTGCCAGTAACAAAATTTACGAAGAACTGAAATTGTCGTTCCATAAATAACCATTTCGACCTTCGCTAACTTCAAATATTTGAAGTGCTGAAAGATTTGGAATATTTCTTTATTTCCGATTATGTTAAATATCTGAAATGAGGAATATTTTAAAAGAAATACGGATGATAAAGTGAGCCATCATTAACACAAACTTCTATGATACTTTCAGAATTACATATACCCAAGCTCGCGTAATCCCCTCGAGCAGCTTCGCAGTCTGCTGCTAGAGCGCGACGTGCGAAAAATTATGGAGCACAAAGGGGTAACCTCGAATTAATAACGAGAAAGGCGATTAAAGCTGTACCAACTCTTAAGTTCCCCGAGACTTTCGACGGCGGAGCAGGCAACTCGGGGCGAAGACCCAACTTCGAGGACGTGTAAATTCCGCATAAAAATTTCAACGGCAACTTTCGTTCCCCCGTTACCCTTTCCAGGAAGCCGCGACACGATGCTCCATTATCGTTAATCCCCGTAAACGCACGTCGAACCAGCTACGCGCGTACACTTTCGCCGCGACTTATCCCGTTTAAATGAAAACACGGGAAACGCGAGATTTATCGTCGCGTCACGGCCGTCGCGTTACTTATTTTAGCCGCCGACGACGGTGGTCAGTCGCCGATAGCGGCCGGCTTCTCCGGTATCTTCGCCCGTGACGAAGTGGAAAGTGCAAGAAATCATCACGTCGAGTGGTAAATATATACGGGAGAGGAAGACGACGTTCTGCGGTATTGTTAGTCGAGCAGCCGCAGCCCCTTTCGCCCCGAAATTGCAGAAAAGTGCTCCGTTGTATCGGGTCTCTCTTTGTATATTAGACGCGAAAGGCGACGAAGCGTTTTCCGTCGCTTTTATCCCCACCCAGGGTCTTGATCACTCTTTTTTTTTTCTCTCCTCCCTCCCTCTCTTCCCGACAGCTTCACCCGAGCGCGGGATTACTCGCGGCTGATTGTGCCGCTCGCCGCGACGAAAACGCCCGCACGATTAAACCTAACGATCCGCTATTCCAGCCAAGAATAATACCCGGGCTCGTGCATCTTGCCGCGAAAAGTTACGGCAAGCGGAAACTAACGAGGACCCACCTTCGCATCCACTTTATTCGCGGGAAAGGAGAGATTATTTCGCACGTTTTGCCATCCGCCAGCCAGCCGGTATCCTCGTCGAGCCAACCCCCTTGGCGAGCCGTCGCGACACCCTCGACTCGCTGGTATCTCGGATACCGAGACCTTGTGTGTCCTCGCTGCTTTCTACCGGGCTCGCGTGAACGAATTTTATATCAGATCGGTCTGCAGCGGCCTCGCTGCGATGAACTAGACGCGTGCAACGTGAAAGCGTTATCGCGCCGCCGAGGCGTTTTGTATTCGTGATCCTGTGTCTGGGTAATTCTCGAATGAGCCATGAATGGGCGACAGATCTTCGGGGTAGTGTGTCAATTCGGCCACCGTGTTGTTCTTGGGCTGTTATCGAGGTTAGGATTGCAGGAATATTGCTTTATTTTGGGATTGTTCTAGGGATCCTTCGTTTCGATTGTTACCTGGCGTAATCAGAGTTTGATGGTCTTTATGTAATACACTGTGGTAGGGAGCCGTTCTTAAATTACGTAAGGGTAATTTTAGAGATTTCTTATTCTCTCCCACCCTCAGTATAAGAATTTGTAAAATTTTATATTCCAATACCCTCCACGCTTCCTTACATAATATTTTTTACATTGCATTTGATCAGTTATTAAAATTCTTTTAAAGCTTTGCCTATATAATTCATTCAACTTGGTTTCCTGTGTGCGACGAAATATCGTTTTTTTAAGGTAGGCTCTCGCTGAGTACGCCTCGCTTTGCCTCGCCTTCCCTTGACTCAACTTCTTTTTGCACTCACATCTAGGCTTGCGTCGCCTCGGTTTTTCCGTACCTGAAGTTATCTGAGCTTGCCTCGGCTCATGTACTTGGTCAGTTGCTTAGAGAACCTCTTCCTGTGCAGTTATCAATTCAGTAGGCTCACACTACGCCTCGATTCTCTTCTTCAAAGTATTCTAGAGGAAGAATTCGTGGGTTGCAGTCGCGTCGAGGCGAGGCACAGTGTGAGTCTAATTGTCAAACTACATAAGAAAAGTATAGGAAGAATAAAATGAGATGAGAAGAGGCGAGGCGAGACGTAGTGAGAGCCTGCCTGGCTATTCATATTGAAAATCAGGTTGAAAAAGTATTAAGTAAGACGCTATCAGACTCTCTATCCCCCTTCGTAAAAACACATAAGAAATTCGCGACCCCCTCCCCATAAAAGCCTTGCGTAATTTAGAAACGACCTCTAGATTGTAAATTGTAAATATGTACAGTAGAGCGTCCTGCATTCGAACAAATAGGCACGTATAAATGTTCGAATGAAGGAATTTCCGGATAATAGAACAAACACTTTCCTGATACGAAGCTTCGTTTAGTTAAATACAGATCAAGAAAATTGACAGTTTAAATATTTATGAATTTCATATAGTTTTGGCTGCTAAATTACACAAATTATGTCTCTAAAACATTAATCTAAATCGTTATGATCAGAATTAATTTCGATCGAACAGAAGAAAATAGACAAGAAGTACATTTGTAAAACAATCTACTGTAATTTGCTTAATGTATTATATAATATAGATATAGTTACACAAGTGCGTTGATAGATACTAAAATATGTATCGACCTGTGTATCATATCGATGAGAATGCCGAAAACAATTTGGACCGTGGAGGGCTAATTACACGAATTTTTCGATTACTACACTTCTTTTTGAATATTGTGATAAATGTTCAACGTGGGAGAATCGACTGCATTTTCCCGTAGCATAGAAGCAACGTTGCTACATGCACCTACCACGTTTGGTCCGCCTAATAGCAGGTAATTAGAGGCCTCGCAATTAATTGCAAGTTAAATATTTTAGGTCCCCTATAGCAGTAGTGCGACACTGCACACGTTTTCTACGTAATGCGACTTGAATTGCAAATTCACGGAGCAGATCTCCTCCTTTGCTGGCACAGTTGATTTGCTTTTAACTTTAATCAAACTCAGCTTTACGATAAATATTTATGGTTTAACGGAGAGAGATTAAAGTATTGTACTTATTTCACATAAAGAAATTAACATGAGAAACGAGGGAGGTAGTTCGAGGATAAATGCTTTCATTCAAATTGAAAAGAACGCTGAAAAATCTACAGATGAAAGGACTATGAAACTGGAAAATTAGTACTCATTTCCTGTTTCTCATAAAACTCTACGGATTATTATATCCGTGCTATTTTACAGATTATGATTCATACATTATACATACATATGTATACATCAGTGTGAAGTCTAGTGCAGGATGTTTAATTTTATTTGAACATCGACGCGCGCTAGACAATACATCACCCCCCTCTCCTATAATAAATTTTCCGGCAATAAAAGTGAATTAATGTTTAAACATTAATTTCCATCGATGTAACTAATGCACTCTGACAGGGAATCTGGTGATCCGCTCTGGCGCACATCAATCCGCGGAAAATCGATGCAGGACACGCAATACGTCGAATTTCGTGTCACCCGGGGGTATTAGTAACACGAACGTCTGCTAATAGCTACTCAGTCATCATACGGGACGTATGGTCGCTAATTAATAAGCTGTTTGATTGGCTAATTAGTTGGCCACAGCTTTTGGCATATCGTATCAAACGGTCGCCTATTCAAATCGTCCGCGCCCACGAAGTTTAGAAAATTTCCACCCCTGATAACATCATTTTGCTTGATTACGTTTAGATAGTTGATTACAATTTCTCCTAGTACCACCGTCACGAATTTAATTTAAATAATGAAATAATTTCAACTCGACTACAAGCTTAAATACACTACCTAATCTATCGAAGAAATCCGGATGCTACTTGAGCTACCTAACAACTGGCCACACGATAGAAAAGTGTTTCGACACCGCCACAGGCTGCTGTGCAAGCGATACGTATTAAGAGCACAGGAAATGGATCGTGTCATTCACAATACAAAAACGTAATTACGTTCACAGATGATTAAGCCCCCATAACGATGGACGAAAGGCAACCCAATGCGCAGCTATCCCATCTTGTGTAACAAATGATCGTAGCAGAGAGAAACGAATTCAGACACACACCACCTATACCTACCCTCTCGACCTCGACCCTCGACTTCTACAACATTGCACATGTACGCCACACGCTAAAAAGCACGGTGCACAGAATCCGTCACTCTGCTCGCCTCTATACGCTCTCAAAGTTCATCCACGGCAACTCGAAACACCCTGTACCATCCTCCATCCCCGTGCGAGCAAGTCGTCGCGAAGGGGGTATATTTTTCCCCTCCCCGCTGGGCCGAGTGGCGGGTGCTCGACGAGGCCAGGAGCAACTTTCACCCCCGAGTGCGACTATATCGCGCTTGGTACTTAGAGCCTCGAGTCTCGCGGCCCGTCCCACGAGGCCATTTACAATTTCATCGCGCGACGTGTCACCGGCGGCGTCGCGAGTTCCCTCGGCTGCCGGCCGAGCCGCGGCCAGCCGAATCCCCGCTTGGATTCCAGAATTCTAGATCGTTCACCCCGCTGGAAATGGGCCCCCGATAGATCGTTAGCGGGCACCGCCAACGACAAGACTGACACAGGCATTTTCTAGGCCATTGAGCCCGGTCTCGGGCTTCGCGCCGATACGAAAAACACGATTTATCGATTCTGGGAACGCGCCGGACGGTGAGCTCACCCGGCGCCCACGGATAACATATGAACGTTTAAACTGCGCGCATATGCGAGCCGATGTTTACCCTCGGAAACGGGGTCGTAGTCACGGGGCTGGGCTGCTTTTGCCCCATTCATCCGGCGTTACAAATATGTTAGTCATGCTTAATTGCCACCGTTGCCCGTTTAATGAGACACAATCGAGCACGGCCGGCCGGGGGAGGGATATCGGAATTCAATTCGCTTCCTCTAAATATTAACGTCCGCGCGTCCCTGTAATCTGTGAATCGGCCGGGTCGAATTAATTATTCCCCCGCCTTAATCCGACCGGGCCTGGTGATAACGCGGCAGCCAATGGGCCGCCGCTAAATATAAAACGCGCCCGATGCGAAATACTGTCCGCGTGGTAAATCCGCGTGATCGATGGATCGCGGGAATGTGGGTAACGGGCGATAGCAGGGGCTCCCCTCTCCTCCATCGCTCTCGCTCCCTCTCCGTCGCCCTCGCAGATTCCTTTCTTTATTTTTTCGCCAAATTTATACCTCGACGTTATTTCACGCATCGGAGGGAAAATTGGCCGTAGAATATCTGTCTACATTTTTTGCTCGGTTGCGTTTAGACGGCGGGCTTGGACTGCGCGGCGCGATGCAGAAAATGGCTTGGTCCGAAGTTTTCCAGCGAGCAAGGTAAATATTTGCGTGGGGGTTATTGTTTATTCGAGAGTTCCTTCTGTTTCTTTTGTTGAAAGTGGTGAATAAATGTATTTGGCGGACCGGTTGAACATTGAAATTATAGTCGAGGTGCTGAACGTAAAGCGGTTTGCTGGGATTTTGATTGAAGCTTCGAGTGGGCGGTAGTGTGGGTTGAAGAAGAGTTTGTGAAAGATGAGGTCATTGGGTACATGAATCAGGTTGGACCAGAATTTGCTGACATTAAGCTAATGACAAGTTTCTCAGCAACCGCTATTTACCCAATACGAGAATGCTTATCGAAGCCACACAAGACTGCGTTACAACTGTGCCACTTATGTATAGTCACTCACAAATTTGTTTATGAAAGACAATCGCATTATGCGTGTAGTCTCATTTTTCATGCAACCCCTTGTTTTGTAACAACGACCCACACTCGTGGCGCGCATCACGTTCCCTATGTTGCAGCAGCCGTGGTTACGTAGTTGAGTTCAATAAAAAAGAAGATGCAGTTAGAGAATTCTTATGCAGTCGTGTAGTCGTTATGCACCGATGCATAGATTATTAACCGTACAGTGCACACGTAAATTGAAATTACAACATTGCACACGTTGGGCCTCACGGGCCCATATCTCCAAAAATTGCATGGATATTTTGAGGAATAAAATATTTTCAGACTGCACTCAATCTCTATTAAGAAAAGTATTTATAACAAAATGAAATACTGAACAAATATCGCTTTAACACTACGGGAGATCGTTATTTGAATCTTTTTCAATATCATGAGAACAGGCTTCCAGAAAGCTGCGTAAGATATGGTAGAATTTATTTAAAAGGTTCCTTTTTCATGTTCCTTTAACTGTTCACTTGGGCTCGTCAGGCGCCTTGTGTGCACTGAAGGCTTAATTCGTGCATCTATCTTTTCCCTCCATTTAAGTTCGCTGCAATGCTTGCAACGTTTAAAAATGGTAAGGCAAGGGATTCAAATTATGGATTGATTGATGCCAATTTGGACAAGTGGGTAGTGGCTTTCACAATTATTTATTTCTCTGAATTTATATAAACAAACCTGAGAGTTACTATATTTATAGTAATTCAGAGTTACTATATTTGTTTAGTCTGGTTTATTTTCTGCCAGGCCAGGTATACGACCCTTTTTCAGCCTTAAGACGAGTACAATAAGTTCTAAAAATTTGCCCACCCAATCAGCCTGCACACAAAAGTATCGAGAGGCGCGTTGCATTGAACGGATCACCGCCAGGATGAAGAATCGCGTCTTTCTTGGCATTCGTACCAACAGGTGTGCGAGTTCCCCGGAACGCACACTTTGTGTGTTTCCTTAGCATTGCAGCTACACGTGTTGCGGTGGTTAAATAAGCTAGCGTCCCATTGAGGCCTGTATAACGCAGGAAAGAAGGTTAATCCCCGAGTTCGGACAATAGCCTAGCGCCAAACTTTTATGTAACTGGCGAAAATCCTACGCTCAAAAGGCATTCGATACCCCTCGAAAAAGGGCACCATTGTGCGTCGCGTGACACCTCACTATCAAAAAACGTTGAAACAAAGGGGCCAGACAATGCAAATTGCTTCTATAAATCTCGATGTCCCTGTAGTAACAATGGATTGCCAACGAGGCGACCTTGACTCCGGATAATCTACTTGCTGGACCGAAGTCCGATATTCTGATTCGATGATCGGACGACGGGACGCGTGCTTCTTAATGCGAGATAGTTAAGTGCACCAATGGTCGCGTCTCTTTAGCATTGAAATTGCATTGGCGTCACCTGTCGCGCCGCGCGAAAGTAAAAAAAAATTCGGCAACTCAATTTGAATAAATTTCTTGGTGTCCCGCTCCCGACGCCCGCGATAAAACTTCCTCGAGCATAAAATTAGCAACTATATACAGTGTTTTGCAGCTCACCTCCTCCGATCGTGCACCATAAATTCTTGGCCGTCCCTCGAGCACAGTTCCTTTAACGAGATCCTTGTCGGTCGTCCGTCTGGATCGCGTCAGAATGGCACTTTACACGTCGATCGTCGTTCCGAGATTGCCCCAACAACCGATTTACAGTGATCTATACTCGAAACGTCAGCGGTCCGTCCCGTTTCCCTCGATCACGTCGATTTAATTATAATCAGCGTAAATCTTCGTTGCACTTGGGCCCTCGGCCGATCGTCACCGTAGATCTCCGTTCCTTCTATCGGCAGGAATAAAGGCGCCTACCCTCGTTCAGCCCCGGGCAGCCGGCCGGCAACACCACCTTTTCAATCTTGCCAGGCTCTCCTGAGCTTTTACATTTGGCAGCGACACCGCGTCCAGCACCACGGTCCAAACTTTTCCCCACCAAGTTCGATCGGTGTTCGGTGGAGCAGGGCCGAACCTCGGGGAGAAAAAGGTACCGCGTGTTGGTCCGCCGCGCCGAAAGTATTCCAGCGTTTCCACCCTCCGCCAGTTTTTCACGGCCGCTCCTTCCCGCTTCCTTGCTCCGCCGTCGCAAAGATTAGTTTTTCTCCGAACGATTGAATCGCGAGGGAAAAATACCGTCCCCGGGGCTCTGTTCTCCGATCGCCACTCGGAACGAAATTGTCGGCCCCGAGCCGGGGCTAAAAGTTTTTCCGTCAAGTCTCCCCGCGGTGGGGAGGGTCTTGGCCCCTGGTAGAGGGGTGCGAGCGGCTAGCACGTGACACTTTTTATCGGGGAATCACACGTGTCACGCGAGATTATTGGCCTTTGTGAGCGGCTTGACAAATGGTCCACCGCATATGGCGCGTCGCGCACGACTGAGGCCAGATTTCGCTTCCACCATCCTCTCCCTCTGATCTACCCCCACCAGGCTCGCCCACGGCTCCATCCTCTTCTCCGGTCCACGGCGCTTTCCCTAAGTGTCGTCGTTGCAGCACGCAGACTCCGGTTACGACGATGCTTCCCGAGCCGCGTAGACAGCTCTTTGCCCACGGTACGGCCTCCTCTTTTTGCGTTCCCGATCAAAGCAACGCAGGAAAGCATCCAGCCCGGGCTTTCTTATTGTAAGGGGAGGTAAGTGTATTCTCGAAGAGGCTCACTCTCCGCCCTGGACGTTCTTTGGCCCCGCTACGAATCAGGTAACTATCATTGTGTTGCCCCTCCGTGGCTCCACCTCCCTTTGCCGTTTCGCTAGCAATTACGTGGTAGATAGTTTTTAGGCAAGCCGACGGCCCAGACGTTCCTCTACGCTGCTCGGCAGTGTACACCGAAGGGAACTTGCTTCGCTCGTGGTACACCCGAACCATTACAACTCATCAAATTTACTCCCTTTTCAGACGGCTCTGGGCTGTATCATTTTCTCGAGTGGCCCCCATCTTCTTGAGACGCGCGCCAGCGCATTGTTGTTCAAGAGGAGCGCGTCTTCGAGGGGCACCGTGAATCGGATAAACTTTGGAGACGCCTCGCGCGGCGCCTGAGCAAGCAACCCGAGAGACTCGCAGAGCTAACAGAGGCCCGCGGAGTAACGACAAATTGGTCGCCAAGGATATTTTTCAAACCCTGAAACCAGTGTTCACGCGTCGGCGTTTCAAATTACCCGTTTCGTCAGCGACTCCGCTATCGTGGCTCTTTTTCATCGCTCTCAAAGTACGAGCAAACTCGGAGCCGTGATAAATACCGGTCCCGTGGGTATTACGAATCAGATAAAATTCTACGTTCGGTACTCCTATCCTCTCCCTCCCTTTGCTTGCGTGTGTCCCCTGTACACGCAGCTCGATGCTGCCTATAAATAATCGTCGGAGTGACGAAAACCAAGAGCGTCGTGTACTCGCGCATAATGCCCACCGTCGACAGCGTCCAATTAATGACCCACCAATCTCGTGTAGGACTCTGATCTGTGATCAGGTGTAACTTTTTATGACGACGATCAAAGCAGAGGAGCGCGACTAAGCTGGCATTCTTATTGTAATGGAGACACGTAAGTGTTCCTTAGGGGCCAGCGATTTAGAACCTTTCTCCGCGAGCGTTGTAAATTAGATGGGTTTTATTGGACCTAATGTTCCTGTCGCGCTTAATCTGGGGAATTTTATTCCCCGACGTTTGAGCTTGGCTACGTATCTCGGTTTAATAGATAAGTAACTATCAGAGACATCAGGAACTTATTGCTCGAGGGAAGTTCGTTTATTGATTCGACTTCACCGAGAGCCGATTCGTTTCGTTTATTTCCTACGATTAAGGATCTGACGATGCTCGCGTTATCTTTCCACGTTTACGATCTGACCGCTCGAAGCAAACACGTCCCTGTTGATAAGGTTAGAGATTTAAATGCGCGCGGTGTGAATAATTAGAAGCTGGTACCTTAAGCAGCTTTTACCTTAAAGGTACTCTTCGGTAAGAATAAGGATAATAATTAATTTTCTTTAGGGATCGTGTACCTACTTCTTTTTAATTTGATGGTCAACCTGACTGTTTGGAAGAGACCCTAGTTTCTTCAGTATAATGCTGCTAGTAATGTAAAAAGGAATACACTTACTCATGGTTTTCTAGGTTGAGATAAATCTGAATATTCATATTGGATGTATAAAAACTCTTCCTTCGAGGAAGTTTGTTTCCAGATGACCATGCAAACTAGCCAATTGCGGAAGTGATCTTACGAGTCCTTGCAGTAAGCTAAACTACTTTCCTCAAAGCCTAATTGAACCACAGCCACATCAAGGACGACTATACTCCTTTCCGAAGCAAGCACGACTATGCGAACCATACGAACCAATTACTCGGAACAGAAACTCATACCCAAGGGCCGTTATCAAAGCGAAATCGAGACATTCTAATTTTACCCCTGCTTTCCGTGGAGCGGCGCCTGGGCAGAGTGTTTCCTCGTTCACTCCAATCTTTCGTCGCTCCATTTTACGAATAAAAGAGCTCCGGTAGATGTATACGTATAAAACTACTCGGCAAGAGATCGCACGCCGGCGATGGGCCGCCGCGGCGGAACAAAAATTACAGAACGCGCGCGGTGCTATCAACTGGAATGAAAAGCGTGCCGGGGCAAGGACGAGGCGAGCAGGGCGAGAAAGACAAGATCTACAAATTTCATACAAGCTGAACGCCGAGCCGGTGGAGGAGCGCCATGTCGCGTCGGCGGATATCTTTTCCGAAATTTACTGCGCGCTTGTTTAGCCCGAATTAACGGGCACAACGGTGCCTTTCGAGATTGCCCCCGTCGCGAGTTCCGTTTGTGACATCCTTAGACTGTATTAGCCCGGCTCACTCGTCCCGCAGGGGCAGTTTTCCTGCAAGTTTCATCCAACTTTGGATCCTGTTATGTACCCTTTCTCTCGTCTGTCCGATAGCAGTGTCTTGGTCCGGGGACGAGTCTGAACGGCCAGCAAACCTCACGATATCGCATCCCCTCGGCGATTATCCTTCGGCACGGGGAGTTATCGCATTGCACCTGCCCCGGCGAGTTCACAGTTAGCCGGTTTAGAGAGCGCGGCTGGAAATTTTCCTCTGTTTCGTTGGCAGATGCCATTGACGCCGGGGAAACGGATTGCGAGTGAACGTCTGCGGGTCTACGCCGGGCAACAATCGCTAAAATCCGTGAGATAATATTTGTCGAGTTTTCTGCTCGGCGCCGGTACAGACGGAGCGTGATTCCTATTGGCACTTCTGAACGAGACTGAAAGATTTCGAGGATAGGCTTTATGTACAAGTGAAACGAGTGCTTACTGTTTGAATTTTTGATTGAATATCTGCTTCGAAAGAGTGTTAGTTTGATGTTAGATAGTGGGAATAGCAGGGTGGAGCTTAAAAGTTAAAACTAAATTGAGAATATCTTTTTATAAGTCTTAACATCCTGATTTGTTCCTTTAGATATAAAAACATTATACAAACTTTGGGTAATACATTCTTATGTTTAGAGGTTTCTTATGACAATTCAACATATAATGGCACATATATTTATTTATACATTTATATTTGATAATTTGTTAAATTTATTGCTCACAGAGGCTCAGATATCAGACAGTGTCTGTTTCCTGCTGTCAGGATACAATCTACTAATTGTTTTACTTAATTATACGTCAGATGGTGCACAATGATACCTTTTCTCAATGTCTATTTTTCTTAATGAAGAAATTAATGCATTTGAAGAAATTTCTTGCGTTCCATGCTCTTCCATATAATTATCATGCACAAATTGGAAATTTCACCATCATTGAGCTACCCCTAAATACACGTAGAACAATTGTGCTTATACTTTGCTCGATTTTATTTTTCATAAAATTGAGATGTTAAGAAGATCACATTTTCATAGTTGAAACATAAGCTCCACCCTAGGGAATAGGTGGACAAATTTTCTTTTTAAGGTGACTTTCCACGATCCGTTATCATTTGTTAATTATCGCGCGGCGCGCATAAGGTTCGTGTCAGTGGTGAGTTATATATGGATCGTTTGGTTTACAACCGGCTACTAACATCTTGCAACGTGCAGTTTTGTCCGCATGCCAAAATGGAGATGCGTAGTGGCACATGCCGTTCGCTAAGTCGACGAGTGATGGGAGCAAATACGCGTCTAAAATTAAGCCTTTAAAAGCGCAGTTCGCGAGATCATTGTTTATTTACTTGCGTTCCATAACTGGCGCAAAAATTACAATAGAAGCTCTGCTTACCCCACCCTCTACCTCTCGCGAATTCTTACGTCATTCCCTGCCTGCGCAAAAAGCCTATTTCCAGGACTATTTCCTCTTCGTTGATGTAACACAAGAGACCTACGGCGAGTCGAAATCTGCCCCTTATCTTCTCGCGTTCCCGGATTACCAGTTATTCGTCACTCCACGCCACCGTGTTTCAAAACAGCCAAATTAAAGGCCCAAGATTTTCCAAACCGCCGTCGCCGGATCTCTGCGCGTGAAGTGTACAAATGCGACGGGATCTACCATTGACGGGGAACAATCCACAGTTATTTCGATCGCGCGGAAGCTGTGGAACGCGTGCCTATTTACTTTTTGTGAAACCGATCCTCGGCATCCAGAGTATCTATAATTCTCAGGGAAGCTAAATGCAGGACGATTATCTTTGGCGGCGGTTCGGCTGGTGTTTGTAAACGCGGTTGCTACTAAACGTTCCCGCGATATATCAACCGGCTCTATATATATATATATATACATACGTATGTAAAGCTTTTAAGCCCGGATTCTGCGCCTCCCCGTATAATTAGGACCGTAAGTGTTCTCTCGTAGGTGCTGCCACATATACCACCCAGAGATACGATCTATAGGCTGTCACGGAGATCGTTTTTAAAGATTATTCGGTGTGCCCGCGTTGTTAATGTAAGAGGCCTCGTCCCGTACTCAGCCGTATACGCCAGTAAACGCGATTCCCTTTTGCACGATCATCGGGCGACGCCAGAGATGAGATTCCCCGATCGTCGATCTGAGTTATGGATACCGAGCCCTCGACCCGCGGCAGCTGCGTCTCCTGGTGGCCAGCGGCCCGTGAAACCTGCAAAAATGAGAGTACGCATTAAAGCCAGATGCCAGAGGTGTCTTTACAATTCTTAATCCCTCCCTTTACAAGCGCGCGTTACAGCGTCCCCTGGAAGCGTGAACTTCACGGCCGCGATTCCAGAGATACCGAAACAGGTTGCCAGACACCCCGACAGTTTTGTCAGGCTCCCGTGGAAACTTCCCGCGTCTCCTTTCTTTTTAGCAGAGCGTAATAAAGCGGTATATTTACTGGGCTGAGTAGTTTCGAGTATCACGCTGGCTTGCATTGCGTTCGATCGACCTTCACTCCAACGCGCATTCCAGTCGTAAACGATCTTTTTATACAATTCCACTGTTTTGCGGTTCGAAAGCAATCGTGGCATACAAGGTACGTGAATCATCTTCTACTTTCTCGTTTCCCGAATCCTCATATTTCCGGACTGCTAAGGTTTTATTAACTCTGAGAGGCTACGCCATCGTGAAGCTGGACCGACAACGTATCCGTTGATGTCTACCACTTGTTTAGGTACAACCATGTGTAACTGCAGTCCGCGGTGCTTCGGAATGAATGATTCGTAAGGGAGGGCAGAACTTTCCGCGGGAGCTGATATTTTCCGCGGTCAGGCGCGACGCCAGAAAAGTTGGTCGAATGAAAATTGTTCGCCGCGCGTGGACCCACGAATTCGGATACCTGCTCGCGATACACAAAACGTCCCCAAAGTTTCGCGTGCCGCGAGACGGAGCGGAGAGAGCGCGCGAAGTTTATTTGAGCGTCACGCGTTTATTTCGCCCGCGTCGACGACGAAAACTTTCGCTCGCCGCCGTATGATAAGAGCTTGGATTGTTCTAAGACATTTCACGCGAAGTTCGCGGGCTGAAGTGAAACAGGGGAAGGCTTGGGGAAATACAGGAAAGGGATAAATTCGTGGCACAATCGGGAAGGTAGTGATCCTTCGTGCGAAAGTAAATCGAGAGTATTTGGCGTTCCTTTGCGATGTACGAGCATCTAAAAATATTTTCCAGTTTTCTACTTTCTTCGTCCTCCATACTTTATATATCCAAAATGATCGTAGACTATGTGTGACCCTAAATCTCTTTCTATCTCGCCGTCCGTATTATTTCCAAAAATCTGCGAAACCACTGCTCTTTTGCAATGGATCGCTACAATTCTATTATCACATTGGGTGGCGTAAGGTTTTGGAAAATAACCCTAAGTCGGCCAGGCTGTTCCAAACGATTGCTTCTGTAGGGAAGGTTTTGTACAAAGCGAGCTGCCAGCCTCGTTTATTTTCAAAGTAAATATTCGGGGACCCTCGGACAATACTTTCGATGCTTTCCGAAAAATATCGATGTAAAAACACGGCGACGTCACTCAAAGTGTTAATACTTCGATAGCAGTACTCTGTTTAAAGCCATCAGAATCAATCACATACAAGTTCAATCTCATTAGCCAGACCCAGATCCAGAGTACTGCTGAACGTTGTAATACTCAGAAATTTAGTCGAAATAGAACGTTCTATTTTGAGAGCCAATGTTTCGCATTCCCTGTGTCCATTCCAGCTCCATTGGCGAAGTCCACTTTAGGCTTGGATTAATCAGTGAAAATACCAGGGAATGATTGTACAACAGACTTGATCCCATGCTCTAGATCCCTCGAGTCACCGTTTACTTTCATCCCCTCAGTGATTCGCACGACGTTCTTAAAAATAAAAGCCTGACTCGTCGCTTAAAGCGCTGGCTCGCGCTCGCGAGCCTTAATCCGGAATTATGTTTAACTTTGCCGAATTTTACGAGTTCAGTGGCATTGCTACTTTATCGTCACCGTGACGCTATATCGAGCGTCGAGTGAGATTAAAAGGAACAAAAGCGTATTTTCCCTTGCTGATGTTACAAAGGATAGGTAGATGAAAATGCGACGAAACGGAAGCACCCGACCCGTATAGGTTTTTTGGAAAGAAACGGATTTCAGTTGGGCCCGTTGAAGCGTGGCCGGAATGTTTTTCGATCTATTAATAGCCGCCGGCGAGTTTAGTTCAAAATATTTTTCTTGTAACAGAGATCGCGGATTTTATTTTACAGCGCCAGTATACAATTTCTCGTGTACTTTGCTTCTCCATTCGCGAAAGGAAAAACAAGGTTTGCCGAAAATCGATGAGTTGCTGAGAATGAAATGATATTTATTTATTTAATATATATTCCTGGATTTATACTACATTCACTGAGTCGATTATATTTCTCCTCAATTCTTATTAATAATGCAATCGAATAATGGCCCTCCCACCATACTAATTTCTGAAACATCCCAAAAGAAAAATTGCTTGGTACGACACGGAAAAGAATCACACAAGAAAATATCACAACCCAACACCAGCTCACTGAATTTCGTAAACCGATAAAATTGATGCAAGGTACCATAAAAGAAGGGTTCCAAGTGGAGGGCATTAAAATCTGATACGAATCCTTCGGTTAAAGTGTCCCGTATTACGGAGGACAGTTTCGAGACAAGCTAAGAGATCCCCGCGACAACGAATTTATCTTACGCAGACGGATCATAGCAGTTATTGCCGCGATCCAACGACATAAAATTGAGGTACGCGGCTCGCAATAAATATTGACCCGAGGCAACCCAGCCAGGCGTCGATTTACAGTAGCAATGCTCTGGCGTCGAATAAAATAAAGGATCTGCAACAGCCCCGGGGCGGAGGCAACCGATTTCGAGTCGGGAATGTTTCCGTCGGAGTCGCCATTTTATGGTCCGCACGCAAACGACGACCACCGTCGCGCAATTTTTATACGCGCACCGCGAAACCTTGTTCGCTATTTCCGCCGCGGCCGCGGTCCGCGTTTTCTTTTCTCACGATAGAACGGTCCAGTCGAATGGGCTCCACAGTCCTTTGTTTATTTGCTTCTTCAATGGGAATCGTTGGAAAGTTTAATTCGCCACGGGGCCAAACGAATTGGGTGCTTGAAAATGGAAAGGAAAAGATATTAATATGGAGCATTGGAAAAGGGTCCAGCCGGGTAAGCATAGAGAAAACGGCCCAATCACCAATTTTAGTATTTATGTACAGCAAATAATGCTCTTTGCTTAAAAAAACACTGAGAGAAATTTCAGATCTCTATTCTCTCTGGTTAAAGTGTTCTAAGGATAATAACCCTAAACTTTACCATTTTTTTTTTCTAAACAACTACTTAAAATATTTGAATGCTTCAAAATGCACGTAGTAGGCACTTCTTAGCTCTACTACATATATTTTTTTCGAAATTGCAGATCAGTCATCAAATAAAAAATATAAAATATCTTAAGTAGATGTTGAGAAAAAAAGGAGCATTATTTGCTATACATAAATATTAAAATTGGTGCTGGGGCCATTTTCCCTATGCTTACAAGGTTAGACCCTTTGGTAGATGTTTGCGATTTCCGTACGACAAGTTTATACTCTGTACATTATAAACAATATAAACTGACAGACTGGTGAGGAATTGGAGGACTTGAAATATTTGAGTCATTTGTAACCCGTGGCGGATTTAAGGAAAAGTCCCAGGTGGTATTCCTTCTGGGACACCCTGTATACATAACAGAATTGCAAATAAATTTACGCGCGTGTGGCATGGAAATGATGGGAAACAAAAAGAATATAGTGTTTGGATAAAATCATAATTTTTTTGGAAAATTAGGCCCTGGGGGCGTTCTAGGCAGAAGCCCAGGCGGCAACTGCTCACCGGCCGCCCGTTAAATCCGCCACTGTTTGCAACGTGGGAGCGTGTTGCACGATGGGGTAAAATAGAGGCATTGTTCTCATCGAATTTGGTTTTTGATACACCTAAAGGGAGGGCAGAGGGATTTTCTAACAAGCATTCATAGCAGCAAGTGTGTGAGAAATTTCTTGCGTAACAATTCAATTTCACCCTCCTTCTCAAGTGTTTAAAAGTCACTGTTAAACGGTGAGGCGAGCGTGATATATGAATTCCTTAAGCACGAAACTAGTAACCTTCCTTCGAAATTGCATTGTACCAGAAGAATAGTCCGCGCCCCCGGGTTTTCCCGTCCCTCGTATAAGTCACTCCATGGCTCTCCAATAAAAAGAACATTAATCATAATGACGATAATGACGGTGGAAGCGCGCGTATTCAACGATCGTTTATCGAGTTTCCACGAATTCTACGGTGTCGCGATCGCTCGTGGAATTCACGGGGGTAGTCTGTTGATAGCGGAAGCACGGATCCAAATAATCGCTTCGTTAGCAGATTGAGAATGACTCGGGGGGTAAAGTGATAGTTTCACGTGAAACTGGCGTACGGTGATTTATCGGGGGCCTTTGTATCGGTCTTCTTGAAATGACGCGAGCCACGGGGGGTTAATCGACCACAACGACCAATGGGTCGTCTATGAACCGTTGCTCAGATAATAAAAGGACAGCCTCGCGCGGTGGTGTCGACAATAGTGACATGTAATGGTGTCCCAGGGCTGAGAATCTCGGAAACATTTATTCTTCTTCCCCCCTGCACGATACACGGATTATCCACGGTATACCAGCATGGAATTCGTTGCCACGACAATGGCGATTCATGATAGGCGTTCCACGATCAGGTTTACGTGAGCTGTGCTTACAAACAGCGACTACAAGTAAGCCATTAAGTAAATGATTTTATAGTAATCCCCGCCAATAATCGTTACTCCAAGTGATTTCCATGATGCTCGAGGATTAAACTAATCCCGGCAATAAATTAAGATTGTGCAGGCTCGAGTAATCAGTTTCTACAGATTTTTTTAACTCAACGTGAGCTTTATTTCTCATATTCGTGCTGTGGAAATAAATTCCAATGACTGTCGTGGGTGGATTATTAAATCCCGGTATGAAATTGCAACGATTCTATCGCCTTTCACTGGAAACTGTGGTCTGATATTATGGTAATAGGTAGAAGCCGATTGCAAATGCTAAATGAACCCCACATCACGCGTGTACGTCAAGCATGATACTCTCGGCAAGTCTATTACTGTTTAAATATCACAACAGCCGAAATATATACCACGGTCTAAAAGATTCGCACTCGCGTCGCTGCTCGGGGCGCGATAGAGTTCACCGCAGCGCGGAGGGGTGAAAATTCATACAAAATCGGGGAGGATGTTAAAATTCATGCGATATTATCGGCCAAGTAAATGAAACGAAAATAACGCTCCAGCGATCTGGCGTTTCGTTCGTCGAAAGGAAAACGATATTTCACTGATCACCGTTCCCGTTTGGCGAAGCGAAAATATCGGTTCCATCGGGCACCGGCGGCAACCCGTGCCGCGGCCCGGCCCGCGTTTTCGATCAGCGTGATCGGTAGGCCTAATAAAGCACATTGTCGCAGGGCGGATGGCAACGGGAGACCGGCAAAATGCGCGCCATTAGGGGCTTGTAAAGTGTTAGCGGGCAAGGGTTGAACCGCGTGCAACCAGAACACAGAGAAGTTACACTGTTCAGGCCCGCTATCAGAACTTAAGGGTTGTAACCGCGTTCTGCCTCGCCCCGGAGGGTCCACGGGAAGCCCCCCACCCCACAAAATTCTAACAGCAATAAATTATATTCGAGGCACGCACCAGTCCTAAGGGTGAGTAGTACCACGTGTGCTGCACCAAATGGTACTTTCATTGCACTTGCCTCACGGCTTTTGCATTCTGCCAAGCTCCCGGCCGACCTCGTCCCTCCTCCTCGTGAATTTATTGTTCTTCTTTCCGCCGAAGTTTTGATACGTCGAGGCGAAGCTCGGTCTCCTTTCTCGTCGCACGGCGCCGATACATCGACGTTAGTCAATTCCACCTCGCCCACCGGCTAACATCGCCACGCGTCCCGATTTATTCCGGATTAGAAGCCGATTTTCAATACCGGCCATCGCTCTTTCTCGTACCCCACGCGCGAACCCGTGACCGATCGGCTTTCAACTCTCGGCGAAGTCGAATTTTATTCCAGGAGCCGTGCGACCGATCGAGAATATTTCATCGGGAGACTGTTTGCACGGGAAACACGGCCCCGCGGTTGATTTGCAAAACGCGATTGATTGAATGCCGGTGTGCATTGTTAAAATATTTGCTCTGGTTGGCGCGTCTACGCGCTCGGAAACGACGCTTTGATGTCGCTAATGCAAATGAACGTACGTTCTCTTCTTTCCATTAAAGTGCCTCCACTTCGGAGTCGCGCTTCGCCTTTGACCTAGAGTTACCGTTTACAATTTCTGAAAAATAAACTCTGTAAATCGTTTTATTTTGTTGGTTCGAATTGGATAGTAGAAGTGTGATATTAATTAATATTTTCTATCATTTCCATGTCCTTTTTTTTTTTAATATCACATTATATTCGCAGTCAATATTTTCTTCAAGTCGATCGCGCGAATATAAAAGAAAATATGTGTTGGTGGCCTCAATGGCGCAACCGGAGGGGCCAAAGGCGCCCCCCAAAAAAGAAGGAAAAAGGAGATTGATGTCTCCACGACTGAAGTAATTGAAGAACTTTGTAAAAAAAAAGAGAACTGGATTTTATTCTTTAAATAAATTTTTATTTGCATCAAAAATATTGTTATCCGTTCAAATGAGTTCCCCCCAAGATTAAAACCTAAGTGCGCTACTGGGTAGCCTTATGAACAGTCGTGCCCTCTATTTAGCGGTATTTTTGTCAAGCTTTCGCCCGGGAAACATTGGAGTGGTCCTGTTCACGCGTCCCTACAAACGAATCCGTGCATAAATTAAAATAAAACGCGACGAGCCGGCGGAATTTTCGGTCGGTGTACACTGGAGCTGCCGTAACAATGTCGACATCGTAATTTTCCCTCGTCCACAAACCGTGGATATGTCATTCATTGTGGTTCGTCGAGACGCGCACTTCAGCCGCGCGAGCGTCGCTGGCGAAGCCCAGCGCGGCGTTACTCGTTCAAACCACCCGCGCTAGTTTATTTATACGCCTGTGTGTACGTTATCGTTAAAGTGTGAAATGATGTATCTTCGTTGACAGCTTCCGTCCCCTCGTTTCCCACGCGTGCGGCGGCGGACCGCGTGCCTTCCGTGCGCGGACCGTCGTTTCGCCTGATAATTGGGTTACGCGCGAAAAGCATTACCCCCCCTCTCTCCCTCGATCGGCAAAAGCAATCTTTCTCCTCTGATAATACGTAATGTTCAAAAGAGATAGATGGCCCGCGTAACTTTCCAGCTGTTTGCTGAAACTGCGGGCGGAAAAATAAACGCCCGGAATATTGTTGGTTGTTCGGAAAATATTCGGCAGAGTAAACGTTTATCGAACGCATTGCTAGCCGGCCCACGTAATTTCGGGGGGAATTCCGGGATTTCTGCGTCGATTTGTTATTACATTGCATAATCACATTTCCAAGCTGGGTCGTTGAGTTGTTAGGAAATGATCGTTTGCTTTACAAGATTATTAAATCACGTTACTCAATTCATGGATAATTGTTTAAATTTCCAAGTCTTTAAGCTATTCCGCTTGTTAACTTGAAGAGTCCTTGTAGGAAACACTGTAAGTGGCAAAAATCAAACTTGTCAAGAGAGAGAAGTAACTTCTCTGACATTTGTTTTGATTGCTAAATATTTTTAAGCGTGCAATAACTCAAATGCATCTCAATATTTTCTATTTTTTTGCGTTAATATGATAGAATTTCATGGAAAAAAAAGAATTGTATCTTTGGAAAACTCTGTATGTGCCACCTCTTACAAGTAAATATTCACTAATAGGGAATGGAGTTTCCCGTCTTGGAATATATTTTTTTAAACTACTCACAGTAATTAAAAAATCCTGAAGAATTTATCCGGAATGGACCTATTTTACTCATGTTATTGAAGCGTTCGCGGAAAACGGCAAAATACTCTTATTTCAGAATAATTGGCTAAAACCTGGCATCTGTATGTTTTTTTGTGGAGTTGAAGCTGAATATGGTGTTATTTTTGTGTAAAAAAAAATTACTACGGTAGTTTTTTTAACAAAAAATCGGGTTTTTGGAGATAAATATAAAAGGAAAGGCCGAAGAATTTTTCAAATATTTTTTTCGGATTCATCGCATCAATTTACTTCAAAATCCATGTTAACCTGTTTGTTAACTCCCAGGGGCCGCATCTGGGTCCCTAGGACAAGATATCAATTCAAAGATCTTCACATTGACTGCTCTACTGTGTTCGAATAAAATTGTCAGTGTTTTCGTGATGTTTCCCCATGTTAACATTGAAGTCGTCTATTTAAAAAATTCCCCGGCCTTTCCATTTTGAGTTATCTCTAAAATACGATTTTTTATTAAGAGAACTACCTTAGAAAATTTTTTCAAACAGAAAAATAACATCATATTCAGATTCAGCACCTCGAAAAACATTCAGATGCCAGGTTTTAGCCAATTATTCTTAAATAAGAGGATCCATTGCAGATATAATTTTCAGGTTTTCTTAGTTACTATAAATCCTTGAAAAAAAATATATTCCAAATAAGGAAACTCTATAAGTGAACGTGTACTTGTTATTTATAGAAAAAACTAAATGTACCATTCATTTCAATGTGATAGCATTGTAAGTGCCAATCTTTTTACTATCGCTTAATTGGTTCTTACATTGTTTTCTACAGAAATGGCGTTGGACGTACCGTCTTTTAACACTATTGGTAATTTATTCACAAAAGAAAATTGCATTAAAATTCTATAGTGTAGAAACATAAAATAAAAATTTCTTTGTTTTTTAATTTTAATACTTACAGTATTTTGTAGTCGTTTACAGTCGACAACGTTTCCTTCCCTTGTGTTAAATAGTCCACATATTCAATGCAAATAAACTTCAGTTCATCACATTCCCCCTTTTAGTGCTTGAAAAACATTCAACTTCGATTCGTACCTCGAAGCTAAACACAGTCTCGCCATTACACATTCAAACGTAATCATAAATATATTCATTGCACCTGGAATTTTCGCCTTTCCACCGTACTAGCCCATCTGTCCTTCACTTGAGCGTCGAGGAACCGTTCCTCGTCCAATCCGTTTAAAAGCACGGCTGCCCCCGCGCGTACGATTAACAATTCCGAATGCCTTATACCTTAAACCGTCCAGCCCCCGCCGAAAGGAGAAGTGGCACGGTTAAATCCGTAATGATTTATATCGGAGCCTAAACTCGGAATTCCCCGTGAACGCGAGTTTCTCCTTTTATTCCCGCGGCCGTTTCCACACCCCAGGCCGGAATCTGAAATCTTTCCCAAGGCGGGAGATGTCACCGCTTTCCCCCCTCGATCTTTCAACGATCGAACGTACGGAAAAATAATTCGATCGGCCCGATTTCCTTCGGCGGGTAGCAGGTGCGTTCCGCGCGGCATCCGTCATTTCGCGAGTCGTCGTGTTTCGACGTGGGTCGCCGGGCTCTCAGTTTCCACCCTCGAAAGCCAGAAGATTACATCCTCGACATGCATTGCCCCCCCCCCCCAACGATCCCCTTCCACGGAACACAGCCATCCCGTGGAGTCGTCCGCCGCTGCTCGACGAAGGGTCGAGCCAGGAGGACACGCTTAACGACCAAAGATCCTCTCGCGGCACGGGAAAGGGAAGGACTCTCGTCCTCCCGATATATCCTCCTCATACGTGTCGCACTTGGAAATCGCGGTGCTTCGAAGCCGGTCCAATAATTCGGATCTCGTATTTTGCCATTTTGCCGAAAGCGTCCCGTCTGCGCTTCTACGGCCGCCCCAGCCACTCTTTTCCCCTTCGCTCGATCCTACGACCAGCCACCCGCACCCAGCGCCCAGGCTCCCCAAAACAACCGCCTTCGCGTACGTGACCGGAGTGAGCAAACGTGCTATCGCGGCGGGGCTCAAGGAACCCGGTCCGCACGACGGAGTTTTCAGACCGTACCAAGTTCGCACTCGGAACTCGACAAACACGCGCCTGTGCAGCCACCTACGTGGCTCTCTTCTTTTCTTTTTCTCGGAGACGGCGCGGCCCGCGGCGGAATTCCGGCTGTGTTCCGCGCGGATTCCGCTAACGGCCAGGGCGGCTCTTCCCTTCTTCCGCGCGCTGGCCTTGAATCAGCGAACGGCTCTATCGCGGCCGGATGAAATGTAACGAGGTGCTCGAGGCACATTCAAGTGCCGCGCGAAGCGATATGTTTGCGGATACGGGATTCCAAATTGCGTTTTCCGCCCGCTTCTATAAGGATTGTGCGCCGCCCATGTGTTTGGCATTGTAGTGCAGCTAGGTTCTTAAGGTGGCCTGTATATAGTGTTCAAAAATTCTATAGAATGCGTCGCTGGGCTTTTATCCTCGATACTGTACCGTGCTATTATCTTTACTACCTATCGCTACAGTGAGTCGCAGCCATAATCGTACACTCTTTAAAATCGCATAACTTTTTCAAAATTGGTCCAAACAACTTGGGTTTTTTTTAGAAGCTAGAAGGATTAGTTTGCCAACCGATGTGTTTCGTCGTTTTGAAAAAAAAATGCAATTGGTCGGAATAGCGAAAGAAATAGCAAAGGTCGTTTTTAAAACTTTTTTTTGCGAGCCTGTAATGAAAATTCCAAAAACCTGTAAGTTGTATACAGGCTGAAAATTTCATCAAAATCGGTTGACGTTGCTCTGAGCTACAAACGTTTGAAGATCGCAGAACAAGGTCCAGAATCGATGATTTCGGGAATTTCGTTGAAACCATAGGAATACCGTCGAATTTATGAAGTTTCTGTCTGAAGTCCAAGCATCACTGAATTCGCCACCCTTTCGCCCGGCGAGGCTCGCCCCGTGCGGTGCATCGATCAAATCAGACATAAATTATTCAGGTTTCAGGTCACGCGTGCACGTTTAACGGAAATGGAATCCATTCCACTGTCCTTCTTCAAGGTATTTTCGTGGCCGAAACGACAGCTGCTGGGACAGCCCTTTCGCATTTGTCTTAATTTCTGGAAACGGCGGTGCCAGCCTGATTTCCTCGAATTACGGGCCCGATGAATTAGCTCTCGGAGATTACTCTCGCCAGTTAGAACGACCTCCTTGGCACCACCCAAGTCAGGCATAATGACGACTCTCCTTCCGAGGGGGATGACGATCCCCGACCCTCCAGAGGAGCCCTATCGAAAGACTTCCCCGCGAGAATTAATGATTGTTTTGGATTAGTTCGGTAATCGCGTCGTGCTCCGTGAGGCCTCAAAAGTAACGCCACGAACACGGGATCTTAGTCGAGGGAACCTTCATTTATTTCTTGTAAGCATTGGTGTCGCAGCCCTTGCAGACAGGGAGAAAGACATTTGTCAATTTTAACCGCCACGGGAATTGCAGTCGAATCAGAAAAGAGTATTTCCGTCCAGCAACTCTTAATACTTGAATAGAAAATATACGAAAGTTTAAAGTTTTGTTTAAACCTTTAAGTAATGGCTTCTCGAATATATATAAGCCTTTATAGAAGTCTGAATCTTGATAATTATTGAGAACTCTACGAACCAACATTTTGAGTTTGATTGAATTCAAGGATCGAGCACTTACTACTTCCATCACTGCCAATGTTAATAAATATATTTCAATCCCCCGCGCTCCAGATTGCTAATGAAAATTTCGCGATCGTATTACTGCTCGGTTCTGCGCGTAATCAATATCCAATAATGAGCGACGTCATTACTTAACCAATTTCCTTTAAAAATTCCCCAGCCTGACTGTAAGTGAATATATTATATTAATAAGCATTACGGCATGGATATCGAAAATTCGTAATGGAAATTTTAATAACCCTGAGAGTACTTCCGTCGTTGGAAACTAAACGCATTTAGGAGACTTTACAACTTGAAGAAACTTCGTCCACGTTTAACAGATCAATGGCACAATATTTTCCGGGCTGTTCACCCAACATTTACACGAGAAAATGGCGTGCTACGTCTCTCCCCTCGAGGTAATATAATGTGGTATAATATGGCGGGGTGCAAAAATGTCTGGCGACGCGCGGCCAAAATTCTGCGGAATCTACGATATATGCGAAATTTATTGCGCGCTTGTATAGCGTCCCCGTTAAAATACGGACGATTTATTTGGTTCTCGTCTTGCCTCGGACATAAATTTCTACTTAACCTGGAATTTAGATCGCGCGCATCCCCCGCATAGTAGCTCGACTTACCCTCTTCGGGGCTCGCCGCGATATATCTACGAGCTAAGACAAAATCTAGACGTGCAATCTCCCCCTGTCTCCTTTCTTTGCAGACTCTTTCACGGCTGGGTATCGACTGTTCGATATTGCCCCAGCGACTTTCTTCCGACGTGTCTCGGTACAACTTCGTGATTCACGATTCCTTTACTTTGATTCCGCTGAGATTAATGTCGTGTCGAGCGTCCCACCGCGTTTTAAGACGTCAACGATCCTTGCCGTTAAACATTCGACATTTCCAATTCGATACCGCCACTGATGGTAGTATCGCATTACACCGATGGACGACTATTTAGCTTCTTTTCCAGGCAATTTCTATATTTTCTGCGATAGATTTGTGTTTGTTTTTATTTACTTTTTACAGGTAATTGCGCTTTGGTGCATTATAATGAGATGAAGCGTCATGAGTAGAGGACGGACAAATAAGATAACCTTCAGATAAAGATTTGATTTCACATATTTTTTTGTGATTGTATATTTTCTTCTATTTTTCTGCGGTTGTATATTTTCTTCTATTTTTTTGTGATTTATTATTATTATCTTCTTTTTTGTGATTTATTATGATTATCTTGTATTTTTTGTGATTGATTTGATTTCATGTACTTGGCGTAATTTTTTTACTTTTTTGAAGTTTTTTATGGGTAAAGATTAAAGTACACAAATGGCAAAGAAAACAAGAGAAAGAGGTGAAATAACCAGTATAAATATTGCAACTTAATCCCCCAAAATACTCAGAATTGAACTTTTAAAAGTAGATAGCAGCCAAGGTACATAGATAAGGATTTTAATGCGCATTGAAAAAAAAAGTATCGAATTATATTAATGATTTACTTTTATTTTCATGGCCATGTGTTTGCCAATAATAGCAAATTCGTTTGCTCGGATAGAATTATTTGCTAATGCAGAGTGTTCTGAATTTATGGGGGATACTCTAATATGCGAATTCTTCGTGCTAAGTGTAGTCGAAGGTTTAATAGGCAGTGTCTGAGATAGAAGCGAAATTTGGGGCCCCGACTTTCGTATGCGCTACAAAGGCCCACCCTAGGGAGCAATGTGTCGCAACATTTGATCAGGATGCACTTTTGAATGTCATACTGGCTTGCGTATTTTATGAGACCGTGCCATCTGTTGAGCCGACGCCTCTGATAAAATAAATACGCTGTATTAAGTTTGTGAAATATGCGTGTCCGTCAGTCACGATTCTTAGGGTGAATATTTTATGCACGCGTTGAGGAGCTCGCGATGTCCACCCTATCATGGATTGTTGTTCCAACAAGCACCGTGTAATTATGCAGTATGGTGCATTGTGTCGAACTCAATAATGTTGCAAGAGATCTTGGAAGAAGGTGCGTTCCAATATATAGCATTAATTATATGATGAACAATTATCTATGAGGACGTTAGGCGCATAATATGACATTTGTAAACTTTATTTTATGAAGGGGCGTTGATTTAGTCGTACAATTCCATTAATTCTAACCAGTGGTATTAGAAAATATTACTGAAATATATTATACTAGCAAACTACCACCACGCTTTTTCTTCGGGCCTAAGAGATATTAAGGACTCCATGAAAACACATTTCACTCCTTTTCACCACCCCCTGGGGGTTGATTAGCGCAAAATCCTGAATCTGGTTTTTAGGTATTTATGTGGGTAACCTTTTGAAGTAAAAACCAAGTTGATATCTAATCGGGCCGAAGAGATTTCAAGAAATCCGTGGAAACACATTTCACCCCTTTTCATTCCCTTAGGTGTTGCTTAGGGCAAAATACTGAATCTGGTTTTTAGGCATTTGTGTGGGTAACCTTTGTAAGTAAAAACCAAGTTGATATCTAATCGGACCTAAGAAATAATAAGGAGTTCGAGAAAACATATTTCACCCCTATTTACCCTCTCCGGGTTGGAATTTCGAAAAATCCCTTCTTATCGAGCACCTACGCCGCAAAACGAATATACCCTCAAAATTTCATGTTTCTAGGATCAGTAGTTTAGGCTGGACGGTGATGAATCATTGACACATAGGTATAGATTATGTTATAATATCCAATCGATATACAGGAATGCTGATTATGAAATATAGAGAACAAAGTTTAACTCTGCTGTAGTCTTCAATTCATATCTACTCTTTATATTTAACACAGTATTATTCTTAAAATTAGAGAAGCTTTAAAATAAGTGAGCGCGCGGCCGGGTAAATAAAGACCCGAGGACAGTACTAGTGTTAAGAATTAGGATAACTAAAAGGTACATTGGACAACAGATTCATATTGCAGGACTAAGGCATTAGTCACAAGTTTAAGAAGAATAATTACTATTTTTGAAGCTGCGAAGCTGGAAACTAATAAATATACTAGCACTACGATCTCCATGTTTCTTGTTAATGCTCCAACAGTTACGTAGGTTAAAAAAGCCTTGGGCAGAAAAACGACACAATGGAATTTCACCGATGCGGCGGCGAGAAACGCGCGCACCAGCAAAACCACGGGGTAGCGGATGATTTATCGCCTGCTTAGAAATAATCGGGATCACGCGATCGAAGATAACGTGCTGAAGGATCGGGAAGGAACGTCTGTTGTCGTGTTAATATGCGCCGCGCGATATCTATCCGGGTAGTTTTATCCGTATGCTGTTCAGTTTATGGTACACAATCTCTCGGAAAAAAACCCCTCACCGTGGGCGTTTTATTAAGCATTCCGCGTAGAGTGTGCCGCGCGCGTGTCAGCCGTTCGAGCAGTCGGGGGGTGTGAAAAGTTACACCGCAGGATTACGCCGGAAAAACCTTCGGGGCCCGAAGCTATCGGTGGGGGATAAAAATATATATCATTTAACGCGTGAAACCCTCCGCGCGTGCGACACGTGGGAAATTCCGATTCTGATTGACCGCGGAGGACCAGTTTCGCGAGAACGGCACGATTTCAGCGGTAATCTACGAATCCCGGATGAGAGATTGCTTGGTCAAGCGCGCAACGGCTTCTAGCCAATACTTTGTACCGTAAAGTCCACGGGATTCTGAATAATGGAAGACAGATAGAGTGTGCTCGTTTGGAACTTGAATCGATTTTTTCTTGCGCGTTCGAACGAACGTGGCGGGGCGAAGTACAACGAACAAACTAGAATTCGACGTTTCGATATTTGAATTCATACGTAGAAATTAGAAATATTGGCAGCCAGAAGCTGCCTACAAATATGGCCTTTTTAAAAATCGTTTGTTGACGAGCGACGCGGCCTTTTCATATCCCAGCGTGGACAAACAGCCGAAAGGAAATAACTGATGAAATAGAATGAATTCCATGGTATTAATTATTGGAATATTGTTTTCACAGTTGCGCGGGGTAAAAAGCGTATACTGGCGCAGGTACGGTGAACTTTTGTTAATAAACGGCAAACAGGTCGATCGTTAATTTCTGCAATACAGCGATATTAAAACCAAATTCAATTTTCTGTGTCGCGCAGTGCCCCATTTAAACATTCCATCGACCAGAATAGTTTCTGTCTTTTAAGCTCTGTAATGAATGGAAAATGAAGGCTCTGTGATATATGTAGGTGTCTCTTAATAACGTTTCTAAGTTAATATTCAAGACCTATCAACTTCGCGTACCTTCTCCTTTTCAAATAGTACATTTAACGCTGTATCGACTACCCTCAATAGCTAGCGAGGACCAATAAATCTAAAAGTAATTTTAAAACTGAATGAAAAGGTACCTACTAGAGGGAACATGTTTTAGAAGTCGAAGAGCACTTTGCCCATAAGAAGCTATTGCAGAATTTTAATAGAAAAGAACAGTTCTTTTACCCCGCGTTAAAAGGGACGGGATGGAAGAAGGAAAGAAGGAAGGTAAGGGAAGAAGCTACTTAAACACGGCGGTTAAAAAACGACATGAAAGCGCACACGTCGTCAGGAAGAAGTGGCACGCGCGATCGCCGCAAAACTGTCTTTTCGTTAGTTAGCGCTGGCGGCGTGGACACTAAATTACTGGAGCAATAGCGGTCGTAGGTGTAATGTAGCGTAGCTAAGTACCATTGCATCAGCGAGGATGCACCGTACACCGGGTAGGATTGTTATCGTTTTAACAACCGGGGCTAACAGTGCCAATAAATCTCGCAGCGTGCCGTGTAGCGAGCACATTTATCTGCCCCTGGTAATACGGTGTCGGTGGAACGATCAGTTTTAACGTAATCATCCTTTGTTTACAGGACAAACGTTGCGCCGATTAGAGCAGCGAAATATTGAAAGCTCGTCTAACGGGGTAGAAAGGACCCGTGTCCCTATACGAACGGAACGAAGCCGTAAAGAAGAGTAACACTCGGAGACAGTATTTCGCGATTGGCGAAAGTCCAGTGGAAGGTGGGACAACGAGCCGAACGGAAGCTTTTCCCCCCCCCCCCCGTTTTCTTTTTGTCGGCTCGATACAGCCCCGACAGTTACACGTAACTATCGCCGCGGCCACTACAGCAGCGCACGAGAATTCGTTTTAAAGACAATACCAGCGGCAGTATTTCACGATTGATAAAGATCCGGACTGTAACAGCACGCCGGGACAGCTAAAGCTATTACCATCCCTTTTTCCCCTCTTGTCAGCCGGAATGTTCGGCCTGACCTCGCGGCAGGGAGGTGGGCGACGTCCGTCACGGGATCCAGCAGCCATTCGCGTCGATGATCTATATCCGTAATCTCGGAATTCGCACCTGTATTCCGGGGGTCGCCGGCCACTCCGCAGATACCGGCGATATTAACCGTAGAAACGGGGAAAATTCGGCTGCTACCGGCTATTACGTTAACGACCAGGTGAACGCATCGCCAGCGCCGCTCCTCTAATGGGTACACATTGCCCTCGTGTCAGAGTAATAACGACTCTTTCGCGGCTGTTTTTCCGGCCATGGAAATCGGGGCGGCCGATAGCCGGTGTATTTTCGCCGGTATACCCTCTGGCTCCGACTGTCCGGGTAATCGTCGGCTGATTCCCAATCTCAATAAAGCCAGTAATAGACCAGTTACAACCTAACAGGCTCCCATACCCCCATCGGCGGCAGCCGAGGCTTTCGCCCCCTCTCTGCTATCCACCCTTCGAAACATTCGGCCGACGCAGCTTAACCTGAGGGACGGGCTTGCACGGCGACGCGGTGCGGGACGACCGCTCGGGCGTGAAAGCTCCGGCGAAAAAATGCGATGCACCGCGGTGAATTTGTAAAACGGTCTAGCGCGGCGGGGCGCGGAGAGATGCGAGAACTGCACTGCGCCGCGTTACCCTTTTTATTCGGAAATTATCGGCCCTCCCGTCTTGACGTCGCCCGGCGGACGTGAGTGGTTTTGTCTCCGCGGATTTCGGGGGCCGTTGGAACGTGAATTTCTGCTCGGCGACGGTCCAACAGGGCCGTCCCACCCGCCGTCCGCGGGTCCTTTTCCCTCTTCCTCCTGCCGAGATTATTTCGGGAATACCCGCGCGGCGCGATGGATCGTGTGATTTTCCCTGATTTGAATAAGCGTAATCGGGGGTGAATTCTGCTCTGGCTGAAGTGAATTTTAAAGCTGCGTTCCCATTGTCGAACGTGACCAACGTTAACGGACGGCGAAAAGAATTCTCTGGCTTCTCTGTAATTCTGACCAGCCCAATTTGCGAGCGGAGAGTCGCCGTGAATTCCTGAACATGGGCGTCTCTTAATTTTGTTGTGGTATTGGAGATGGAATCATTTTTCTGATTCTTCTGGAAAGAAGACTCGAGTGTATCTTCTTAAAGACAGAGTCTGTTTAACGAGCCTTGCTTTCTGACTTCGATTTATTCCAACAGATTCATTAAAAATCTTGAGAATTTCGATTAAACAAGGTCCAGCGAAGTTTCTTCTCATAATTCTTAATTTATTGCAAATTTGCTAGTGCAGTCCTCTTGTACGGATCGTTTCCTTTCAAGGCAACTTTGAGACAGCATAGAACTCTTATCTGTTCCGAGGAAGAATTGCTTGTTTCACGGAGGAAGCGTCAGGCGTATAACAATCTTAGGAGTTACGCGCGAAATATTTCTCCTTGAATTATTATGCAGATAGGCGGCGCAAATCATCAACAAAGTCAGGGGCTGCGGGTGTTTGTGAACACGACGTTAGTTTGGTGTCTTGTCGTGTGGTTGACGTTTAATTCAGAATCTTGTGTGTCTTCTGTCTCTGGTCTCGACTTAAGCTTACTCCCGCCGTTCCACCATGGAACCCATAAATCTCAGAAAACTTGGGGGGTGGCACAGTGCGAAATAGGGTTGGCTCGCGAGCTAACCACTTCCAATTAGCATCGCCGACAACTTTCAGCGTCGTGGACCTATGAACGAAACTTTACGATTACGAATATACATTGGTACATCTGTACACTTGGCCTTCTGCTACATCTCCCGTTGCCTTTACACGCTAGCGGATGAAAATATTTATTTCCAGCCAGCAGCGTCATATGCGCGCAGAAGTGCTCTTCATGGATATGAACGTTATAATTCTACAAAGGGTGGAAAACAGAGGAGATATTTGGGTTGCATAGCTTGGATTATTTTCGAGGAAAATACGAGGCATAAAGAATTTTTGTCATCATGATACTTTCAAATGGAAGCACGCATTTATTAACTCTAAGTTATTAGTAACTCTAATATGTGTATTATACTTTAATATTAATTAACTCTAATATATTACACTCCAGTATTTATTAACTCCAATATATTATACTCCAGTATTTAGTAACTCTAATATATTATAAATGATATTATCTTCAACAAGTTCGCTCATAGACCTAAATGTGTACGTGAAACGTTTTCGAACTGATAATAGGTATAGCACATACGAGGCACAGTGATCAGAACTGTATAAAGTAACGCCTGGATAATTTCAACAGAGAAAGCTTTTTCCCATCAAATTTGCTTGGCTGAGAATATCTTCATTTAGTAACAGATCCCTGAAGTTTTTTATCGCATCGCAATTAGTGTCACACAATATTCATACAATCCCTTGAGCCTTAATATTACGTACACTAATTAGACCCTCGCTATAAGAGTAGGGGATAGAAATGAAAATTCAGATGAAGCTAATACACGGAGGGAAAGAGTAAAAAATATCCAGATATCTGATTTCTGTAAACAGAAATGTTATTAATTCCCGTTCTGTGTTACCTGGTTCTGATAATGCAAGCCTACAGCGAACGTTTCGCAGGATAAAAAAGTAAACCCTCCCCCATTTCGAGCCCTATCCTTTTATTGCGAACGGCCCTTCCAATGGCAGCTTTTAAAAATACGACTCGGCTCAAGATACTTCAGTTAAATCGGGCTGATCACGACGGATGTCGGCGTGGACACCGTACCTGTCGTAATGTACAGTATGGAGCCGAGTGGCAAATAGCTAGCACAAAACAGTGAGAGCTCCCCATGGGCTCATCCCCATGAACGAGCTCCTGCAAAAACATTAATCACGAGCTACTTGTTATCCCCGGCCCGGGTTATGCCTGTATCACACGGCTGGTTAACGAAAAATACCGTGATTCGTTATATTTTTCATAGCACCAGCTCGCGTCGCTATTGTACTCTTTACTGGGAATTCGTATGGCACCTTGAATGATTTATCTGTACGTTCAATATTTTTCGTCGGCTAACAAATAGGGGATGCATAACCCACATGTGTTCCATACAGGAATGGAGCATGGAATAAAATAGAACAATAGTAGCAGCACGATACAGTTATCCCGACAATTCTCATTACTTTTGCACGAAGATAGTATAGAAACCACATATTGTTCCATCCAGAAGAATAAATAAAGGGAAAGTGGGGAAACATAAGGATTGTCACAAAACAGCTCTATTGAGAAAATCAAATTTTAATACTTTACTCAATGAACTTAACTGTATTGTTCATAACATGAACAATTTATACTCTAATTAGGCATCAGAAAAGAATTGAGCAAAAACATAATTGCTTTACATTGTGTTAATATCTTTCAAATTGAACGCTGCAGAATACTGTAATAGAATAAATGTCCACTTCTATTATTATCAAAACAAGGATGTGTACACAGTGACATCCGAGGACTCCTGACGTAGTGGAAGCTTACACTAATTAAAAATACATACCGCAAGTAGGAAGACTGGGGACATTCTTTGTTTTGTTCGAGTGGAGGGTGGACATTCCCTGTTTTTCACCATTAGACCAAATCTTTAAAGTCTCATATAGACATTTCTAGTTTATAAACATTTGTGATCTGACAGTTCTGTGGCCCCAGTTGCCACCAGCAAAATCCATTATACATCGAAGAATCATTAAAAATGGATATTCCCTATTTTTCCCCCTACCTTCAAATAAGCATTTCACATTTCTAACTGTCTCTCAACACCTGGTGCTCCAACATCATCGACGTGCTCCAGTTCTTTTCACACTTGATCGAGAGCCTCATTCTACATTTCTACCCCCACTGAAACTTTGAAAGCTAGGCGATAATCCAGGTCAATAGCGCCTTCCTGGACACATAGTCGACAGGATAAGTCCTAAGGTGGAGGAAGGATCATTGTTCATCCCCCAGCAGAAACGGGAACTTAATTTTCAAGCCCAGGGAGTTTGGGCGCGCAACGACGTTTTCCTCCCAGGAGTCGTGCCGTTTTCGCGGTTACTTTCTTACGATCTCGAGGAGGGAAATCGATCGGGGGTTAAATGCGCCATGAAATTTGAAGAGTCCTCGTTTGCGCGGCCCGGTTGCCGCGCCGCGTCGCGGAGCATCGACCATCGAAATCCTCGAGGCTGCTTCAACAAACGGACGGACGGGGTCCGACTGCCTCGGCGCTCCTCGAGGAAAGGCAATATGCATGTAAAGAGCACTTGGACCCGCTTTACGACTCGAAAGACCCTCCCGACACGGACGATAGCAATCCGTCTGATGGGAACGATATTCCAGGGGGCCTACAGCCCGCGTATCGGGAAAACTTCGCCCCTGCTAGGTAACTTTGTAATTATTTCTCCGCCTGCAGAGGCGCGGCTGAGTGCGGCTTTAAGCCGGTCGAAAAACGACGCGGAGGCTTTGCTAAGCGGTTTAAATATTTCATGCCCGTCGAGTCTATCAATCGAGGAGCTTCTGACGGACGATTTTTATCGGCGGTCGACAGTTCTTGGTTACCAGCTTTCCGGGATGCGCGTCCGTATTGTCTGGGGGATTTTTCGTCCGCCACAGAGGCACGTATGGGGTGGGAAAGATTTTCTGAATTTCGGTTTCGAATTTGTTTCCGACATCGACTGAATGAATTAATTATAGATGATGTTGAATAGAGATTCTATCTTTGGGAAAATCTGTTTTTGTTCAGGGAGCTATTACCAGTTATGATTATCTATTTCAGTAACAGAAATGAAAGGTTTTAGTTGTTGGAGAAAACAACACAATGGTATGCGTTAATTCTAGAGCAGTGATTCACAACCCGTGAATCGCAAAGTATTTTCTAGGGGGTTGCTACGGTTATTTTTAGATGACGATTCTTAGCACTTTATTTATTTTAATATGGCTACGTTGCCGTATTTTATTAATGACGCAACACTGATTTTTCATAAATGAAGGAAAGGAAATATTTACCTTAACTTTTGTGAGGGGAGGGGGGTAGGTTAGTTGAATATTATTAAAGGAGATGGCGCTTCAAAAATGGTTGGGAAACACTATTCTAGAGTTAGTTGAAAAGAATACCGGTGAGAAGACAAATGTACAGGTTGATTTTTAATCTTACGGTGTATGCTTTATATGTTAAGATAATGTTTATCAAAAAGTTTGTGGATGCGTTAATATCAGCTAACTAAATTTGCCGAAACTCCCCTTGTAATATTTCAAGCAAGTTTATGGTTTAATTCTGGATAAACGTGAAAATGATCATGGTATAGTTAAGCTGGTACGAAGCACTAACGGAAGCCCTGAGGCAGTTTAATTGTGTACGTTTTCTGCGGATCACACGGGAACGACCCACGGCACGGGACGCTCGAGAGTGACCCTATAAATTCTCGTAATCTGATTTCGGGAGCAGTGAAACCGGCTTCCCTTTCGAAATCGAACCGGAGAATAATAGATTCCCGTGATTTCCACTAACGTTTTTCCGTCAAATATTGATGGCCACTCCGCTATTGTTGAAAGTGCTTAGAAACTTCCCAATGTAATCTACGGAAATCCCACCTGTGCGCGATATTGTAATAGACTGGTGGAGCGTCTCAAATTTCCTGTACACCAACAATCCATTATTTAAAACCCTATTTGTTACTAGAAACTACTTGGTTGTCAATGTGTTCTCCCAAAATTTGAATTTCAACTCTAACTAAATGTAATTCTGGTTAGAACAAAATTTTTTAATCGAAATTAAGTAGCGCCACTCCCTTCGAGGCGATTTCAATTCCAAAAGTACGTAAGTTCCATTTGCTTCAGTATTCAAATTATATTTGTACTTTATTAAATTAATGAAACTGACCTCTGCACTCCACTTAGATCGATTGAAAGCTTGATTAGATCAAATTGCAATTTCAAGTGTTCGAAACTTCTAAGATTCGAACGGACGTTTGTACTTGCAGATATTGAAGCACATTAATGGCTCCGTTCCCTTATCGCAGCGATACCGATGTTCGAGAAAACTTATTAGCTAGAATGCGCGGGCGAATGAATGTCTCGTGGATCTAAGAAATGATTAATATCCGCGAAAGCCAATCGCCGTGACTAATTTGTAGCTGGAAGCGAGAGAAACCGGTGTCGCTTTATAGTGCCTTAACACAAGCGCAAGAAACTGTGGTGCCTTCGCTGATTTCCACCCCAGCAATCGAGTAAAACACAAGCAGCCGCTCCACCCTCAACATTACGAACTTTCATTCGTTCCACCCTAGCCATTTCCTATCGGTCAAAACAATTTCGCAGTTTCTTAATAGACTTAATAAATCAGCCGGCTTGAATATCGATTCGGGACTAAATTCGACCTTAACTGCGTTATATGAAAAAAAAGCTGGATCGTGTCGATTACATTTTGGGACAGGGTTCAAATACGACGTCGTACATCACGTTCTCCGCAGCTGATCCTTTATTAAAATTCTTTCCCCTTTCCTCGGTGTTTTCTTCGATTTCCTTGCGACTTCACTTTGACGAAAATTCTAATAAGTCACGGTCTCCCGTGACAAATGCTTATGCCGCTGCCGAGATTTATTCGAGTTCGGACATTGTACTTCGCACTTCGAGGCAAACGGTAATTCCTTTTCTTCGATCTCTGCAGGTATCGTGGATAATAATGGTGTCCCTCAGAGAAAATTCGTTTGTCCAGTGATTCAGTAACAGTAAAAGTAAACATAGATTAATAATAATAAATAGCGAATGATGAAACGCGAATGATGATAATTCGATACCTTTCCGAAATAAATTAAACTTCCTAGCGTGTGGAACAAACGAATCACAAAAATTTAATATTTCTGGAATCGAACTTCATTACCAGAAGCAGATTACTTCAGACTTTTTCTCCGGGGTGTTACGAGATTTTATTGACCCATTTATTTTTTCCAGATCATTTCTGCCGGGAATTACTGGCGGGAACGTCAGTTGATATCGTGACGCTATTACAGCGCGGCAAAAATATCTCTGGAGAAATGCCCGATCCGGAGGGTGTTTTTGCTACTCAGGAATACAGCTAATAAGGGAAATTGATGATTTAGGGGCCGAAGGAAGAAATAATAAGAATAACAAGGACGGTTCGCGGTGGGGTACAATGGAATTAAGTCCTCGCGAGGCGGTCCAACCCTCTAACGAAGGTGCGAAATCTCGGAGGGCTGGCCTTTCCTTTTTCATTGCCGTACCCCCCAGCCGACTGGCTTTCGTTGGCCCTGTGTGGACAAAATGAAAAATGGCCTCTTATCGGCCGTGGGACCTTGCGCAACTTTTCTTTCGAGTGGTTCTATAAATTACAGACACCCGATAGAACCTCGAGTAACGACGCCTAGGGTCGCAGAGCCCGATATCTTCAAACAGCTCGAACGAAAATAATGCGACGGGGGATGGTCGAAGGTATCGAGAGCTTCTTACGCGTTGTTAAATCTTTTATCGATTGTTATCGTGTTTTAAGGCAGCAATGAATCACGAACGGTCAAATGATACAGGGAATTATGAGTTACAACGATGAAACCATAAGTTTCATTATTGCGAACGATCTCGATCGAGAGTTAAGTGTATTTTATTAGAACCTTTTAAACATCGAACAGAGAATTTTTGGGAAATTGTACTTCTTCTATTGAAATTTCTTCTGGAAAGAGTCAAAGATAACTTTGATCGCGAGAATTTTATTTGATATCAGTAGTAATAGCAGTTGCCGAGGACGCGGAGAATCATAATAGATTTACCAGCTAGGCACGTTAATTAATAATGAATGACAAACGCAGACGGGAAGCTGATCAGAAACTATTAGCCGCCCCAAAAACGGCTGGACCCTCTGGGAAAGAAAGAAATTGGCATTGTGCAGAACCTCGAATAGGCGTATTCCGTTCTAAATTGGATCCTTCGAATCTTGTCCTCCGCTTTTATTTCACAGTATTGTTCTTCCAATCTTCCCATCCGGCCAACCATTCGAAGGAAGCGGCTCACAGCTCACGAACAGGAGGACACATCGTGGAGATAACGATTGAAAGCTTAATTCAATTACCTTTCAATTCGCTTTAATTAGTTCTGGTACGGAAGTAACGGGTTACGGAACGTCCGTTTGTTATCGCCGTGGATTGTTTACCGATATGATTGAACTCTGTTTCCGACTACCTACTCCATTATACGTATATATTTTATGTTTTAATTAATATTATATTTATATCCCTTCGACAGGAATACACTATATAAACCGTCTTGAAAAATCGTTGATATAATGCTTCTGGATTTAAATGAAATATTGACTTCAACCATTGCTTTTGAGCAGGGTTCGAAAGAGTTCTGGAACTTTTCAAAGCTTCTATTTAAAACATGGACCGTGGAACTATTTTAAAAATGTTCTCACATTAGGTATAAGTTCCCATGAGAATCGATAAAGTAAAACTTCTTGGAAATAAAAGTGTTAGTTGGAATGGAACTTTTCTATAACAGGAACAGATATTTTATTCATCGACATAAAAAAATTCTCAATCGTTATAAAAAATACTGAATACTATTCAATGAATAGTACTACAACAATAATAAATATTTATTACAGTTAAATTAATATTTTGAATGTGTTATTTATTTGTAATATTTACCTACGTATATTGGTTTATATTAGTTACAAAACAATGTTATTTAAGTATTCTTCTTGATAAGTTGTCTTTTCTGTTCTATACTTCTTATGGAACTATTAATTATTTATTTTATGATTCCCATAACTTTTATTAAATAATCACGAAGAATATGATATTATATTGTTAAATAAAATTAGTAGCTAATAGTTTAGTACTTTTCTTTATCTTATGAACCCATTTTTAATAAATGTTCTAATACAACTTGTTTCCATGGAAATTTTATTATATAGGTTCTACAATATCTTCCATGAGAACAAAAGAAGAAAAACTTAAAAATAGAATTTATGAAGAAGTAAACTGGGAAATTTAAGTTTCTACACTATTTCTGTATTAATAGTCAGTGTGATTAAAGAAGTTCCTAAGGGTAACATTTCTTTCAATAAAAATTCTACGGGAACAGATATTTTCTTAAGCGAAACATATAAGTTCGAACAGAATGTTTTTAAAAACAAGAGTTCCAGAACTTTTTCGATCCCTACTTTTGAGACATTGTCAAGCAAAATTTCTCAAGCTTAACACGAGCAGCACGGTGTACATGTAAAGGTACTGCGCGAAGATTCCAATCCAATTGGTACAATCCATCCAGTTAGTTCGCCGTGGAATTGATGGGATACAATTTATCTGGAGTTTTATTCCCACGGATTTTCTTGTTACTGTAATCGCGGAACATGATATATGGTTTCATGAAACATTCATGATATTGTAATTATCGGTTGTCGAACGGTTGCAGAAATCTCGTTCCAAAACTCAAGTGTTCAATCTTCTTGTAGGAAAAATATATCTATATAAAAACATTTATGTCAAATTCTTTTATTAAAAAAAAAATCACTAATAAATAAAAAATAAAAAAATTCACTAAAAACTAAAAAATTTCGATGATGTTATAAATCAAAAATTAATTCCCCTCTTACACTACAGTACAAACAAACAAAGGATCGGAGCTGAATAAAATCGTTTAAAAACGCCCTCGAATTGTGTAATTTGTTCAATTGTTTGTAATATTTAAAAACTCTAATTATGGTTTGTAAGAAGATTTGCGAAGTAAACAAAACCTCTAAATTTCTTCTTTTTTTAATTTCAAATAATACCATTTCTAATTGTTTCGTGTTTGAATGAAAAGTGCTTATCCATCTGCACTGATAACAACGGGTGTTATCAACGCAGAGTAGGAATCTCATGGTTTAGTTCCAAAGTTCGACGCTAGACCATCGCTTCGTTCTCCTACTTTCTCGCAAGTGATGCAAACGCCATCTCTTTAATATATAAGAACAGTTCGAAACGCATCGCCAAGAAGGAAATGAAGAAAAAACTGAGCAAGATTAAACCATGATTGATATTATTTGTAATAATGGACGTAATTCTGATCCTTTCTTTTAACACTTTCTTTTCCTAACATTGATCCGTTTTAAAATCCGTTTTACTTTGAGAACTTTCTGGATTTCCCTAGAATTTGCGATCAATGACCCTTTAATGGTGACTTGAAAATATACTTTACTATATTCTTCATAAGATATACTAAAATATTTCGAACAATATATTAACATACTTTGAAATATCGTGACATTTACAGTAATATAAAAGATTAGTGGATCCAGTATTTAAGTTTTATCATTTACTGAAGCGAATATAGCAAAAGAAAAATTACTATACCACGTGGTAATGAATTTATAACTATCATTTCATAGTAAAGATATGTATTCTTCTTATTATTTCGCACATCTCGAAACATACTTGAAGAACTCGTCTCTCCGTTATCACAATACTTTGTCCTGTTTCCAAAAGACGATTGAAGGTAGCACGGGCTATAGTACTCGTGTACCAGCGCAGATGGCGACCGAGTCGCCCAGCGATTTTTGACAATGAAGTTTTCACTCTCATTTACTGGTTCAATGTGGTCGGGTACGAAAAGATCGTGCGGGATCGGCAGGTCCCGTTAGTTTCCGCGTCTAATTCCAGTTCCGGGTAGAAAATCGGAGATGTTCGCTATAGGTTGAGTGTGGATAAACAACGTGCAAGGTTAAAAAATGGAAGTGACTCGATCGAGTGAGTAATCGGAAATGATTAACGCCATACGAGCTATGCTTTCGGTCTCGCTGATGATCGGGAGCGTGACCGTGTTCTTGTAACATTGTTTTTTGTGTGCGATCAAATTTCTAACAACGAGGTTCTGTGGACGTGCACATTGCCCCGTTTCAAACAGAGACGTTGACAAACATGAGGAGAAATTAGGGCACATTTACTGCTTTCCCCTACGTGCTTGGCCTACACTATTCAGTCTTCAATTTTCAAACGAATTCTACGCGGAATGAGAACAGTGGAGCTTTCTTTGCAATTTTTCTACTGTTTGCTTGAGCATTGTTTTCATCAAGACGTTTCACAGAAATCGTCTACGTTTTGCACGTTTCTGGAACATTCATGTGGTTTCGTTGATATGGAACTAACTTAAAGCTCGTATTCTCAATCGCTTTACTTTTGTGTCCACTTTTATGGTTAGGAACGAATGTGCAGAAGCGAAACGTTAAAGTATGAATTCTTCAATGGATACAATGCCATTCTTTTACTTCGATTTGCAACATTTCGCAGATATTGAAGTGTAGTCAGTTTACGGTAGAAAATATATTCCTGCTGCGCTATATTGAATCCGAAGAGGTTGTTATAGAACGTGCGTTAGAAGTATTAGTTGAAATACTAAAAGAAGCTTTGAAGCTTTGTGTAATGTATAAATGTATTTAAAAAATTTGTTAATGAGCGTAGGAAGTCTTTAGTAATTTAATATTTGCAAACTGAAATGCATTTCATGTTTAGCTGGTATTGTATTTGTATTTGAAATGAGTCTTATGTGAAATCATTGTTTACATTATCGTTATAGGGTTCACTAACTGAAATATCATTGGAATTTTTCAGTAAATTTTAAATTTCATGCGGGTTACGCAAATTATGAGAAATATAAGTTTAATTTTTTATATTAACGTGGTTTGTTCAATTTGTATCCTACTCCCTTTCCTGTTATATGAAATGAAATCGATCAGAGTTGTTATTTTCATGTTATAATTTAGGAGGAACTCATTTATGTACTCGGAGATTGCATAAAATTATATTGTTTAGGGAAGCACGGAATACTTTGCTATTTTGATATTATTTTTTACCTCATTTTAGTAAATCTTGCTTGGTAACCGTTTGGGGAGTACTAATTTACATCTGCTTTTAGTCCATAAAATATATGGTAAACGTATATTGCTACCATGCCTTGTTTTGCAATTCAAAAACTTGGACCGCATAATGTAGCAAAAGTAAAAGTCAGCATTTCACTTTGCATTTGTATGTGCAATGAGAAGCAATAAAATAACACTATCCAATTTGGATATTCGTAGAAATATTTGTGGCATTATTCATGGTGGAATTCATTCAGTTAGCGTTAATATTGTGTTGAAGGATTAGGATTTGCATCATTAAAAATGATATATATTTACATTATATAGGTACTGTTTTATACATATTTATTTTTATAAGTATTTAGTATGTTAAATTTCTGAAGTCACTCTTCAATTTTTAATCAGAAGGTTTCAATAAAAAATGATTGTTTAAAATCTGAAATATTTGCGATTTAGTATCGAAATGTCTTGCATACGAAGCATAACAGAAATATCGAACTGGTGCATCGGTGAATTGCGAATTAAAAGTTAAAAAAATACAGTTACGTATTGTTATAATATATATCATGACATTACGTATATAGTTCTTTTAACTTTTTTGTATTTATACTATACACTCGTAACCGCAACTTATCCCGCGAAATAGCATTATGTAACACGTCGGTAAAGCAGCTAACCATTCGATTGCAAACCTTTTTCTCTCTCTCTCTCTCTCTCACATGCCTATACTTCGTTTCATTCGTTTACAATAATTAACCGTAACTTCTACGCATTTTTTTCTCTCTCTCTTTCTTTATATTAAAAGTTGTACTGTATTCCATGAAGTATCTTTACAAAACTTAATGGCAACGAACTTATTCACCATATATGCTGTATGAAGCTCTCGTACTTCGTCATCGTATTATTTTCAGCTATAAAGATTTTCAATGAGAGAAAAATCCACAAATATTTGCGTTACGAATGTCTAAGACTCTCTTTTATAGATTATCTCTGCGTAAAACACAAAACATATGAATAAAGATTTAATTTCCTTACAATCACGACGTAACAAGAAACTCCCTTCACGAAACAGATCGCCGTGGTCCCTGGTCTTTTTTCAAAGCGATTTTTAAGCTCCATGAGCTGTTATGACATCGTATTTTGGAATCGTTCTGCTCGACGGACATACGCGTCACTTTAACGGCACATTTGACATCAACACTACAAAAATATCCGTCATTAAGATTTATTATTCTTTCTTTACAATTAACGCACCGAGGCGATATAATTAATTTATAATACAATATTACGAACGATGTAATTGTTATACAGCCAAAGAATAAAGCTTCTATACAATCCTCCGTAATCGTCGCAGATATATTAAATAATAAAATTGATTTACACCGCGTCCCGACAAATCTTTCGGACTACCGAGCAGATGATCGTTCTTAGATATCTCTTCTCAGAGAAACCGAGAGATATTCATCGTCTGTAGCGTGTGTTCTGTAACGATTTATCGGGACGGTGTTCCATCACTATACAAAACGAGTACAATTTCTTGTTCGATTTTTCACAGATTTTCAAGAGGTCCTGACAGAGTTGGACGACATTCTGAAAAATGCGACATTTCTTGGAATCGACGGAGAATTCACAGGACTTAATTCCGGACCCGATGCTGGCGCCTTTGACACGCCTGCTCAGTATTACACAAAATTGAGAGCAGGATCTATGGACTTTCTTCTTGTACAGTTTGGCCTGTCTGTCTTTACATTTGATACACAGATACAGAAGTACGTTATTCTCTGGATTGTTCTTTATACAATAATTCGTCGTTATTGTCCCGTTTCAACCATGCGTAGTACGCCCGGTGACTATCCCCACCATTTCTTGGAATCCTTCGGTCGAGAGTGAGAGGGAACGAAAGACTCAACGGCAACTTCTTGTCAACTGTTTCGTTCCCTCCAGCTCGCTCTTCGGAATTCTCATTCGCGGCATCGGCCGCACGGAATAGCGTCCGCACCGTTCGTCGTGTTTATAACGACGAATTACTGTACTTCGTAATCGTAATCCTGCATCCAGCTAGAACGCTTCAGTTTAAAATCACTCCTTCGTTTTAAAGATATAGTCAGCGATCGTACAACTTCTACGTTTTTCCACGGCCCCTGAATCGCGCAGCTCCAGATAGCAGATTCATGTGCCAGGCATCTTGTATATCGTTTCTGGCCACCCAAGGCTTCGATTTCAATAAACTTTTCAACCTGGGTATCCCTTATCTGACCACGATCGAAGAGGAAAAGCTTGTGAAGCGGTTGGAGGAAAGGCAGAAGGCAAGGGACGAAGTGCAGGAGCTGATACCTATCTCCGACGATGATAGACCTCAGATCGAAGAGATTTGGTAAGTCAATCAACCACGTTGCCTATTTTTATCGGGGGACGGCTGAAATTGAAATACTTACGACCGAACTATTCCAGCACGAGGATAGACGAGTTCATCGCTTCCGACGCTGAGGAATTGACGATAGACAAGTGTAACGCTTTCATCAGGCGGCTGGTGCATCAGGAAGTAAGGGTGAGATGGCCGAACAAGTTGAGAGTTGAGGGTAAATCGGATTGTTCAGGGCCCAGTCTCGTAGTACAAAGATCAGGGACCAAGGAGGAAGAAGAACAGAAGGAAAGTGAGAGAAGGGAGAGGGAGAAGCTGGAGATTAAACAGGCAGTTGGACTCAGCTTACTCTTGAGGAAAATCGCAGACTCTGTATGTTCCATTCAAGGCTTTTCTTTATCGAATAAAAAGAGTGTTCATATTTTTTTAAACACGCCTTCGTTTCAGGGGAAACTAATAGTCGGGCACAACATGTTACTGGACCTCTGTCATATAATACACAAGTTTTTCGGCCCTCTGCCGGAATCATATTTGGAGTTTAAATCTCTCGTTCACGGTTTGTTTCCCAGGTAAGCGATAAAAATTTCTCTATATGATGTTTCAACGAAACACGCGAGTGCGAGCTGTGGTTTAAAATGTTTCTTCTTTCTGGACAGAATTTTGGATACCAAAGTAATATGCCAGTCGCAACAGTTCAGAGAAAACGTACCATCGTCGAATTTAAACGTATTGCTAGAAAGGGTTAGCAAGTCACCGTTTAAAATTCCAGAAGTAGAATTTGTCGACGGCAAGAGTTACTCCACGTTGGCGGAGAAAAGCCACGAAGCGGGTTACGACGCATATATTACAGGAATATGCTTCATTGCATTGTGTAATTACCTTGGTTAGTAGCCGACATATAAATGCTTTACATAAACTTTACATGCGTTACGAATTCAACCATTTAACTGTAATAAATTATTCTCTTTTCAGGTTCCTTACAGAAGCCCGAAATTCCAGTAGTTCTTTCAGACTCGCATCTTCTTAATCCTTTTCTAAACAAGTGAGTTTCGTTGTGCTCAATATTATTAATAACGTAGAATTCAGTGGAGTACAATTTATATTTTTGTTTCAGACTTCTCATAGCAAGGCTGAAAGACTACCCCTACATTACCTTAGATGGAAATGATCGTGAGTTCTTTCGCACCATTTTTCTTATCCTTCATAAATTTTAATTCGACATTAAAGATATATATCGTCTTTCGTGTTTAGCTAATCCCAGCAGAGATCACGTGTTCCATCTAACATTCCCGAAAGACTGGAAGCATAGTGATATTTCTCAACTGTTTAGTCCATTTGGTAAGTGCAATATTCTTTCACACTTTCCATTCGCTTATTTTCTTAAAAACCTCCTATACTAGATTTATCTATGTAAGAACTAATATTTCTATTGCAGGAAGCGTGTACATATCATGGTTGTCCGACACGTCCGCCTATGTTGCATTGAATCGTCGTGAACAAGCTGCCGGAGTGATCAAGGGTCTATGGAGGGGAACTACGTACAGGATACAGAAGTACTCCAAGTACCAGGCATCGTTAGAGACGAACGTCAACACAGGGGAACGTAAACGGAAATTATCTTCATCCGAGTAAGTAATCGATAATACATACACCGTTTTCTACACTACGGTTCAACTTGTTGCCAAAAAACCTTCCCATTATTCCCACCTGGAACTGGAATTGGTCATTTAATCCTTTAATAAATCGATTCGACAGCTTATCAGCTTCTACGATCGTGTACAGTATTGCTCTCGTTTTCGTCGTATTGCGCGAACGAGGCGTAACGACTACACTATATTCGCATACTGAGCTACATATTAACGAAAGGTTCTCACAGTTTCGAGAAGGTAACACAGCATACTATGCTGATCGTTGCTCTGTCGACGAGCTACCGCCTTAATATCGGAAGTTAAGATTGCCAGTCCCCTTTGGTTATCTCTCGAATGCGATTTTTCGCGCCGACTTTTCTTCGCCTTGTTCGATCAATTTACCGTTTCTTGCTCGTACATTTCGCTCGATCGCCGTAATTCCCGTCGATTAATTTCCCCGCTTATCGAGAGCGCCCGCAGCGGAATCGCCTTGCCTGTTACTCGTCACGGTACGATGATGCGACAAGGGCGGCGAATCGCGTGGTCCACCTTCGTGGTAATAACTCATCCTAACCACGGGCACGGTGAAGAGATCGGTGCAGCGGGGTGCCAGGTTCACGGCGCGGGCATTAAACGCCGCGAAGAGGTAGCGGGGGACACCGTGAAAGGAAGGAAGAGTAACGCGTTATCAGCGCCCGCTGAATATAAGCTGGACGCGATAATAATTTCCAAGCGGCGCCGCGAAGCGGAAAAGAGTGTGGCGGATGAGCGAGGAGAGGCGACGCTTCATACTCGCGGCGGCTTCCTGGGATTTCCTGTACACGGGGGATTTGCATAGGGTCGTAGAGCTCATTCTAAATTAATGCCCGCGACGCCTGTTGCACGCGTGTCTCCCCTTCCCTCCTCGCCTCTTCTTCGTTCGATTCTCCTCCTTTCCCCACCGCTATTTCTTCTTTTCTTCCTCCTCGCGAGCCACCGGCGTATAGTCGCCACTAAATCAGAGTTCCGTGCCGCTGTCTGCGGGGCTTATCGGAGCCGTTGATCGCGAATCGATCCAGCTATCAATAAATTGATCGATGCGTAGTGAAAAATGATTTCTAAGCGTTGATTAATGGAGCCGCGGGCGCTGTCGAACGGGACCGACTGGAACAATCGATTTATTCCGCACGATCATCGGCGGAAGCACTTTAACGAGTGGCAAATTTAACTTCCGTCATTACGTGCTTGTTCTTTTTGTGGTAAATTACTCGGGTTTAGAATCTCATTCGTCATAAGACGAGTGTCGCTTTCATTTTGTGAAATAAGAAAGTTTATACTGTTTGCATTTACTTAGCAATGGTCACTGATCCAATTACCAAGTATGTAATAAGAATGCTGATGAAATTTAGATTTTTAAATTGAGAAATTGGCTAAGAACGCGGAATCGTTTGTTTGAACGAAAAGGTCGTTCGGAACCGTCCGTAGAGTCGGATCGCGGCGACGTATTGGCGCGGCCCATCGCGCTCATTACGGGTACAAACGAGCCGCATTGCCCACGTGCGAATAAAAGCAAAAGCACGCCGGTATTAGGGTCTTGATTAGAATAATGCAACACGTTTCGAATAACGTGTCCGTGTCGCTCGACGGGGACGCGTCCGCAATGCAAATGCACGCGTATGAATCAGTTAGAACAGACACGTGGACGGCCATAGCAGGGAAATTCTCAAATTGAAATAAAAGGATACGTTCCTACGGGCCAGAAAACTTGCAGCACACGTAAGGGAACTGTGCACTGTGTTTACGTCCCTCCTAATACCGATTTTATAATTCCTTTTTCTCTTTTCTTTTTTAATTTTTAGTGGGTGGACAATGTAGGTGGGATTAATTTTACTTTATTTCATTACTTCAACTTCTTTTCGGTCTATCTTTAAACTCGGATTCTTACTCTAATTTCATTTTAGAATAATTGGGGTAGATAAGGGACGTGTCGGATTAAGTACGACTTATTTGAATTAATTGAGGGATTAAAATCTGAATTAACCCTTTAACGCCTGAGGGAATATCATATATGATATATTCCCTTTTCTTTGCTGTTTCACAGTTTGCACTCGCAATTTGCTGTTTTGCGCCAGATTAAGTAGTACATGTTGAGAGTAGTTTCATTCATTGAAGAAGGATCAATATACCTGAATCCTGTATTAATTTGTTTTATGCATTTTAACCACAGGAAAAAAGAAAAGAATTATATAAAAATATAAAAATCTGGGTTCAAAAGAGTTCTGGAAATATGAAACTTTTTTTAAAAATGTTCTGACGTTATGAATTCCCCTGAGAACCGATTGTGTTCCGAAGTTCTGGAAAATAAAAGTTTTAGTTGGAATGGAACTTATAAAATATAAAAATAATTTTCTATAACAGGAACAGATATTTTGTTCATCGATATTAAAAAATTTCTCAATCGTTGTTCGTCAATCAGTCGTTCTCTTTTCCATTCAATACTTTTTACGAAACTATTAATTACTTATGTTATGATTTTCCTATCTTTTATTAAATAAACATGAAGAATATGACATTATATTGTTAAATAAAACTAGTACTTAATAGTTTAGTACTTTTCTTTATCTTATGCAACCTTTTTTAATAAATGCCGTCATAGAACTTGCTTCCATGAAACTTTCATTACATAAGCTCTGAAATATCTGTTCCATGAGAACACTTTTTAAAGAAGTTCCTACATTTCTTTGAATAAAAATTTTGACAGAAACAGATATTTTCTTAAACGTGACATATAAATTCTAACAGAATTTTTTTCAAAAACGTGAGTTTCAGAACTTTTTCGATCCCGGATAAAAATTCTGACCATTTTTAGCGATAAAATAGATCGTGATATTTTTCCTTCAACGGGATCTAGGTGCCGGCGCTAAAGGGTTAATCAAAGAATTTTAATCGATTGTTTATTATTGTACCTCCGTTACTTCGATTTTCTCGTTGCGATCAGAGGTATTAATTACGTATCACGATCCCGTGTGTAGGCTATGCACATAACGAGGCGAAATCTTTGCCCGGCCATATCGATGTTACCATTACAATGTCTGGCCGCCGTACAAGGCATTAATTCCGACCCAGGAACAAGGACGCTGTACCCAGTAATTGCTTAATTACACTCTCCATGCATCATTCACGTTTACCCGAATGCTCGCCGGTAAATATACGCCTATTAGCATCCCGTATACCGCTCGGCCGGCCGCAATGCGTTACGGCGGTATTTATTTGCGAACTATAAATAAGAACGTCGGCAGATACAGCGACAATTTATAATGGTCAACCCTCGGCCCGGTAATAGCCGTATAAATTACAATTTGAGTTGAACACCTTCCCGCGGATTTTTGCCGCCGTGATCGCGCCTTCTTAAAACGCCATTTAAATCATATCGATTGGAAAAGTTCGCGCCTCGCGCACGCGGGCGTGGGCCTCGCTCCGACCTTAAAGTGCCGCCCCGGAAAATTCTCCGCGATTTTAATACTTTTTTCCATCCCCCTCTACACCGGCCGTGCTTGCTTTATGATTCGCCGGAGTACATAATGAACACGCTGTAGCCGGACACACGTGTACATCTTGCGGCTGCCTCGCGTGTCCGTGTCCAGGTACCCCGCATGCCCCATAAGCATATATCACTTGGTAGTACCAATGCATCACTCCGTGAACGCGCGCCAACACCATCGCGGACTGCTTCTGTGTCGCATGCGACTTTTATCCGTGGCCGCCTCGCGAGAGTTGCTTTCCCGTTTGCACCACGAAGCATCTTTCCTCTAAACGAAGCTTTCGCGTCACGCGGAAACGCCGCGCGGTAATTTATCGGGGCCCAGGCGTTCGCGTGCCGCGCGCCGCGGTCCGCGCGCACGGTCCCGCGAGCCCCGATACACTGCCCGCTCTTTTATTAATTTTGAGCACTGCCGGCTCGTTATTGTCAACCGCCTCGTTTATTTCCATTCGGCCTCGGCGGCAACGAAGGTTCCGAGCGTGAAAATTTTAACGAAGGCGGTATTTCTCCGGCGTTTTGTACCGATAAGTGAGGTTCGCGAGAGGTTTATTGCATGGGTGTGGATAGACCGCGATTTAATTGCGAGCAATGGCTTATGTGCTGGAATCTCTTGCCCAAGGTACTATACTTTCCATTTTATTATATTCTTCTTTTAGTTTAACCCTTAACTGGTATCCTGGGGTCGCTCGTGACCCCAGCTGCGCAAAGTTCGCTGCTGAATTTTTGGTTGTCTAAGTTTGTAAACTGAATTTCTAATTAATTTTATAATAATAGTTTAACTTTCTGCGTTTCTATTATTTTATATGTTACCTAAGAACACAATGTTCGTAGAGGTTGATCTAGTGTCGACTTTACAAATTTCTTTGTCCTTTTTTATTTGGGGTCTGCCACGACTTCAATATACCAGTCTCGTTTGCCAAAAACAGTAGGTATACCAGTTAAGGGTTAAGGGGTTACGTACATCTAGAATGATCGAAACAATCGATTTTTCCAATAAAGAATTCGCAGGAGCTACAGCATCAAAAGAGGGTCAATTTTATGGCCCCGGAATCGACGATTTTCTTTAAATTTAAACAAAAAAGATTATCTCACCTTAACCTGTACCTTTAACTTTTAACGTTGTTTTCGCGAAACTACGGTTTTCAAATCGACGCCAAAGATATTTCATAAACTACTGAACCGATGTGAATGAAACTTGGCACGATTATTTGTCACATCAATATCTAATCTTTATCGTACGGATTTTTTTGTAATAGACACAGTTTGGTTTTAATCATTAAAAAATTGAAGAAATTTGTCTCAGAAATTGCATTACTAATTTGAATTAATGTTTAAATACTCATGTTTTTTTTAAAAATGGCGAGTGAAAGACTAGTTTCTTTTACATACTTTATGGGATATTTTTCTTTTTTAATTTTGAATGACACCCAGAGGAGATATTTTCGGCACCGCAAACTCCTTACGCGACGACCCTGCTTCGTTCAACGCCAGTTACTCGGCGAACAAGAGGGATTACATTTTTATCCATTTTTTTTTGGTCATGCTCTTTAACCCTCATCTTTCCTCGTATCAATTTGACACAGTTTTTCCTAATAAGTTATACGGTTTCATTATTTGTGATTCTTGTAAGCAAGCAGTATGTCCTGCACATCGGTTCATTTTATGCGATAGTTGTGAGGAATGTAAGATGTAAATGTTAACTCATCCATTTTAATGAAAAAATATCGAAAAATAATTGTTTACTTTGTCATTTCATCGATCTTATACCACTGTATCAATTTGACATCGAGGGACAGATTCAGTTCATGAAATAAGGAACGGATGAGGGTTAAACTATAAGGTTTCAAGCGCATATTACAATTTTTGATTAACAAAAAAGATTATAAAAAGTCCCCTCTTTTTACGGTTCTAGGTGTATGTAACCCCTTAAATATTGCTTCTGCAATAACCACTACTACTTCCCTTAATTGCGTTCAAATATGCTCTTATTGATTTTAAATTTGCGAGGAGGGTAAACAGGGTTTCGTATGGCAACGTTCATTGGTTGCCATAGCACGTGGGTTTCCATTCCATTGCTAGCATGGTTGCCAAGAATTTTCAGTGTCCACCTTATCATTGGCGCAGAGCTAAAACTCGCGCGACAAATGTATGCGAGCGCATAGTGATTTAGCGCGCGGAAGATGATAGAAATATCTCGGTATGTTATGCGCGAGCCTCTGGCCGTAATTAAAACTTTTCAACCGGGATTTGTTATCTGCTGTTGAATAACGAATGCCATTGACGAAGAAGCTGGCCACTTTGCATACCTGGCCAGGTAAATAGTCACGGTGATTCCGCTGCGCGGGCTGCGAATCGAAGTAATTCGCGGCAAGTAATGACGATTTACGATGGGGATCACTTGTGGCCATATGCACGCATTAAGCTATTAATATCAGTCAGAGGTACATTAACCCCTCAGCTGCCTAGATTACTTTGCCGCCGTTACGCCGCTCCAAAGGAATCACACGTAGCACGCTTATTAAATGTTATTTATTACGATTCCGATTCATTTATTAAACAGATTATTAGACGCCCGGCTCACCTGCGCCGGGATCGGCGAGCGAGTCGATCGATAATAAATTTCTATTCACCGGCAGGACGAGCGAGAATAATAACGGACAATGTGGCGAGCGTGTGACCATTTTTATTACGCCGATCGACCATTAACCGGATTTAATCGCGGGCATAGTTATCGTGCCGCGACACGCATTTACATTGCCCGGTATCGCGTATTGCCAGGGAAATTATGCACGCGGAAAGCGGCGTGTTAGGGGCCTTTGGGAAAGACGACAGCCATAATGGTGACGTTTAGTGTTCCATCGACACTCCGCGCTTTTCTCTACTGTAACCGATATTAATTATGAACCGTATATTCGCGCGGCTGTCCAATAAACTTCTATACCCGCGCCGTACGTTTCGTTGCCTAGCCACCGCGGAAAAATGTCCCGCCCGTAAGTGTATATTAATTACCGCGAAACAGGTTACCGCGCTTGACCAGTCGCGTAATTACCCGCTTCGAAACGGCTATCGGTGGATCCGCGGCGATCGAGGCAATTGCCTTCCGTAGCGCCAGCAAATTGGAAAAAGATGAAGTTTCGAAGGCGTTCGCGATAAATCCGGGTGGCTTATTGCGGAAAAATCTTGTAATAGCGTTGTACCTATATCGTGACGCAAACTTTTGCCGGTTAATTTTCACCGTGGCGTACGTTGGTGCATTTAACGCTTTCGGGTCGAAGCACTTTTAAATACGAGTAGATACGAGTAGATACTCCAGTTTATATAAAAACCATACCGATAACAAAATTATCATAAATTTATTTCATTTACTTCTTTCCATATCTGTTTGTTTATAAATTTAGCTTTGCATCGGTCTCGTGGAACGGTGTCTTCCAACGTAATTAGAAATACGAAAACCTGCCCCCCTCCCCCCGCGGCGTTGACAATTAAGGCCAGACAATTGAGATTTTCCTTACGTAGGTAATTCGAATTTAGGTATAATTTCTTTTACTATCAATTGGGTACGCGTCAGTCTGGTATGGCCAATTATTAAACGCGTAATAATTACTTAGCCCCTTCTATCTAGCCCACTCAGATTTGGGAAAGTCTGCCTTGCCAGCAGATATTCGCAACGACAACGTGATCGCTGCCTTCTTCCCTTAATTTTGCATTTACAGATAGGGTAAGTCGGGGAGAGATGGCTCACTTTTTTAAAACCGTAAATTACGTAATTTACACCGTAAATTTAGTGGTTGTTTAAAGGACAAAAATAAACGTGATCGAGCCATCTCACCCGCGATGCCATCTCACCCGGAATTACCCTACATAGATACCGCGCAATCTTTACCGGAATCTACTTCTTCGTTCCAGCAAATTACGTACAGTTTACCATCAAGCCTCTGTTCCTCGAAGAAAGTGGAATGGCCTGTGACGAGATCGGTAGTTCCTCTATGAAAATTGCGGCCTTTAGTTGCCAGGTGGTTCTGTTTCGATTATGATTGATTTAATAATTACCGAATACACTTTAAACGCGAAAAGACTCGACTGGAAGCAGATGAAAAATGTGATTTTTCTTCGTCGATCATATGTTTCTTCCACGTGGTATCGCGATCTGCCATTTTTCTCGAAATAGATATGCTGCACGAATGCATTTCTAAAGTTCCCTCTCAGAAAGATATCTGATAATATTATCAGATGCCGAGGCAGTGTTTACGGGCTGAAAAAGGTAAAGCTAGCAGGAGGTAGTAGATTTCCATGCATAATGCAAATACTTTCGAGCAAGCAGTACGGCGAGCGCGGCCGCTGTATTTGGATTATGCCTTCGGGATCGCGGCTATAATGAGTTTAACATGCTTCGGGTCTTCTTTTTCCTGTTGCAGCTTCTTTTCTCCTTTCACTGTCCTTTTTTTCCCCACGGATCTGCGCACTGACTGGCATACCGCGTTCGCCAACGTTATTTTCAAATCTACTTTGTGCTTTATAAAAGTCTTATCTTTCCGGTTTCTATATATAGAGTGACCGTCATGATTAATTGCGAAACTCGAGGACCCTTTAAAGTATCACTCACTCGAGGAATGTATACAATTTTTAAAAGACAACCATCGTCTTCAATATTTTATTTTTTTATTCTTAGGATAAAATACACTTCTACTAAATTTAACGATTTGTGGACCCATTCAAAGTCAAAAACAGATATTAAAGTATTTGTTCATACACCAAAAATTTGGACCGCGTGGTTGGTGCATCAGCTTTGTGCCATAAATCATTGAACTCGTCTTAAAAGCGTCTGTTCTTTTATACGACACTTTACACGTAACAATAAACTTTCCATCGCACGATATACTCATTCAAATGGATCAAAAGAATCAGTCCATACGTTTGGTACGTGTTTATGTCGGGGATTGTGAAAGTGATTTAAGTCTAAAGACCAAAAAATTGAGATTCTTCTTATTTTATGTTATATTGATTTATATTTCAACTAGCTTTGCTATTCGGGGTCGCCCGGAATTTAAATTCTGATTTTATAAAAAAAAAATCATTTTTGTGGGGTGAAAATAGTCACATTGGCCAGGCATAAAGAGCTGAGGCACAGAGTTTACTATTCGAAAGTTTTGGGCGACAGATAAACACACCAACATATAAACTTGCTGCTTTATATATATTTCAATATTATGAAAGAATTATTGCAAAATAGTCGTCAACTAAGCAATGACATGATAGGTGTCACTTTCACAATGAGCCGCGACAGTTTCACGTTCATTTCGATAGTGGTGTAAGTCATTTGTTCTCTGTAAGTAGTTTGTGAGAAAGGAAATAATTACATATTTTTGTATTATGTATTAAACTATTAACCTTAGACAAGCAAAGAAAAATAGAAATAGAACGCGAAAAAGACTTAATTATGCTGAAAATATAAGAAAAATTACGAGTAAATAGTAGTAAAGAATACATTACCAAAAATGGTAAAGTTATTAGTGGCAAAATATTTGAAAATAAAAATTGTTTTTGTTCGAAAAATGTCGAACTTAGATACTCAAATTTTAAGATTGAGAAACTACGTTTGAGCACTTTTGGAATTTGGGAGACATTCGAAAATTTTACAATGTTGGATAACTTTGACATTAGAAGAGCATATATGTGGTAAATCATTTTGTTCAGTAATGGAAAAATATTTTTTAATCCCAAACGCAACCGTTTAAACAAAAAATACATGATTTACACTTTGATAATCACCGCCGCATTTATACATTTCCCTTCATACTTATGTTCGATTCAGGATTTATTGTCGTATATCGTTGAACGAACTCGAAAGACTATTTAGTTTCCGAATAATCATCGAGGTGCCCCGAAATAATTCGAGCCGCGCTCCCGCTGAATTCCTTCGTTATTTAATGCCTTGACGGAAGTTCGCGGGGATACGGGACACGTATCCGCTACACGAGGTTCAAGGTTTCGTACAAGATGCAATAAAACCGAGAGTGGCTCGCTGCGTTTGTACTTATAATGCAGTTACCATTCCGCGGAATGACGAGAGTTACGAGCGTAGTAATTGGTCGGCACGTGGGCGCCTCATTAATACCGTGTTGCCGGCGAGTCTGACCCATGTATCTTATAGGGTTGCTGCCAGGCCCGTGACAATGCGCCCGAGATTGCGTCCGCTACGCGAAAAAGCGCTAAAGCTTGCCTTGGAAGATGAGGATATTCGCCCCTCGTCGTCAGTGCCATAGTGAGCCATAATAATTATCGGCAAGGCAGGAGCTTGATAAAGAATCTCGAAATTAGTTTTCCCCTATCCTCTTTACACAGTAATTAAATAAATAAAAATAATATAGTTCACGAAGGTACGGACCAGGTGTAGAAGTCAGAAATATTTGTAATTCCGCATTGGAAGGATAGAAAAACAGAGAAATCGAGAGATTGTCGTAAGAAACGCAAGGAAGTATCCGATTAGAGGACCTGTAAGAAACAAATTGCAAACAGTAAAAGGAACTCGAATGCTCGTATCGAACGCAATGCTCGCATATTTATTTGAAAAAAAAACTTGTACTGATAAAACAGCCCGGGGTGCGTTTTCAAAGGCTCTGAATGTGTAGCTCTCGCTGCTTAAATGTCGTAAACTTGAGATACGGTTTAGTTTGGTTCGTTACACGGTGCACGAAAAAAGCTTTAGTGACTCGTTAAGTTCGGTGATTCCGAGTGGCCGGCGTCGTTGATGCTCGCGGAAGGCGCGCACCGAAAGAAAAATTCCTCGTTGGAGGGAGGTACCTGGCATTCTTGAACTGATCAGCCATACTTAACGACGATGTACACACGTGCATTCTGCATGCACGCACGTGATGCTGCATATTCATAAGTTGTGACTACGGCCAGCAACATTTCCGCAGCAAGCTTCAACACGTGCGCTGAATAAATTCTTCGTACTGTTGCGGCCGATAGTGTACGACTAGGAGCAATCGATCTTTTTCATTCTTAAATGCGAACTGTATCTGGGCCGTGTATGATATTTCTTCGAAGCGGGCTAAACTTTGGTCGATATCCGCCCGTGCTCGGTCGATTCCCGTTACTGTACGCGCGCTCACGGCGGAAAGGATCAGCGTGCCTCTACCACGGTATACGCAAATGTGTACGATAGATACGTGGAATTTATTCCCGGCAATGTCCATTTCACGAACGCGTTTGATATCGTAAATTTGTTGCGTATTTTAAATACCTTATTTGCATTGGTGCACCACCTGCAGCTATGAATTCCATAAAATGATTGGGAAAGTAATGTAGGGTAATTACCCTATGGGAGAGTTGCCGCATATTACCCAAAATTGTCAGCGTATCTAAATTTTGCAATGTAAACTTTTTCCAAGACTATGTATTATGAGTTGAGTAACTCGTGCCACTATTTGGATTGAAGAAAATCAAAATTGTAATATTTATTGCTCTTATAAAATTCAAATCAAAAACATCCTTTTCTTGGGAGGGACGTTGTATTTCCGGGCGTGACCATTTTGAAACACTTAATTTTCCATTTAAACTTGTTAATTTTAACTTTTTAAAAAAATAACAAAAGCAAAGTAAAATAAAACATATTTTTACTTTATACAGTTGTAAAATACAATAAAATTTGGGAAAATAAATAGGTAGGTACATATATTATTTCTGTTTTTCTAAATTGAATTCTTTTCCTCTTTCTTCCACATTCAGTACACATCAAATAAAAGTAAAATGTGAGAGAAAGAGTAAAAAGTACACAAATATTTTTAGATTATCAGATTTGTCAAAAATAAATAATTTGCCTTGAGATATAACGGTATCTATTTTGAAACACATTTTAAACACGGAAAACATCATTTAATCGACTTAGTTTCGATGTAGCACAGTATCAATCCCTGTACCAATCCATTTGTCCCGATTTAAAGTGCGGCATCTACCCCAAATGCCCAGGAGAGACGTCGCACTTTCGTATTTCCACATGCTATGTCGAACGTAACCTATTCTGGCAGAGAAATATTCCACAGAGTCTAAGAATTATATCATAAAAAAAACTATGAATTTTTTTAATTACTGTGATAGGAAAAATAAACACGACGTATATCTATTCAGACAAAGTGCGAGACGATTACCTCGAAAAACAGCCAAATCTCTAAAAGTAATAAGAGAAACACGTTCTCGCTTACTAATCTCACCCAAACGACAGTCTAAAAAAAATAAAATAAAATCGACAGAGCCCTATTTTATTTCCGACAACCCTTGAAATATCGAAAGTGCGGCGTCTAAACTTCTATCTATGTAGTTGTTCTTTGTATTAATTTTATTGTCGAGAGATCTATTTAAATTCCACTCGATTTTACCTTATTTGCAGGCAGTTCTCGTCCACCTTGAACGAATATGTAATATAAGATACCTACATGCACCTAGTCAATGCGAAAAAGTTGCAGAGCTTCTGAGTGGACTAGTAGTTAAGGATTAATTGGCATAATATGCACAGTGTTTATCTCTCTTTTTGTGTTTCTTGATGCAGGCCTGCCGCGACGAAAAAGGAGGAAAACTCCGAGCCGACGAACGGCGTGAAGACGACGCAGGGCGACGATGGCTGGGAAGTGGCCACAGGTAATGAACTCAAATTATCGTCAGAGCCCATCACCCCTTGCCCCTATCCTCACGAACGATCGAGAGCCACGTCGAAGACCCGTGGAAGTAATCACGAGGTCGTCGAGTCGCTCTTCGAGCAAATTAAGGTCGCGCAGAAAGTCCGATTAAAGAGTACCCTTAGCTTGCCCACGGATCTCCGGAACGGTAAAAAGAAAGACACGGTGCCGAAATACACGATATTGCGACGCGACACGGAGGCCGAATTAAACAGCGAGGTAGAAGTGAAGGACGTCTTGAGGAGAGCGGAAATTCAGCTGTCGAGCATGGCGGGCGTCCCGAATACCAATGCCTCCCCGCGAGTATCGCAGAACGGCTGCAAAGCTAAACTCGAGAAATCGAAGAAGCACAGTTCGTCGAAGGGTGCGACGCCCGCGGCGCCGTGTTTCGTTAAATCGACGCAAACGGACTCGTGCGTCGAGAGATCGGCCCAAGCGAACGTGTGCGGTTCGGCGAGGCAGAGACAAGTCGAAGCTCCCACTGCTGTTTCATATTCGCCGAAAAAAACGGCTAAAGCGCCGTCCGTGTCTTCGTCGCCTTCGGCCAGCCCTAGCGTTCGAAGGAACGCTAAGAAGCTGGTAAAATTGAAGCAGGCCGACGGGATCACCGACAAACAAGAGAAAATTAGTTGCTCGAGAATCGCGCTTCTGTCCAGCCAGGAGAAAAGTTGCTCGAACGGTGAGAAATTGAAACACAGCCTCGACCATGAGAGAAACGATAAAGCCGAGTGTGTCGCGTCGGTTCAGCGGTCTGATTTTCCTGAGAGAGAGAATGTTTCCGGGCTGATTCGTGAAAAGACGAAACGATCGTGTAGCATTATGCTTATGGCGAAAATCGTAGGGCTACTCTTTCTTTATTACATCATCTTCATTGAAACACACAGGAAGTAAGAAACTTGATTTTCATTTGAGTATCGGACGACGCAGGTAGTTGTTGAACGGTGAGACAAACACGCCTTTGATACTTGATCGTCGATTCATATATCCAATTCATCTTTTTTTACTTAAAACGTAGACAACTTTGTAGAAGGTTTTCAGAGCATATTTATTTTACAAATACACGGTATGTTACAGTACTGTACAATTGACAATGAGTGATATAGTGTTTTGTACGGTGTTAGTACAAAAACTGATCTTTGTTTTTATTTTTTCGAAGCTCGCGGTTTCTTGTGCATTTAATCTTTTTCGACTTGTTTCTTTTTTGTGGAATATTTTGTTTGTAAAGTGTCCTGTACTTGATTTGCAGTTCACACGCGATGCAATGACGTGGAAAGTGAAAATCAGGATTTTACTATGATCGAAGTACAGAAATTTTTAAATTCCTTTCACGTAATTGGCTAGTAATGACAATACTTGATATTACGTAAATTATAAAAGATAATTAAACTGTCCTTCAACTTAGGTGATAACTTTATTAATAACATTAATACTTTTTTGATATTACATATGAGACTAATGTTCTTTATTTTTCGTGGTGTTTCATTTTTTAATGAAACCTTTCGACCTTAAACTTAGATATATAAGATTCGAGCAAATATTTCCTGTTAAAATATGTATTTCGTGTGTAAATACATATGGTATGTTGAACTAGGTTTCAAGTGAGACGTGAAGTTTTAAAAATCACATTGAAAATAGCAATGTGATAACTCTTTTTATAGGTATATTTTTCATATGCAAATTTATATTTATATACGTTTTAACAGTTAATTATGCAATAAATTTGTGTACTTAAATACGACGATTTCTATATAAGAATTCTTTATAAAATAACAAAGTGTTGTTACACCTTTTGCAACAGCTTGTAAAAGGTGTAGGTAGAAATTATAAAATTTTCAGCGTTGGACATCAAGTTTGATAAACAAATATTCATTTAAGAAACAATAAAAATTGTCAATTGTTATCACTTTAAAATACTTGAAAGATCTTGAAGCACCTAATTAATACTTGTTACTTTTTAGTTTTGACAAATTTCAAATTAACGTAGATTTAATCAAATTCATTAATTTTTCAAGAATTGTTTAATACGTTGGTGAACGTTGTTTTACAATACTGATACATCGAACTCTGAAAGTGATTAAGTTATGCTTTACTCGAAAAATCCATGATAAATATACCACGTTTAAAGAACTTTTTTTTTTATTTTGGCAGTATTACAATTTATATATTACCCAGCGAGACTGATATCTTTAAACATACATGTATATATCTCATACGAAAATCAAATATGTATACTCGCGTATCATGTTTTCGCCGTTTCGCCGTTTCAAGTTAACAAAAAATTATACACTCATAATTCAGATACTTTAATTCGATAGCATATCATTTCATTGTCATTTTTGAAGTAATGTACCTTGATGTATGTACAAACAGTAGCTTAAGAACTTGTTAACTACGAATGTACCAGCATTTTTATTTTTACATATATTTACGCGAGTGTGTTGTTAAAACATATTTCTAGAAAGTAACGATTTTAATTTACACTTAATGTAACGAGAGGAGACTTATATTTTGCTGTGGATTGCGCCTTTGAAATATGTACGTCTGCAGGACAAGTAACTATTAAGACTACACTTGTTGAATCTGTTAATAACGGCCAGAAACTATAGTGATATTGTCAGTACAAGTAGGCGTTTTGCAACTTAATAATACTTGGTGATATGTAACGCAAAGAAAACGAACAAATTTGAATATGTATCCTTCGCGAAATTCGCAGAGATGTGGCCAGTTATATTATTGTATCTGCAACAGAGAAGTTTGTAATTTGTTGGTAAAACGGTGGCGGTTTCGTAATGGATAGATATTATTTAATTGAGAGATATTTCTTTTCCTTTTTTATACAAATTAATTTATTATTGTACTAATTGGCGATTACATTTGTGTTAGTAATATTTTCCGTTTAATGTAGACACAAATTATTGTTTTCTTCGGTACAAATTGTAGCAAATTATCATTTCTTTAAATTTCCAAAATATAGAAACAAAAAGTTTTAGGAGACGATATTTTTCCTTCATTATTCGCTGTTAAAAAACCACCATAGAATAGAAACATTAATATAATACAACAGGCAAGCAATTAAATGATCACGCAATCTTTGTTTAGTGATATAAAAAATTACGCAAACTCGCAGTGGAGAAAGGAGAACCCTCTATGATTATAATTTCGCCACAATTTCGTTTCGAAATAAAGTAACATTCAACAGACTCCAAATTCAAGTGACTTTCGTTTCCTTTGATCTTTTCTCTTTTACCATAGCAAATGTGATTGCACGTGCTTGCCTGTAAAGTATTAATTGACTCAGAATAAAGGATATACACTCCACTAATAAATTCGAAGGGTTATGTCGTTGCGCATAAACCGATCTCTTATGTGCACAGGGAAACGGCGCCGGAAGCGGAAGGGCCATCCGAACGTCGGAGCTGCTCAAGGATCTAGTACGAAGAAGGCATTTACCGAGGCTGATTCATGGACATAATTGATGGGGAGAAACACAAGCTTTCTTACATCGCCCTACGCAATGACAGCGAATAAGTTGGGAACTGAAGAAGCTGATTGGCAACATTTTATTGTATCATTTCTTGTTTCGCGATTTTGATAGTAATTGAAATTTCGCACGGCACCTTTTCCTCCTTCTATGCACACCTAAAGAGCAAAGAAAATATTTTGAATATGTAGATAGCATTGAGTGCACTGGAATCGTTGATCCTTTCGCACCACTTCGTTGAAAGTTTCGGATGATGAAACGTATTTCAACTAACAGTACACGTTTCGCTATCTGTTCAAAACTGAGGGAGCGATTACGCTTCCTTTCAGTCTACTTGTACATCTGTCTAACTAATTAGAATGAAATTTTTCAAGGTACACGTAAAAGTACAAATGTACTGCTGTAATTAGGCCAGTAGTTGTGTATTGTAAAGCAGAAATGCGAATGGTGACGTATTCGGAATGCTTTCTGTTAAGTACAGTCGATTACGTGTGCAGGATCACGAAATATTTTTCTTATAATAGTGGACTGCACGGCTCGTTATTAAACGTGACGATAAACAGATTGATACAATAAAACACCTGCTGCAATAAATCACCAGCCTATCGTATCATTCATTTATCGAAAATCCATCCATCTTCCTGTCGACGCGGTGATCCTACAACTATTGCGTACTCAATGACTGGGCTACTTAATTATCGGGACTACCAGGGCTATGAAATGAGTTCCATGACTACACGCGTTCACCTTGGATACTTCGATTCATTGAAATTCATCGGCTTGATGTTATTGCGTTATCATAATTTATTGTACAATAAATATGCTATAAGTATCTACTAAAAAATGAGGCACATACTTAGGGATTGACAAATAGGCTGTCTTTTTTCGAAGAGTTGTCTTCCTTCAAAGTAAGGAGTGGGGGGTTTATAAATTTTTTTGCTTGTTACAATGTTAAATAATGTACCCTTTAAGTTCCGAAAGGATCAGCCCATTGGTATCTTTACAAAAAATTTTGAAAATTGATAAAAGAATAAGCCGTTGGGGGAGACTAGTGTAACTCGACAAAAATCTTTGTGAATTTTTTTCAAAGAAATCGTTCGATGGATCTTTTTGAAACTTTTGGGGTATTTAATTGAACATCTCAGGAAGTCGAGAAAATTTTGTTTTCTGTAAAATAATTCGTTTATTGTAAACTGTGGAGGTATTTCTCGGCGTCGAAGTAGTGAATCGGCGTGCATCCAACCGTCCGTTAAACTCGCCTTATACAAACAATCCAGCACATTTCGTATTCTTTATAAAATTACGCGCCGGATGAACCTAAATATGCAAAAAAAGGTGCAGAATTGAGGAAGTGGTAGGATGTTAAAGAAAAGGTAGAATTCGAAAATCCAAGATATATACGTATTTTAAAATGATTTTCAAATAATGACACTTACGCATTTTAAATGAAACAAAAACCAAACAAGTCGATGGTTATTTCTTAACGATTAGTGAATAAACATATTTTTCACGTAGATCTTTTAAGTGCAGAACCTCGAATAAGCATTACAGTCAATTTATTTTTATAGTACCTACAACTTCCCTAGGAAATATAACTTCAAATTTATTACGTTATTAGTGGCTCTTATTAAAAGTTATAAAATTCTTAATAACCTCCATATATATGTATTAAACATATTATAAGCTTAAGCTTATTAAGCCGTTAGCATCGTAGCACAACGTTTTTCATTACTCATAAAATATTAATAACTATACCCCTGAAAATCGAACATATTTTACGTCTGGTGAAATTAGAATTCCAAATAGAACCATAACTGTGTCGTTCACAACAGAGCAAAAGATAAGCAGAAATTCTGTCTGCTTCGGTTGACCGCTGAAGTTTTGTTTACACTTGAATATCCCCGCGCTGTAGGTCGTACGTGTCTGTGCTAGACACAATCAGTTAGTTGTTCGCTGCTCGACGTGAGCTATGTACGTCGTTCACGCTCCACATTTTTGAAAACGTTGTGAATTTAGTGAGAAACTCGTGCTCGTTTCTCGTTTCTCTGTCGCGGATGTGTCGAACAGAATGTCCAAAGCATTCTTGTCTATTTTCAAGTGAAATTATTGACCGGTTAATAAAGTGTAAACTATTATGAGCACGGTAGATACTTCAAGCGTCAATTCCACGCGATTTTGGTTACAAAACGGTTTCTTTTAAAACGTTCTAAGTGGCTCGGAAGTGTATCAAGAAACGTGAGATTCTTTAGAAGATCAATTTGTTTAGCTACTATTAAGGAATCGTTGGACATTTCATTTTGAAAACTACACATAGTTCATTTTCAGTTCACTTTCGTAATGAAATTCGTATTTATTGTCATTATTACCTGTATTGATTTCCAATCTGCGTATGTGCTTGTTTAAAAGTGAATGAATTTGGATCCACTGGTGTACAAGATGCGATCGATCCTGCATTCGCGAAATCGCGAAGATCAAGCCAGTGAGGGCATCGATACCACACCACTGCGTGGTAGCCATGACAGAGTGCCGCGCTTGAGGTTGCTGAACAATGATTTCTACACGGTGAGTCTTTTCTTCCTATCTTTTATTTTGTTTGTCGTTAAAAGGCTCGCATTCTTACTAATATATAAAAGTGGAACGTTGTCTGTTTCTTTGTCCTTTTTTCACGCCTGAACGGCTGAGCGGATTTCGATGAAATCTGGAATATATATTACGTACGTCCTAGATTAGATTATAGGGTATAAATTTTGTAGTTTAGGCTCTTTTATTTTTCAAACATCATAAATAATTCTCGGGTGAAAACGGGTAACGGGTCAGCTAGTTTGGAATAAATGCATACTATTCAGTTCCATTGAGTTTAGGAGATTTAAATTGGGATGTACAGGTTCTTCTTCTTGGCGAATAGATTCTTATACTGTAGTATGAGTATACTGTAGTATACTCAGGCTTTAAGGGGGGAACCTGGTGTAACTAGCTGAAAATCGAGGCATTTTTCCGGAATTTTTTTAAAGAAAGTACTTAATCGATCTTTCTGAAACTTTCGGGATATTGAATTAACAGGTTAAGGTATATAAAAAAAAAATTTTTATTAAAAGAGAGCAACAAATAACAAAGTTATAAGGGCTTATGCCCAGTCCGTTGGCGACGTAATTGGTCCACTGCGGGCAACGTAGCGTCTTTTGGTTTCATCTAAAACCAAAAATCGAACAAGTTTCATTTAGTTTATGAGTGTACGGATGAATCGTATCAATTTATTTCTTAAAAGATGCAAAATTGAACAAATGGCGGCCTCTTGAAAAAAAGGTCCCTCTTTCCAACGAAATTTTGCCTTAAATGTGTAAAAAAAGTTATTTATTTAAACAATATCATTATACCCATAGCTTAGATCTGTGAAGAAAATGTTCACAAATATCCGTGCACAAGGCCAAGTCGATTGGTTGAATATTTTTGGAGTTACATTGCCCGCAAATTGTAAAATTGTCGTTTCGAGAAAAACGCATTTAAAGTTTTCTGGTATCCTGGCGCTCCGTAGCAAAACCGGCCATATCTGCTTTAATTTTTCGAATTTCGTTTTGCGGCTTTGGGAACGTATTCCCGTAATCTTCAACTATTGATTTATGCAAAAACAAAAAATCGATTTCTTCGACCCGCTACACCAGGTTCCCCCCTTAATCTTTGGGGGACATTAGTCGAACGGATAAAAATATTTTAATTGCGAATTCAATAAAATTCTTTAGGTGTTTATAAAAATTTATTTAAAAACTAAAATCCAGTTTTCTTTTTACAAAGCCCCTTCCTTGGGGGGTGCCAGGACTCCTTGCCCCCCGGGTGCTTTTTAAAGTTTCATATGTCTTTATTTCATAGAGAAGGAAGGGAAAGATTCAGTATTACTAGCAATGAATTTAGTATACAAGTTCTTATATCCTATGAGAATATTTTAAGTAGATTTCTCGTTAGAGAAATCTTAGACTAAGAAACCACAGAGGTTTAGTGGGAATTTTGGAAAGGCCCCTAATATTAAAGTTAAAGTAAGACCAAATTGAAATTAAAATACCTTGACAAGGTACTGAAATGTAGAATGTTTCAGCTAGGTGATGAAGCAAAGGGGACTTCGAAAAATTTTAGAGACCCATTTATCCCAACACCTTACTAAAATATTCCAAGTTCCAACTATACTTTTATATTAATGAAATATTACAAGCCCCATCTGATCTTATGTTTCCGTAAAATTTTTTAAGTTACACTCATTTTCATACTTTACAGTAAGACCAGGTAAAATTTGGAATACCTTGCCAAGATTTCAAACAAAAATATTTCAATAAAGTGTTGAAGCAGAGAGGACTGAATTTTTTCAAAGTCTAATCTATCCAAATATTCCAAGTTCCACCTATTCTTCTATATTGTAATGAAATATGTATTCCATGTCTCATCTACTTAGCCTTACATTCGAGCAAACATTTTTAAAGGTCCACTAATATTAATACTTTATAGTAAGACCAGATAGAACTTGGAATACCACATCAAAGTATTGGAACTCAAATAAAAATGTTCCTGTAAAATGCTGAAACAAAGAGGGGTCTGACAATTTTCAAAGCCCCTTGTTTTTCAACATCTCACTAAAATTTTCTAGATCCCGCTCTACCGTTTATCTTAGCTCTATATTCAAGGATAGAGAGGGTAGAAAATGAAATAAGCAAAGTGTCGTGTGTTTATTTCATATGGAATGTATCAAGTCATTCATATTAAAATCAATTTATTGAAACGCTCCATATCACAATCCTTATTCTCAAAGAATGTTAAAATATTTCAAGCTTAATACTTCGCTACAAAATTTCTCAAAGTTACACTCACAATCAGTCATACATGTTTAGAAAGTATTCAAAGTTCGCAGCCATCGGTTTCGGTTATTACTGATTTCCAAGTCTCACCACGAGAAGGTTGCTGCGAGTGGAGACCCGTAGAGAGATAAATAGATAGAATCAAAGTTCCATCGATCTCGCTTTACAGAAAACGTTAGACTGCTAAACCAAAGAGATAGCGAGAATCAAAGTTCCATCGATCTCTTCGGTTTAGACTTACAAGGGAAGATCCCGAACCCGAAAATTCGAAAAATTCTGAAACTTTGTGAATAAGTAAGGGATTTCCTCCTGATTACAACGTCACTTTTGTTTGCTGCCCAAATTCACTCGAAGGGGGTGAAATTAACCCCTGAGAATTCGTCTATTTTCCGATTTCGTGTTATAACTCCCGAACTGTAAGAGATAGAAAGAAAGTTTCAAGAAAAAAGTGACTTCTTTTAATTAGATCTATCATTTGTGTAGAAAAATTATTTTACAATTCACCAGTTATAACACCAAATCGGAAAATAACTGGATTCTCAGGGGTCAATTTCAGTTCTTAGAGTGAATTTGGGCAGCAAACAAAAATGGCGTTGTAATCAGCAGGAAATTCCCTACATATTCACAAAGTTTCAGAATTTTTTGAATTTCCGGGTTCGGGATTTTCCCTTGTTAGAAGCTAGGGAACTGTCATTCACTATATTACGCGAAATTCAGTAATCCCAGCAATACCCAGGTGTCCCAGTCGAAGAAGAAAAGCTTTCGGCGCCCCCGAGGCGATTCTTGTTGCTCCGAACGACTCCGCCAGGAGCACGCTAGGTGTGATCTGACTTGAGCTGGATAACACAGAGATTGTGTAATCTGCCCGGGTGACTTTTACAGACAGTGCACATTTCCGTTAATTCTCAGGATTTTCAGGCCAAGTAAGGAATGCATAAAATGTTTCATAAAGGATTCGTCAGGCTAGATTTGATTAAATTCTTAGCAATTCCCCAATTGTCTCCACTCGTCCACCTGAATCGGTCCCCTTTTTGCTAACGTTGACAAGCGTTGGACATTTTTGAGATTTCGAAGGGCATTGCATTTTAAAAGCAAGGCACATGCCGCATAGAAACCCCAACCCTGCCACAACGAACTCCACAGTGGTCTTGAAATTTTCATTGCTGAAATTACATCCCACTTTTACCTTCGCACACTTTCTCGCAATATACAACATATTTAATAATAACTCTAACGAATTTTCTATCAATTAAGCCGGTAGAAATTCAACAAAGGAGTACTCCAAATTATAATATCTCTAAAGTATGATACAAATGAGAACGATACACCTATATTTCTCCTTAAAATTAACATGCCACGATATCATATCAAATTCAAAAGATTTATTATTCGTAGAGGTGATGTTCAGCTTTACTTAAAAATATCATATTCGATGTAGATTAAGTTCGATGGATTGATAAAAGCGTTACGATAACTTCTCGCGACGTATTCTTCCGGCATTAAATATTATCGATAAATCGATAACGCGTAAGATCCCCAGTTATAGCGTTTTGCCCCATCGCCTGATTCGCCGTATCTAGCCGCACAGCCATTAGCGCTGATTTACTGCGATTCTACGCTTTTCTCCCGGTAGACACCTCGGGCGTACGTAAGAATCTCTGCACTTGAGAATCTTTACGCGTGCATACATACGCCCTTAGGGCTGTGCACTCTGTACAGGGTGTATCGCGAGTCAGTCTGTTCCGTTGCATTATTTTGCACTCGATCCGACGGCACATTGGAAACGTCAAGTAAATTTTCTATGGAAAATATTCCTTCGTGTAATCCTGTCGACTGTATCTTTGTCGACAATCGATATTTCTTCAATGGGACCTAGTTACGCAGAAAGCTTCCAACCTTCAATGTTCTGCATCTGAGTAAATTTAGTTTGAAGATTTTAATTGGTAAAGAAAAGAAGCTTTATTTCTATTAGCTATGTTTTATTTCTTGTTATTGCTTCACAATGCTTGTTAATGGGTTATTTAATAGTGAGTAGTATAATTACTATTATTTTAAATTTTCCGTAGTTTTTTGTTTTTTAAGTCTAAAATTGAACTATAGCTTGGTAGTTTTAATAATTCTATAATGGAAGAGGTGTTCTATGGCTTGGGAATTTTATGCACAATAAAGATCACAAAATATTGGATCTGTACTGTGTTTAACTAAGTTTTTGTCATAAGGGTTTGTAGCTTTCTGCATAACTAGGCCCAATTCTTTTGGAATATTTGTACTTGGACTTTGAAGAGCTTCCTTCATTATTCATCTGTTCGTTCAGCCAGTAAACTGTCCTGCGACTTATCTGGAACAGTCTAAATTAATATGACTATTGATTTAATAAATTTTAATGGTTAGAGCGTTTCAAACCATGTGTTATCTTATTGAATTATCGTTGCATTCATGGTTTCATAGTAGCTTGGAGTTCTTCAATAGCAACAGTGTTATGATGGCTAACGTTCATACATGTAACAATTTCTTAATTTTTTGTTCCACGATTTCAGTCATTTTGGCTGAGAGATTATAATCTCTAACAAATTGAATATTCAGACAATAATCCTACCTGGCGTGAAAGAAAATACCACAAATTCTTCTGAATAGGTTAAATATACAACACTTCTCGATTCTCTTTTAATCATGTTTCGTCTTGCTTCAAACAATACCTACTTAAAGAACGAAGATTCATTACTTGTTCAAAACAGTAGAATCGTGAATCCTAAAAATCCCAAGAAACTCTTCAATGTGTATCACTACGAAGTGAGAATAATACTTTAAAGACAACTTTTGCAATCGATCACGTTTCATCATACGCTCCCGCTGGTTCCCGTAGCGAAGCCTCTCAATCTTCATCCCCGAAGCTCTAACCTGACTCCGAAATCATCGACTAATCCACGATACACCCTGTATGCGCCATCGAAATGAGCGTGTGTGAGCCCGCGCGGAGCTCAGCTTAAAAGGGCGTGCTGCGCTATATTAGCAGCGATATACTGCGTCCCGGTATAATGATTTCTTCGAGTTCTATGGGCCGCGAGATTTACAGTGCCCGGCAGCACGGCACGGCACAATGATACAACTTCGTTCCCCCGCGTAATACCGCTTCCTACCCAGCGAACGTTTCTTTCCCGATCAAGGGGAGAGGAATTGAACGTGGCATGGGACAGCCTCGCTTCGTCATCGCGTCTCGCACTGCCGCCAGTTTCTGCCCTGTCGATCAGCCTGGCAAGTAATCAATCGCCAGCGGAAAGATAACTTGACATTCCGATCTCTGGACTGCTGTTAGGAAAATCTTGATCGTACAAGTGGTAAACGAGCATACGATTCTGTAATAGCGAACCGAGGGCAGGTATGTCTGCAGATGAAGTGCAACTCCTGCTTGCCTGATAGTTCAATTTCTCTCGGCATGTTCCCTCATCGGCCGCTTTCCCAAATTGCTGCAACTGTTCTGAGTCATCGACAGGGGAAGAAGATGTAGTGTTAAATCCCAGATTCCATTTGCTGTAACCAAGTTCACCGATTCTTTAGTTACTCGAGTTTGGAGAACACTTATGATTTATCACAGCTGAGGTGAAGGGTCCTTGGTCTATTACAGTTTACCTGAAATCCTTTTACATGTGATTTCTTGAATCTTTGAAACTTCTTTGAACACTTTCAATCTTCGCTATAGAACCTTTATACTTTTTTAATCTTCGCTTGGAATCTTTATAAGCTCACATTCGAGCCCGTGCTTATTGCTCAGTGCAAGTGTACTTCAAAAACCGATTTGCAATAGTCATTATCATCGTATTACGGATTTTTTTTTACGGATTTTCACAGTGCTGCGGGCTGTTATAGACCCTGACAATAATGCCGCATTAAGAACTGGGAATTTTTCGCGGCTTTACGAGGCTGGTGCCTTTATAAAATTACGAACGGACTTCCATGGGCCGTTAAGGTCCTCGCTATAATAGGCATGCTATACGAGCTTTTTTATGGGCTGTCAGTAGCTACCGACTTTTATTGCGTCCCGTATATATACGCGACGGTGCTTCATCGATTCGTTATTAGGAAAACGATGTGGCTCCTGGATTATCTGTTACTTTAGTATCAGCCTTGAGAGGGCTGCACGTCGAAGCTCGTTTAAGTGTCGAACAGGAGTCCTATGCAGTGTGTTATTCGCTGATTAACATATTTACCCGTCGATGTGGATTTTGAAAATTCTTCGCCATCGATCACGCTATACTTTATGTAGGGTAAATGACCCAATTACGGACACGTTAAGCGTTCACGCTGACATAATCTTATAGTTTTGTACTTATAGACTGAAAGTATATGCTGTTCTTGTTATTTATTATTGTTTAATATGTTTACTCGATGAAAAAAATTTGGTGGATCTTAAAACTTCGATTTTTATGTTTAAATTCATGAATTTCAAAAATATGTTACGGGATCTATTACTGACACCCTTCAAATGTATTTGACTGAATTACTGACACCCCAATTACTGCCAGCTAACCTAATACTGCTTATCTGTCATTTTAAGGTTACGTCGTGTCATGTACATGAGCAACTACTGCTATGACAGTAATACCAAAATGTTAGAAACGCTTGTACCAATCACTGTCACTCAATTAATAAGTAAAAAGGCTTAACGAATCGTTGAATTCGAATCTTTATTACTTTCTATGATGCTTATATTATTTAAAATATTATATTTTGTTATGTTAACAGCTTAAATATTACAATTACAGCATTTTCTTTGACGCCTTGTTTTCTCTTTCGCTGGTAAGAAAGACGTCGTTTCCATTCTCTTAATATCCGCTTAAAATTTGTTATCGTTTTATTCAAATTAACGAAGAAAAAATGAAGTACTACTTTTTCTATCGTATAAATAACAGTTTGAATTGTATGCTAAATTTTTTTTATGCATCGTTTTATAAGATTTATTCGTTATTTTACGTAAAATAGCTTGGGGTGACAGTAATTGGGTAGGTGGCAGTAATTGGGTCCTTTACCCTAGCTGTTTTCAATTACATACGAAAAATGTGTTAAGGAGGTTAAATAGGTATTCTAAATTGCCTAATTCAGATAAAGGATAATTGGTGGGAGATGGTTCTTTTCGTGGGCCATTGAGAAATGCTCACTTGAACTCATATTAGAGAATAATAAAAATTCCGAGAAGAAATAAGTTAGTATTTTGATACAGAAATATTTCAGAATAACACGAATAATTCCTTTTAACACGAATATAAGTTACTTGAATATATAGTACTGGAAATATTTATTGCATCGCTCAAATAAACACGTTGCCACTTCTACCTCCCTTATTATCAGTACTAGGGAAATATTATTGTAAAAATGTGTAGCTCGCTATCTTGGCCGAAATAAGTCGGATACGAAATTGAAAATTACAAGTAGGTACTACGTAAATTTCAAAGTGACGAAATAAACATTTGCAGAACTGTATAAAATAATATGGTGGCCAGTGGAAAAATTCCCGAGTTCAGATACGTACGTATTCTTGTGAATCGTGAGCCAGAAAAACGTGATACGCGGAAAAACACTCGTAATAAGGTAACACGTTCACAAACATGTGATTTAAAGGATCAGTCTCACATTTTATGCACGGTAGCTAAGAAGCTTGACCAATGCTTGTGTGTGTGCGTGTGCATGGAGTGCAGGCTGAGAACGATGAAAGAGGAAGAAGAAAAAGGTGCGAGAATCGCCCTTCTCGGCCTCGTATATTTCTACACACCCTTCAGAAATGTGCGTGCGCATTTAAATGAGGCCGTATTTCTGCGAGATGTTAATAAATTCGTGGCTGAGGCTACATAACGCAAGCTACGCCGTCGATAGGCAACCGGTGAACCGCTTGAAACGGCGTTGCAATTAGAATTATTGTACCTCCATTTCACACGTCGTCGGTATTCGAGTTACACGCGAAGCATTTCTTACGAAACTTTTATCGGTTTATCTTACTCAAAAGAATGCCTTCAATCGTCTCCGAAATTTGTTTCAGAGGAATAATGTAAGTTCTGCGACGACTGAGAACTTTAAATCATGTTACGTTCTTCTACCCTAGAACGATACTGTAACCCTTTTGAAATGGAAATTTGAATATTTTACAATTCACTAATCGCTTCCGAAAAATTCATTTGCATTTCTCTTTAGCCTATCTTTACAAAAGATATTACAGCAAATGGTCTTCGTTTACAGTAAAAGTGCGAATCCACGATCAGATTTCACATGAGACTTTTCTATCGCGAGGCAAAAATCTTAGTAATAACTAAATATAAATGACGGAAATAGTCCCGAGAGATGAGATGTTCGAAAATATATAATGAAACTTGTCTCATGAGAGTCCATTTCCTGAAATTAATGCCAAAATAATGTTGAAAATAATAAAATAATTCAATAATTGTGTCGTGAGATTAAAATCTCATGTGAGGCATAATAATTTTGTCTCATTGTGGATTTGCACTTTAAGGGGAGAGGCTTACCTAAAACGGTCAAAACGACATGCTTCTTTGGGAATTTTTTCTAGAAAAACCGATAAACTTTTATTGTTAAACATTAGTCTATTGGAAAGAGTACATTTTACGGATATTTCAGTATTTTTGTGGTAAAATGTATTGAAAGGTTTGTGAGTTGTAGGCGATGCCCGAGTCGTCCTTTTTAGGCGCTTTGCGGTGACAAGCGTAGTTCGGTGCAGGATCATCCAAAATTGAAAATTCGATTTTTTTTTAGATAATATGTGAAATTATCTAAGCGCTATCGGCCCCGATTTTGGAAAAATCGCTCGTTTTTCGAGTATAAAAAAAATGTAGATAAAAAAGAGAAAAGCTCCCGATAGCGTTTAGATTTTAACCCCTAAAATAAGCCTGCAAAGCCTCGTGTAAATCGGTTCATTAATTTCTGAGTTATATGTGTCACCGACTTTGAAGAAAACGCGTTTAAAATTTTGGGCCTGAGCGCTACACCTACCTACTTACACGGGTATAAATTTGTCAATTTTGGTTGGATTAACTTGACACTTTCAGGGAATATTTTCAAGGTGTACCTACTTCAAGAAAATATAAAAATCGAGTTTTCGAAAATTTCTGCTAGGCCTCCCCCTTTAAGGAAATCGACATTTGGGAGTGATAGCTTGCTATTCTAGCATCTATTGACACGTTTGTAAAGAACATTAAAATCTTCTGGGGTCGCTAGCAACCCCACAAAATCGTTCTAGGGTTGAAACACTTTTTCCACCGATTCATAGAAAAGTTCTTTTAACGATTCCAACCTCCCGTGTAATACCAAGCAAATCTCCATCCAAGGTGATCACCCGACAAAACTTTCGTTTCACACTGCCCTGAATCACACCCGACCTCTCCAGTCCCTCCTATATTCAGCAAGTGCTTTACGATCCTCCTCCTCGAGCAGCTTTCAGTAACGATTTGTTGGACACGTCCGCCCGGCTCGTTTTGCATCCAGACCACTGGAACTCAGCGGCGAGATCTGGCGGCCCGGCGAGGGTGCGGTGGCGGCCGAAAGGGGAATTAAATTTGTATGCCCGTTAAAGCAGAATGCTTGTTGCACGGTCGTCACCGCGACCTAAGTCTCCGGCATACCGTCCTTCGCGTCGGCAACAAGAATGGTTTCCGGTCGCGGCGGGCAGCGTGCTCGAGCGATGCAGCATATGCTCGAACATCGCTCGCATAGCGGGTGGTTGGCGAGTAACTGGAGCACTTAAGAATCCACCTAGCGATCCTGCGCTGCCTCGGGAGAGTTAGTGCACTGTAAAATCGATTCCCGAGGACCCCATCTCTGCCCCGATACACACATCCTTGGTTATTCGAGAGCGGCGCACCCGATGATAAACGATCATCGACGCGTCAGGAAGTCTTTAATACTCGTATACCGCTAATCCCCGGCGCTCTTGTCTTTCGTGCCGCTCCGGGTTTCCGTTTAATAAGCGTTAACACCGTGCACGGTAATAATTTTAAACGCCTGCCCCCCCCCCCCTTCCTTCCTTCCTCTCGCACAATCCCGTACCCCCTTTGCCGTGAACGTCGCCGACAAGGTTGCTCGCGAATTATCACTGAACGCGATACCGATCTAGATTAATATACCGCCTGGCAATCGGCCGGTATTAATGCTATTAGGCCGCCGATAAATATGCGACGAATACGACAGAATCGCCATTAACGTACTCACGCTTCCGTTGCGTCGTGACGCCTCTCGGGGGCCCACTTAAAATTCCAGGCTTCCGTACCACGCGCCGACGCGTCAGCTACGCCAGGCATCCATCTTCGATTGGCGACGACGATTAAACCGATCACGGCCGATCTTTTTCTGATTATACACTTTATCCCCGCTAAGTGTGCCAGCTGGATGAACGATGCCGGCGTACACCGGCCCTCCACTTTGCCCCGCAGTCACCACTTTCTTCGGAACGATATTCATTAACGACCCCGGCGAACCCCGATGTAAATCGATACACGAACCGTCGCCAGTTCTGTCACGATGCCCCGTGGACCCCGGTCGGGGCCGATTTCGACAAAGCGAAACACAAAAACTTAACGAGACTCGGTTAACACGGTCCTCGGACGGTTGTTCGGGCAGCGCTTCCCTTCGTTTAAGGTCGATTCGAATGGATATACTCCCGCGAAAGTTGGCCAGATAAATACGCGGTCGCCGCGGGAACGTTCTTTCTCTGCGATCGGGCTGCGACAGCCACCCGCGGCGCGAATTCACGTGCAATTAGTTTAACCGATTCCTCGATCCTCTGTTCGACGCCGGGCGACGGTGCCTCTCCTTGGCGGGCATAAGCCGGGCGATCCATCGTCCGAGCTGCACGCGTATGCACTCGGGCTCATATTGTAGCGCGCGCCGAGTATAACTTGGGACTTAGCAGGCCAGTAGGATTCATATGCAGCCACCACAGGACCACTAAGGCCCAAATCACCCTCAGCTTTTACTGGTTCCTTTGCACGCCGCGACGCCCAAAACTGGACTGGCAGACTCCCTCGGCTCCTCGCTTCGTGGTATTTGCATTGTTACCCTCCATGTAGTTGCCGGCGTTCCTCTGTAACGAACAATATCGGGGGAATTAGTGGTGAATAACTCCGGTGGTGTTTCTACGAATGTAGATGTGACTTGGTATTCTTGGATCGCGGGCTGGTTTAACGCTTCGTCGGCTTTACTCATACGTTACTGAAACGTGCACGTTTCTTGTGGGATCTTCTGCTCTGAATCTTTAAGAGGGGAGTAGCTGATTGGAGATGTAGGATTTTGGTTTAATGTAAGTGGGGGAAGGCGATTATAGTTTAGTAATAAATTTATAAAAAATGTAATATATATATTTCTATCAAATGAACCAAGCTTACTTGTTCATATGAAACGAACACTACTAAATTAATCAAAGTAAATTTTAACCCATGAGAACAGTAATTCTTCTCATATGCGATTCGGCATCATATTATCATCTATACGTTTGTAATATAAAAAACTTATTCGTTAGGCATCTTAATCTCATTGTGATGCTATTTCAACCCAAATCAAACGTTGGAAATGAATGCAAACGAAGCAAAAAAATTGCATGATACTTTTTGTTCGGTACAATTTTCGCTAATGCAGCAGAGCGATGATCATCCTCTGTTCGATTTTCTCACATAGTGTAATTTATAAATACACATTGTTTACTGAAATAAGTAAGTTGCAACCTCTATACTAACACGGCATCTAACCTGAACACAATTTATGCATCTTATCCCAATGTGTTGGGGACGATGCTAGGCTCGTTAGGTAAGTCAAATTATACGCCAATCATTTGAGCAGAAGTCAGAATAAATAAGAAAACTACCTTCTTTCCAGTAAAAGCCCGCCACTGTTGATAACATTTTCCTTCTCTTCGTTACAACGCAAAATATTAAGCGGCAGCAAAAATTTTCACGCACGCTGTAGCATAACCTGCTTCAAAACATGTATTATTATGTTGTGTATTAAAACACAACAAAAGATCTTCCACGATCTTGCTCACATCTACTGGATAAACTCTGAGTTATGGTTAATTGGCATCCTACCCCATTTAGCATCTTCCCCTCAATTACCTTATTTGATTCCTTAGTACGTTTTGTACAGTCTTGGGAACTTTTCAGATATTATTTTACGTGACTTTATTCACGGTTATGTCGTTCTTGAAATACATTTTGTTCGTATATTCGTTTACCGAGTTTCGAATACAAGGTGATTTATGGCTATCATTGAAGAATTTAGAGGATAAAAGTAATAGGCCAAGGAGAATAGAATGGAACAACAGAAAACAGAACAAAAGTGTGCAATTAACATAAGTACATATAGGCCTATAAATCAATCTTGGCGAAGTAATACCTACACGATTTTCCTTTCTACTAACAGTACAATTACACCAATTTCTTTTACTATCCTCCATATATCCGCTTTTAGAATTAGAAAATAATTCAAATACCCCGTCTTTGTCGCATTTGACTACCGAAGATAACTCGGTATTATTAATAAGCAAAAGCATTGCTACTCTGCAGATCCATTTGAATCATACATCTTTCGGCTATTTTCACAAGTACAACGCGCATCTAAACTCCTTAACCTCCGCCTCGCATCAGCCCGTCTACCAAGCCGATCCACTGTTACGAAAACCCAAACGATTTCCCCGCGATCAAGCGCTGATCGACCTACTAACGAAACGGCACTGCAAATCGGTAGACGTTGCCCTAACATTTTCGCTTCCCTTCCCCGCCGGCGTTAGCCAGCACGGTAGTGTAATCTACCGATTTAACCTCGATGCACTGCAATTCCGACGGCACGGAACGCAGCAGGCCTATGCGCCCGGACAGATGTAAATCAACGTAGGCGCAATTTCGCCAGCGATCTCCTTACCGGCGCGGCATAATATATCATCGAAATGCCGCGTAATTATAATGTCACCAGGCTGACTGCCGGCCATACTTATTTATTACATTATACGCCATAAGTAATAACTGACTGAGCGGCCGCGTGTCTGTCTTGTTACCCGCCGAACTATTATTCATAGAGCTGTCCCTGGGCCGAGCGATTTACGGACACAACTATTCGACAACTTGTCTAAAACGGGTACGCGTTTCGCTGAAATTTACGAGAACCGATGCTCGCCGCACCGAAAGAGCACGGAATTTATAATTCGCCTGCTCAATTCCTGCACACGGCCGCCGATTATGCGTGTATGTGAGCGGCCCTGGTGGAGGCCTGGGCGGGTGTATGCTTTTATGGAAGGAACAAGTACAACGGCCACGACGGGGAACGTTCTGAAAAATGTTGCTCTAGCAATCGTGTTATCGAGGGCGGCATTGTGGATGGCATGAGATACGATTCGAATCGTTAACAGTACCGTTCCGTGCCGCGCCGGGGAGATCGGTAATCGTAGATTTCGTGGGCGTTCCTTCGTCACGGCGGAAATGTATCTCAAGTTGGAGAATTACCGTGTTTGCGCGATAGGCGCGATCGTGGACCGTTTAACACCTCGCGGGATTCGTGGCACGTATACCGATCGGCTCGATAATCGTCAAATTAATAATCAATCCTTTCCGTTACGAGAGGGAGAGGGACCGGTGTATTTTAAGAGCCGCGGCACTGCTCTGTCATTGGCGCTTTCCTCCGCCGAGCCGGGGTCTGTTGCAACCAGCCAGCGCCGGATCGTGCATTGCCACTTCGTCGGGCAATTAATCCGGGCCCTCGGTGCAATCTCACCGCTCGAAGCTGTTATTTATTGTAACTCGTGCTGGATAAGACCGACTCGAGCACGCATGCACTTCATCGGCGTATATCTCGCGACTATTATCGTGAGCTGGTTAATTAGATCGTTCGCGATCGCTCGGTGCCCCGCTCCTACCGAGGTTTCGTTACCTCGCTTTCGTCACGGATCGTGGTGCTGTGCTCCGGGCGCTTGAGCGTGTGGAATATAGGATGAAAGTTGCTCGATACAGCGTTCAGTTACCGTGAAGAAGGAGTTGTACATTTTTCTGTGTATACAAAGTGGGGGTGGAATTGTCAGTGTGGCCGAAAAGGGGAGGATTCTCTGTATAAGAATAAGTTTAAGAATAAAGATATTCATTTAAATTAAGCTTCCTTTTCCCGGAACATTGCTTTAGAAATTCCTCGAGCAGAAATGGGCCTAATGCAGAAAGCTACCAACCCTCAAATTGACAAGATATTAGTTAAAAGCAGCATGGATCCCATAATGTGATCTTTATTTTGCAAAAAATTACCCACCCATTGAACAACTCTTATATTATTATTAAAACTACCAAGCCATAGTTCCATTTTAGGCTTAGAAAGCAAAGCTACAGAAAATTTAAAATAATATTAATTATACTACTCACTATTAGATAACTCATTAAAAAGCATGGTAAAATAATGACAGAAAATAAAATACATGTATCCAGTAGAAATAAAGCTACTTTTCTTTAACTAAATTTACTCAGTTTCAGATCGTTGAGGGTTTGATTCAAATGTGTTTTACTGTATAAGAATGGGTTTCATTTTCAAACCCGAGTTAATAAGTCTCGCTATAACAGTTCAGAAAGTTGGAATAGATAGTCAATAATTTATTCTATTCCATATACTTCTTGGGCGAACCCATATATCAACACCCCATTATGTATCTAGCACCATGTCCAGCGTATATTCATAAGCCTTTTAATCGAGCCTGAGCTTTGATGTGGGGCAGACGCAGAAACGCTTCGGTTGACACGAAAATAACGTAATCCGTGCAGAATGAGGATCGATGCAGGTAGAAAGGAGGGTGCTGCTGGAGATCGCATTAAGTATGCTCGGTGTCTGAGCCATTTCTTGAATCGGCCACCGTTCCTTGCACCCTTCCCCTTCCAGACGCAGCGGCCGAGGAGCGAGTAGGCATACAGGGTGATTTAAACGGTCGGGCAGGGCAGTATAAGCACATAGCAAATGAGCATCCGTGCGAGCCGAGGTGGCTTGGCAGACGCCATAGCGAAAACGAGATCCACGGAGAGGTAGCAGCTCCTTTGCACGAGAGGGAACATCCTGACTGGCTTATTAACGAGATTCAAACAAGTAGCAGCCCCCACCACTAGCTGAATTCTAATCGGGTTCCTTCGACGCAACCCTTGCTACCTTCCAGCCAGACTCGCAGGTTCCTTTGTTGAGGCACGGTCGACGAGGCAACCTGGCTAACTGAAATCGTAGACAACAATATTTCGACTCCCTGGCGGTACATTAGTAGAAACCATTTCGTTCCTTATGTGGGGGATCTCGAAGTCCCGCTCGATCGAGCGGTTCTGTCTTTTCTTTACGAGCGGAACATTAACAAGTTTCCTTTGGTAGCCTCTTCAATGTTCGTACAGATTAATTCACACGTTGCCTGGGCCTTCGTGATAATTCCTCTGCGTAGTTCCGTTTATGAGATCACCGAGCACCAGGATATCTAATAGCGAAGCTCGCCTCCCTTCAGCAGTGAGATGTGAGAATTGCCCTGCCATTCGGGCTGTCGTATTTATGTCCTCGCTTGCGCGGATCTTGTAATCGTGTCTTCGAGCGCTCGTCAATATGTTTGAAGCGTTACCGATAAGCCGGAAGTATTCTTCATCGGATAAGGATCTCTCGTCGTGATCGGTTAATTGTGCAACGTGACTATCGCAGAACTGTGACGCGAACGGGGCGCTTACGCTTTACAGCGTACACGTGTAAGATATAGATCGGAAAGAAGAAGCCATGCAAGCCTCTGCATGCAGGCTCCGGGCGTGAATCAGGCTTAGACGTTTTATGCTCGGTACGATCGCCATCCTACCAGCCCCGCCGCGTTTATCAGCCGATAGCTTTGCGTTTACTGTGTCGGGGCACGGCTTATTCGTAATTAGTTGCGAGGCGACGAGACTAATTGGGAATCGTAAAAATCACGATGGAGCGCTTTCAATGGCGCATGTACCGGAAATTATGCTTTGGCGAACGACTGCTGCCTCGGGGCAAATTCATTTCGCTGTTTCATCTGCTCCTGTCTTGCAGTTTCATCGTAGACCGGGTCTTAAATTTTCTCGGCGGCTGCTGGAACGTCTCGTTCGAAGTTACGGGCACGATACACTACTCGTCGCACTACCTACTTATTGTAAATTTGCACAATATTCGAGGGGGATGGCGATATCATGTGATTAGTGAGAAGCGAGATTTTGTATCTTTAGACATTATTTCTAAATAATATCTGAGATCTAATATCTATCAGATTCTAATTTGACTCCATTTTCGTCCTTGAATACTGCAGTTTCTTTTTACATCTTGGTAGTATTTAACACCTCGTCTGTACTTCCTGTATAGGTTTTGAACACTAACACGTTATGGGCTTGAGTACGCAAATGTAGATAGACATTTTAGGTCCATAAGGCTTTCTGATAAATAGCAAAAGGTACCTAGTATTTAATTCAACTTTCAAGGCTATCGTTTCGCACACCATTCTACTTTTTACTCTACTTTTTCCACCACTATAAATTAGAAATACTGATACCTTCTTTGGTACACCGCATTCCGAAGGCTAATTCCTCGGAAGACTACTACACGTTACAGAGTTATCAATAAGCTTGAATTCTTCTCCTGGAGTTGGTAAGAACTGCACACAGCTATCGATACCTGTATCCACTCCGTCAGACGGCCATTCCCGAACACGTCAAGCAGACCGATGTTCCATTAACAACATTCGATCGAAGCTGCATAAGGTCATAAGGCTGGATCGCAAGTCGCGATCGCCGGCAGTAAAAGTTTCTCTCGAACGACAAGTCCCCGGAGCTCTCGCATAAATTCAGCCGTTATCCAAATAAAATCTCTGGCCGTGCGAGGAGCTCACTTATTCCTCACCTAAGTTTTATCCGTCCGATCGGACATTATGTTCGCGCGGCTAGCGCCCGAGGTGGAGAGATACAAAGCTTATCGAGTAAACCCTGGGCGTTCTCCCAGACATTCCGGAAATTAACAATTACGACGCCGCTTACTATCATTACGCGTTAAATATCGTGGCGGGGCCCTCTAAAAGTTAACGACGCCGCGCGACGTCAGAGCGGCGGGGAACGGTCGAAGACGTGTCGGTACAGGAACGGAGTAACGCTTGGACCCTATTACAAGTGCGGCGCGTGTACGGTGTAATTAATGTATTACAGTAACGAACAGTTCACGCGCCTCGACGAGTTATAATCCAACGATCCTGGCCCGCGATCCAACCGTTACACCAACAATCGCAACCGTCCCCGCTCGTCGTGCCGATTTTGCGTCTCGCCTCGCGTGTGTGCGCGGCTGGAACCTTCACCTCCGATGGCCCGCGATGGCTCGCGACTTCCGGCACACTTGTTAGATCGCGGTGCGCATGAAATCGTGGCAGACGAGTAGGTACCTCCCTTGGAACACTTCTGGTGGCCAGCTACGTAAGTAATTTGAACGGACAGTCGTTAAATGCTTCCGACAGATCTGAATGCCGGTAACCACTGCCCCTTTCGAGAGGAAAAGGGAGCGGACAGCCAGAAAGAGCCGCTCGACTTCGATCGGACAGTCCCGGCAGGCACGGCAATTATTACGGGGGACGTGTTTGACCATGCGCGCATTTATTGTCTCAGTCGGCCAGCTTTCGGGAGTACGTGCTCTTGCAACGGCGTGTACACGCGCAAACTCACCGCGCAGGTGTAGAAAGAATGGCACTTGGGTGGCTTTTTCTTGCGATGAGTTAGATTCCGTTGGCGATAGAGTTTCCAGCTGATGAAGTTTCTGGGTTGCTGGATCGAGAGGAATGCTTAAAACGAAACTTGGAGAATACGAGGTCAGAGCGCGTTGAGAAAGAAATGCGGGACGTAATGTTTCGCCAGGTCGTTCTGGTCAGTTATAGAGTTGTTCCAGCAGACGTTCAAGGTGGGAAAGAACTCATTCCTGGAAGTGGTGATTATCTCATATTTTATGAGGTAACAGTTGACCCTACTAGAATCTGGTACCTAGGAAGACCGTAAAGCTTTCTGCAGATGTGGGTCTAATTTCCCTTGTACCACTGGGATTTATAAATCGTTCTGATGAGTTTTAGGTGCTAGTAGATCGTAAAATTAGGTGACTTGAATTTCTGAAGCAAGCATGGAACAGTTACAGTCAAATTTTCATAAATTGTCTTCCAACTCTATAATATACCAACGTAAGTCTCATTCTGGAGGCGATACTTCCTGCGTGTTAAACGACCTTCGAATGGCTTAAAACAATATCGTAGAGAACGCAACGAATTTATCCCCTTCACTTGGTGATATTAGATAATAAACTGAAACCAGAATTTCCGAAAACGGGATAGGTGGCAACTTTATACGTGTCGTTGAGTAAAATTCAAGACCTTTGCAGCAAAATTGCTATGCCGCGCGGTGCATGATAATGCAGAGTGTTGATTAAAATACCGAAAGAGGAAACTGCTTAAACAGCCTGTTTATTCCACGTGGGAGGGAACGTATACTTAAGGCGTATATATATATTTACGAAAGCTTAATTATAAAGGAGATCAACAATGTAATCGATGAAATATGTTTGAAGTCTGTAATAAGGGGAAAGTATTCGCCTAGATGCGGAATATCGATAGGAGAGGAAGGTTTCGCAAAGTTCTAAGAAAATTAATATGTAACGCGGTATAATTTCTCGTCGCGGTAAAGAATGACTCCGGATAAATAATAGCCGGCCGCGATAAAGAATGACTGGGCAAATAATTCACATCGCCGGGAAGTTTCGTACATTAGATATTAATACATAATGCCCGTCGGTGGTCGTATATTACAGTTCATTCCGCGAATAAACGAGTTGTAATTCCGTGTATATGGCGCCATTACCGATCCACGTTGCTGTGCAGATTACAAAGGTCCGCCACGGATATTACCGTGGCACGTTCGAATGTTGCAAATAGTCGGCTTAATTGGCGAATCGAGAGATTAAACGACGCTCAACCGTTCCCGAAATATCAAAGGCAAGCTTACAAGCAGTTACCCGCGACATTATTGCATTCTTCGGGATATAATGTACGACGGAAGGATTGAGGCGCTTTTCCTGTTCCTTCCTTTCCTTTTAAGAAACGTAGGTCGTTCTTCTCGATGAGCCTTTTGCTTTTCTTGCCGCGAAATGGATGTAATAAACCCGATATACTAGATATATTCCGCACTTTTCTGCGAGCAATTGGCACGATTAAAATTCCAAGCAGCGGGTTCTACTGCTACCGCCTTTCGTCTAGGCAGGGTATCATTAACCGGTGATCATTCCAGCCGCGAGTCGGAGGCACGGAGGCTGCGAATCAATTATTAATTAACTTATTTCAGGCAATAATTGCGACACGGTGTACGTGCGCGATTGCCCATCCTTCGTATGCCTCGCGAGAGCATCGCGCCTCCAGATTTTATCTGCGTGAGAAAACGGGTCCGTGAAACGTTTCTACGATCGCGGAACCATTAGACCGATCGCTCATCGCTGCAGGTAATGTACGCGCTATACGAGAAGCGAGCTGCAAATGTGATCGCTTCTGTGTAGGTTACAATGTCATTTGAATACTCAGCACACACAGGAAGCTCGAAATTTGAGTGGCAAAAAATTAATTTTTGAAATCTTTCAATAGTTTCAATAACTGAAGTTGGAGCAATTCGAGTAATTTGGAGAATTAAAATGAAACTTGAAAAGGGAAATGAGAATCGTATGAAACTTTCTTGTGGGTAGAAAGAAGTTGAATCTCTGTGGGTATACATTTCTCGAAGATATATTGGAGCCTGGTTTTACACGTTGCAATTACGCATGTTTATTCTAAGTATGTTTATACCTATGGCAAGAGTAACGGAGGATCAGAATTTATTGCGGTAATTGAGGAATAGAGAGGGTTATTTAGAGAAGTATAAATCATAAGCGTATCGAGGAAACGAGGCTCATTATATGGCTGCAATCATAATTTACGTTAATATCGTCAACATTTTAAGACACTTCTCGCGGTTCTGTGTGAGTAACTGCAATCAACATTGTGCAGCTTTCATCAGATTCTGTACGATGTTATAAATTAATTGCTCCGATCCTGGAAGTAATTTTTCTCCCGTAACTACATGCTCGCTAACATCGAAATTGCAAGGTAGTCAACTCTGGTCAAATAACGTTTTACTCCAGGTTAACCTAGTTCGTGGTAGATTAACATCGTTAATCATATTTCCGTTGTCAGAACGATATTCATAATACATAGGTACTTTGTCTCAGTTTCTAAAGTACTGGCAATGAGTAAGACTACTCTGTCTCCAATTTAGTGGTGGTTGTTTAACTTTCGTTCTCGTTTTAAATCTTTCATTTTACTATAATTAAAATTCTTCCATTTACTCGTATCTTGGTACACTGTCATTGCATATGCCAGACTTGAACTCCACATGTTGAAGAATACGTTGCTCACCAAAATTGAGGAAACGATGTCAACTTGAGATTCCTAGTTGTGGAAATCAAACCCTAATAGGAGCACAGGAAGTCTGCAGTAGTTTAGGAAACTCATCGACACTAAACTAATTGGAAACTATTTCTCCACCTCCGCATTAGAATTTATTCACAAATTTGCCTTAAATCTCTTTACTCCTCTCCGCTCTTACATTCTATACTTATCCATCACTGCTACAATCACCCACAAGTTAGTCTACATCAGTAATACAAAAGAACAATAATTGGAGGGCTGAGAATCATAGTGGGGTAAGTCTAAATTTTGATAATTTTAGTTAATAACAGTTTTAAGTCTTGAAGAGTCCATCTGTTTACTGTCGCAGAGAATTCAATTATAAGTTCATTCTTGACTGACAAGTAAGCACTTAACTAACAAGAGCAAAGCGTTCTGAAACATATTAGTGTAAGTCCGACTAACAATAAGTATCGCCGCTCTTATCAGCACGACGCATGAACAGTATAAATTTAAATAACGAATGTGTCGATTCTGATTGGATGCTATTCATATTTTTTAAAATTTTCAAGTAGGTACTTATCTTAATATATAAAGCAGAAAGTCTTTGTGTGTTTGTCTGTCGCCTAAAAACTTTCAAACGGTAAACTCTGGGGTCATGACACGTGTCCCAGCACATTATATCCAGCTAATCCAGATGAATGTGACTATTTTCCCAAAAAAGAATAATTTGTTTTTATAAAATCCGAATCTAAATTTCGGGCGAAGCTGAGTAATAAAGCAAGTACCTAATACACATTTATTATGGTAGTATTTTGAGCCTTTAGATACGTTCCCACAGCTGCAATAGATATGTAGAGTTTTTTATAACAGCAAACGCAAAACATTATTTTACGACAAACACCATGCGTGTGCACTATGAATCTCGGCCCTCCAATTAATTCTGAAAACTGCTACATCGCTTCTACTTCTATCTACGTCACCTTAAGTCTTCACACTCAACTGTTGTCTACTTTTCCCAATGCCAAAACACGGAATAAAAGTATCGATATTATTTTAGACGCGCGAATGCAATAGTACTTCGTGAACAAATTTGCGAGTCGCAGCTACATGCTTCTAAATTTTTCGACCCCCTCCATGGACCACCCTAACCAAGAAAAATGTGCGAACAGAAACGTGCACCGACCAGTCGCCCTCTGGCGCGTTCCGAGCATTGCCTCCAGCAGGGAACATCCCTTCGAACGCCTGCCATTTTAGAAAAGCTAGAGTGAACGTGGGGTCGCGCGGTGCAGGGAAATTCGCCTGGATCTATCGCTGGGGCGAGGATTTATTCGCGGCCACCATCTTGCCGGCGATATATAAATTGAATTGTAAATGCGAGGCATGCCAGGTCGGCTGGCCCACACAGGCGGCGAGCATTATGCGTGCGACTATTTGCACGCGTGCTATGCGCCTACGCGTACGCGTAGACGGCCCGTGCATCTTTCGTTCTTTTCGCCCTCGTCTTCGTCCTCGTTCCCGAGCCTTGTCCTTGTACTCGAACGCCGTTTCACACCGCTACGCGAACCGTTTCTACGCTTGATATTGCATTTAAACCCGTTTCTATACAGGCTACCTCGGGAATAGGTGGTGAAACCTCAGGCGCGTATTCTAGTCGCGTTAAGAACGAAAGAAGCTCGCGTAAATATAGATTTGCAACGCTACGTTTTCGAGTTATGAACACCTCTTTTGTCGCAATAAAGTTCTGTCAGATTGGTAGGGTAGACCGGGGGCGATTGTAAAGCCGGGAATCCATCGGGAAGCTAAGCTTAGCTTTTGGTGGAAATGGTTCAATAAGAATGTATTGAAGCTAATTTTTTTAAAACTTAGCATGGCATAGTATGCCATCGCATAGCATAGTTTAGCTTCTCGGTGGATTCCCGGCTTCACACGTTAAAATATCTCAAAACATATGATAGATATTAACACAAATTTTGGATATATGATGAAGAATGACATTTGGAATACATATATCCATGTCCTAGCAGTATAGATACACGATAGACATGTATAGTGAAGAAAATAACTTTTCGATACCGTAAAGTAACTTTTCCTTATTGATTTAAAATTGTAAACCAAACACTCCCCTTGCAAGTATACTTGTTTTTCTTTTTTTAAAATACTTTATCTGTCCATTTAATACTGATCGTTACTTATCACTTTTAAGTCTCTCGATAATCAAAATTTATCATTTAAGTTCAAAAGCCTGGTCGGAAGCGATTGTAACATCGGCAGTCGGGGTCGGTTGTAACGCGACAGAACCGAACAGCGACAAAGAAGGTTAATAATATTGTCTTGATTTCATGGAATCCTATAGCACAGCACAAGCAAACCAAATGAAAGATGGGTGCAATGTACTGAATATAAGAATTTACAACACGAAGAATGCACCAGCCAAAACGTTTACTATTTCTACCACAATTGCGACACCGCATAATTGGTTATAAATTTTACTTCCTTCATTTATTATTATAATTAAAATCAATCAATATCTCAATTTTGTAAAGTTAAATTTGTGCTACTATCGACTCTACGCAGTGTTATAACCGACCCGGAGTCAGGGACGGTTGTAACACTTTCTCCACTTCTTATTTTTTATTAACAACCTGGATATTACTTGACATACAGTGAAAGTGTTATGTCTCAATAATGTCAGATAAGTATTTAACATTTTCGTATAAAAACGTTTGTTGTAACTGTAATAGTTTTTGGGTAATCGTATTCCAAAGTCAAAGTGTTACTACCGCCCCGGTTTACTCTACTGTATGGTGACGCTGATGATATGAGAGTTTAAATTGTTCAAGTTTCATTAATGTTCACGGAGGAAATTTAGAATTATATGTATGTTAAATAGTTGCGTTTAGAAGTTGGTGGGATGTGTTTTCAAATTAATGTTTAGTTTGAAAGTTGGTGGCATATTCTCCTGGAATTTGCTCACCTATTTTTAAGCTACACTATATTTACTATCCTTCTCAATTTTCCTGTATCTTTTTCCGCGGTTTCACCACTAATGGATAATGAAATGTTTATTGGTTGAGTAATAAAGCACAGTAATGATGGCTTCTCCTGGGGTAATTGCAAAAATTATTCGTTTGAACAAATATCGGAGCGTTCCCTCATTATTGCAGCTTCGATTGCTTTCATTGCAATGAAGTCTGCTGCGAAGTGTATCACACTGTGCACTGTAGAACGCCACTTACACGACACAGTGGGGGTGCGCGCCATTTTGAATAAGCTTACGGTGCTGATGATCAATGAAATGGTTCACGCAGGCACGCTTCGAGTAATTTCTTCTTGAGCGCAGTGTGCTTGTAAAATTGTATTAAAATGGCAAATATTACGCTGGCGCCGTTAGTCTATAGCAATCATAGATTAACATACTAGCCATTCCGACTATAACCCTCGCCCATTGATTACGGGAGGCCAATTTCGAAACAAATAACAAAGTCACCGACCAGATTACAAGATTTTCGAGAGCTCTCGCTGCCAAATTTGCTTCTCACTGCCAAAAATCGAAACACACGACCCACCCACGAAGCATAAAGTATCCACCCAACGGTCGAGAGCTGAAATGCCAGCAATCACCACATCGGCAACGGAAGCAATCGAGAAACTATCAGTCGTTGTATTTCACAAACGCATGCACGAGCACCGAAGCCTCATCGCCACGAAACCAACAGAGGGTGCAGCACACGCGTCACAGGACACCTCTGGAAACATCTCGAACCTCGATTCCTTTTCACTGCGTACCACCGATCTACACGAATCGAGCCGCGAGTACAATACCCGCGAACGAGAATCCCAACCGCGGTGCTGAGATTTCCAGAAATATCCCGTTGCGTGAACCGGCGACCGGACGATCGTAGATGGACGCAGCATGCGATCGTCCCGGTCCACGAAGCCGGCAAGCCGAGCCGACCCTCCGGCGTGAGGTGGCCGAAAAATGTGGAGCGACACCCGTTCGTAGTTACTCACTCCTCATCAGCATCGGTGCAGCACGTGCATCCGGCACGTATCGACACATGCGTTCCCGTTGGCCGCGGCGAAGACGCAGGTGCGAATGCGCAGCGTGTCCTGATCGTCGTCCAGCTCTCTTCAACAAAGGCGACAAAACGTCAAAGTCCTCTTTCGCGATCCTCCTCCGTTATGCACCAACACCAAGGAGTACCGCGGCCGGGCCGGGAAGCAGGTCGGCGCGGGTACGCGAATAAGAAGGGCCAGTTTCTGGCCGAAAGTCGGCAAGCCGGCCGGCCGCGGCCGTCGCCGGAGCCGCCGCGGAAGACGGTCGGTCGCGCGTCGCGTTTTTCGTCGCTTGCCCGGCCGAGTTTTTCGTCGGTCCCACACTGCCGGGCCACGCACGCAATATTTTTGCCCCGCACGCACATCCCTCTCGCTTTCACGCACCGCGTTCACCGCGCCTGTGTATGAGGGGGGTCCGGTGTGTACGGACGTTGCGGTGCCGCCCGTGTATGGGTTTCGGGGACGGGTCTGTATTGGTCTCCTCTTTCGTTTCTCTCAACCCACACGGCCGTTCGAACACGCACACATCTTCGCCGCCGATACATCCCGCGATGTTCATAGAAGGGAGAAAAATCGATGGAGCTGGCGGGAGAGGAGGCTACGCACGCGGGAGAACCCTTCTTCTTTTTAACCGGCGCGCTTTTCGAGGGCTTTAAACGCCACGGTGATTAGCATAAATTTCACTGCCCCCGACCACACCCTTCGCCGAGACCCTCGGCTAGTTTCGACCTATCCGGGAGTGGGTCGTTGCTCAGGGTTGCTGGCCCGACGGCCAGTCAGCATCGTCTTTCGCTACCCCCCTAGCGTCGCAGCAAGGGTCGGAGCTTCGAGGGAGGCGGGCAGAAAAGCCACCCTTTGTCGGGTTTATTCCGTCTCGGAGTGGGGTCGTGTAATTTCGCATGGATTCCGTGCGAATGCCGGGAAGGGTGGCTTCTCTTCGGCCGTCATGCCTTCTCCTTCCGTTTCCCCTGATCCTCTTTCCTACCCCCCTCGTGCCCGTGCTTGTGTGAGAATCCCTCCCTTGGGTTCGGGGTGAGTCACGGGTTATCATGGCGGACTTTTTTCATCCCCTGCCCCTCTTGCTCTCCCGTTGCCACGCTACCAGATACGATGGCAGGGGGTGCACAGGCGAATCGACGGGGATCGACGGAGGTGTCTTTATTTTTTTTCTTTTTTTCACCGCGGCCAAGTCTGCGCTCTATGGGCATGAATGCGATGCCTTGTTATCTTTGTGCTTTGAAACTGGACCGACCGGATCGGACGTTCTTTCGGCCAGGTGTCATACACGATCCTCTTAACCCCCTTTTTATTCCGCTTCGGGAAAATATTAGGAGATGAGTCTTTGCTGGGGACCGTTGGTCTATTTATCGGGTGCGAAGTTGCTCGTTTGCTTTGATCAGACGTTACCCTTTCGATTCCTTTGTCGCGGTGAACCGGGGGTAAAGATTTTGTTCGGACGATTTGCATCCTAAGTCAGCTCGAATTTTACATTTTCAATTGTATGCTCGATGAATTTATACAGAATTCCTTCTATTTATTGCTGAGAGATGAATCTTCCCTTGAGTAGATTCTAATATTCTAATACGAAGTCTGATACGATCATCCTTTAATTAATCAGAAATGGTTCATTATTTCAGATGCGTGAGGAATAAAAATTATATAAACACATTATCAATCTTCAAGTCCATATTATGAAAACTATACTACCAATAGCACCTATCTACTGAGTAAGAAGAATTTAAGTAAGTGACTTGGACTTTTAATTGCAAGAAATATGATCTCGAAAGTCCAATTAACAAAAGGGTTCATCCAGCATAAAACACGCCATTCGACTACTGCGAATTTCAGCCACGATGTAAACATTACTTTCGCGGATCTCCATTCTTCTCTTACTATTATTCTGGTCTCGATCGAACGCTGCGGAGGCAACTTTTCGATAGGTGGCTCCGTTAGTGACGAAATGATTCAGCATCGAATGGGTCGAGCCGGTTTTTACGGGGCCCGGTCCCAAGGTCCGCGACGACATAATGTTTCAATGTAATGCCACGGATAAGAAAGGGAACACGCGGGAAAAACGGCTCGCCTGATCGAAATTGTTAAGCAGGCGGTTTAACGAAGTGCAATTTAGTTTCTTTCGTTGCCGTGCTACCAGCTGGAAACCGATCCTCTCCGGTTATCTACCCGGTGATCTGTGGAAACCTGGACAGGGGGTAATTAGAAAAGCTGTTCGTTTTCGTGATGCCACGGTTGGACGAGAGCAATGGTGAATGATAGGCCATCTTCGAGGCCGGACGATACTCACGGGGATGTCCTGAGTGATTTAACGCATCTCGTATGCTAACGGTGGCATCCGTCAATCCTTGACGCAGGCTGCCCTCGTTCACGTAATCGCTGGCTTTTCTTAAATGAAATGATTTTTGCCCCGCTGCTTGTTCTACCCTCGCCTCCAATTACCATACCGAGGCAATTTTCAATCGTTATAATACTCGAGGAGCCAATCTTGCTGTCCAGTGGCCATTAAGTTTAATGCTGGGTTCTCATAAATAGGAATATCGCGTAAGCAGATGTAACCCTAGTCACGATCGTTTTTTAGTATCATTTCACGCACGTTTCTACGTGATAGTGGCCGACGTTTTGCTCCGTGTGTTATTACATCAGTATTTCAACGTGGATATCAGTACTTCAGAAATTATGTTAAGCTTCCGTGCCCAGCGGGCGAGCCTCGATTTCCGAGTTTGCGATGCGAACAGCAATGAGTCCTCAGAATTCCGGGAATGCACGCCTGCGTTCTGCCCTCAGCCATTCCAGGCCTTCCTTCTTCGACGTTGCCCGAAGAAAGGACATCACGGAATGAATTGCCGTGCTCCTCCGGGCATCGCAATTTGACTAACGTGATGTTGCGTGCGTCGTTGCACATATTCAATTTAGTTCATTCTTTCTTTAGCGTTTCTCCGCGTTCCCATTGTCAGCAAAGTATTATTTTCGCAGGCTACAACGTGTCCACACTGTGAATCTTTTTCGTAAAGTAGTTTAGTTTGTCAGAGAAGAATCCAGAAAAGATACAACACTTAAGCGCAAACGATCGAACGCGCGTCCCTCAGCCGTTCTCTCGAATTCCCCGAAGAAAAGTCGCTCGAAGTCGGCGACCCCACCGTCGCCGCGACCCCTCCTCGTTACAAAAGCGAGACGAGTATTTCCTCCAGCATCTCGAAGCTAGCAAGAAGCACCGGTGTCCCCCAGCGATTGCCCGCGTCTCGCCTATTTTTTCACTGCCAGTTCCGCTCGTCCTCGCGCTCCGCGTCCATCCATCTACATTCTACCGCGCGCGCACGTGACGCCGCTTGTTTCCCGGCTGAAGTGAAAATGCCTTTGGCACGCCGATACAATTATAACAGCGGAGCAGGTCTCCTCTCGCGTTGGTGTCTCCGCTAGAGCAGCCCGCTCGTGCCCTTTCTCACGGTCGAGATCGCGAGGTCGCGAGAGAAGTCTGGCCGAGTCGGGCGTAAAAGTTGGCGCGGGCACCTAAGTCGCTGGTGTGTCTGGCTAGACACACGCGAAAGCCGCGCGCGAAAGCGTCCTGGCGCGAGTAAGTTATGTGAGCCGGGAGTCGTCCCGAGCGACACTTTCCTGGGCGACACGGGTATCACGGGGCCGCCAGGATAAATCGCGGTATAAAGAGTGCGGAGTGCCGCTCGGCCGTCGGGGCCGCGCGATTATGCAAACGCGCCTTCTACTTACGGTTTTCTGGATCGCGGTCCGAGGCGTCGTTCTGGCCGCGGGAAGCGCGCGAAACGAGCGGAGCTCCGCGTCCCCTTTACGACTGGATAAATTGATGGATAAAGAGCGGTGCACCGTGGACGAGGCTGCGCAACGGATACCTGGGGAGAGTTATGAGTCTATTTGTGACAGGCTCGGTGTAGGGACGTCCGAGCCTCGGCCGACGTGTAACCACTTTGGGACTACACGGCGACGCGAGAGGAATTTTATTAACACCGGTTGCTTCCATCGGTATATGTACCGCTGCCTTCGGGTACTTGATGGGATTAGCGAGCTGTGCTCTCGAGATGTCACTGGGGCTTCGCTTTTGGCTGGATTAAGACGGAGGGTGGAAGATGGTGGGCTTAAGCTGTCGAATGGTGCCACAAATTTGAAGTAGGTGGGTCCTTTTCGAGCGGGATGTTGGAAATGTCGGGGTGAAGCAGACAAGGCAGGTGAACTTGAAGAGTTTCAGACGAAGAGATTCGATCCTGTTTATTACGAGGATGCGGTTTAGTAGTTTTAGTCGAGTGGAAACTAAATGCCGCACAGTGTTGTAGAAAATCTTGGCAGGATTTTAAAGGAAGCATCACACTGCAATCGTGGGAGATACGAGAACAATCAAGCTCACTTTGCATTTTATTAAAGCCATTGGACACGTTTTTTTTTACTTGCAGTACGAGACGCCGATTCTCCGCGAGGCAGACCTAATAAATGCCAATGTATACCACCAAACACGTCCCAGGGCTCCCCGATAAAATCTGAAACCTCTCCATTACGAAAGACACCGGCAAAAATATCGCCTCTTCGTTGCCATTCAGAGGCAGGATCACGTAAAGCCAACAAAAAGCAAGGTCCATCCGAGCGGACGAAATCGGTTACCGCGATGCAAGAAAACCCGCGAGCGTGTATCGGCAGCGTGGACTCGAAACATTGCAACGCGGACGTAGAGCACCTGAATATTTTTCGCGTTTCTGCAAACTCAAGCAGCGTGCAAGCCTTTAGTAATTTGCCTCCCTAAAAATCGTTATTCATGATCTATTCAGTAACGATAAGACGAGAACTAAGTAGACCACTGGTATTTCTTCTCAAAATACTATTTTCCTTATTAAGTAGAAACATATCTTACAGTTATATGACGTAACTATCCCATCTACCGTCTTTAGTAGCGATTTAAAAATCTATAAATTCTCAAAGCACATAACATATTCATTTTGAATCGCAAACTAATTTCACCACCCTCTAATATCCTATCAATTTATCACAGCTATGTATGCAGCACGAAAAGTACTATTTTCTTGACAAATGCCATCACCAGGTTTTCCTCCCTTTCATAATTATCACATAATGACTTTCACGAATGCTGATATTTGGGGGGGGGGGGGGGGCGCTTAGTGAAAGGAGCCTGACCATTGCACGAATTTGAATGAATATCGAAAGCTTTCGAGTTCCCTATTTTATTGCCGTGGAGTGCACCGGGGGCACAGCACACGGGGGCCCAGTTTAAGTTACATACGCGGCGATCCTGAGTGACACATGAGAACCGCAGAGGACGTGGGACCGGCACGTCGGTGAGCAGCGTGCCTCGTATATAGGTATATGGAGGCATGGGAGGCGCCTTGAATGGAGACCATTAACTTCAAACGTATATTATTCAAGCCATTCAGACACGAGGAAATCGTCCCTGCTCTGCATAAGGACGAGCGTAGAGAACGGGCCTGACATGGGCCCCAAGTAGCACCGGTCTGCTGGCTGGCCTGCTCGCTTATGAATCCCGAAGCTCGCATACATATGTATCGTCTATTATCGTGATGGTTGTCCAGCTACCGTCAGGTAAACGTCACCCGCGCCTCCACTGCTTCACCGCCGAATTTCAGTAACCAGCTACGTTCCTTTCTCATCAGCGACTCCTGAGTCTCATACTAAGGTCGATTTTGGAGTAAGCAGTGTGTCACGATTGCTGCACGTTGGAAAGTCCTTGTCTGCAGGAATAGAATGGTACCGTGTTTATATTTAATACCAGGTGCGAAGACCCTCTGAAATGGCTCCAAACTTCGTAATTAAGATACTAGTCCGTAGAAAACTTGTTCCTGATTGTCAGTAGAAGGTCTTCATTAGGAAGGTATAATTGTTTGTGAATTTTTTATACAAAAACGGTTCGACAAATCAATTTGAAGTTTGGTAGGCTGCTTTATTGTATCTTGAACTATTGTTCTGAATTTTTGTGTAACAGTGAAAAAATAAACATGGTAGATACAGAGAGAGAGAGAGAGAGAGGGAGAGAGAGCGATGAAAAATAATCGGGTGATCCTAGCGTTGACGGAAAGTACTGCAAGGGTTATCTGAAACACAAAAGGGAATAGAGATTCTTAATTTATACGAATGTGGCTATCTGTGGTAGTAGATGCATCAAGGAAAATAAAAAATGTTAAAATGGCAGGCTTTTGAAGAAGATGAAACCCTGATTTAAGTCTGAAAAAGGTTTTGCCTCAAAATCGGGAAAACTTCTTTAAATAAAAAGGAACGGTAACAGATTCGGCAATAAGTCCACTACCACAGATACCCACATTCATATAGATTAAGAATCTCTTTTCCCTTTTGTGTTTCAGTTAACCCTTACAGTACTATCCGTTATTTTTGTTCAACGCTCTCAGACAGCACGCTGTACCTGCCATCTTTTCTTTTTCTCTGACACACAAAAATTCAGAACAGTAGCTCAAGATACAATGAAAGAGCCTGACAAACCTGAAATTAACTTATCGCACCGCTTTTGTACAAAAAATTCACAAGTAATTGCCTATTTTTCGGCCCAACAAGGCTCAATTCCTCATTAAGGTACCTGAGGTACACTCTAGTGATAGGTAAATGGTACTCTTCAAGATCAGGTCCCCAAGTGTGATCCTCGCTACTGTGTTCCAGTAATGAGTCCAATTCATTTCATCAGATCCTTCCACTTTAATACAAATTATATAGAATATCCTACTTATTGTTAGTTAATCAAAGTTATAAACTGTTGAATTCTGACGATGTTCACAAGTGGTTTTTAGGATGAGAGTGCCATTCGATTCCCACTAAGTTTCCATCAGTGTGGAAAAATACACGCTCGCGAGCCCGAAAAATCTCTTCATAGACTTCGCATTGTTCTTTCGTAATCGCCGCATAGAGTAGAACGAATCAAGAGAAATGGTGGGAAAGTAGCGTGTCGGGGGGGTTTGAAAAGCGCAAGCGTTGCCAGCCGCCATAGCGTTTGGACGGTGAGTCGCGGCGCAGAGTTTATCGTGAACCACGGATACGCCTGATAAAGGCTGATGCGATCTTTTATTTGCGCGTTAGTAACGGCTGTGTCGTAATTGGATGGATTGATGCTCGTATCGGGAATACGCTGCTTTGATGAATTGTTACTTAATAAAGACTGCGAGGGAAGATTGGCGTCGACATGTTTGCCCTGAGCTATTATTTAATGTGGGAACAAAAGGGCTGCCTCAGCGAATTAGATAAATTAATTTCGCTTTGCAATGAATGCCGCGCTGAATCACCGCCTTCAAACTTGAAGCGTAAATGTTCTTACTTGCTGTAGGCTGGCGATTTGACGAGCAACCCGGGGAATGAGCCTCGATCCGAAATCAGTACTTACATTTTATCCGACGTTGAATGAAAACAGTAAAGAAGAATTTTTTAACATACCGAGTAGAACAATACTATCCACTTCTGAAGAGAATTTTCGAGATTTAAATTCTAGTTCCTCCAAACAGTTCTCAAAAGAACGCACTGTGAATTGTTTATCACCCAAAAACGTGGCACAAACTTTGCCTAATTCTAATCAAGTTATTCCTTCTTTGAAACGTATACAGTATTCATCGACAAACACGATCTTGTAGTTCTATTATTGCTCATAAGCAACACCACATAATTCTAACCATATTCCTCATCTTTCAATGTATCTGCTTCTAGAAAATGTGTTATATTCTCAGATTAATATGGGTAGAACTTTCTAATAGCTGATCAGTGAATGGTTTCAACTAAAAAAATCTACACAATCTACTTAACATCAACTTCCCCCGTAGAGGGTCCAACTTTCTTCGTTAATATTCAGCAGCCTGGAAAGTCCGTTCCAGGAACATGTCGAGCGGTTTTTCGCCGGCGATATACGCGATATACACGCGCTTTCGGCGAAGTCGAGTCAACTGGGAAACAATGGGGTTCGGATATGCTCATGGGTCGTCGTTAAGAATACGGAATCTGCTCTATCGGACGGTATTGCATATTATCTGGCCTGCCAGGGGGCATTGGTAGTGAGTATGGGCGAGCCAACGAATTATCATGGTAATCACAGAACGGTAGCCGCTGGTACTGAGAGGTCAGACCGATGCCACTAGATTGCACTGCCCCGAGGTACTCGTAGGTGGACACTGCCT